>CM075451.1:6648221-7848221 GCA_037832335.1 Carallia pectinifolia
TTGCTAAGTTTGAGTGGAAATATTTGTTTCCTTTTTTAATTTATATTTTTTTTCCGAATATTTTTTTCCTTTTTGTAATTTCGATTTTTTTTTTGCTTTGATTTTAATTTTAAATTTCGCCTAATTTTAGTTGTAGATTTTTGTAATTCTTTCTTTAATTTGAATTTAAGAAATTAAGTGGATTGGGCTTAAAAGGTACATTTGGTCCAATAAATTACCCATCTGAAATAGATCTTAATAACTGTTTATCTTATGCCCATGTCATCAAATCTGTCCAGTAGTTTTAATGGTTTTTGTCAACTAAAATCGACGTCATTGTATGTTTGTTATTAAAAAAATTCTATGGAACCTGAATTATTATTTTTGTAAGATTGTGATATATTTGTTAAATCAAACAAAAGGTGGAGATTTTTTTAAAATATTAAGCCAATTAAAAAACATTGAAAATTGAGGTTAAATAATCAAATTTACTAAAAAGGACATTTAGGTGAAAATCTGTCTCTCTTTTATCAAAAAAAAAAAAAAACCTAATTAACTTTAGAGTTGTTTACCATCAGAAAAAATTAAAAGAAAAATAAATTTCCTAAAATGCTTAACAATAACGGTAAATATTGGGAAAGATCTTTCACGAAATTTTACGAAAAATTTTTAAATTTTAAAGTAATATTAAGTTTAGTTAGGTTTTAGTTTTAAAAAATAAAGGAGAATTACTAAAAATTCATTGTTACATCAATAAAAAAGTTAAATTGTGAAAAAATTTTCGTATTATATATCATTACTTAGTGCTTAATTCTAAAATCTGCTCAAAGCAATTAGTTCACAAGTAATGTGTAAGAAAAAAACAAAAAAATTGATTTATTAGCACTTATTAAGAAAGAGGCGGAAAAGGCTAAGGAGACAATTCAAAACAAAAACACTACACGGACGGGGCTCAGATAGACACGGCGCGGACAGGAGAGAGAAAGAGCAGAGATAATGGGACTTGTCAAGTTGTGATAGGTTTCATTAGTTTTTTTATTATTATTTTTTTAAAATAATTTATATGTACAAGAAATAAAGTCATAGTTTAATAAATATAAAAATAAAAATTCTTTAAAGTCAAATACAATATAAATAATTTATACAATAAATAAAGTTGATGCATAATTAACTCAAAATTAATGTGTAATATGTTAAAATTAAAAAAAAATTATAAAATCATAGCGTTAGTTTTTTTTTTTTTTTGTCTAGACCGCCTAGTATCCAGTCTATCGGGCTGACTAATCTGGACCAACCCGAGTAGGACCTCGAAAGGCGGTAAAGGTCTCCCAACATGTATTTAACGCGACTGCATTTTCAAGGTTCAAAACCGAAGTATCTGATTAAGTAAACTCAGACTCTTACCATCTGAGTCAGCACTTACTAATTTGACTGTGTTAGTTTTTCGGGGCCTTTCTTTGTAACTTCGCTCGTTACAAAATTACATTATGTGGCATGGCCACTCCTTTCGTGTTCCAGTAAAACTGGGCTTTGCTTCCCCAGGCGGTTGCCGCAGCGCATGGAGACCAATTCTGTGAAACTGCCCATAAGGCCGAATAATCAGCCATCGCGGCAGACATGTTGCAGACTTGCAGTTGAGTTGAACTTGCCGACACTATGGACAAACTCCCCAAACCAGGAGCCGTACTGATTCTTCATTACCCCCGGGCCACTCAGCCCATGGGAGCCCTTAGCAGCTCCGTGTGTATTGATTTTTTCAATTGTCACTACATCTATATTGAGTTTGGCCCAACCCAACTTTTTGAACCCACCCACATTCATGGGCCAACCCATCGACCGTCACATCTAGCTTGTTAGCGTTGGTCCAACTGTCGTCCGCCTGCTCCCGGCAATTGGATTTTCAACCGCCGCTGTAGTTAACAAAGACAGCCCGCTTCACAAGCTGCGCCACCTGGACACCGTGCTTTCCTCCCCTTTTTTGTTTTGAGCGTGGTTCAAGTTCCTGAATTTCAGTGTCCGTGAAATTGTTTTTAAAAGTAATAATTTTATAATTTTTAGTAACATTATACATATTTTTAAATAACAAAAAATAAAGTGATAAAATTTTATTATTTAAAATATAGATATTGTCACTTAAAATTGATAACTTGTTACAATCGGAACATTTGATGAAGAACTAAATCTTCAGGCAACCAACCTTTTTTCTTTTGTTTTTGGGTCAATTAGAGCTGTTAGCTCAATGATAAAGAGAAAGAAAGAGTGAGTATCAGGTTTAGGATCCGAAGTTAGAGGCACCAAGCCTCAATAAATTGGACTACGCTCAAAGCTTTTGCTTTCCTCCGTTTGGAAATTATTAATCGTTTCCTTTATGGCTTTTAAAATGTACCTTAAATTACTTACAGGAGGATTGTCAAGGATTATTACTTGGTTTAGTGCTTTTTAATTTGTTTTTCCTTATTCATTTACGTATTCGGTAGTCTTTATTTTGCTGTCCTCTCTTGAATATTATGCTCTGCTTCCCCTCTAGGATCGTAATTGTGAAGAAGAAACTTGGTCACGAGTAATCAAGGAAATTTATGGCTAGGCAAGGGTTGGCTGAATCCGATCCATACCGAATCATAGGTCATCTTAGTGGGGTTCATAGCATCCAAAGGAAAAGTGGAAAGTGAAGCTTTATAATCATAAAATACATCGAATGTTAAGGCTTAAGTGAATGAAAAATGATTATCCGGGGACACGCTTTCCTCTTTTTAGTTGTCATGCAGTCGTGCCGGAAACAAGATTATTGAATTTTCCCAAAAGGTCGAAATACCTTTGTCTGGTCGATATAGAAGAAAAGGTGTGGGTTCGAATCGCAATTAAAGTGGTTGGTAAGTCTAGATGTACGGTGATGGAGTATTAGACTATAAGTTATTTTTTAGTAATTAACTACTTTACTCACAGTCAGAATCTTCTCACGTGGGATTATCTATACTATTTTTCTTTTTTCATATTATGGATAAAATAAAAAATATATATATAAACATAACTTCAAACATATAAAAATGAAAATCCACCAAACTTTGCTTCAATAATCAAAACTATGTAGACTTAATACCGAATCCTCGAATATATTAGAAGCACAGAGGGGAGCAGTTTGACCCAACATTGTGTACATGGATTGATTTTATAATATCTTGGTTGCTCTATCAACGTGTGGAAGGGGATCAATGTACTTAGATTGCACTGCAGATATGTTATCATGTTTACTATATTGCAATCAATTTGATGGATTCCACTGCCAAAGCAAAACTGAAAGCCCATTAGTATAGAATTAATACAAAGCGTGTGGTTTTTTTTCTTGCTGATTATGAAAGCAGCGTGCAAGTCTTTTTTTTGGTCGGTTCTCCTGGTCGGCAGAAAGCAAATGTGCTACAAAAGTTAACTCCTAAAAACAAATATAAATGTAAGAGACAATTCAACATATATCTATATCAAAGTGGGCGTGTCCGTGACTGAGCAAATAATTATTTTGCAGTTGCGCCGCGGCTATGGTGGGGCTTCAATTAATTGGCCAGAAAGCCTAGACCAACTGAAATTTCAAGGCTTTAAAGAAGATTTGTTTGAATTTAGCCTAAGCTTTGTTTCCTCGCGACAAAAATTGTAGGACCATGAATGACCATACTATTACAGATACAAGCCATTCTGGTCAAAGAGTTGTCCCAACTCCCAAGTGGAGTTAAACTTATGTCTTGGACACTTAAAATTTTTCCCACATGAAGTTTCAGTAAAATTTGAAGTGATCTAATTGGAGCCAATGACTTTTAATTGAAAAAAAAAGAGGTTTGAATTCTAATTCCTTACTCACCTCATCCCCTTATTGGTCTTACCATCTCTTCTAAAAACACCAAAAAAAAAAAAAAAAAAAAGGTAGAAAAGGAAAACGAATTCCTCACAGGTTGTCTCCAAGTGTGAACCAGTTTCTTGAATGTAAGGTTCAAAGGAGGTGTTTAAGTCAGATAGATCGCACCTCTTCACCAAATTATTTATCGAAATGAAAACAGAAACATCTCCAATTCTCCATGCAACAATCTTCTGTCAATTCAGTTTGAAATGACGTCCCCCGATTGTCCTCAAGCGTTTAACAATTAATTTAGAGCTTATATCAGTCCCCTATATCATGGTTTGGACTTTGAATAAATGTCCCCCATTCAAAATGCATTGAGGAATAATATATAAGTGCAAGTTAATTAAATTCCACACTTCAAAACCCCGATTTGAGTACAATCTTGAAAATGAAGCTCTGTAGGTTTCTCAATTTTCAAGTGACAGCAATTTTCCGTCCTCATTTTTGTTTGTTGGGATCCAAATTGACCTTTGAACGTCTGGATTTTTCTCTCTTTTTTTTTTTTTTTTTCTTTTTGAACATAAACGTCTAGATTTTCTAATACCGTGTTTTTGTAATTATTATTATTATTTGAATTTAAAGTCTGAAACGTCTTGGAAATGGGTCACATTTGCATTATGTAAGCTTGAATTGTGTCATTAAATAATGAATGGTTAAGTTATCCTCCAAGAAATCCAATTAATAATAAAGAAATACTTGATTGGTTGCAATCATATACACACGTGCAATGGCCCCATATGCAACAGAGTTATCCGTTTGACCAGGGCCATTGTTCAATCAGCAACTAATTTCTATCTCTATCTTTGTCCTTTTATTCTTCACACATTTAATGAGTAATACTAAGTTTCACTTAAAAATTTTTACAGTAATTATATGATTTTATAAATAATATTTAATATTTTATTTTTTTTAATTTAATTATTTAATAATCTATATCACTTGGTAATTATTTTAAAATTAATTAAGAAAAACAAAACTTTTTTCTATCTTAATATGCTCCTTCTTCTGAAGTTTTAAGCATGGACTAAGCACTAATTCTTCATGTGTCCCCCTTTGGCTTCTGTGTTCCGTCACCGTTAGTCCAAAATTAATATCAGTATACTACCAACTAATAATATATTTTTGTTGGGCATTTACTAGATGCGAGAAAAAGGATTGTGACTATAGTTGGAATAATAAAAAATCTCCTCTCTAAGTAAGAGATCAAGAGTTTAAGTTTTTATCAACTTAAGTGATGAGTTATTAGTCTTATGAAATTACGAACGGTCTAATAATTTTTATTAAACTCATGGAATATACTCTCTTATGATTTTAGTACACTAATCCAATTTACTTTATACACTAATCTAATACAATTATTCCTAGCAAATGCGTACGATGCCATTCTTATTTATCTACTTTTGAATTTTTTTTTAAAAAAAAGGTAAGGAATTTTGCTGTAAGAGGAACATTAATCTAAGCTGGTGGTGACATGGCTTTTTTTGGTAGGACCCACGTGTTGAGTGAACGAAACAATCACAACTCACAAGTAAGGTTTATTCATTTAAAAAAGAAGGAAAACTGTTAGCAATAATTGATTTATTTGTGTAAAAGAAAATTAACTGCTGGCAATAATTAACAAATGGTGTCGCTAGCTCGTGCGGATGCATGCCATGGTGAAGAATTGAGGATCAACGGGTTGGCATCGGTAGGTGTATTTCTTCGGCACACGTACACGGCAATCTGGAGGAATACTAAACGAGAAAGAATCGACCGAATACTCTAATCACAAGTATGATTAAATTATGACATGGGGCCTGCCTACTCCCTGTCCTACATTTTTATGTAGAAAAATTGCCCGGTTTTGAGAGGGATTTTTTTTTATTTTTTTTGTCTGTTAAGAATTACTAGAGTAGCGAAAGAGGAGAAGAAAATTAAGAAGGGTTATTTTATGGACAAAAAAATTGATTACATGCTAGCTACATAATATAACATTTTTTTCTTTCTTTGCACAACTTTTTCATTTCCATATCCGTACTTAAACTTATAAAATAATATGAGATTCATTATGCAATTTAATTTTAAATAATAATAAAATAATTACATAGTTTATTTAACATTTGTTTATCGATTTTTACTTTTTTAAAATTTTAAAAAATAAAATTTCAATCATTTAACAGTTCAGATTATTTTAATTTTATTTTATTATTACCTAAATGTTGTTACCTATTATTTCTCATAAAATATTTAAGTTCTCAAAGCAATCCTTCAAAGAGATCTGTTGCAAATCAACCAAAACAAAAGAAATTCATTGCTATTTTTTTTTTCAATTGTTTGGAAATAAAAGAATTGCTGGATATGAAAACTGTTTTACTTATTTTCTGTTACAGACCGTATGGAACTGGATTCATGTAGTATTGCATGATATTCATTTACTCGAAACGCAGATCATCCCTACCAAGATTACCAAGAGTAAGGTGTAAGGAATTCATATAAAAAAATCCTTCTAAAAAAGAATTCACAAAAATTACATATGGTTGGTGCCAAAGTTTACATTTCGATAAATCAAATAAAAACTCACCTCATCAACTAAATTGAGCATGAAGCTGAAAACATTACAACATAACCAATAAAAAAAACTTTTTCTTTGCTTTTGACGAAGGTTGTGGGGTTTGGAAAAAGATACCGTTACAAGGGTATAGTTTAGAAAAATATAAGAAGTTATACAGTCAATCTAACGGTATTTAACAGTTTATTTATTTTTTTTTTTTTAAATTCAACTATTTAACAGTTTATATCACTGATTCACACTTTAATCTCATCTAACATATACCCACCAAACATTTCCGTTGGTAAAATATTTAGAATGTCCCTTGGTAATCAGGTACCGCCGTATACCGGTCAGAACTTGAAAAATAGAACTCATGTCCTGCATGTGCGGCATCGCAACTTATATTGTATGTTACAACAATTTCTAGGGTTTTATATTAAAATTTATGGAAATATGTTAGCGTTCTTTGTTATTATTGATCCTATTCTTTCCTCCCTGCTCTTCCTACTTTAGTTTCATGGCTGAAAGCTAAAGTTGACGGGAAACATATTAAGGCTGCTTATCTAATAAATTTAAACCATACTCTATCAAATAAAACTCGAAGCATAGAGCTTATATATATATATATATATATATATATATATGTTTAATATATTATCTATTCTGAGTCTCATCTAACAATTTAAATTTTTAAGTAAAATAGTTTATTAATATAGTTTCAAAACTTTATAATTAGGTAGTTTTGTAATCGTATCACATTGTCTTTATATTTAATAGTAAATTTCTATAAATATGATGAATCTATCTTTCGTACTTTTAGTCCAATGGACTTTTCTAGTGAGTGAACGTATTAAAGTAGTTTGAGCTTTTAGGCATAATGATTTCTTGAAAACATGGAACATATTTTTAAAATAAAGTGTGCACATGGAACATATTTTGGATATATACACTGTCTAGGAAATTTAACACATACTACCTATACGCGCCAGATAAAAATTTGCATCAAAAGCTGCGGATGTTATACCTAAGACATTATTCGTACAGCACGGCAGTGGAAATCAAATATAAGATGTGCACACCACATATTTATGCCTATCCCGGATCAATCCTCATATCTTATGTGAATATCATTGGCTATACCAACCTAAACCTGGTTAGTGCAGACGGATTAATAAAAAGTATTGCACTTGGAAGAACTTGTTGTCGTGCAGGCCAGGTGGTAGTGCACGTTTGGGGTGGGGCAACCATGTTTCAAGTTTCAACTCAATGATAGATAAAAAAAAAAAAATTAACTAATTAATTACATCCTGGCGTGGCATACATACAAAATAGAAATTCATAACTTGGAGGGGAATCATCATTATGTATATACTTCCAACTAATTAAGGTTCAGGTTTATTTTTATTTTGCATTCAGAGTGTATCACAACACAGTTTTTCCTCTAATTAAAGGATATTTTGTAACAGAAAGGTTGGGCCAAATTATTTGTGAGGACTTCGGATCACGCTATTAATTATAAGTGGTCGCGGCATGGTATCTTTTTTCGTGTACAAATTGTCAAAATAATGGCGTGCTCATAAACTCATAGGCACACTTTTGATGTCATGTCAGGAGTGCACGCTTCAGAATTCAGAGGAAAGGGGGGAAAGAGGCATCTCAATTATAGATGAATTGTTAAATTGTTATTCTTTCAATTCGTGTGTATAAGTATAATTTATAGCTTGATTAAGAAGATATAAAAAATATTATAAAATAATTATAAAAATGAGTATAGCTTCTAATAGATAATAAAATTTATTTTTATCAAAATTAAATCTTAAATATACTTAGTGTTATTCTAAATATACTTAATATTACTCTAATAATCGATTTGAAAAAAATTCTTCAAATTTTCTTTTTGTTAAAAATATTTTTATACTGTCTATTGATATTCTATGATTATTTTCTAATGTTCTCCTAGTTTTTCCCTATAATTTAATGGGAAGGGAGGTATAGTGCCATTGGCTACGCATTTTAGGAATTTGTATTCTTTAGAAGATCAAGGATGAATAAAGGCTAGATTAATCGATCTTTTTCTCAAGAATATATATGTATAGGGTCTGAAGTGGGTGATGAACAGAAAAAGAACTTAATTAACTAAGTTAGTACCATTAAACTGTACTTTTTTCTTTAAGCCCAAAGTTTTTGTGCCTCGTCCTTAACTAATAGCTTTTGGTTCACACCAAGTCAAACCAATATACATACAAAAATAAATATAAGGCAAGAAAAATCATGAGAAAAAAACAAAGACATAACGCGCGCGCGCGCACACAAGGGTCAAGGAGAGATATACATCTTGGTTATGCCATTGCTTCATCCTATCAGCGACATAATTTTTTTTTTGTTTGAACAGCAAAAAAAAAAATTATTTGGGAAGATGAAGTAAAAAAGAAAGCAATGCAAAGTAATGAAGAACTTTTGTGATCCAAAAAGGTAAATTAGCAGCATTTTTAATTCCAACACAAAAGATTAACCAAAGGACATATATAAAATGTTTTTTATATAGTGTGCTACTTTTAAGATTAGTTGATCCCCTCTTACATTATTGTCCAAACGAACGGGTTTTTTTATTGAATTTAATAGCCCCATGAATTAATTTAGCATGCCTTCTTGTCTCCAATATTCTTCTCTTAATTTCAAGCCCAAATTAAGTGGCAAACAAGTACACATGACATGAGTGAAACTGAATCCCATTTCTGATGGTGGGACTAATTGCTCGTAGCCAATAAAATCTATGCCATGCACAAAACTCTTTTAAGACGCCCAGCTGTATCTTCCAACAGTGGTCCATCGGTTATAACCTATGTCAGCATATATTCTATGCAAATGAAAAGCATTTTAATTTTAGCAGTTTAGTTGAAGAAATCATATATATAAATTAAGGGTTTTGTTTTTATTGTACTTCATTTTTGAACATACCATCCCATCAATTAGGTCATGCAAAGTTGTTATTCAGACATAAGAACCGTATGTTAAGACCACCTTGTAGGGAATTGACCAGCAAACAAACAGAAATACGAACCAAACAAAAAAGATTAGAAATACAATGTGTGTAAATGGAGAGAAGATCAAGGGTCAGGGAGGTAAATTCAAGGGGCTATTATTGTTGTTGGATATGGGGCCTACAAAGCGCATTTGCGCAAGGTCTACATGTTGGTGCCTAAGTGTGACAGAAGAAAGTGATTGAAATAGATTAATCATTATTTATGAGATTAATTAATGATAATTATACAGTATTGCTCGACAATCTGAGAGCTGCAAGTCTTAAACAAATCATAAACCGTAAAAAAGGAGAAACGACCCTCTAATCCCTGTGTCCTTGCTTCCCTTACATTGAAGTATAGCAATTTTCCAGTAGTGTCACTATCTTTTGTTTCATTCACTTTAGGAATATGCTTTTTTTCTCTGCACATTTTCTGTCCCTTTACAGTTAGCCTGATCATCTGTTCTTAATCGAATGTTTAGAATCTGCAAATCAATAACAATCCTGAGTCATTGATATCTTCAATAGCTCATTAAAAAGGTTTATATTTCGTCATTGATGATGGATGTCTTGCTTGGGATCATAAACTTGTCCGTTGTGGCAAGGTTTGGTCAGCCTTCCAATATGCACCAATAATTGGACATTAGCATGTTAATTTGTGTATCTTCTGTGACATGCTACAGCTAGCAGAAAATTTTCAGTGAGCCTATGCCGGAGCAGACGTTTAGCTTAAGGCATTTGGATCTAATTAGAGGTGTCAATTTTGCCTTAAATTGATACCATATATTCCGTGACACCAGTTTTTGTGAATTACCTGCAGAATCCTTGGGCAAACGACAGGTTTAATTGAGCCATAAACTAAGAACTTATATGCTTATAAAATTTTATAATTGAGCAATCTAAATTTCAAAGAGGAAGAGTGTGGCCTTTCTTTCAATGCTCTGTTGCATCTGATTCATTGCAAGCTCATTGTTTGAATACATTGACATTATTAGTTGTAAGGCAGATTTGACCTATAGTCCATATATAATTTCGTAGGCCTAGGCGGCAATCAGTACTAAGTTAGAACCTGGCAAGAAACATCCTTAAAAATTTTCTGTCCAACCGCGAATTCCATGAGTAGTCTCAAAGCCTTACAATAAAAATTCGTTCGCAGTGTTGGTAATTTTACGATTTGGCGTTCAACCCACTAGAAAACTAGCTCAATATGGAAAATTACAGTAGTGATTCTCTTCAAATGTGGCCATTGGCGATGTCCCTTTTGGAGTCTTTTTAATTCCCCTGTTTTTAATAGTTCATGGTATTTTTAACTGTAAAATGTTACTGCAGTTATCAGATACATGAGGACTTATACAACCAAACAAATTTTGAACTATGACACATACAATCATCAAGCAAATAGAAATGGGTTTGGTCAATGGTAGTTTTGTTTTGTCGTATGGGGATGCTAAAAGGAATCTCATTTGAGGGTTTTTGCTGGAAGAGTGGAAGAAGGTTTTACAAGGGAAAAAAATAATCAAATATGTAGCCCAATAAGGGGACCAAATGTAATTAATTATTCATTATTATAAGATCCACCTCCCTGCTCCTTAAGTGTTTATAAGCATGGTGATGATAATGCTTGCACAAAGCTGAGCTGAGTCCTTGAAATACAAAAGCTTAGCTGGAAAACCCCCCCACCGAAAAAAATCAAGATGACTAGTTCTGGTTCTCCCTGTGGAGCTTGCAAGTTTTTGAGGAGAAAATGTGTGAAGGGTTGTGTTTTTGCACCTTACTTCTGTCATGAGCAAGGTGCTACACATTTTGCTGCCATCCACAAGGTGTTTGGTGCAAGCAATGTGTCAAAATTGCTTGCTCACCTTCCTGTGAGTGATCGTTGCGAAGCTGCGGTCACAATCTCATATGAAGCTCAAGCTAGGCTTCAAGATCCAATTTATGGCTGCGTATCCCACATTTTTGCCCTCCAACAGCAGGTTTGGTACTTTTTTCGAACCCTTCAATTGTAATTGATTGTTGAAAAACCCTAAGCCTTATTTACTATATATAAGCATTGGCATAACAATTTTGTAATTACTTCAACAACTTTGTAGGTTGTCAATCTACAGGCACAACTGGCTTCTCTAAAGGAACAGGCATCCCAAAGCTTTACCAATTCCTCTGCTGCAGCAAACCCTAATGACAAGTACTATGGAAAACATTCTTCATATTCACAAGATCTCCAGAGCTGGTTTCATTCAGAGCACACAGACATGGTACCACAATTCAGTACAAACATGACAAACAACAACTTCCCTTACTGTGAAAACGGTCTCATGGATAGCAACTCCATAGGAAACTATGGAAATTCAACATTTTCATATGATAACTTTGAAGAGGCTGCTCAATCCATCTCATCCCTTGGCATGCAGTCAGACAACAGGCAATGGAATTATCAAGACGCCGACGATCTTCGGTCAGTAGCCTTTGGCTATATTCAGCATTCTTGAGAAGAGATGCGTGCTTTAATGTTGCCATGGAGACATATACATAGTCAGTGATGGCAGATTTTTTGTCAATTATGTATTGCTACTGCATATCATGGAACATGCACTTTTGTTGCTATAAATAAGAGCTAGGAACCCTAGAAAAGTTGATACAATCAAAAATCCTCAGAGCCCACTTTCCCCAATTATATTTTACTGTAGTTAGCCTAGAGCAATCTTGGATATTGTTGGAAAATACTGTAATTCTCTGAAAGGAGAATGATCTGGTCTCCTTTTGATTTAATTGGCTTGCTGAAAGAACCTAGTAAGAGTCTATGCGTCTTGACCTAAGAATCACTGTTACCTAGACTGTCTTTTCAGACACTTTCCTTTGCTTATCTTAGCTATAATGGGCTTCACCTGGTGTCATAATGCCTAAGCTGAGCAGCTTCACTTAAAAATAGAAGGCTCACAAATTTTTTTGATTTAGCAATCTAAGGAAATCTAATTTTTTCCTGTGGAAATTGGCTGACATAACAATATTACAAAACCATAAATTCTAGAAACATGTGTCTGTCCTAAAAAACATGGCCTAATTATCATTGTGTTAAAATGTAACATTGACTCTTGGTATATATGACAATATTAATTTTAGCTGTGTGAACCTTTGAAGCATGTCCCTATTTGGTGAGGTTGCTAACTCATACACGGGTTTTCACCATTTTCATGGTCTGAAACATAAATGTTAGAACTTCAAACTAGACCATTTTGTTGACGTTTGTTGATTAAATTTACATAATTATGATTTTGGACTTCCCGTCGAGTTCTTCATTTTTTAAATGTATGCAATCCCGATAAATGTTCACTCTGATATTCCTAGAGTACTGGTGTCCAACCACCCTGGTCTTAATTCACTGGTTGCTTCATTTTTAATTGCCTTATTTTGTTTCCCCATGCTAGCTAGTTTCTTGGGAATATTTTTGATTGGTACATTGTTGAACACGATGAACATCTGCTATTATATAATAGTTACATGCCATGTGCATTATTATATGAACCCCCTGATGATCATCGTTAAATAACACGTTGAGCTCGATCTCCTGAAAGAAGACCAAGGTGATATTGTTACTCTAACATTGCAAAATGTGATCCTCTTTTGGATCATTATTGAGTTTTGTAAAAAGATTTGCTTAACTTCTTACGAAATGTGATTGCTTTTAAGATTTTGTTAACGACAGTCACTTTTACTTTTTTTTTTATAGTTGCTCATATATGATATATGTTAATTAACTATAAAAAAAATTAAAAGTCAAATATATTATAAATTTGTCATTGAAAAGTGTTTGTATGCTAATTTTTGATTAATAATTGTAAAAGATATGGTAAAAAGTGACTATCGGAAATAAAATTTTAAAAGCAATCACATTTCGTAAGAAGTTAAGCAAATATTTTTACAAAACTCAATAATGATCCAAAAGACGATCACATTTTGCAATGTTAGAGTAACAATAAACTCTTTGCTCTTATCTTGTGTATACCTTTCCAAGCAACTTTCTGTATTCTTTTTTGCTGACGGGGACGGAAAATTTGATTGCCATCTGTATGCATAGACAGTACAATTTAGGTTTAGTCTTCAGAAAATTGGTATACAGTTTTTAAGGGCTGTTTATATCTTTGCTTGAAGATCATGAAAGATATGAGAGTTTGGGGTTTCATGAGAAAATGATTAATCTATAATTACGAACTGCATTCATATGATTGACTGGAGAGTACATGAAGTGCATAGCATATGATTGAAGTCATGTTTGATACCCTAATTAGTAAATACGAACTTGGCCAATAGAATGCATGTTTTAAAATTTATTGTTATTATTTAGTATGATATTAGAGTTTAGTTTACCCTTTTTACTTATACTTGTTAATTTAGAAGAGGATATATTACAGAGTTAAATATTATATGTTGATAATAAATAAATTTATGATATGATTTATATTAACTTTAAATTTTTCTTATTTTTAAGTTGAATGTTTAAAAGGGTTAGGAGACTTATGGTCGGCTAGAACGAATTACTACATCATTGTAATGTTAGACTAATTTTGACAGGTTTCACGTCTATTGGTAAAGAAAAGAGTAATAAAAAAGACAACTACTGACATGAGATGACTTAGTCGAAGATAAGACACGAGATGGCTCAGTGGAAGAGCCAAATAATACATGCTTATTTTGACAGGTTCCATGTTTTTTGGGAAATAAAGGACAGAATCAAGAAGACAACTACTGTCATGAGATGTGGCTTAATGGATAAGAACCCTACAAATGATATTGTGATTGTTTAATTGGTCAGGTTTTCACAGCTGCCAAACTTGAGTTTTTTTTTCTCTTTCTCGCTCTGTTTTTTTTTTTTTTTTGGTCTGGCCGGAAGTTTAATTTAAAGAGTTTGTGGGCGTGAGTCATGGAACGGACCAGAGTGTTGAGCCACTTCTTCTGATCTTTATGTTGTAGTTCTAATGCAATTTAGAGCCCATTTTGGTTAACCTTTTCAAATTTTCAATCGTTCGCAATTGGCAAGTGATAACCCATTAGTTTTTAACTTTAGGCTTCCACATCCGTCTAATCAGTGACTTTTACCCCTCATTATGTTCACATTACGTGACGCTGTGCCCACACAAAAAATAAAGTAAAATAAATGACAATACTTGTTTTGTCCCACTTTTTTTTTTTTTTCTTAATCTTAAAAAAAAAAAATCAAAGTTTATATTACAATGAGAGCTAGTTTAGACCCTAACTCAGCCGCTAACTCCTCCTCCATACTAAAGTCGACGTAGGGCCCTAGTTTTTTTTTTTTTTTGGCAAAAAAATGGATAGAGCGACCTTACTAACAAAATACAATTAAATTAATAATATATAAAACAGTAAAATTAAAAAATTAAATTAGATGAATGTTAACTTAAAATTTAAGGTGTAGATATTACATTATATGTGTTAAAAAATTTTTTTTTTACTGCTTATTAACAAAATGCAACTAAATTGATAAAATATGAAATAGTAAAACTAAAACTTAAAACTAAAAGTTAAAATTAAATTGGTGTTATTCTAAAATTTAAAGTGTATATCTCATATGATATATATTAAATAAAATTCTGAAGGTAAAAATTTTAATAAAAATATATTGTTGCATTTTGTTAGTAAGTAGTTACATTTTATTACTTTTTTTTGTAATTTTTGCCATTAATTGTTGGAAAATGTTTATGTGAGACCCCTTACCATTGACCCTTACCACTAGCTTGTCACGTTAGTATGGATGAAGAGTTCGGCGGAGGAGTTAGGATCTAAACCTTTTTCCTATTATAATTAGGGGGGGAAAAAAAAAAGAAGATGTGAGAATTTGTTCTTTTTTCTATTCTTTTTTTTTCTTTTTGTTTTGGTTTTAAGTCAAGGTTAATCCTATACAAAGAAGAAGGGGAAAATGCTTTGATGAGATTCAAACTCTCGATCACACTCTTAATCAATAAAATTGATAACTACTTAAAATAATGTCTAGGTTTTTTTTTTTTTGTTTTTTTTTTCCTCCTTCTGCCTGCATGGTTTCAGTAAATTGGCCCATCCCATAAAATTATGTGCCAAGCTTTTCAAATTTTGTTTTTATGAACGTCAGGCCCATTTTCAATATCAAGATTGAAGAAACAGAGAAACCAGACCCAACCCCACACTTTATTGTGGGCTGCAAATTGGCAACGTAGAGATGATGATGATGATGGCGGCTTTGTTGCTGCCGTTCGTGTAGCTAACGCGCCACTAGCTCTCAGCATCGGACTCCTCTTTTTTTTCGGTCTTCGGAGCCTGCCAGGCGATGTCGCTGGATGTTCTTTTCTATGATGCTTAATTTTTACGATTTGCTTTTGGGCCTTGACCGCAAGGCCGAGGCCCAAACTGTTTTTTTTCCCTCTTTTTCCCGACAAAGTGGACACAAATGGCCATAGTCTATTAAAATTTTATTTGTTCTGAATTTTATTTTAAAAATTTTAAATCTAAATTTTAAGAAAAATATGTGAGATTTATGAGAGAATAAAATTATATCATCGTGTGACTCATGACTTAATAAACTTTTTAATAGATAAAAAAAATTTTATTTGTAGAACACTGAATTTAACTCAATTAATAAAATAAGTATACATCTAATATTTAAGTTTAGGATTCAAATTTCAAATTTAAGGGATACTTTCTTCTTCTTCTTATTTGTATTGCCAACTCCAATGGACTAAAAAAAAGAATTTTATTTGCAAAATTAAATAAAAAATAGGTATATTCATTTTCAATTGATTAACTTTCCTCCAATTAGAAATTAAATCCAGTTTAAATGTTCTTTCTTTCAATAGAAATTTCATCATTAAGTAATTAAATAATTTGCTAATTTGTTAGTTTTAAGGTAATTTATGATGCATAGGCACAGCAAAATTTATTTGAAACTTATATCTTAATGTTATTATTAACATATGAATGTGACACTATAATGGCCGCAAATTTCTCCGCATTTGCTGAACTCCTTTATTAATAATTTGTTGGGTTCGAGACCATAAGATCAAGTGACTGACTTAAAAACAAGTAAATTTTATTAAATTTAAAACAGTTTAATGATATTTACTAAATTTCAAGATTTAATCTTTCATTGGTCTAGTGTAAATAATTTTGCATACCTAACAATAATAAACTCGTGTAATTTTTTTGTCTCAGATTTGTAAGTCACCGTTGATACTTAACCTTTTTTGCTAAAAATAAAGTCACTAATTGTTTTTCTGTTACCTAAAACAACCACCAACGACTATTTTATTATTTGTCTATCATGTACTAAACTAAACGATATGAATAATTTTAATTTTTTACCATCTTGCTGACAAGTTAATATATGTTTCTTAATATTAACTCAAATTTAAATTCTTCCATTATCACTTACCTCATAAAATGAGTAAGATTATTATAATACAATTTTAGATTCAAAATTTGTTAGTATTGTAATTTTTTTTAAAACTTGTTAGTATTGTAATTAGATTTGAATAAGTTTTATTCGACCTCATCAGTACTTAGGTGAGAGATTCTTCCTTTAAAAGAAATTGAATGAAGATAAAATCAGTAACCTCTAATTTCGATCTATATATATAATAATTTATATACTAACAATACATATTATTTTTATTCAAAAAAAATATATTTTTTTTCATAAGTCACATATCTTTTCTTCCCACAGCCAAAAATCACTAAATAAAAATTTAAATTGCAACTAGTAGGACACTTTGAGTCTGGATTACTCGTTTACTAACCTTAATGAAAAAGAATAAATTAATATATCCAATTTGGAAAGAAACACACGCAGGGGAGTACTTATCCCACTCATTTATACTCATTTTGTCTCTCTTTCGTCGGCTCCACCGGAAAAGTTCGGATTCTGCCTCCAAAGGTTAGCCTTTGGAGACGCGTGTCTCCGGTCTCACCTCCATCAGCTTCCATTTCTCACGCTTTCTCTTCTCAGATCTCTAGATTCTCGCTCGCATCGTTTTTGTATGAATTGGAGCTTCGATTTCTGAGGATCGTGATCTGTAATTTTTGTGTTTCGTTGGATCACCTCGGTTACATATTTTTTACGTGCTGTCTCAAATTTTGGTTGCAGAAGCAAAGATTCGGAAACCCTGATTTCTCAGATTGCTTTTGAACCATGAATTCCAGAAGGTTGGTTTGATTTCACTCTCTCTCTCTCTCTCTCTCTCTCTCTCTTTTTCTTTTTAAAATTTTTAGGGTTTTGATCGTAATTGTTAATCCCAGTACGTGTGTGTGTGATCCATATGTACTGGATTTATTTCTAGATCTGTGCATATGTTATAGTTGAGGGACCTAATTCGCATTGCGATTTGTCTGTATGGTGTTTTTAGGTTCAATTCTTTTGATCAATTTTCTTGAATTGAAGTGGAAAGAATAGTTGATTAGTTTCAAAATTTTCATTATCATCTCTATCGATTATTAGCTTAATGTTCGGAATCACTGTCCCTGGTCCTAAAGTTTATGTGGGGATACTAGTACGTTAATTCTTTTCTTTTGGGCAGTCTTGGATTGGCTTTGTTTGTATTCAAGAAGTTCCATTGCTTGGAGCGTCCTGTTTTGGACAAAAATGAGAATAAAATTGGGAGGAAGGCGCCAATTTAGAAATCGATATAACTGTATTAGTGCAATGTTGAGATTGTAAGACCAATCTAGCATACTTTGGCTACATAAGCTAACTGATAATAGCAAGCTGGTGGGTGCACTGTTTTACATGATGCTCTTAGTTTGTCTATGTGCCAAAGGAGGTGGTTGCCTTGCATTGGAAATATTGTTGCATCTCTTGTTTGTTGTCTGGCTAATATTGTATGCTGAGTTCTGGCATAAAAATTTTTAGCAAGGCACCTCAATTTAACTTCTTTAAAGAATTACGTATCTCAGCTAAACTAAATGTTGCAAATACATGGATTATCTAGCAGCTATAGACTTTGTACGGGCATTTCAGTGTGATGCTTAGCTCTCTATGCACTCAAGAAGTTTTAGTAGAACCATGATAAATCTTAGGTAATACCAAGATGACCATCTCAGTATGGGTGTATTTTTTCAAGGAATTCCACACATAAATCCCAGTTCTTGTATGTATATATGTAAATTAGTGTCGTTAGTTTTGTGGGGATCAACATAGACCCTAAATAAAATGCTTGTTGTTCCTAAGGGTAGGTTGGTTTAACTTAATGTGAAACCATTTGATGACAAATGTGTGTTACTTTTGAAAGAGCTGTTCTTCTCATGTATCTTGGGAAAACGAAATGCTGTTGACTGGGCTATGGTATTAGTTCCTAATTGTCGTTGTAACAATCTTTTCTGTATGCTATCTTGTAATTCTTCCCACTTTATGCTATACTGGCATTACATTATGCATAGGGACTTCCGGAACAATAGGGCTGCTCTTTTTGATGGCATCGAGGAGGGTGGCATCAGGGCCTCATCTTCTTACTCTTCTCATGAAATTGACGAGCAAGATAATGAAAAAGCTATGGAAGGATTGCAAGATAGAGTCAATCTGCTGAAGAGGGTGAGTTTTTATCTCCATTCATAGTGTCAGCAGTGTCTCAGTACAATGGATAACAGACGTAAACATCTTCTCGGGTTGTTTATTCTGTTGTTTTTGAATTTGTAAATGAGAGCAAATATGGAAAATATTTTATCTTTCCATGTTTCTGAATTTGGAAGGATTTTGGTAATTTGACATAAAGCATAAAACTTATATCAATGTATATTTTAGCCTCTAGAACTTCAATATCCCAAAATAGTTTTTAATTCATTTTGCTTTTGTAGCTGTCTGGTGATATACATGAGGAAGTGGAGGGTCATAATCGCATGCTGGACAGGATGGTATTCCTTTTGTGGCCCTGAATTCATTCATGTTTTATAGGTTTCTGCTCTTTTAGGTGTTTTTGATTCTGTTGTAATAACGTGGCAATTTTTGCATTTAGGGAAATGATATGGATGCATCAAGGGGAATCCTATCAGGAACTATGGATCGGTTTAAGATGGTATGAACATTAGATGATGTCTTCCCAAAAATTTCTTAATCATGACTAGTCCTAGCTTTTGTGCACCTCTGCTTCTTTGCAATGTGCGCAATGTTGCCAAATGTCCTTCATTAGATGGCTGTCCTGACTAATTGTGATTTTGCTTTTGCCTTAGGTATTTGAAACCAAATCAAGCCGGAGAATGCTTACTCTTGTGGCTTCATTTGTGGTCATATTCCTAGTTGTATATTATCTCACCAGGTAACAAACACAAGGTGAATTTGATACAGGGCATAGCCTTATGTTTGGACCGAGAGCGTCCATTTTTACGTGGTAACATGTATCAACGATGCTCTTGGCTTGTAAGATACGGAGTCATATCTGTGTAAAGATGCTGTGGAATACCATACCGTTAGTTGAATGCTTGAAATAGTTGTTAATGTTTGCTCCCGTGCTTTTTTCATTTGTATCTGTAACTGTCAATTAGGGGTTGATCTGCTGCGCAGCTCAATAGAAACCTATTTACGCGACCTAACTGCTCTTGGGCTTGTGCATTTGGGTCTTATGTACCTTAAAATTTGAAGCCCGATATTAATGGGGATAAAGAGAAAAATAATGAAAAATTGAACTTTGCCGTCTCTGTATCTTTGGTGCATCTAAAAAAGAGAAAAAAAAAAAAAAAAAGAAAACATGCATTACTTGTATCGATTAAAGGTTCTATGGACCCAATAGGGCAAAACTATGAGTAGGAGGGACATAAGTTATGCATATTGCAAGAGGAGGTGACATCGTGCGTTATTGGTCTAAACCTGATTTGTTCGGTTGCGTTCTGGAAATATATCGCAACGTCTAAATCGATAAACATTAGAAAACAGGTCTTCGTCAGAATGGAAGTCAGATTTCAGGATTCAAACCTATGGGCTTACACTCCCAGTAAATCCGCAATGATTGCCGGCCGTTATGCCGGATACAGCGGCAATTTTTACATGTTTTTCAAGTCAGTCTTCCGTTGTTCTTTGCTAGCCGTTAAATAGGATACAGCCAGCAATCAGGTCATTTTCAGCCCTAATTGATGGGGAATTGAAAACCAGGTGCTTGAAAGTCGTAAATGGATTTTCATTGGGACCTACCTTCCCATCAACGCCCTGCTTCTCCCCAACAAAGTCCCAAGACTGGTCATTAGCTTGGTGGTGGTTTTTCCCCTTCGATCAAGTTGAAGATAACTATCTTATGCTCTTTCTTTTTCCTTTTTTTTTTTTCTTTTTTCATCTAGAGGTTTATTGCATAGGCTTTGTTTGTAATTAAATCACCGAACAAGATCGTTACCCATTCTTTA
This sequence comes from Carallia pectinifolia, assembly GCA_037832335.1. Lineage (NCBI taxonomy): Eukaryota > Viridiplantae > Streptophyta > Magnoliopsida > Malpighiales > Rhizophoraceae > Carallia > Carallia pectinifolia. Next base: position 6,669,000 of record CM075451.1, read on the forward strand.
TTTTGTGGTCTTTTGCCATCTACCTAATGTCAAATACATGGACAGTAGAGAAGAAAGCATATATAATAACGAAAGCCGGCCATTATTTGTTTCCCATGGCCCTTATATATATATATGTAACATCAAAATGAGTAGATATTTCAATTTAACGCAACATTCAATAATTCTTTGTTTTCTTTCCTAACTTCTACCTCTTAATTTTAACTCAAAAAAAAAAAAAAGGAAACCTTGCAGGGAAATTTCATCATTCAGACTGCCACTATTTACTTATTCACCCTGCAAATTCGTGGCTGCATGCAAGCAACAAATGTTTCTCGGTGGCTCGAGGAAGACCGAGTCTGCGGTCCGTTTTCAAGTTTAAAGAATTGAGCGCCGGAATGATAATGTATATATATTTTTCCCTTCCATCAATAATTTTTCAAGATTTAAATTTGCCAACCACAGCTAGTGTCTATCTCCACAATGTTTTCTATATCACGACGCTAAAGTTCAAGGACACATGCAAAGTAATTATCCAAGAGAAGCGTAAAACATGTCAATTAGGAAATTTGTTAGGACGAAATTTCAGTCACACATGAAATTTGAAATCCCTTCCTCTATTAAAAAACTAATAATAAAGATAATTGAAAAGAAAAAACTTTTTAACTTCATAAGAGCAACTTTAAGATAATAACAAAATAATACGGAGTGTTGAAAAATTAAATTTAAGTAAAAATAAAAATAAATTGTCATATACTGTTTAATAAGATTACATTTATAGTTATTACTATTTAAATATAAACATATAGTCTTACTTTATGCGAAAATTATGTGTTCTAATGTGAAAACAAAGAAGATTGCAAACAAACAAATTGCTTCCACGCACTCGCTATAATCATGCGAAGCTGACTTTAGTTGGTAAAATAAAAAGACATTCAATGTAAAAATTCAACGAATACGAAAATAAGAGGGTACAAAAAGCGAAAAATATTTCCTACAACCTCCTGGAACATGAATATTGTACACTCTAGTAACTAAATTAAATTGAAAAAAAAATTACTAGTATCCCTTAAACAACTTCAAAATAATAATAAAATGATATAAATAGTTAGATGACTGAATTTATAAAAAAAAAAAATGTCAAGATGTTATTAAATGAGACTATGTTGTTGCCTATTTAAAACTATCATAATAATAAAAGGGGCTTTGCAGCAGAGTTGAGAAAATAAGAAAGATGCGTTATAACATGAAAACAAGCAACACACATTAATTGTTTGTCTGGAAATATTGAGTTTCCCGTAGCTGCTTAATGCAAAGAGAATGAGAACGTATGTCAACAACTTTGGAAGACATAAGCAATTAATGACCAAGATAGGCCCAAAAAAAGGATCGATGCCCCTAATTGATTGGTTACTGACTTTATATTGTAAGCATTTTTACAACTGGGGTATATAAATTGTTAACTTTAGTTAAGGTGGATTATGTCATACTCTTGGATGTAAGGGGTTAGTTGTATATTCTCATCCTTTACCAAAACTGTCCACTGGTTTATCGGGAAAAAAAAATCATAGGCATAGGCAATTATTCATCAAAAAAAAAAAAGCATAGGCAACTAAAATTTGTGAACAATTTCAAGCTTCCTCTAGCCGCATCTTCCTGCTAAATTTGCGAAGTTCAGCATTGACGCTTGAATGCAAACACCACAGGAAAAGTATGGCGGTGCACGGTTTTAAATTGTGCATTTGATCGCATAGCAATTCAGAAAGCTCAATCATTATTGCAGTGCATTTAAAATGAGTTACATCTATGGAGAATGGAGTGCATCCAGCTGCAAGCATTACCATGGCTACAATGGCTAATACGATTGTGTTGCTGCAAGCTAAATCAAGTCGTCCAGCCATACTTGCAAATTAAAAAGCCTTTGCCAAGCTCCGAAAAAAATCTTACGGTTAAGTTGGCCTCAAAATTTGTTCAAGAAAATTGACTGTTGGGTATTTTAGCCTGTAGGCTTGCAGTAGATAGTACAAATACAATGATGTTTTATTTTTTTTTAATCTTTTATATCTTAGAGACACACCAATGATTCAGAATATAGACATTTATCTTAAAAACTTAGATTTACATCTTGAGACAAAAAATATTAGACTTATGGGAAGTAGGAAAGCTATTGTCCGGTAGATGGACAAAAAAAAGATGATGTTAAACTATGATGTTTATATGACAAGCATATATATAGGTTATAGCTCTTTGTATGCAGAAATCAGAAAAGAGCATACTTAAGTTGGATTAACCTATCTCTGTATATTTATTACATTCTAGTGCTTCTTCTGAAAATAAATTGAACACCAATGGTTCTAAAGATTCAGTTGAGAACAAAACGAGAATATTTGAGAGAAACGATCAAATTAGAGTTGAATTTTCTTGGCCGAGGAATCGCTGCAATTCAGGAGAATTGAGAGCTGAAGGATCCATTGCTTCCTGAATATAGAGTTGTATTACATCCACTCTTATTAGGAACATTCCTATTCTAATGGCTAGTTAATGATTATTAAACCACAAGAAATTTCATGACCCATCAGGATGATTCAATCCTTTAAAATTCAAAATTAATAAACACATAATTGAAATGTAAAATGTTAAACTCCAGAAAGAAACAGGAAAAAAGTGGGCACGGACAAGACTAACATCTTAGAGAAGCCGAGAACTAGGGTTAGAGCATAGAGGAAGGAGAGGAGACTGAAAACAAAAAAATTGTAATCGTAATAAACTGGTACAGCTTTATTATTAAGATCTCTGCTTCAAGAACCAATGGGAAAGATTCCTTTTTTCCCACCATGTCTTCTCAGGAAAAATTTTCCAAAAAGACATGCGGGAAGTAAGCTTATTTAGACGAACAAAACACTGGAATAATTTACAAATAATTCTACCCACTTAAGTATTTCTTTTTCCTAATTTGGGATAATTGAGGAAAAAGAATGACAGGATCAGCTGTACAACAAAACAAATACTTCTTATGAAGCCTTAATTAAACATCTACAGAACACTTATATCACTGATGATGACCAAGTCTAAGTTCCAAATCAAGTTCGTCTTTTCTGTCGTCCTCTCCATTTTCGATTATTTGTGAATGGGGTGGGCCAATCTGCAAGCTCAAACTTCTTGGCCAACCCTCGGTGAACGGATTCAAATGATGCGCAATTTGTACATAAGAATTGTCGATGTGTTGTGCATGTTGGGATCTAACTTCCCATGTGGGTGCCGGAAAATATGCTTGGTAATTTATGTGTACCTCATGAGGCAAAGGGTAGTGATGACTTGGGAAGATTTGGATCGGAGGGAAAGCTCCAAAGCTCGCATAATCTTCATATGCTTTGCTTGAGTTTGAAGGGACTGATGAATTATTAGGCCTTGGCTTTGGTCTATCTTTCCGATGAATATTCATGTGCCCTCCCAAAGCCTGTGCCGTGGTGAACCCTCGCTTGCAAAATACACACTTATAGGACCGACCGGTGCTCGTATCATCGTTGGATTGCTCCGATCGATCGCTTTCTTCGCTTGAGCTCTTCGAGTCCTCCATATCCATGTATGGTAGAATCAATTCAAAATTCTAGCTATTTTGAGATAGTGGATTAAGTGGAGCAATATAGAAGGCAAAGACTAAGTGGGGATGACATATATAAACTAACAAAAAGAGGTTTTGTGGGGGTGATCAAGGACTAAAGACAAATTGAAGACATAGACATTGCCTATGCAAGTTCCAGTGTAGGTGAATTGGAGAGAAAAGTCTTTGTATTTTAGATTTATGCTAAGAGAGTTTTCTGTCTGAGCCGGCTGCTTGACGACACCTTTGTATAGGTTTCTAAACGATAATTATTCTCATTATTCTCTAGGTATTTTAGTTTTATTGAAAAAAAAAAATTGACCAATGGTCTATCAATATTGTTATGGACAAAGCAAACAAAATTGTATTATGTATTGTAAAAGCTAACAGATTTAGAAGATAATGGGAATTCTATAGCTCTTGTAAATTCACTTATACATGTTTTCATTTTGGGTACTTAGGATATGTACATGTACAAAGTATATTTTCCTATGTGCAATCACACTTCGTTCCAAGGAGAGTAGACAGGCTTAAATATTTGTAGATTGATGCATTTTCCTGATTGGTCGGTGACTTTTCAGCATATTTTATAGGAGGCAAATTCATATGTTGATTTTCTAGCTAAGACAGGAGTAGATTGTGATACTGATGATGTTATTCTTCGACGGCCTCCTATTGGGACGTTGTCTCTATTGAATGTAGATAGCCACAGAGTTGTTTTCCTTTGCAGCTATTTGATTTTATTTTCTTGCTTTTCTTATGAAACGGAAAAAAAAAAAAAAAAAACCCCCGAAGAATATTATATCTTCTTGGTGCTACCGAGCCAAGGCAACAATCGGGTGGCATAATTTTTACTTTTTTTTTTTTTTTTTTTTGGTTAGCAGAAAAAATAGAAAACTCCTGGATCTTTAACCTACTTCACTTCTGAATCTTATTGGTCCCTTGTGAAGGAATTCAACTAATGGGGTCAATTACCTGGTAAACAAATGTCAAAAGTAAACTTGATCTCAATAGCGAAAACATAAAACTCATTATTTCTAACGAGCAATCAGCCAATTTTGGAGACGTATATTTAGTTTATTTGAGGGATCAAAATCCGACCCTTTGGTTCGCAATCAATTTTGGTCAAATATTCTTGCTGTATGATGTGGGTGTACATAATTATAGGGGGAAGGACGTTACATGGTGATTGGTGCGCTATGTTATAGCTGGTTTCATGTTGGCCACTGAAGGTGTGCCTTTGTCTGCTTAAGTCCGGTACAAAACTGTGATGTGTAAGTAGGGTTGAATTTGGATCTTGCTTTTGACAATGCTGAGGAAAAGATGTCGGAAATATCCTACGGGATACGTCCGAGAAACAGTTCAATTTTGTAGTTTGTTCTTGTCATAATCTATTGTCTTGTACTACCGCCGATCGCTGTTGTGGCCTAGTTCGTTAAATAATTTTGTTCGTGACTTTATAGGTTTGAATTCTCACTAAAAAATTGGATAAAATTAAATATACGTTTAGTGTTACATAATTTTATGAGAGATTATTGATTCTTACTTAGACACCACAAAATTTACTTCTCTATAAATTTAGTATAGAATCTCAGTCAATTATATGATACTAACAGCAAAATCCTCTCAAAATGACTGTAATATATTACTTATACTTTTTTATTTTATTCAAAAAGAAAAAAGTATAGCCGTGTTACTCTTGCATATCTGTTATTTTTTTATACTAGACTCTAGTATCTAAAAATTATATTAGATCCCAACTAATTCGATTTGAGCCGAGATTATTAACTTATTACACTAACTACTGAAAGCACACATCACCTTTACTATCATTGTAATTAAAATGTTTATCAGAATACATATTAGATGATTCAAAATTTTGAGTTTATTCAGGATTTGAAAGCGATCAACGGCAATTACGATGACCAACAATTAATTTTACTTTTGGGGAGCTATTAACTGTAATAACAATACAAATTTAGATACACTGATATCCTATTATTTGAAGAATAATGGTGCACTTTGTGTTGTGAAATAGTTTCTGCCTCCTACTTATCAAAAATATAACAAAAACAAGTTCTGCATCTTAGGTTTTCATTTATTGTGCTTCCTATCAGTACTCTCTCTCTCTTTTTTTTTTTTTTTGTCAATTAAGAAAATTTATTAAATTATAAATTATATGATAAGAATAAATTTTCAGTCTCATAAATTTCACTTCTTTCTTTCTTAAAATTTGAATTAAAACTTTTAAAATAAACATCTGAACTTTAACTTTTAGAATATCTCTTAAAAAAAACTATTCACTTTTTTTTTTATAAATATAACTTATATATAATCTTATACTATACAAATATAATTTAAAAATACCCTTTATTTTTCAAATTCAAGGTTTGCCTAAGATATTCAAAACTAATTTAATTCTCTTTCGTTAACTTTGTCCAGCTTACGGACTGACACATACAGATGCGACATATCACATAATGTATGTACTTGCGTATGCAAGTCATGCTTTTCATTTTTATTTCTATTAGGAAGTGGCTGTCGAAGCGTGGAGCATGACTTGTTATGTAAAATGGCAGCAATATACTCGTGTGACCAATTGATTGCCAAATAAGACATTAAATTATAACGTCAATATGCCTGCAATTTGTTCCAAATTTAATAATAATTGAAATAGTTAAAAATAATAGCCTTCAACTAAAAATTTTTAGGTTTGAATTTTAAATTTTTTTTCTCATTAGACTACTAACTCTAAAAAAAAAAAAAAAAAACCTGCCTACCATTCGTTGCCGCAGAGTGGAACAGATCGTTCATTTTCACAGGTGTGTAGAACTTCTTAAAATCCGTTGAGAAAACCTATCTGTGATGTGAATACACAAGTTCAAGTTACTGTTACGGACAAAGCATCCTACTCATCGGGTCAAAAATATAACAATTACTACTCAATCTTCATTACCATTTTAAAAATAAGTAAACAAAATGCAATTTTCTTGCTGAAATATTTGCAATCATAGAGATAATTTTCTCTTCGGCTATGTGGGCGACAGGAAGGCACATAGTGGTTTGACAGATCACAAGCAGACGTAACGCATGGATCTCTTTTATTGATCAATTTTTGTTATCACAGCTTAATTTTGTCTTCATTGCTGTATATATTGGTGAATTGACCCAGTCTGGGTGAGAGAGACGATGAAAAAGAGCATACATACACTACATAAATGGACAATCGAAACGACGTGGACGACATCAACGTGAGTGCTGGAGCTGCTAAAACTATGTTTATTTCTCAACCAAATCATTTGTCCTTTGCTTTGTGATGAGTTATATGTGTATGTCAGGTACGTTCTTGGTGATTAAATTTAAGTTTTTGGTGAAAATGTTTTTGCCTTGAACTGCTCTCCCCTCTATTACATTGCTTTAATTGCCTAATGTCTATACCGAAATTTTAAATTTCGAGTAGAGATAGATATTTTCTATACTAGGAATTGTTGCACACAAGTAGTACAACCTTATAGACACTTTGTTGTAGACTAAGAAATTTCAAGTATGAAATGGCTTCAAATATAGACTTTTGTTTGATGAAGCGCGCCATAGAACATATGTCAGACACCATCTCTATTGGTAATATATATTTGAGAATTTTTATTTTGACTCTATTTTTTAAGTGAGTGTAATTTACTTATAATCTTATAATACAAAATAAATAGAGTTCACTTGAATAAAAAAATTAAAAATAATATTTAAATGATATTAGATCATAAGTTAATTTTACTCATATAAAAAAGAAGTGAAATTAACAAGCACCTATATATTTAATATATAATTTATTTTTAATTTATTTTTGGGTCTCACTCAATAACTTAAATTTTTTATTAAAGAGTTTCTTAATATTGTATCAAATTTTTATTAGTTTTAAGTCTTATTTTTAAAATCAGTATTTTTACTTTTAAAATTTAATATATGATTCATTCATTAAAATAGCTTGAGCATGCATTTTGGTGGGAAAGTTTTCCCAGTGAATTTTTTTATATATGCATTTTCGGTTGGATAATCAGAAGTAAATTTTTATAAAAAAAAATGGAAATTATTGTTTTTTTCGAATTACAAAAAAGGTTCTTAATCAGTATGTAAACTACTGTACATGTAGGCCACAGTTGAAGAAATTATTGTTTTATAATTTTGGTTAAAGTTTGATTGCGTATTTTCCAGAAATTGACTTAACAGCGTGCGTGGAATAGATTTCTTTTTTTTTTTTTTTGGTCTATAATTTTTTTTTTGACTGAATTTTTTGGTCTACAATTTACAACAGTGTGGAATAGATTTCTACAGAACCTGAAAGGGGCAACTGGAAAAACGACAAGTCATTGGGCGTTTTAATCAGCGGCCATCTGGAACGTCAATGCGCTGACCAGATTAATTTTTTTGACCAGTTGACCCGGTCAACTTCAACAAATTGAAGAATCCCGGTAATTACCAAAGTACAGAGTAATTAATACTTTATTTTTTTGTGGAAGTCTTACACATACGCTAATAATTATAAAGAATGGGTGAGAAAAACATTGTGTTAAAATATTCCTTTTAATGATATTTATGCAGTACAAGGATAGAAATAATATCAGTAGAGAGATTATTCCTCTTTAAATGAAAAAAAAAATATAATATTTGCTTAAATTCAAGTGTTAATTAAATCTCTCTGGTCTAAGGAAGATAAATTATGCTAATGTTATTTTGATCATTTGGGGTTAAATACATTTAACCCCCATATGATTTTGTTATTTTGCATTTTACCTTCCGAGTAATTTCAATTTAGATAATAAATCCCTTTATACTTTTTAATTTTGATAATTAATTTTCCTTACAGTTTTTTATTAAATTGATTAATAGAAATTGATCACAATTATATGATTTTATAATTACAAGAACTTTATTATATTTTACGGGGAAGTTAATTATAAATACTATTTCAAATACTTTTATATCAATATGTGCAGTACACTGAAATAACAAAAACTGTGAAGTAAATAACGTGAGATGCAGTTAAAATATATATCGAAATTCAATTTAAGAAATAAGTGATATATTATTTGATAGACAAAAAAATAATTACAAAATAATATAATTTTGACTAATTTCTATTAATTGATTTAACAAATCATTGTCAAGAGAGTTAATTGTTAAAATTAAAAAAATTAAGAGGGTTTATTGCCTAAATTAAAATCACGTGGGGATAAAACGAAAAATAATCAAACCATAGGGAGGTTAAATGCATTTAACCCGATTATTTGAACAGCATTGACAACAAATAGGTTAAAAAAATGTCAAGCATAACGAAAACGGGTTTGAGTTCACTTGTTTTTTCCACTATTTAAAACTTAATTATAACTTTGTTTTATATATTATGAAGAGAATGAAACTCTCTCCTTCTTTTCGCTTAACTTCCCATTTCATACAATTTAATAGATTTTCAGTTAGTTTTGCTTTTGCAGAGTTTATCATCTAAATTGATGGAAAAGAAATTGATATGATGCATTTTATTTATAAAATATGCCATATCATTTGCTAAAAAGGGAATGAAACTCTTAATACTGTAACCTTATTTTGAAAGAGGGCCATTATGTGGCCAAATAAACCTATCCAAAAAAAATTCATAGGTCACGTGTAAATGGAACCCACCAACTAAAAAGAATTAAAAAAGGCAGTGACATGGAAGCTGCCATAAGGTTTGGCTTTTTGAAATTTAAAATTGGGTGTTCCAATGTCGGAACAATTGAAAAAATTAATTTGTGAATGACAAATTTTTTGTTTCTTATAGTAGTGGTTTGGAATACAAAGGGACGCTTAAAAGATTAGAACCCAAGAAGAGGGCAGAGAAAAGAAACGGTTTGTAAGCTTTAATGTTGGTTGTGTGGGCAGTGAATGAAGCCAGCAGTGGAGATGAAAGGTGAGAAATATACGGTTTGAAAGAGAACTCCAGAGGGAGAATCAGGAGATATTAGAGGCTTAAGTGGTAATCAAAAATCATCAACAACAAATTTGCGTGTAAAATGTGGAAACACTACAAGAAATTTGGGGATTATGGGACGAAAGTGAGAGCGACTAAGCGGCATTTTGTCGACAAAAGAAGCAGCCAAGATTCCTCTATAAGCAGTTGGATGTAAGTCAATTATGAGTGCTTTTTCTTTCTTTTTTTTTTTTGTTTTTTCCCCACTTTTATTTTATCATTAAAAAGAATTTTATCTGTTTTGTTCTAAAATTAATATAATATTTTTGTGTTCTGTTTCATCTGTTTCAATTTCATGATTTATCAATTTGTATTTTTTATTTTTTAATTTCAGATTTTTATTTAAATCAAAATAATCTACGGTGTGAGACAATTTTTTAATTGTCATCATCATCATCAGTGTCCTTTGTTCATTTACATCTTAGTATCATGGAATTCTTGGTGTGGAGAGAAGGATTGGGAAGACAATTGACTACTATATATGACCAAATTATTATATAAATTAAATGTATTTAATTCCCCTATAATTTAGTAGGAAGTTTCTCATTAATTTGCCTCTAGATATTTTATGCATGTTTTTTCATTTACTATTTCTTTCCTTTCTTCATTTCATACGCCACCTCACATTCATTAAGCTTTTTCCACCAATTTTTTTATTCTACGGCACGTTTGGATTTGGACTCAGTTTGGAGCGCAGGTTGGCTGCCTGAGGATTGTAGTTCGATTATTTGTTTCAGTAATAACAATATTATAATTTTTAGTAATAATAAACATATTTTGATTAACAAAAATTTAAGTAATAAAATTTTATTATTAAAAATATAAATATTATTATTTAAATTTGAGTTCTTGGTACTTAAAGACATACTGCCAAATACAAAAAAAAATCGGATAGCCTAATTTTTTCGATGGGCGAATTGGTCTGGTCATACAGTTTTTCTGATTTTGAAAATAATTATCAATTAACTGCTCCACCTGCAGAACCGGAACGGGAGTTAGTGGGTCCTAATTATAACTTTGGGTCAATCTTTTGGAATTTAACAACATTCTGGATTGGTCAAATTATTTGCTTGGTCAATTCTGCCAAATAATATTCTAGAGATATCATACTAAGATCGTAGAAGCTGAGTAGCAAACAAAAGATTGGAGAAGCTCTCCGCTCAAAGAAAAAAAAAAATTGTAGAAGCTCAATTCTAGCCATATAATGATATTTTTTTGATCTTGAGAAATGGTTAAAGTTTAAACCATATAAAGAAAGAGGGAAAGAGGTGTGGAAGAAAAAATCGAGTTTTTGACTACATTTTTAATTAAAAAAGCAACTGACCACTTAAATTAATATTCGTTATTTTTTTTTTTTTGGTGAATAAATTAAATATCCTTTGATAATAGAAAAAGACAAGGATATAATGCATTTAATTACTTGTCATTTGACAATCGAGTCAAGTTTAATAGCAATAATAATATGGTGGACATGTAACATGTAATAATCTTATATATACAAGAGAACAATATAGAAAAATGAAAAATCATGTAGACATGGACATGCCTGAGGATGATGACTGGCGCCGGCGAGCATCTTTTTTCCCACTCTCACCTTTCACTAAAGCATGCAGTTTGGCATGTTCTGTGTTCTACATTCTCTCTGTTGCCTGTTCTTTTACCCACTCCATTTATTTCATTCTGTAGAAAAAATAAAGCCTCAATTCCACTTTCAAACTTCAAATCCTTTCCCTACCATTCTTTCAAATTTCAATGGCGACTTTTGTGTTGCCTTTATCACCACAGTCTACTCATCAATTTCCATACTTTAAATGTCAAGATTTTAAACCACCGACTAAAATTTATAAATAAGTTATCTATTAAATTTTAATGAGTACCCTGAAAAACAGACTCGTCTTATTTATAAAAATAATATGATTTAAACACATACCTCTTTATTAAAAAAGCTTCAATATCATACTAAGAAGTTGTTCTACTGAAAAAATCAAACTATTGAATAAGGGTTAAGTGAGAGATAGGAGAATTTAATCAGCCAACCTGTTTTGGCATTCTCATAGCAAAATTGGTTGTTTCTTGTTAAGGAAAAGTCATGATGCTACTGACACCAGGCATTGTGGGGAACATACAACAGGGTCAGATGTTGGGAAACGCAAACATCTTAAAGCTACACAGACCAAAAATACCACTCTTGAATCATTTTAGACAAGGCAATGGGCACTGATAGTGCCTGGTACGGGGACATTAGAGCACCCCTTTTACTGTGTGACAATAGTTTCTGATTTATCCTTGGACACATCCGTCTCCATTGTCTTCTCAACCTGATATCAATTTCATTTGTCAATAGTGCCAATCTGCTTTTCTGATTCTATCTAGCATCAATTAGGTAATAGTTAATTTAAAAATTCACGAACCCCCTCTGAGGAAAATTGGTTTTTAGAAGTGATAAAGTCATGACTTGCTGACATGACATGATATATATACACATCTTTATATACATAAGCAATTAAGTGTTAAATACAATTCAATATAATTAGTAAAAGTATATATAGATAGTTTACTTTTCTCTCCTTTGATGAACTAATATTATGCATTATTACAGTAATATCCGCACAATCTTATTAATTGTATTTAATTACATCATTTCTATATCTAATAAGTGTTATCTATGTGTGTGTGGGCACGAACCCAGCTATTTTTTTTAGTATTGAAGCAAATAATAACAGATGACTGTGTACATATCTCTCTCTAATAGAAGAGTTAATGTTGCTCAAAAACTAATGCGCTTCCGTGCTGCCCATAGCCCTTAAGGCAATTTTTAATTTAATTTATATTTTTTTATTAGTATAATTTATTTATAATCTCATGCTGTATATAATAAGTGTAGTATATTTAAATATTCAATCTCCTCTCCTTTACCAAAGAGCCTCATTACGGATCCCGAATTTTTTTACCCAAAATTTTATCTAATTATAGCGAGACATCGATTTTTTGCAACCACAATAATATTATTTGTAATAAAGAATAATAAGATGTACTACTTTTCTATTGTTGCTATTACTGTAGTTGTAAAAATTAAAAGTCTCGTTACAACTGCGTAAAAATTTCAAGAAAAAAATCTGGACACCTACTTTTTTCTTTTCTGAAATTAGTTAATACATTTGATTTATAGGTTATTAATACTTTTCATTGGATTTTTTTTTGGTCAATCCTCTGACTCTTGTAGATGCATGCCACCTGCTAAACCTCGGATTAGTGGAAAACATACAAGCATCGGAAAGAAACACATAGTGATATATATGCTATTCAGAAGATGGAGATGTAAAACCTTAAAAGACCCCTTTCTCTCTTTGTTTCTTTTTATCTTCTTTTAATTATTATTATTATTATTATTATTATTGCAAGTAAATGAATGAACACTTATAAACTGAATAAAATGGCAAAGAATAATTTCTTGATTGGCAAAATTTCATCTAAAGCCTCCTAAATTAATCATTAATTAATCATCTTTCTTAGGTAAAGCCTCCTTAATGAATCGCTAATTAATCATCTTTCTTAGGTAAAGTCTCCTTAATGAATCGTTAATTAATCATCTTTCTTAGGTAAAGCCTTCTTAATGAATCGTTAATTAATCATCTTTCTTAGGAACTATGTTACTATGAATTATGATGTCTCATCCTTAACTATGTTACAGTTAACCTAATTTAAAGGGACCACAACACCCAAATAAGTGATTAATAACAATTTAGAATGAAAAACCGAGGATTAATGTTCACCACTTAAATGATGATTAAAAACATTCCTTGGCAGGATTACATATGGTAGAGAACTTAATTACAATAATAGAAGATTCATATACTATAAGGCAAAAACTTAGCCTATAAAGTTCATTTCGAAGAGATAAATCTTCGTCTATGCAATTTTGTGATCTTCAACATTCATCTTCTAACACCCCATGAAATCAACCATCAAAGGATCCCCTGGACAGGCCAACTGGTGCAAAAACTCCGAAGCCAAAAAAGAAAAAAAAAATTGTGCATGCGTTTAGAGATAGCTAGCTTTTGAAAAATCAGGACTGATTCATACTGTAACCGAGACGAAGCTCCAAATCCAAAACTTCCCTTGAATCTTTACACCCCATCTCCAAGTCCAAGCTAATGACCTCATCTTTCTTCAATTCTTCAAGCCCATGGATTTGTCCGTCACTGGTCTTCAATCCTCCGGAGGCCTCATCAACAGCAGACTTCGTGCTCTTCTCCTTGCTTTCAGAATTAGAAGGCCCACATCCGAAATGAGGATATTCAACCACCACTTGCTTCTCCCGGAGAGATGTCGAGCAGAATGCAGATGGAGAGAGCAATGAGAGCTTATCAGGGCAATGGTGGCATGGCGGGAACTTAGTTGAAAGAGAAGAAACTTCATTAGGGTTATGGCCACAGGAAGAATTAGGTTTGGGAGATTCAAAACCCCATGAAGATAGCTGTCTCAGCCTGGCTCTATCTCTCCTATGAACGTTCATATGACCCCCAAGTGCTTGAGCAGAGTTGAAAACCCTCTTGCAGTAGCTGCATACGTAGTTTCTTTGAGGCCATGGAAAACCACTTGACCGGTCCCCTCCATTAAAGATCAAATTTTCACACTCCCATCCGTCCATAACCTTGCCACTGCTTATGGAGCTTCTCTTCATGCCACCACTTCTGCTTCGGTCCAGCCTCCGCACCAAAAGCTATATATCTCCAAAAATTGAGAGAGAGAGAGAGAGAGAGAGAGAGAGAAAGAGATCAGTGATCTGATGGCAGAATCAAAGGGTAGCTTGAAATGAAGTTGAACCAATGAAATGTTACCAGAAACTGAAAATATCAGCGAGTACTAGTACTGCATCAGCTGCAATTGTGCGCTGCCATATATGGAGATTTCTTGCACTATTTTAGCTCGAAACTTAGTGTGCCAGTGTTATTCTTTTTGGCTAAATGTGGGGGTGGGGGGGGGGGGAGATGATAGTAGTAGTCCTGTTGTTCCTTGAACCATTTCATGTTTTTTATTACATTGTCTAATAATATTAACTTTATTGCAAGCTAGGCAGATAAAAGGGAGTTAACAACGAGTAAATTTTTGGGTGGAGCAGTTCTACCATGTCCTTGTAGGAGGAAAATGTCTTGTTGCTGACAGGTTCTAATTCCTTGGCAGTGAAAAGAAATAAATTGTCCACCAGCAAACACCCCACCCAAAAACAGAAAACAATAAAGGAAAAAGATAGTGAAGAATTAGATGAAAATACACCAATCATCCGATAAAACAAACAAATAACAAAGAATTAATACAGTAATTAGCACAAATGCGAAAGAGCCAGACCACCATTTTATTTGGTTATGGAGTAACAATGCAAAAAAGACCCCAAAACGTATTAGGAGAGGAAGCAAATCCAGCAGCGTTGGTCAGAGGTCCACTTCCGAACACTCGGCAAGAAAAAGCCCACTAAATCTTCAGGCATGACAATAATAACCAAATAGTGATATAAGACGATTAATTACCGAGGAAGTCATTTTCTGATGGGAATTGTGAAAGTCATTGTAATTCTTGAGGTTGATTTGAAGGAATGGTTTCAGCAATGAAGAAAAAATAAATCCGTCATAATTAGTTTTAAATATGTTACGGGAAATAGAAAATAAATCTAGAATTATAACTTTTAGGTTTTCTTTTGCTACATAATCAATAATTATAATCGTATTCATTTTTCGTATCACACTATAACCTTCTATGCACCAATCCATTGTGTGATGCCGGTGGCTTCTCATGCAGCTACCTATAAGTATCTAGTTGTCAGAGATTAGTTTCGTAAATATCATTGATTCTACATTAAAAAGTTCCACTTTTTTTTTTTAAAAGAATAATATATTTTTAACTTAAATCTGTCATTGTTTTCTTTTTTGAAAGCATAAAAAAGGTGATCTACAAAACAAAAATAGGAAGAGCAAGTCTTTCTGCATTTCCCTGTGTTTGAGAGACCCAAAAAAGGTTAGTCAACAGAAAATGAAATTCGATCGACAAAATACTGAGTGATTTACTGTTGAAAATGACATAATTTTCCATATGTACAGCGCTCGAACAACAAATTTCATTTAATTTAATTAATTATCTTGATAAATCCCAAAAAAGACTAAAAAATAAATTCAATAAATATAATATATTGTTATGATGCCTTTATATCAGAATATATTATAGTTGATTGAGAAGTTACTGAACTCAGAAGTCCGTTTTTTTTTCTTTTTCCGACAAAAAAAAAAATGAAAATTGTTCACAATGTTGTACGGTACACAATGGTCTGATAGTAAAATAATTTGTCGATTCCCCTACATAAACGAACAAGGCTCATATATGCCAGCAGGAAAATAAGTTTGACCCAATAAGGACAGCCAAAGGTCAGGTAAACCGTTAAAAAACTTAATACTACTAGCGCCGATAAAAAAAACTTAAAAAATACTAGCGCATCAGGCTTCCAGAGAAAACGTGAAAATAGTTCAACGCGGCCATGAATTTTGAAAAATATACAGCACGATCATACCATCAAAGTGTACATACTCTTGCTCTTTCAGACCCAGAATTGTGGCCTATGTTATAGTTTCACTTCTCCTTCAAGGGATACCACGCAATTCATCAGCGAGCTTGATGCTTTCTTCTGCAGCATGTGGAATGCAGTCCCGTGATCCCTGTGCTTCTCCTTAGCCATTCTGGCCATTTGTGCTTCAGGTGTATGCTCAAAAGAAGTATGGATACCAAGTGAAAGGATTCATATATTACATGAATTTCGATACTCAGATGATCTCGCTAGAGAAATGTACAATATCCTCCAATGTCTAAGTTTGAAACTATCAATTTATGTAAAATTCACTGGAAGAACGTGTTTAGCAGGAGTACTGCGTGACTGATTGACCGGAATCCTGGGGAAAAAGTCATGCTGCGAATGGTGTCCTATGTAACAACTGAAATGTTGATGCCTGCTCGAGCATGTTTATAGTTAACCGAGATGGTGAAGAAGCAACAAGGGATTTCATCAGAAATAGTTGTCAAATGCTCCCTCCTCATCACTGGCCCGTTCTCAGAACCTGTGAAATGCAATCGCCAAGACCACACTGAGAGAAAGGGGGGAAAAGAACAAGGAAGCAATCAGCACATTATGTTGAAACAAAATGACAAAACTTTTAGAAGAATTACCGTCTCCACCAGTGGAGAGGGAAAAATACGATATAAAAGGAAATAAGATATTCAGTCTACCAAATTTGTTTCACAAACTTTTAAGAAATTCAAATGACAAGGCTTTCTCATTTTCATTGAGCCAAGCAGCTAACAAGCTGATCGAGTTGCATATATTTAGTATTTATGGTACAGTTTGGATCCAAAGAATAAAGCTGACCTGAAATTTCTGCTGTCAAAATTTCCTGAACCATCAGCTTGAAAGGATTAGGATTCTGGAAAGGGAATCCGGTCAAGGCCAGAGCTGGAGCGGGAAGAGTGAAATCAGAGTCACTCGGAAATCTGTAGCAGTAGGTCCAGATGTTGAAGTCGAACATGAAGCCATATCCAAGATCATTTCCGGCTCTGCAAATTGGTCCAACATGGAGTATAACATTCTGGGGCACATTGGCACACTAGGTCAGATTTAGTACTAGTCACGCACAACATTATATTTACAATCTGTCCAGACGAGAGCAACCAAACAGATGAGCTACAAGAGAATTCTGGACAAATCTTGGAAAGGTTCATACCAAGAAAATGCATCCCTCACTTATGTACATGGTAAGTTGAGAGGGCATGATGTTTAAGGATCTATTATTGACATCAAAAATAAAATCTTAAGTTGAGAATGCAACATGTTGAAGTCTGTGATACATCTGAAATTAAAATTCAAGATAAGTAATTTAAAGGTTTTGTGATGTTCAAGTTTTTCACGCCATTTGGTACCACCTTTTCAAAGAGGCTTCAAGTTGATAACTCTGCTTTCAGTATCTTCCAAATTATTGTCTTTTTTCACTTTATTATTCCTGGGCTTCAGCATATTTGCTCCCAGAATCATCAGCTCTTTGCTTTTCTGCCCACAGAATGGCCTATATAGCATATGAACAAGGCATGCCATAAAATCAAATGAGACATTTAGGCAGGTTCTGATAAAAAATATGATCAGAAAACACAAATAACTCACTGGTTCTCAATATCACAAATGACAAGTCTGCTGACAACATACTAGCATAACGCTGAAAAATAAAAAATAAAAAAGAGTCTATGGAACCATGTACACATTGATTAATTCCGGAATAACCATAACAAAATTTAATCAATTTGATTCACCATTAGTTATTTTGAAGAAAAAAAAAGAAAGAAAAACTAGTTCATATCATCATCACCTTCAAACATTCAACTTCAGCTCTGAGGGACTCTACCTTCTCAGCATCCTGGGCAGAATAAGCCATGACTTCAGTAAGAATAGAAAATTTTTCATTTTCTTTCCATGCAGTGTCAAGCTCTCTGCGGGATGCTAATTATCTGTTTTGTCAAGCTTATTTTGCAGAGTCAGCACCAAATGCTACAACAATTCTATCTCTTTCTCCTTTGACTCTTCCAAATCAGTTCGAATGCACAATTATAGATAGTAGTTAAAGGTCACACACATGAAATCACATATAGAATATCAAAGAACATTTTTCAAATTACATGTGGACACTGACATTTTTGATCAAACATAATGCTTCTCCCTAAGCAAAGATTATAACCATTGTCCTAGAACCACAAATAATTGTATCAAACACTCATAAAACGAAAAAGCTCACTCTAACTTTAAATTAAAGAGACAAAGTACCCAAGTCCAAATGACCACATGTGGCACAAAAAAAAAAAAAAAACGATTATTTGGCATGTATTTCATACCCTTAACTGTTTCTCAAGCTGCAGAGAGCATCTGAGATCCTGCACCTCTTTTTCAAGTTCATGTTTAGGAAACATCAATCAGAAACTTGAAGTAGGATTTTGCCCAATGGAAACACAATAAATCGAGATAAACTATTGAAAGGAATATTATAAAAAGAGACTGCCCTATAGTATAATGCTATAAGCAAAAAATCCTGAAACAATGATCCAGAGGCAAAGATCTTACCAATCAAACAAATGAGAATAGATAGTCCTGTTTGAACCATCTCTGCCAACCTAGGCGATCAAGACTTCTCTTGATAATTTCTTCTGGGGATCAAAAATTTTGATGAAGTCCATCAAAGCAATCGATGGGGTAAAGTACACGAGCTGTTTGCGTGTCCCGACATGCATAAACACAAATCATCGCTTTCAACATACAAAATCTGAAAAATTAAACACTGAAAACATTACATGTTTTGGGATAAGCACCCAAAAATCACACCTGTTCTGTATCACTTATTCAAACAATATCCACAGCTCCCTGGTGGCAAGATAACCATAGCTGTCGCTACATCTAATCAATTCATAGCAATTGGATTGATTAAGAAAGTGAACGACTTGGCATTTCCAAGCTTCTCACAGCTCTTTCCACAATTTGCATAATCTGCTCAAAAATCCAAAGTATTAGGATTTGTTTACTTCAAGATCCATGCATGATTCTAACTCTTCTTCCCTAATCTTAAACCCTAATTCATGGAACCCTAATTTCCTGTCTTGACCCTTAAAATAAAATTGGTGGTCGATGGAATGCGATGTGGGTTGGGGGGGAATGCGATGTGTTGTGCTGGGCGGTCAGAGTTCATAGAGGACTGTGGTCGGAGTTCCACCGGCGTGCGTTTGTCTGGTGAAGGTTCGCGAAGGAGCAGTGGCGGCCCGCAAGCGGAGAGTCGTCGGATGACGACGTTGGGCCAAGATTGGGGTTCGTCGGTGGCAGGGGAGCAGAGATCGGACGCCGTCGAACCGTTCTGGAGCGGTTTGGATCGCTGGACAGGGGGACGAAGCGGCGGGGAGGCGGCGGAGCAAGGTGACGGCAGCGACTTCGGGCGGCTGTTTCAGGAAGTTTCCGGCCAGATCCCGGCGCGTGAAGACCGGGGAAGCATAAATCGGCGAACGTTGAGTACGAGAAGATATTTTAGGTGTCGCCGGCGACTAGGAGCGGCGGCGCTCGCGGCGGCTACGGCGCCGTCCGGCGAAATGCGGCGGCAACGGACAAAACAGATTCTGAAGTCTTTTTGTGGTTTCTTGTAAATTTTGATGGTTTTGTGAGTGAATTTCCAGAAAACTGAGGTTAGATTTCGATCTGGGAACAAAAGTTTGAAAGCATTTGGTTTGTGTTATTTGGATTTTTGGAAGACGCGGCTGTAGCCATTTTATGTTTTGAGGACATTTTGGTCTCTTTATATCATTATAATAGCATTTTGTAACAAAAGTAAAAATTTTTAATAATTATTTTTATTTTTTACTAACATAATATTAATTTAGTATATTTTAAATAAATTTTAATATATTAATATACAAGTCGCATTAAATATTAATTATAATATGTCATATATAATTTATTTAGAATGAGTGTTAAAATTAAAGGAAACACTTTATTTATTTTGCATTTAAAAAAATATAAGATAAGAAAAAAATAATAAATATTTTATTTTAAAATAAATAAAAAAATATAAAAAATAATAAATATTATAATACTCCGTCTATTCCTAAATAATAAAAATAAAAAATTAATCATGAAAATAAAAATATAATTTTTGCATAAAAAAAATAAAAAATAAGAAAACGAAGGAAAGGCGGCTGGCGCCCAATTTGGGGGGAATTGGTTTTCCACCCAACAAGAATGTGGGTTTTACGAACAAGTTTCATTCCCCTTTATTTCCTGTTTTATGTTTAATTCAGCCGCATTCTATTCCGTTGTGGGAATTCCACCCAATTCCCTGGTTTCCAAACACAGGGCAAGAGTCCCAAGTCCTCCATGAATTAGGAGACCGCGCGACCTCTTATTACGGAAGTAAAATTGCGGGCTCCTTATAAATTGGGAGTCTGGGTATGATTTTTATTCTCTTATTACATACTGATCAACCAAAAAAAAAAGACAGAGAGAAAAAGAGAGGTTTTATACACAAGCAGAGCAGTTTCTGCTAAGAAAAAAAGAGATGGAAGAAAGAAAGATGGCGTATAAGGTGGTAAGGCAAGTTTGGGGGTATAATATGGAGGAAGAACTGGTTGTATTGAACGCAGCTCTTTATAGACATGGAGTAATTTCCATAGACACTGAGTTTCCGGGTTCTATCTTGAAATCCGAGAAGGACGCCCACGAGAATAAACTTTACTCTGTTTTGAAATTCAACGTGGAGCACACCAACATGATTCAATTGGGGTTAACGTTGTCGGACGCACAAGGTTGTGTTTTTAAGACATGGCAGTTCAATTTTGCGTTTGATCTCGAAAAAGAGAATTACAACGATGATTCGATCGAGTTCTTGAAGAAGAACAATGTTGATTTCGAGAGACTGAAGAGCGACGGAATAGATTTCTCCGAATTTCGGAAGATATTTTGTAGGGTGTTGGGCAGGCACATGAAGAACGTTGTGTGGGTTACTTTCCATGGTTTGTATGATCTGGCTTATGTGATGCACATGCTGGTTAAGGGTCCGTTGCCGGATACGGTGGCGGCTTTTGCTGAACTTGCCGGAGTTGTGTTTGGCACAGTCGTTGATGTGAAGTTCATGGCAAGGCTTTGTGAGGGGCTTCATGGGGGCAAACTGGGCCTCCAGAAGCTCGCCAATATTCTGGGAGTTGAACGATTTGGTGGGGCGCACCATGCTGGCTCTGATAGTTTGTTGACTGCTCAAGTGTTTGCGATGATTAGAATGATGTTTCGGCCGGAGCCGCGGGTGTATGAAGGATTTCTGTATGGTATCAGTAGTGCCAAGATCTGCAGAAGCCCAAACGTATCCGCAGTTCTGCGGCGGCAGCAGCAGCCTGTGATAATTCCTGCTCATTGTCTATTGAATCCTGTTGAGTATCATGCCATTAATCGCTGTTTTGGTGTAATTTACGTTCCAGTTGGATTTAATGTATGAAGTTGTACTTTCGAGATACTAATGGATAATAGAACATAGATTAGAATGTCTTTTGATTATGTGGTTGTGTTCCTGTTTAGTTCTTTGTTTGCCCTGTTCTTCTTTTTTTGGAAAAAAAAAAAAAAAACGTATGGTATAGAGATTAAAGATATTAGCAAAAGTTAGTTTGGCTCTAATGTGGACTGGTGAATGATAAATTGACAATAAGATAACTAATAAAGGGTAGTTTACTTCTGCTTTTGTAGAAAACGAAACATCACAAAACTGTGAGTATTGACCTCTTTATGCTCTATTTTGGCCATGCAGCCCTGCATTCTTTTCAAATGTGTAATTGGTTTTCTTTATTAACGTGTGAGACTGAATTGCAAATCCATTCCACACGTCAAGAAGAAGCTAAGTTACCATTCGAGATGCTAATATGAGTGGTGATCCGATTTGTTTCTCATTAGTTCAAGTCGAGTCCAGAATCTAGTATCAGTCATTCAATAACAAAATCACATCATTTGAGTGGGGCGATGTTACAATAGTATTTTGTGAGTGAGTTCGATAAAAATAATATAAAATATTAATTTTGATCTATAAATATTATAATTAATAAATTTGTGAGTATTTTTTTCAATAAAAAAAAGAGAGTAGAAGCAAGCCCAAATTTTATTATAATTAATCTAAATATTAATTAATGGCAATGTGGTTACTTCAGAGGACCCAAAAAAACCACGTAACATAAGGTTGAGCCCCGTCATGCGATCACACCAAAATTGATGTGCTTATCACATAAAAAGTCAAACTAGGGCTTAAATATCTGTCACCAATTACATGCGAACTCTAACTTCAACAATAGATAGATGAAGCCTGCCTTTTCTTTTTTTTTTTTTTATTTAATTTGTATTAGTGCCTATCAAAAAGATACGCCAATATTTAGCCAAAAATTATAACCATCATCACGCACACAGGGCCATTAAACGGGTGTAAAATGGGTCGGGTCCGTTGGGTCAGGTCTGAAAACAGGGGAGATAGGACAGGGAGTTTGTTCAAAACCTTCCACGTGTCATAAAACTGTAAATTCAAAAAGGCATTACCGTTTGAAATAGAAAAGTTTGCAAATTGCAATCTTGCGCAATACGTCAAAGCGGCCCCCTCACCCAAGAACCGCCCCAACCCGAACCCAACTATAAAATGTCCGTTCTTCACTTCCTCTCCATCTCAATGTTCGAATTAGCCCTAGTTTTTTGATTCAAATAATTTTGATGTTTGATTGAGTTTAATCAATTATTTGAAATGTTTCCGTCATCTAGATCGCCGACGCTGCCGCCGATGGGGGTGGTGGACGAAGCACTGACCCTAATCCCGGGCCTCCCGAACGACGTCGGAGCGCAAATCCTCTCCATGGTTCCGTACTCGCACCACTCTCGCATCAAGCCCACTTGCAAATCGTGGTGCTTATTCCTCTCATCCAAAAACCTAATTTCCCTCCGCCGCCACCTCCGCCGTCGCAGCCACCTCCTATGCATCTTCTCCCAGGACCCTTCCGTCTCCTCACCTTACATCTTCGACCCTCAGAACCTCGCGTGGCGCCCACTTCCCCGCATGCCCTGCAACCCCCACGTGTACGGCCTCTGCAATTTCACCTCTATCTCCCTCGGGCCCCACCTCTACGTACTCGGTGGGTCCCTCTTCGATGCCCGCTCTTATCCTATAGATCGCCCGTCCCCTTCCTCGTCGGCCTTCCGTTTCGATTTCGTCACTTTCTCGTGGGACGAGCTCTCCCCCATGCTCTCCCCACGCGGCTCCTTCGCGTGCGCTGCAATTCCCAGTTTGGGGCAAATAATCGTTGCTGGCGGCGGGTCGAGGCATACGTTGTTCGGCGCAGCGGGGAGCAGGATGAGTTCGGTGGAGAGGTACGACGTGGGGAGGAATGAATGGGTGGCCATGGATGGGCTGCCGAGGTACAGGGCAGGCTGCGTTGGGTTTATGGCGGAGAATATGGAGTTTTGGGTAATGGGAGGTTACGGAGAGTCGAGGACAATCTCTGGAGTGTTTCCTGTAGATGAGTATTATAAGGATGCTGTGGTGATGGACTTGAATAGACGTGAATGGAAGGAAATTGGGGTTATGTGGGGCGAAGGAGAAAGAGCGAGGCTGGGGAAGATTGTTGTTGTTGAGGACGAGGATTTGAGGGGCCAGCCTGGTGTTTTCATGCTTGAGAACGATGACATTTTAAGGTGAGTGAATTCAATTTTTTTGTTTTTGTACCGTTAATATTTATATACATTACATTTACAAGCAAGATTTTGCTGTTTGTTTGATTAGAGTAATTAGTTCTTAGTGATTGGTTTTCGTCGTTGATGTTTTCTTTGATCTACATGTTTGGTTTCTAGATGATATAAACAATCACTGGCTTTCAAGTGAAGGAAGCAGTGAACATGTTCAATATTTTTGCTAAGCATCATCGCTAATCCTACAGCTCCATTTTTCGGATTTTCCTTTTTAGGGATTAAGATGGTGCGAGAGTATCAATAACTTCAGAATATACTTTGGTTACATTGATAACTTATATTAGACATTATAGCTGCTTTCTGCTGTTCCTAGTTTCCTTTTTGATTATCATAAGGCATTAGGTTGAGAGGGGTTGGAAAGAAGTTACTGTCTTTTATATCTCATCTAAATGTCATTTCAAGAAACATTTCTCTAAAATTACTTATATATGGGTTATAAACAGAACGCTTGCTTGGTTATGTTTTAGCAAGGGATCTTGTGCAATTCTTGTGTCTTGCTTTGAGTTTTTTAGATTTACATTCTACTTTGGCTCTGAAATGATAAAGGGTTGCAGCTTTGTCAGCCACCGGATGGATAGGAAGAATCACTCTTTGATAAGATACAAATTGATAAGAATGGAAGAACCTGGGGACTTTGCTAGCGAGGGAAACCAAAGCATGTTGAAAATTTTGCAAAAGCCTGGACACCTGAATTCAATAGAATTTAGAAAATAGTAATGAATATTAGCAGGATTTAAGAAGTTTAATAACCAACATGGATTAATAATGCGGAGCATAATAAAACGGATGGGCAATTTGGGATTTGGCATTAGTATTGGCGGCAATTTGTTATAAATCTGATGCTTGTAGCAACTTTGGCAGTTCTGAATTGGGAGACTAACATTGTTAAAATGTTAAGTTCTTTCTCTAATTAGCATTTATACTTTGTATTACCTGTACCAAAGAAATGTATTATATTTGAATGTGGTATCCATCGCCTTAGACTAGTGGTAGGCAATTTAAGCACTGATGCAAAATAAAAAAGAACAAGCTATATACTTATGATTAGTGGCTAACTTACTACTACAATATGTTATTGCATTTGCCAAATCTGGCTTAGTATGACAAAATAAATGGTGAGTGGTGCACAGATTAATGGGACTACGCATTATGTTTCGATAAATTTTCCTTCATTATGTATGGTTTCTGATATTTCATCATTAGATCAAATGCCTTTTGTAATGGCATATATATTATTAAGATCTATATATGATGCATTCTCAAGTTTGTGTCCTGCTAGGCTGCTATTATGTGTTTGTTGTTTTAGTTTCATTCTTTTGATTAAAATATTATCCATACATTCTGATGTGTGCTCGCATATAACCCACTTTGCAGATATAACATTGATTCAAACTTTTGGTATATTGAGGCCACTATGCCAAGAAAATTCCCTCTTAACTCCTCCTTTGGTTTTGTGGCATTGGATGGGGAGTTATATATAATGTCTCTTTTGAAAGGAGTTGATTCAACAGAAATAAGAAGGTCACGACAGCAGAAGAGAGTAGGATCTCTTTTTATCCAAATCTACAGTCCAACAAAAAAGACCTGGAGATCTCTTATTACAAAGTCACCATTTAATAACTCATTAGATTTCAATACTGCAGTTATGTGCACCATTCGATTATAGATATTTGCGTCTTGTGGTTATTCGGTACTAAGATAATTATCCAGGCTGTATCAATCGTGTCATACATGCATCTTGTTCTTGACGCATTCCAATGTACAGATATAATGCAGGTTCTTACTTGTTTCATGTACATCATTTTATTTCAGATACATTAAAAGTAAAATGTATATTACTTTGTTACTTTTTGAGAAAAGTAAATAAGTATAATTTATGGTTGTTCTATATTTGTTAAGGAGGTTATATTTTGGTTCTTAATGCAAACCTGTTACATGTTTCCCACATTGTGTTAATTTTTGCTTGGTTCATGGAGCATTAGAGGTGTCTCCCTCCTTAGAATGTTTCGTCACTACTCTTAAGACATCCAAAGTAACGAGTTCTCGTTGGGCACGGGAGAAGACTCTTTAGGACTTGGACCTTAGACCAGACGTCTAGTCTAAGCTCGTGGGTCGTGGGTATGCAATGTGCGTGGGTTGTGGGTATGCAATGCAGTGCCCCTGAGCCGAGTACTTAAAGCCGAGTTACGGAGATGAACAATGAATTTAGTAAAAAGAACGTTATAATCCGTGGAGTTTGCAAATTACCTTTTCTTTTTACTTTTTTTTTTGGCAAAATATTTTTAGTTATTTTTTAGTGTATCTTACGGTCGACTAACTTCCTCAAGCGTCTTTCTATCCCACACAAGCTGGAAGTTCACCTTGGCACGGCTGAAAAACAAGCCACAGAACACGGCAAATCCCTGGTCTTAAAAATGGTAAAGTATGGTAAAGCAGGCATGTTCCAACGGTCTCACTGGGAGGTATTGTGCCTATATTCAAAAAAAATATGTCTAATCTGAATAGTTAGGGTATATAGAACACTAAATTAAACATATATTTAATTTTATCGAACGCTCTTGTAGCATTAGAATTCAAAATTTATTGACTAATGAATTCGACAGTTACCATTAAAATACAATGAGAATAGTAGAATATTGTAAATTTATATCTATATTTAAGTATATAAAGGCGAAATTGAGAGAAAATTTCAATCTTTCTATCTCAATCTTTCTCTTTTTGATATGTGGTGATTCATCATAAATTCGTAAATTTAAAATAATATTAAAATATTTTATAATTATAAAAGTTTTATCACAATTAGAATTAGGATTCACAATTAATATAAATATAATTATAGTCAAATAAAAATTCTATTGATTTATATATTCATACTTTGATTATAGTTAAATCTCTATAATTATAAATTTTAACATAAAATAAGATAATAAAAAAGAAAAAAAAACTATTTTACAAATCCTCCTTTTCAGAAAAGGAAAAAGATTAAAAAATCTATCAAATTTACCTATAATTTTTTCCTTAAAAGAAAGAAAAAACACTACTTCCAAATTTGTTTTCCTAAAAGAGAAAAAAAAAGTTTTTTTTTTATTTTCTTCAAGAAATTTTAAAAAATTCTTAAAAAAATAACACTCAAAAATTAGAATTTTTCAATTTTTATTTTAAATAAAATAAAGTAAAAATAAACTTTTTAAAAAATATGATTAAATTCACGCATTGCGCTGGTATATTACTAATGAAAGTATATAAAATCGAAATTAAAAAAAGATTTCAATTTTTCTCTCTCTATTGTGTGGCGACTTCTCAAAAATTTTCAAATTAAAATCATTAAAGTATCTTATAATTATTAAAATTTCATTACAATTAGGAAATAATTAGGATTTTACAAATCATTTAATATGAATTTAATTGTAATTAAATAAGGATTCTATTGATTTATTTAGAACTACTTCGACTCTAATTAAATCTTTATAATCATAAAATTTTTAATTAAAAAAATAATAAAAAGGATTAAAAAAATATTTTGGAATTCTCCTTTTTAAAAAAGAAAAAGATTAAGAAAATCTCTCATATTTATCTTTTTTTTCTTAAAAAAGAAAAAAGAATTACGAATGAAATTTATTCAAAAGAGAAAATAAGAAAACTACGCCCACTTTTTTTTTCCTAAAAAAATTGGTTTATTTCTTAAAAAAAGTTTACAAAAATTCCTTAAAAAATAATACCCAATATTAAAATATCTTTTTATTTTTTTATTTTAAATAAAATAAAATAAAAATAAATTATTGAAATATACTATTACGTATCATGCGAGTCGATCACTATTTCTATAAATAGGTGCATGCTAATTATACTCACTTTATTAGGGGAGTATAGTACACTCATCTTTAAAAAAGAAGGATACTTGTTGCATAGGTTATTTTTTTTTTTAAAAAAAGGAAAATTATAAGCATTCATATATTTGAAAACCATAAAAAAAAATTAAAAAATTGAAAACACAGCTCCTAAATCGCAAAAAAAAAAAAGATATTCTCCTCTCAAACCCTAGCCCCTCCAAATTATCGTCTTCTAAACAAACACAATCCTAGCACAACGATTTTGTGTCAGGAAAAAACAAATGTGGTTTAGTGTATTTAGTGCGCCAAACTATTGCTATCGATGAGGGAATATGGCTGCAATCCTAGAGATTGGGGAATACATGGAACAAAATTTCCTTCGATTCGATCCAGCACCAAGGCAGATTGAGCCCGATGCCACACACGCAAGACCCCTAATTATTTTTTGTAATTTCATAATTCTACCAGCTGCGTGTGATCCTGGTTTGCTGCACTATCATTGTAGATGTGTCTTAAAAAGAGGAGTTTTTGTTGTGTTGAGGCGAGGTTGATCAAAAAAAGTAATAATTTTTCATAAAATAATATCAAGCTACTAAAATATGTTTTATGAATATTTTTTAAAATTACTTTTTCTCAAAATTATAATACAATAAAAATAATATAATTTGAATAGTTAGGTAGTTAAAACTAAAAATTGTTTAATATTACTTAAATTTCGAGTATTTATACATAATTATAAACATTTGAATAATTAATGCATAAAACTAAAATTTTTTGTGGAATTATTAAAAATTTGAGTCTACTTCCACTTAAATTTTGAGTAATAGTACATATTTTTAAAAATTTAAATAGTTGGTACTTAATATAACTAAAAATTTGAGTAAAAGTGCTAAAAATTTGAGTATACTTATACTCAAATTTTTAGTATTTATAAATAATTTAAAAAATTTATGTTATTGGTTGATAAAACTAAAAATTTAAGTAGAAGTGTTAAAAATTTAAGTCTATTTGTACTTAAATTTTCAGTATTTATACATAATTTTAAAACTTTAAGTACCTTGATGCTCAAGACTAAAAATTTGAGTATACTGTTACTCAAATTTTAAGTATTTGTACATAATTTATAGAAAATAAGTATTTGGTGCTGAAAATTAAAAATTTAAGTATAAATACTAAAAATTTGAGTTTCTTTTTACTCAAAATTTAAGTATTAATACATAATTTTCAAAATTTTAGTAGTTAAGTAATCAAAACTAAAATTTTGAATAGAGATACTAAAAATTTGAGTAGAAGTATTTAAAATTTGAATAATAATCATAAAATTTGAGTAGAAGTACTAA
This sequence comes from Carallia pectinifolia, assembly GCA_037832335.1. Lineage (NCBI taxonomy): Eukaryota > Viridiplantae > Streptophyta > Magnoliopsida > Malpighiales > Rhizophoraceae > Carallia > Carallia pectinifolia. The sequence goes on from CM075451.1 coordinate 6,698,071, forward strand.
AAAATTTTATTTTTTTAAAAAATTCATATAATTTATTTTTTTATTTTATATTCAAATTAAATCCTACACGCATGTTATTATGTAATGAAAATATTAATATAACAAAATATTTTAAATTCAATTACAACACACAATAAATTTGAGAGAAAAAGTTAAAATTAGCAATGTAACATGATTTGCTCCGAAAAAAAAAGAAAAAAAGATTTTTACTGCAGCTCCAAAAAAACATTTGTAGAAAACAAATGTTGACAAACAAAAAACAATTGTCACGCTCAAGGGAAAAAAAAACTTTAAAAAACTCAACTAATTAGTTGAGTGTAAATAGATTCCCCCCTATAAATAATGAGAGTATGAATAGAGCGGACGTCTATTAAAGCGTAAAATGGCCAGACTAAGGGTGTGATTGGATTGTGAGAATTTGAGTAGAAAGTTAATAGAAAAAAAAAGTAATAGAAAATGATATAGTAATGATGATATTATGATTGATAAAAAGTAATGATGAAAAAGAAAATGAATAGTAATTTGTGAGAGAAAAAGTAAAAGATAATTATTTAAATTGATAGAAAATGAATAAAAAAGAAAATGAATAGAAAATCCTTTTTCATCCATTTTCCTTTCCTTTTTTATTGAAAATTGCCAATCACAGCATAAATATATGTATACAGACCCCTCACTCACGGCCATTCCATTAAGCCTTAAAGTTGGGTCACATACTGGGCCACACATTTTAAAAAGTCTTTACGGCGTTGAACACCATTCATAGGGCAAAAAACGAAGAAGTCCGCCACGTGGAAGATTGGAGAAATTAACCATTTCGTGTTTGAGCAAGGTCAGGTTTTCTGTGAGTATCATCATTTTAACTAAATTTTGGATTCTAGAAACAAAATCTACGATTCACTTGACTTGACTTCAATTATCTTCTACCCAACTATTCAAAAGAGAGAGAGAGAGAGAGAGAGAGAGAGAGAGAAAGGAAGGCATTTTTAAATAAAATGTGATTTTTTTTATAGTCTATAATAAAAATGGTAGTCTTAGAAGAAAACAGATAAACGAGAGAAGAGATTAGAGTTTGAATACTAGACTCTCCAGTGAAAGATATACACTTTTTACTACTCTATTTAAATTGGGTTCTATTATTTATGACACTACATTTGCAACATTAAAAAAAAAAAAAAACAGCATCAACACTGTTATTTTGGCACAAAAGACAGCTACATCCATTTTGGGAACGCACGTTTGGAGTGTATATCCACCTGATATGTAGCTACTCAACTCTTTTTTTTTTTTTTAAGCATAGAACACAAAAATTTGTTTTATTATTTTATTTATTGAATTGAATTACACTCAAATTTTTTATTTTTACTCATATTTTAACATTGAGTTAACTAGACTGGTTTAAAATATGAAAATATGAGCTAAATATAGAAATCCAATAGTATATATATATGGATTTGATTCTCGTATGAGACTTTCGGTTCCAACAAAAACATATTTTCTGTAAAGAAACGTTAACAATGAATAAAATAAGTAATTTTGTTATTTCTGCAGTAATACAATTGATCAGTCACGTATACAATTGACTAGTCACGTATACAATTCACAGCCAAATATGTAGTCGTAATAATGGTTGCCCCACAGGGCTCAACCAAAAAAAGAAAGAAGTTAATTAAGAGCTCGCGTAATAATCTTTGTATAGAGAAAGAATTGGACTGTGCCATGCAAAATCTTTACTTTGGTCTTGAACTTGTGATCCATATATATTGCTAGCTTTGTAGTCTTGTACTTCCCATTGATGGTACTGAGCTAAGAGCCCAACGCAATTGAGAAGTTGCTCAAGAAGTCTGGTGTTTGTCATGGCTCTCACTAGCAATGGGAGGCACAGCGATATCCATGGCAAAGTTTGGAGAAGCAGGGGGCGGTGCGACGGTGGCGATGACAACGTTGCCGGCTATGTTCATTTCATTCAGTCTGCACGTGCCGGAGCCTCCAGGAATATAACTGCATGCATTTGGACTAGACGGCGTCCCCGAATTTTTCGGTAGCGACTGAAGAAATAGTCTTTCCCGCTTCCATCTTTGCTCATCTCCTGGTAATGGCCTCATTGCAGCAAGTAGTTGCAAAGATGCCAAGAAGATTAACAGAATAAAGACTATCCTGAAGATGTTTCTTCTGTGAAAGAAAGCCATCTCTTTAAATTGATAACAGATGATCTAACTTCTAAGCCCACTCACAGAAAGTTGTTAACTTCTTATTTAACTTTTAATTTCTATATTGGTGATTACTAATTAATCAGCTTCGCTATGGCCTGAAAATGAAGGTGAAGATATATAATACGTGAGTAGGCACACACATATATATATATAGCCGTAGAAAAGGCAAATGAGAGATGGGTTAATCGGGTACATGCGGTTTGACCGGTGCCATATATTTATGGGTTTGACTGAGGCCTGGGAATTGAAGGTTGAACCGGAGGGTGGAATTGATCAACACACGGTACGTAGCTTGGACCCCAACTAACGATATAAAATCCAGGGTCGAGTCCCACAGTGGCAAAATTTATTCGTGATCATATATATATTTTATTTTAATTATATGCACAATCTACTTAATTATAAGCACATCACATATTTTTTTAAAAAAAATGTATAGGTAATATACGAGACTTATAACCTCTCTCTTTCTCACATCGTGTTTTTATCTCATTTATTTCTATCGTGTTTCCATCTCATCTTTTTTTCTCTCTAAAATTTTTTCCAAAAAGGGTAAGCCCTAAATATACGTGCTGCCAAAACAAGGTAAAATGCATGGTGCAATTTGGGAGGTGAAAATTGGAGTACATGCCAATCCAAATATGTAATTCGTAACATTTTCGACCTCAAAATGAAGCCCCAAAGCATTTTCTTTGAGAAATTTTTTCGGATGGACTGACTAACGTAAGCCATTAGTTGTAAAAGGCATGAATAAGTTATACCATTTCCTTACAAGAAAGTAGGACAGAATTAATAGTAATCAACTTCAGTTTGAAAAAACAAAAAACGACTATTGCCTCAGTTAACAAGCCCTTTGAATGAATTTGTCAAGACAGCTTAATGTTATTGATTTATTTGTTGAACCAGCAGCCCAACAGAAGAATGTATCCTGGCGTTCTCCTTTCTTGGACTAAAATTATTGTCATCATTTGACCTGAGACGACAAAAAGAATTGACCATTGTATTTTGACGCCCCCATAGGATCTTACAAGTTATATTACATAATCAATTATCTGTTTATTTGTATTTTTGGAATGCAGATCCGGGGTGCTCTCCCTCTATAGGATCTAGGAAAAATTAAAAAAAAAAAAAAAAAAAAAACTCCTAACCGTAAGTCAACTATACTCTAGGTCCAGATAAAGGCCCACCAAAGGAAGTTATCATGGGGAGTCTAGCTCTCATTCTCAGCCTAGCCCATCTTCTTTTGACATAATAACTGATCAACCTGACCTCTGTTGTTTCTTATTAGAGTCAAGGCTCAAGACTCAAGAAATAACATCAACACATTCTGTGACCGAGCAGGGTGCCCTCCCTTGTATTGCACTGAGCGTGGACAGGAAAAAAAATTGCTGTTGATCTGTAAAGGATATTCTAGTGTTAAGAATTTATATTTTTATCTTTGAAATTTCGAATTCTAATCTTAAAAAATGGATACAAAGATTTTTTTTTAACTATTTTGAAACTGCTAGAGACCACTGCGCTCAACTATTTAAACTATATTTAATCTATAATATAGAGAGGGTTATAAAAATATAGAGAGCTAGTCATTGTGCATGTCGCGGCTAAAGAGGCCTCTTAATCCACAAAGACGAGAAGCCCACCGAAGCCATTTGTGTGCCTATGACATTTGATGACAATGGTCATGGCATTCAACAAGATGCGATGGCCTAACTGATGTGAGCATGACTAATACTTTTACTACATAATTTGATGTGATTTTATGGTTCGGTGGGCTTTCTTTAGAAAATAAGAAACGTGCTTTACTTGTGGAGCAAATAATGAAGATTGGAGATCCTACAAGTTTACATCAATATGATCCAAGTGTAAGAAGAGGAGTATTAATCAAATTGAGGAAGTTTGGGCCAACATGAATTTTTGGGCCTAGTGCATACAAGACTATGTGTGGACTAATTTGAATTGTTAGTTTAGAGTTTTAATTGTTATTTTGGGGCAAACAATGTTTTATTTAAATTCAATCCGTTTGCAAGTAGGAATTAGTTTTAATTTTTAAGTTTCTAGTTGAATTAGGTTTTCCTTATTTGTGTAGAAACTTGATTTTTTAGTTTTAGTAAGTTTTCTAATCTTAGTAAGTTTAAAACACTAACCATTTGGGTTGCCTATAAAAGGCTTGTAAGACTCTTTTATTTTGAGAATTGAATAGATTTGCTGAATTATGATTTGAGAACAATCGTTTTTTGGAGTTTCAGAACTCTTTTACCGAATTTATCAAGGACACATCCTTGTGGCGTTCAATCCAAGTCTTATCACCCTCCTTCTTCCTTTTCTAGGGTGTAGCGACTATATCCTTCTTTTATACCTTTGGTTCGCGTCTCTTTATAGACGTTGGATCAAAGTTCCTTCAAACCTGACTTGGCTTTTCTTGGGTTGTGATTTCAATCTCGTTGTGGGTCTTTCGGTGTATCCGTGAGTTTCGCGTCTCCCTATAGGCGTTGGGTCTTCCAGTGCTAACCGCGGGATTCGCATCAGTTGGTATCAGAACTCGGGCTCTAAGTCAGGTTTACGTATCTTTCATCTGTTTGTGTCATTGTTTATGTTATTTCATGTTCTTCTTTGTGTTTTCATCACATCTTGCATCAGTTGTTTATCTTCAGTCTATTCGTGTCTTTGATTGCTTTGTTTGGTTGTTTGTGTCTTATACCTAAAAATTCAGAAAAAAAAATAAAACCCTAGTGTGTTCTTTGTCTTTTGTTCGTGTGTCCTTTGCTGACAATAAAAAAAAAAAAAAAAAGAGAAAACCTAAAGTACTTGTGTTTCCGCGCGTCTGTCCGCCAGATTTGACGTCTGTTCAGTATTTTTACGATAACTTCTTCTATACAACTCCAAATTGAGTGATTCCAGTTGTGTTTGAAAGCTAACATATAGGGCTACAACTTTTATGTTTTAAGAAAAGCCCAGTTCGATTGGAATCTTAGCCAAAATTGAGTTCGAAATCAGCGCTCAATATCTGTCCTGATTGGGAAAAAAGTGAGAAACCCTAGTCCGCCCAATCTAAACCTTCTTTTGTGTTTCCTAGTGGTTATTTGAGTCAGTTTTTGTTACTTTCCATCAATTTTAACAAAAAAAAAAAGAGTTCTGGCCATATTAAAAAAAAAAAAAAACTATTTGGCCAAATTACTTGTGTGGACAGCTTGTACCAAACCCTTTCCCTTGTTGTTTTTCCTTCAGCCTTTTATTCTAGTTGTTGCAAGGAGTTTGTCAACTGATTTTTATTAGTTCTTGGCTCCAAAGAACTTAGAGTGAGGAACAATTGAGTGGAAAAAGGCAAGAGTGTGAGTTGCATCGGAGAGAAAAGCCAAATTGATTTGTGTACAAACACGAGAGATAGACTTTCATACATGAGGAGTGGAGTGCAAACATGTGAGGGAGTGTTTGTGAGGTCATTTCTAACATTATTTTGCAGATTTAAAACATGTCTTCAGACTGTGGCAAGGGTGTTTCAAAGGAATAATTAGCTAATGAATCAATTGTGATCAGCACGATGCAACAACAATTTGATTGAGTGTTTGCGTGTTTTGATGAAATGCGAGATAGCATGGATAGACAAGAAGCTGCCATAGCCAATTTGCAGCGGGGACAGCACCAAAGAGTTCCCAATGCACGTGGGAATGGTGGAGAACATTATGAAGCTCACTTTGAGGATGACTTTGTCGAAGATGATCAAGGCTCCAATTATAGTGTGGGTAGAATGGCACGTGGTAAAGAAGGGAGAGGTAGACGTGAAGTAGGTTGTGGGGGTAGAGGAGAGAGGAACATTGGGATATGGGAGGATAGACAAGATCGCAACCTTGGAAGCATCAAAATGAAGATTCCTCCATTTCAAGGAAAAAGTGATCCTGATGCTTACTTGGAACGGGAAAAGAAGGTAGAGCTTGTGTTTGACTGTCATGATTACTCTGAGGAGAAAAATGTGAAGTTAGCAGCCGTGGTGTTCACCGATTATGTCATAATTTGGTAGGACCAATTGGTGCTCAATCGTCGAAGAAACTGTGAGAGACCCATTGACACTTGAGATGAGATGAAGGCAATTATGAGAAAACGATTTGTTCTTAACCATTATTATTGTGAGTTTTATCGTAAGTTGCAAGGGCTTACTCAAGGTACCAAGAGCGTGGAGGAGTACCATAAGGAGATGGAGATAGCTATGATTCATGCCAATGTTGAGGAAGATCGAGAAGCTACAATGGCTAGATTTCTACAAGGGCTAAACAAGAACATAGCCAATATAGTAGAGCTGCGACATTATGTGGAGTTGGAGGACATGGTTCACATGACTATGAAGGTTGAAAGGCAGCTCAAAGAGAAGAGTACAACATCAAGATATTGTTCAAATTTGACTTCTTCTCCAACAATATCTTGTTGGGGAAGAAGTCAAATTTGAACAAAAGGGAGGATAAAGCATTGAACAAATTCAAGACCGATTCAAACAAAATCAAGGAGGTTGGGAGTAGCCAAGAGAAAGGTAAGATGGATGTGTCAATGAAGGAAATGATTTTTGATGAAGATTTTCTCCAAAAGTTTAGTGAATATATCAAGCAAGTGGAGAGTTGTAAATCAAAGCATGTGAGTTTTGAATCTTGTGTTGATGTGGTCAAAAAATTTGCACCAAAACATAAGGTTGAAGATGAAGTTGTTGATCATACATCTAACCATAGGTGTGTGAAATCAAACATTGAAGTTGATTATGAGGTTGAATCTGAAGTTGTTGAGTTTGGTTGTGCATCACATGAGGAAGTTGTTTATGATGGTGAAGAGGATACATTGGTTGATGTTGCAGAATCTGAATTTGAAGGCCATGAAGATCAACTCGTTGAACATTGTGAATTGAGTGTGAAACTTGTGCATGAAGTTGAAGTGGTAGATGGTGGAGGGTTAGCAATATGTCCTACTATAGAGTTACCAATCAGCTCAACGACACCACAACTAATGGATTTTGTTGATTCTATACTTAATGTGTCTACTCATGTTGATTTTGTCATTGTAGATCAAGTGCTGAACCACCTTTGCTCATTTTCTCTATTTGATCGCCTGGTGGTAATTCAAAAGAGGAGATTTTACTTTGCGGTGAAAGCATCAAAATACTCGAAGTATCTATTTCTTTGGCATGGGAGACATCAATTCCTTGTAGCTCAAAACATTCATCTAGGCCTTGAAGTAGAACAACAATAAGATTTGAGGACAAATCTTTTTGAAGAAAGGAGGAATGATGTGAGCCTAACTAGCACCCTCACTACATGATTTGGTGTAATTTTATGGTTCGGTGGACTTTCCTTAGAGAGTAAGAAACATGTTTTATTTGTGGAGCAAGCAATAAAGATTGGAGGTCCTACAAGTCTACATCATTGTGATCCAAGTGCAAGAAGAGGAGTGTTAACTAAATTGAGGAAATTTGGGCCAATAAGAATTTTTGGGCCTAGTGCATACAAGACTATGTGTGGACTGATTTGAATTGTTTAATTTAGAGTTTTAATTATTGTTTTGGGGCAAACAATGTTTTATTTAAGCCCAATCCATTTGCAAGTAGAAATTAGTTTTAATTTTTAAATTTCAAGTTGAATTAGGTTTTCCTTATTTGTGTAGGAACTTGATTTTTTAGTCTTAGTAGGTTTTCTAGTCTTAGTAGGTTTTCTAGTCTTAGTAGGTTCGCGTCTTTTATAGACGTTAGGTCAATGTTCCTTCAAACCTGACTTGACTTTCCTTGAATTGTGATTTCAATCTCGTTCGTGGGTCTTTCGGTGTATCCGTGGGGTTCGCGTTTCCCTATAGGCGTTGGGCCTTCCGATGCTATCCGCGGGATTCGCATCACTAACCCTCTTGGACATCAAGCAGGCCCACCTTTTTCATTCTTTGCTGGACTTTCTCCTCTAAATCCTTTATCATCCATTGTCTTCTCCGGTTGTTCACGTGTTTCTTTGTTTTCTCTTTCTATTAACCCAGAATATCCCTCCATCTGTCTTCCTTTAACGTACTATATTCGGATCTCATACAAAGGCGTTTGTTAAATATGCTTCTTCGGATTTATCATATTTATTTTTGCTATCTTTAGGACTATCAAAATGTATAACCTTTGCTTCCCACTCCCTAGTCCCAAATTTTACCTCACTATAAATTTCTTGGCTTTGATGTCGTTTTTGCCGCTTATGATCGAGAAATTCTTTCCCTTCAAGGACATATAAGATTTTGGATGTATCATTGTTTAACACAGTGAGCTTCGATGTCATTTTGATGGAGAAATTCTTCGCTTTGATGTCATTTTGTGCTGGTCTGCCTTCTTGCAGACTACATAAGCTTTGAACATAGTTTTCGGGCATTGATAATGGTTATTGAATATTTTCCATGAGACATGGCGAACCAGTCTCCTTAACTCAACTGACCTCCTAAACAGTGTCGGGAGAAGCCTCCCCACTTAGCTCCTTAAACATGGTTAGATTGAAGCCAATGGATTACTAAGGCTACTGCCACGAGAAAGTAGGTTTAAAAGGTGATCACCCTGACTAAAGATTGGTCATCTCTCCACAAAAGGAGACAAGCTCGAGGATTCATCCGTGAGCAGTATATTGTCCACGCATGCCTTATTTGCAGATGTCCAAAATAGATATTACATTTGAGGCTGAGATGGGGGTTATACTAGAATTAATAAAAGTACATGACCAAACATTTTGTCTAGAAGTTTAGTCAAAGTGCATTAAGATAAAATATAAAAAAAAAACACAAATTTTGCATAAAGACAAAAAATTTGATTTTTTTTTTTTTGAAAACCAAGGTTTAGGAGTATTTTAAAATTTAATTTTTTATTTTTTAAAAGGAAATACTAGAAAAATGAGTCCAAAAGTTTGGCCCTATAATGAAAAAGGTTTATGTCCATAAATCCTAGAATTATTACAATTCTGCCAAGAGCAGGGTACAAAGTGCCTATGCCGTGGCGTGCATATATATTGAATTCTCCCTTCATTCTCCACCGTCTCTCTCTCTCTTTGTTAAAGAAATTAAAAAAAGAGAGTAGTGTCTCCCAATTTTAAAAAAAGTCTAAACTTTTTAGTAAAATTTAAATTTTTGATTTTTATTTGAATCTAAATTTTTTTATTAGTTAAAACTTGAATCACAAAAACAATGATATTTTTCATTTCTTTTTTAATTAAATTAGTAACTCAAACTTGCATGATACTTAAAACCCTCAAGATAATTTCAGCTCAATTGAAATAAATCTTTTTTTAATAAAAAAAATTATCGTAAGTATATTGATTATCAGATTTATGAACTGACGTCGGAGTAATTCTTATTTGTAAAAGTCTCGTTCAACCATCTCAAAAGAACAGACTCACTGCTCAAGTATCTGTGAGGTTGAGCGTGACTTTGCTACTGAAAATTAAAGTGATTACTGAACCGAAAACTCAACGCCGCACATTACTTTTAATGCTTGAAGGCCACCCAACTTATATTAAGAGAGAATGCGGGTATAAAAATTCGAACTCATCACTAACTTTAATTTACTATTAAGCTACTGTCTCGTATGATAAAATAAATCTCATTCGCCCATGCGTTGTTTGATTAAAATTATCTCATTTACTGGTCCTTAATTGGCTCAAATGTGACTAGGTAAGTCCGTGGCCCGTGCCATAACGCAGGGCTTTACACGCTTCCGTACTTATTGTTTGACTTTCGCCAACATTATAGATGTTCATTGTTTGACGTTTGGATAAGCACGTCGTCGATCATTATTGGATGCATGATTGCGGCTTTTCTGTTTTTCTTTTTTTAGTAAATAAATAGAATTACGTAAATACGTTGAACGAAATATCAAAAAAAAAATAAGTAGTTTATGTTTTGTGAGTTATCTTTTTTTTTTAATTTAATATATTTTATACGATCTATTGATCTAAAGTATTATATATTCATCACGTATCTACAATTGTTTTTTTTTTTTTTTCATAATTTGGCCATTTCATTGGATTACTTGTGTTTACATTGGGCTTGGAGATGTGCAACTTTCATCGTGACAGTTCTTTTTTCTACATACCTGTCCATTGAACATCTTTTAGATTTTTAATTATAAATCTTTTTCGTAAACATTTTTGGAAATAAAATCTAAATATTTGAATTATCTAATTATTCTCACAAAACATGTCATTTGAATTATCTAATTAATTATTAAGACTTCAATTTTTTTGTGCAAAGATAGAGAAAATAATAGTGATATCTCACAACTTCACTAAAAAATATTGGACAACATTCAAACAAATAAGGGTTAATATAAAAAAAAAATCACTAATCTTACGTGGAATAACAAATTTAGCTTCATAATTGTTTTTTCTCTTTTATTTCATTAGAAAATTTATCAGCAAATTCTATTGACCTATATATTGGTGTTATTTTTCCCTCATGAATATTATATCCTAAAAATCTTGTTTGAATTTCAAATAATTTCATTTTCTTAGCAGATATTACTAAACCATTTTGTTTGACTATATTCAAAAAAAATTTTAAATGAGTAAAATGATCAGTCAAATTTTTTGAAAAAACTAACGCATCATCTATTAGACTATTGTAAATTTAGTATATGGATTAAATATGTCATTCATTATATTTTGGAATTCAGATAGGGCATTTTTTAAACCAAAGGGCATAACATTCCATTCATAATGTCCAAAAGGAACTGTAAAAGCAGTTTTATATTTATCTTGTTCATTTATTTGTATTTGCCAATATCTCGATTTCATGTCAAACTTAGAAAATATTACTGCATTACTCAGTCTTTTAATCAAATCTCTTTTATTGGGTATTGGGTATCTAATCCATTCTAATACTTTATTCAATGGTTTATAATTTATGACTAATCTAGGGGCTCCTCGTTCTATTTCAGCTTGATTATTAACATAAAAAGCAGAGCAGAACCATGGAGATTTACTGGGTCTTATTAATCCTTTATCTAGCAATTCTTGAATTTCTTTTTTACAGTATTAAAGTAATTCAGCATTCATTTGTATTGGTCTAGCTTTTGTAGGTATCTGTTTATCTGTAAAATCTTTAATATAAGGTAAGGAAACTGTATGTTGTTTTCTATGCCAAAATGCATTAGGCAATGTAGAGCAGACTTCATTTTCAAATGTTTGACTAATATCTTTTATTTTTTCCTGTATATCCGATTTAGTTAATTGTTCACTTATTTGTTTATATTGAATTACTTGATTTAAATATTTTATTTGCTTTTGTTTTTGTATTAAAAGTATTTCTTTAGTATGATAAATAATATTATGCTTTAATATATCTATATCCTTTATTTGTGGTTGAGTGATAAATTCAAAACAAATTTTCTCATTCAATAGTTCTGTTATTATTCCTTGAGAGGTGACAGTAAATGGATATATTTGTGTTAAAAATGGAGTACCTAATATAATAGCTTGTGATAAGTCTTTAACTAATATGAATACATTTTTAAAGCATATGCCTTTATTACATATATGTGAATTAGACAATTTATATGAAATATTCATTTTATTATCATTTGCTCCTCTAAGTGTTACAGTTGTTTTTTCATAATATTTTGTGGGGATTATTCCTTCTTGAATACAATTTAAATCAGCACCTGAATTAACTAATGCTATTAAATCTATAGTATATTCATTATTAACTACAAGCTTTATTTTAATGTACCATTTTTGATATTCTGTTTGATTAATAATATTTAAATAACTAGATTCTTCTTTTTCTTTTCCCTTATTGTTATTTTGTAGAGATAGTTTAATCTCTTTTATTTCTTGTTTTAGATTTTCTATTTCCCTTTTATTTTGTTTTATTTCTTCCTTTAATTTTTCAAGAGTTACAGTCGATAGTGATTCTTTCTTCTGTTCTTGTTTTATTCCTTCATTCCATATTTTTCTTAATGAATAAGGTTCATAATCTGTAGTTGGTTTTTCATTCAACTCATTTTTTAACTTTGTTAAGTATTCTTTTTTAATATTAGGGTCAGAAATTTGATATATTATTTCTAGTATAAGTTTTGTTGAATTTTGTACTGTGTTGTTACTATTATTATTAGTTATAACATTAATATGTCCACATTCTAAGTTACAACATAATCCAGAATTATTACTATCACTAGAATATTCTGTGTCTGATTCAATTATATTTAGACTATGATTATCAGATGAAAATTCCGAATCTGTATCAGTATCTTCTATTATATTCAATATTTTATTTTTTAATTCTTTATCCATGTCTAAATTCTGTATTTTGTCTTTTAATTTACATTGACTTTTATAATGTCCTGTTTTCCACATTTATAGCAAACTATTTCCTTTTTATTTTTATTGTTATATTTTTGTTGTTTATAAGATTTTTTATAAGATTTTCTTTTATATTCAGGAGTATTGTCTTGTTTTTGATAGTTAGATTTTTTATTGATGGAATGAGCGAACATAATATGCTGCAACGAATATAACTTTTTCTAAAACAAAAAATTGGAATGGAATTGATGCTCAGCTAAGTGGCTGCAAAACTTATTGTTTCTTTATTCTTTGTTCCCATTTCTCTTAATTACTGTGAAACAACCATTTAAAAAAAAAAAAAATTGAAATGACAAGGAATAATCCCCACAAAATATTATGAAAAAACAACTGTAACACTTAGAGGAGCAAATGATAATAAAATGAATATTTCATATAAATTGTCTAATTCACATATATGTAATAAAGGCATATGCTTTAAAAATGTATTCATATTAGTTAAAGACTTATCACAAGCTATTATATTCGGTACTCCATTTTTAACACAAATATATCCATTTACTGTCACCTCTCAAGGAATAATAACAAAACTATTGAATGAGAAAGTTTGTTTTGAATTTATCACTCAACCACAAATAAAGGATATAGATATATTAAAGCATAATACTATTTATCATACTAAAGAAATACTTTTAATACAAAAAAAAAAGCAAATAAAATATTTAAATCAAGAAATACAATATAAACAAATAAGTGAACAATTAACTAAATCGGATATATAGGAAAAAATAAAAGATATTAGTCAAACATTTGAAAATGAAGTCTGCTCTACATTGCCTAATGCATTTTGGCATAGAAAACAACATACAGTTTCTTTACCTTATATTAAAGATTTTACAGATAAACAGATACCTACAAAAGCTAGACCAATACAAATGAATGCTGAATTACTTGACTACTGTAAAAAAGAAATTCAAGAATTGCTAGATAAATGATTAATAAAACCCAGTAAATCTCCATGGTCCTGCTCTGCTTTTTATGTTAATAATCAAGCTGAAATAGAACGAGAAGCCCCTAGATTAGTCATAAACTATAAACCATTGAATAAAGTATTAGAATGGATTAGATACCCAATACCCAATAAAAGAGATTTGATTAAAAGACTGAGCAATGCAGTAATATTTTCTAAGTTTGACATGAAATTGGAATATTGGCAAATACAAATAAATGAACAAGATAAATATAAAACTACTTTTACAGTTCCTTTTGGACATTATGAATGAAATGTTATGCCCTTTGGTTTAAAAAATGCCCCATTTGAATTCCAAAATATAATGAATGACATATTTAATCCATATACTAAATTTACAATAGTCTATATAGATGATGCGTTAGTTTTTTCAAAAAATTTGACTGATCATTTTACTCATTTAAAAATTTTTTTGAATATAGTCAAACAAAATGGTTTAGTAATATCTGCTAAGAAAATGAAATTATTTGAAATTCAAGCAAGATTTTTAGGATATAATATTCATGAGGGAAAAATAACACCAATATATAGGTCAATAGAATTTGCTGATAAATTTCCTAATGAAATAAAAGATAAAAAACAATTACAAAGGTTTTTAGGATTCCTTAATTATGTAGCAGATTTTATACCCAATCTTAGAACTATATGTGCTTCTTTGTATCATAATTAAGAGACTCTCCTCCTTCTTGGGATACTAATATGACTAATATAGTCAAAAAAATAAAAGTCTTAGTAAAACATTTACCTTGTTTAGGAATACCCAATGAAAATGCTTTTCTTATAATAGAAACAGATGCTTCTGATATAGGATACGGTGAAATATTAAAACAACGAAAAAATAGTCAAAAGAATAAAGAAACTATCGTTAGGTATTATTCAGGAATATGGCATGGTCCTCAAGAAGGATATTCAACTGTAAAAAAAGAAGTGTTAGCAATAGTACTTTGCATCATGGCATTTCAAGATGATGTTTTTAATAAAAAATTTTTATTAAGAGTCGATTGTAAGTCTGCAAAATTTATTTTAGAAAAAGATGTTAAGAATTTGGTTTCAAAACAGATTTTTGCAAGATGGCAAGCATTGGTTTCTAATTTTGATTTTACAATTGAATATATTAATGGAAAGTCTAACTCTTTGCCTGATTTTCTGTCTAGAGAATTTCTCAAGAATCATGAGCAAGCAGAAAGTAACTCATGATTTCTTTAAGTTGAATGAGGCGTCGAATATGTCCCCAGCCTCAAATAGTCCAATTTCTCAGAGGCCTAATGCGTCGAATAGATCTGCGTCGAATACTTTGAATATAGATTTGAATAACCAATTCTCTGTATTAGGAAAAATCCCTTCTGCATCCAAACCACAAACTAATCCTAGAAATTATAAAGATATCTTGCAACTAAAACCTCCAGTTGCTCCTTCTACCTCTTCTACTCTCCCATATAGACCTCCTTCACCAGATCCCGAATATATCATTAAAGATGTTGAACATATTTGTGTTCTTGAACCAGAATACCAGAATATTCCCCTCTCAGACATTCTTGCCAAAATGTTTCCCAAGAATACTGCCTTTCTTCCTCAAGCTCTCAAAAAGAATAGAAAGTTTTATTAATATATTTTGGTAGACACTGTTTCAGCAGATATTGAGCATACCCTTGACAAAGACCAAAAAATCTAATATTCCAAAATGAATATTAAAAGAGTAATTACCCTACCTGAATGGATCAAAATGATTGAAGATCAAACCCAGCAATTCACTCAAATTTTACATGATCCTCTTCTTAGCAGAATTCAGCATATCCCTGAATTCCTTTTGAATCCAAAGAATATTCCTCCCATGTGTTATAACTATTATGACTACATCATAGCTTGGAATACTACCTTAATGGTAGGCAGCTACAGACACTCTTGGTTCCTTCGAATACTCAATGAATGTCCCAGAATATTTCCTGCCTGGTTTCATGCATGGTGGTTAAGATTTGGACTGTCTGAACAAGTCTTTCCCTCCAAAACTCTTGACGGATATAAACTTTTTTTTGATGTAATTCATGAACTTCCAATAGCCCATATCTAGTATTTTACTATGATGTTTGATATACCATGGATCATGAAATGGAATTTTGCCATCCAAAAGATGCATCCTTCTCCATATCCTCTCTCTCTGATTCGGAATATCCAAGTCAAATGGTGGAAAAAGCTTCCTGATGATAAAGCATGTCCCAATATAATTTCGCAAAGGTTAATCAAACAACAAGTTCGCAGCCCTCGTGATGATATTCCCCTGAAAATGCCATTTTCAAAAAAAAAATTTCAAGACAATCTATCCACTGCTAGCTCTAAAGAAGAATACAAGAAAATAATCATGGAAGCCCTGTCAGAATTATCTCAAGAAGATGAAGACCCAATAGTTCAATCTCCAATAATTTCTCCTGGCGCATATCCCTCTCAGCACAGTAATGAAGATCCTGATTATGACCTTGTAAGTGACTATGCGAATATGATGGAAGAACTGTATCCGACAAGACCTCCTCAAAGATAATGCAATAATGTAAAGAACGACATCAGCTATCACATCATCAATAATTCATGCCAGCTATATGATATCAACGTATGCAGCGATGTCAGCAACAATAATGTAATCAACTATCTTAACAGCTGTCATCATGAATAGTGTCTTTTGTAATATAAATAGTAACAAATTTAGCATCAATTATGAAAATTAATAGTTTACTACTCTTTAAATTTTTTTATAACAAATCTAACACGTCGTAATATTTTTTAAACAGAATTTGCTTGTCTCGAAGACTTAGTAATTACATTTGTCACTAAACACTAACTTGATTTGACATATTATCGAAACAGACTAATTCTCATGAACATGTCATCGAAACAGACAGATTCTATTCACAAAAAATAACGATATATTAGATTTATTACAAAAAATTTTATTAAAATAAACTGTTACTTTTTAATATTAATACTAAATTTATTATTTCACATTAAATTAATAATATTTTTATATATTAATTCAAAAAAAAAAACAATCTTTTTAGCCTTTACCACTTAAAAACAACGTTCGGGAGTTTATGGGATGCTGGGCAACTAGCAAAGAAAACCCCACTCGACTTTGCTAAGTTAAAAAAATCAATCCGATGTCATTAGCTCGTCCCAACCAAAGCCCAAAGGACGACTTGTGGGCCCTTAGCCTTCTAAGGCGACAGGATATTTTTTTTTAAATACGATTACATAGTTTATTTTTAATAAAATATAAATAAATATATAATTTAATAAATAATATTTAATATATTTTTTTATTTTTTAAAATTTAATTATTTAATAATTTATATTACAGCGTATTATATATATCCTAATAAAATTATATTTTTTAAAATTTCACTCTTCTTTTCATAAAATAGAAGCACCCTACTAGTCAGAAAGGTTATTGTGTTTGTGAATTTGACAAGTTCATTTTAATTAGTTAAGATCCCAATCATACCGTAGCTGTCCTGGGTTATTTATACGGCACGCTGACTTTTAGCAAGTATTTCAGTTTTTTATTTATATTTTCCTTCTCTTCTTTTATCTCCATTCCTCTGTAAAAATATATATTTTTTTTTAAACCATAATTATTTAATAAAACAATGAGTTTTCTTTTCTGTTTTTCTGTTTCAAAAAAGAGATGATTACAAAATAACAAAAAGTGGGTTATCTCATGTCGTTTATAAAATTAGACAACTGGAAAATCCGATTTTCTTGAAAAATGTTTCACTCTTTTTAGTAAACATATATGTGGATGAAGATAAATATCATGAAAAAATTTTTACGAAATTTTACAAAAAATTTATAAATTTTAAGATAATACTAAATCTAATTAAATTTTAATTTAAAAAAATAAAATAAAATAACTAAAAATTTATTATCACATCAACAAAAAAAACTAAATTGTGAAAAATCATGAAAAACTTTCGTGTTATATAGAACAACTCCATATATGTTTTTGGCTTACTGTAAAACCAAAAAAAAAAAAAAAAAGTTCTCCAAATTGGCACGCCCCAAGAGTTCTTCCGTTTACACTGGGGCAATATTAGCATCTCCCCTCCAGAATTTGGACAAAATGATCTTATAGCTAATTAATTGTCAAGAATGATGGACCATACATTTGCTAATTTGAATAGATATCCCCATAGGTTTTGATATAAAATAAACAGACTAGTTAAGCCTAGACTAGTTAAGCCTACTTTTGTTAGCAAAAAGAAGAACTCTTGGTAGAGGGTTGAAGGAGGCACTTGCGCTCACTTCATTACCCACGAAATGAGAAGAAATTGAGTACTTGATAAATGAATAAAACTTCTTATTCTTAGCACTGCAAAAAAAAGAACGTGCTAAGGTGCATAATATTGTGAACCACTGTTGTAAAAATTACACCGAATCGGTCAGTGGAATCGGTTAAACGGGTGATCGGCCGGGGTTTGGGCTGGTTTTAGGAAAACTTGAAGGGTAACTCGGACTCAAAAAAATTGGTCAATAACCGGTAAAAACTGGTGAAAATCAGACTGGTTCAATGAAATTGAAAAATTCATAAATTATAATTTAAGTACTAAACTTAATTAAAAAGTTCAATTTAGTATTAAATTAGATTAAAAATTTCAATTTCATCCTTAAAATTAGAAAAATTAATATTTAATTACTATTTATAATTATTTTTTTAAAATTACTTATATATATATATATATATATATATATATATATATATATAAAATTAAATGCCGGTTCAAATACCGGTTCAACCGATTGAACATTAACCCACTAATACTTTCAGTTCGATAACCGGTCCGATTCTGACAATCTTATTATGAACTGTTAAATTGTAAAAGATTTACTAAATTTAAAAGATAAAATAATTAATGAGTTAGATATATGTCATTTTATGGACTATATATTTTCTATGTGTCCATTTTTATAATAAATACGTTGTTAATAACTAAAACAAATAGTGAAATTTATAAAATTCAATTATTTGAAACGCACAATATCAAGTGGGTATACATGCTCATCGCTTATTTATTATTCATACATTTATGTTTTGACCCACATATTTTATTAGCCGGCTATAGCCAAAGTGCTAACCAATAATGGGAGTCTGTTTCACAATTCGATACTTATCAACCCAAACTCGGACCCTGTCGCAGCGGTAGTCCATTGTCACCATCATTCCCTCCTTCACATTCACAGCACCAACTTTTGGATTCTGTCTCACCATGATTTCTTATGCCACTTTCCCGTCCACCCCCACCAGCTCCGGCCACGAGCTCTTTACGTTATCTAATTCAAGTCATACACAAACAAACAATTTTAATGCTTGCAAAAGTTGCAAAAGCCTAGTAAGAAGAACGCAAGTTGAAAATAGAATGATGCTAATATTACCATTGCAATCTGCCATGTCTGCCTTGCTGTATAACTCTTTTTCTTGTTGTGATGGGGCTCTGCCTTATCGGTCTCTTGTGCTTTGGGTGCAGAGAAGTGGTTGCATATTTATAGAGGAAGTAATGGCATGGGAACACCACGTAAGTAGGGCTTCCATCTCTTTTTTATTTATTTTGTGTTTGACAAACTGGTGTTTCAAAATGGCGCTCTTTGAATGCCAGCAGCTACCTTTGAAGTTAAGAGTTTTTGCTTTGGGTAAGGTCCACGTTAGAACTTTGCATTGTGCGCATGGATTGAGAAATCAAAATAATCAAATATACAAATCGTGCATGGCTTCTTTGTTCCCATTTTGAAATTCAAGCATTGACTCGTGAGGGATCCTCACGATAATTTTTTTTTTCGGTTAATTAGTTTCATTGGACTTAAGTACGAGATTTTTAACTTTGTTGACAATTTTACAACTATCAATTAAACTATAAGTTTATAGTTTTTCATGACTTTTTTTTTCGTCTATTTTTTAAAGATAATAAACTTAACAGTTGGGATATAGGAAAAGTGAAAATCAATTAAACTATAAGTTTATAGTTTTTCATGACCTTTTTTTTGTCTATTTTTTAAAGATAATAAACTTAACAGTTGAGATATAGGAAAAGTGAAAAAAGAATTGATATTTAAATTTTAAACTTCCTAAACGGAGGTTACTGCTTATAATTTAGTTCTTATTGAATCCTTGACTCTAACCAGGCTAATAAAATATGGTTGTAGTGTTACATGAACTGAGTCTGATAACCGGTTGCAGGATCTCTTATTACAAAGCCACTATTCAATATCCCGTTGGATTTTAATAATGCGTTAATGTGCACCATTCAATTATAGATATCTGCATCTTGTGGTTTTTCAATACTTAGACAATTACCAAGGTTGTGTCAATCGTGTCATATATACATCTTGCTGTTTATCTTCGGCACATGGCGCATTCCAATGAACAGGTATAATGTCGGTTCTTACTTGTTTCATGTGCATAATTCTATTTCAGATATATTGAAAGTAAAATTTATAGTACTTTGTCACCCCATGAGAAAAGTAAATAAGTAGAATTTATTATTGTTTTAAACTTGCTAAGGGGTTATATTTTGGTTTTCAACTCAGTTTCTGCTTCTGACTCTGTTATATTTTGGAGCATTAGAGGTGTCTGCCTTATGTGACCATATGTAAGACATGTAAAGTCAAGAGTTCTCGTTGGGCACGCGAGAGACTCTTTAGGACTTGGACCATAAACCATTAATCGTCTAGTCCAAGCTCGTGGTTCGTGGGCATACAGTGCAGTACCCCTGAGCCAACTTGTTAAAGCCGAGTTATGAAGATGAACAACGAATTTGGTCAAAAGAACATTATAATCCGTGAAGTTTGCAAATTACCTTATCCTTTTCTTTTCCTTTTTTTTGTTTTTTGCCAAAATGATTTTAGTTATTTTTTAGTGTATATTACGGTCTACTAACTTCCTCAAGCGTCTTTCAATCCCACACGAGCGGTAAGTTCACGTTATCATTGACAAAAAGCAAGTCACGGAATATGGCAAATTCTTGGTCCTTAAAATTGAGAGAGTGTTCTATTAGTTTCATTCCATTAATCCCGTTAGAAAATATTACGTTAATATTTAAAAAATGTATATCAATCTAAATAGTTAAAAGATAACGAACATCAGATCAAACATGAATTTAATCTATTGAACACTCTAATAATACTAAAATCTGAAACTGATTAATACTTATCACTAAATTAGAGAGGTAGAATATAACAAATTCATGAGAGTATAAATAGAGAGGACTACGCATGTCATACTCGGTGTACATTGATATGGACCCATTAATGCTTCCAAAATCTATCTTTTGCAGACCCCTCATTCACGGCCACGCCATTAAAGCCTTGAAGCAGCGTCACACACTGGCCCACACATTTTAAATAGTCGTTACGTCGTTTAACACCATTCACTGGGCAAAAAACAAAAAGTCCGCCTCGTGTGAAGATTGGAGAAATCAACCGTTTCGTGTTTAAGCAACGTCAGGTTTTCTGTGAGTCTTCTCGTTTTAACTAAATTTTGGATTCTAAAAACTAATCTACAATTCATATGACTTGACTTTAATTATCTTCTACCCAGTTATTTAAAAAAAAAAAAAAAGGAAAAAAGAAAGGCATCTTTCACCTAAAATATTTTAAGGAAAAATAGTAATTCATTATTGGAGATGAAATAAACAAACGAGAAATGAGATTGAGATTCGAATTTAAAAGTATATGTCATCGATTAGTGTAACTAAGCTAAATATTATTATTTATGATCTATACTGCGTTTACCACATTAAAAATAAGACCAAGCATGAGCACAGCTAGTTTAACAAAAGACATCTGCAGCTATATTGTAAATGCACGTTTGGAGTGTATCTCCACCTGTGATATGTAGCTACTCAACTCCTTTTTTTTTTTTTTTTTAAAGTATAGAACACAAAAGTTGGTTTTATTATTCTATTTTTTGAATTGCATTACACTCAAATTTTTTGTTGTTACTCATATTTTGACATTTAATTAACTTGACGGGGTTAAAATATGAGTTAAATATAGAAATTCAGTAGTATAGATACAATTTCGATTATTATATGAGATTTTATAAAAATTCTATAGTATAAATACAGATTCGATTCTCATATGAGACTTTTGGTCCAAAAATATGTTTTCTATAAAGAAACCTTAACAATGAATAAAATTAACAATGTTATTATTTCTGAAGCAGTACAATTGATCAGTCACGTATACAATTGGTAGTCAAATATATACTCGTAATAACGGTTGTCCCTAGACGGCGCAACCAAAAAAGGAAAGAAATTAATTAAGAGCTCGTGTAATAATCTTTTATAGAGAAAGAGTTACTGTACTATGCAAAATCTTTACTTTGGTCTTGAACTTGTGATCCATATATATTGTTAGCTTTGTGGTCTTATACTTCTCATTGATGGTGCTGAGCTAAGAGTCCAACACAATTGAGAAGTTGCTCAAGAAGTCTGGTGTTTGCCATGGCTCTCACTAGCAATGGAAGCCACAGCGATATCCATGACAAGGTTTGGAGAAGCAGGGGGCGGTGCACTGGCGACGAAAACATTGCCGGCTATGTTCATTTCATTCAGTCTGCACTTGCCGGAGCCTCCAGGAATATAACTGCATGCATTTGGACTAGACGGCATCCCCGAACCTTTCGGGAGTTTCTGAAGCGATAGTCTTTCTCGCTTCCACTTTTGCTTATCTCCTGGCAGTGGCCTCATTGCAGCAAGTAGTTGCAAAGATGCCAAGAGGATTAACAGAATAAAGAATATCCTGAAAATGTTTCTTCTTTGAAGGAAAGCCATCTCTTTGATTGATGACAAATGATAGAACTGCTAAGCCTACTCACAAAAAGTTCTTAACTTTTTGTTTAACTTCTAATTTCTATTGGTGATTACTAATTCATCAGCTTCGATATGGCCTGAAAATGAAGATGAAGATATATAATACGTGCATAGGCACACATATATATAGAGCCGTAGAGAAGGCAAATGAGAGATGGGTTGATCGGGCACATGCGGTTTGACCGGTGCCAAAAATTTGTGGGTTTGACTGAGGCCTGGGAATTGAAGGTTGAACCGGAGGGTGGAATTGATCAACGCACGGTACGTAGCTTGGACCCAAACTAACGATATAAAATCCAGGGTCGAGTGCCACAGCGGTAACATTTTTTCATGATTGTATATATTTTTTATTTTAATTATATGCACAATCTACTTAACTAGAAGCACATAACATATTTTTTTTATAAAAAATGTGTTAGTCACACACGAAACTCACAACCTCTCTCTCTCTCATATCATCTTTTTATCTCGCCTATTTCCCTCGTGTTTCCATCTTGTCTCTTTTTAGTTGCTCAACAATGTTTTCTTAAAAGGTAAGCCCTTAATATACGTGCTGCCAAAACCAGGTAAAATGCATGGTGCAATTTGGGAGGTGAAAATTGGAGTACATGTCAATCCAAATATGCAATTCGCAACATTTTCGACCTCAAAATGAAGCCCCTAAGCAATTTCTTTTGGAAATTTTTTCGGATGCACCGGCTAACGTAAGCCATTAGTTGTAAAAGGCATGAATAAGTTATACCATTTCCTTACAAGAAAGTAGGACATATTTATATAGTAATCAACTTCGGTTTGAAAAAACAAAAAAGGACTATTGCCGCGGTTAACAAACCCTTCAAATGAATTTGTCAAGACAGCTTAATATTATTGATTTATGTGTTGAACCAGCAGCCCAACACAAGAATGTATCCTGGCGTTCTCCTTTCTTGGTCTAAAATTATTATCACCATTTGACCTGAGACGAAAAAAAGAATTGACCATTGTATATTGCTGCCCCATATCATCATACAAGTTATATTACATAATCAATTATCTGTTTATTTATATTTTTGGAATGCAGATCCGGGGTGCTCTCCCCTGTAGGATCTAAGAAAAATTTAAAAAAAAAAAAAAAAACTCTTAACCGTAAGTCAAGTATACTCTAGGTCCAGATAAAGGCCCACCAAACGAAGTTATTAGGGGGAGTCCAGCTCTCATTCTCCGCCTAGCCCATCTTGTTTTGACATAATAACTGATCAACCTGACCTCAATTATCTGAAACGCACGATATCAAGTGCGTATACATGCTCATTGCTTATTTATTATCTACACATTTATGTTTTGGTAGTTATTAATTTTATTTTTTATTTTTAATAAAATTAATTTATAATTTAATATTATTTAAATATATTTTTTAATTTTTTTATTCAAGTGAACCTACCTGTTGTATTGTGTAAGATCATAAATAACTTATACTCACTTTAAAAAAAAAATTAATATAAAAACCTTTATGTTTTGCCCCACAAATTTTATTAGCCGGGAGTCTGTTTCACAATTCCATACTTATCAACCCAAACTCGGTCCCTGTCGCAGCGATAGTTCATTGTCACCATCATTCCCTCCTTCACAATCACAGCACCAACTTTTGGATTCTGTCTCACTATGATTTCTGCTGCCACTTTCCCGTCCACTCCTACCAGCTCCGGCCACGAGCTCTTTCCGTTATCTAATTCAAGTCATACACAGATAAACAATTTTAATACTTGCAAAAGTTGCAAAAGTTGCAAAAGACTAGTCAGAAGAACGCAAGTTGAAAATAGAATGATGCTAATATTACGTACCAATGCAATCTGCCATGTCTGCCTTACTGTATCTTTTTTTTTTTTTTTTTTATGGGGCTCTGCCTTTAGTATAGAACTCAAAAGTTTTTTTTTGATAAGTCAGGTGTGTATATATATTATTCAATCAAAATTACATATACAAGAAAAGTCCCCGAAGAACTGAGAGATTGAAGGACTATAATCCAAAATACCAGATTAAAAGAAGACAAAAAAAAAAGGCTATATAACAACAAAATATTATTGTCGAGCTATTTATCCTAATTGCAAAGTATCTGTCAAAAGTAGAACTTGTTGAGCTTGAAAAGAAAGATTATTATTTACTGTTTTTAGCCAAGAGTAAACTTTGCCAAGGATCACATCTTTAAGAGCACCCCAATTGATCTCAGTATCCTGAAAAATCATTTTATTCCTTTCAAGCCAAATAGTCCACAAAACAGCATAAAAAATAGCAGTTCACACCTTTTCTTGCTCCTGCCCTGAAACCAAACATGCCCATTGGGTGAATAGATCTTGAACATTGCGTGGAATGCACCATGCTAAGCCCCACCATTTTACCACTATATTCCACAACTTCCATGTGAAAGGACAATAGATGAACAAATGAGCTCCAGACTCAATGGCACTACAGCAGAAACAACATTTTCCTTGGTGCTCAGCAATTATTCCTCTTTTCATCAAATTACTTTTGGTGCAGGTGCGGTCTTGGAGAGTCATCCATACAAAAATTTCCACTTTCGGAAGTGCTAAACCAAGCCAAACTTGTGGAGAAGGCAGGGGGATACAAAGAAGGCAAGACTTTATTAGTTCATCACGAAAGAACTTCACTGAAAATTGCCCAGATTTGTTAAAATCCCAGAAAGGTGTATCAGATACGAAAGGATCAAGCCTTATATTTTCAATAAGGGCCAACAGTTCGGACACCGAAAGAGCTTCCCCATCCATAAGGGCTCTTTTCCACTTAAAATTCCAAACCCAATTTCCATCAAACCACTCACCAAAATGAGACACACACTCATACCTACCATCTGACAAAGCAAATAAGCGAGGAAATTTTGATTTCAAAGTGAAATTTCCAGCCCACTTATCCAACCAAAAATATATATTCTTACCATTTCCAATTTTCAGTTTAAGCCCCTGTTCAACAACACCCTTAATTGAGTCATTCAAGGTAAGAAGCTTAACAATGCTACCCCAAAGCCCATTAGAATTCCTATCATTAAAAACAGGCCACCAATGGGAAGATTGATAATTATATTTACAATCAATGAGTTGACTCCACAAAGCATTCTTCTCTTTAACGAATCTCCACAGCCATTTGAATAACAAGGCTTGATTTTTAAACAATAGGGAACCAATACCTAAACTACCTTCTTTTTTAGGTTTAATCATATTTTCCCATTTGACGAGGCAAAGCTTCTTTATATCTATGTCGCCACTCCAAAAAAACCTTTTTTGCAAAGAAGTTATTTTCTTTGCAACCGAGATTGGCATTTTGAAAATGGAGAGATAGTAAATGGGAAGAGAAGAGATTACCGATTTGATCATGGTGAGCCTCCCTGCTGTAGATAGTAGCTTTCCTTTCCAAGATGTCAATTTGCTACTAATTTTGCGAATAATCGACTCCCAAGTTGCTTTCCTATTTGGATTGGTCCCCAAAGGAATCCCTAGATACTTGAAAGGAAAATGATCAACTTTTGTCTTCAGTGTGGCTGCCATTTCTGATATCCACTCAGAGTTACAGTTTATCCCAATGAGTTACATAACTCAAAAGTTTGTAATGGGGCTTTGATAAATGAGAGATGAGATTGAGATTTAAACCCTAAAAGTAGACGTCATTGATTAGTCTAACTAAGATAAATTCTATTATTTATGATTTATATTGCGTTTACCACATTAAAAAAAAGATCAAACATGAACATAGTTAGTTTAGTACAAAAGACATCTACAGCCATATTGGGAATGCACGTTTGGAGTGTATCTCCACCTGATATGTAGCCACTCAACTCCTTTTTTTTTTTTTAGTATAGACCACAAAAGTTTATTTTATTATTCTATTTTTTGAATTGAATTACACTCAAATTTTTTTTTTTACTGATATTTTGACATCGAGTTAACCTGTATCGTTTAAAATATGAGTTAAATATAAAAATTCAATAGTATAAATACAATTTCGATTCTTATATTGGACTTTATAAAAATCTCATAGAAAAAAATACAGATTTCAATCTTATACGAGACTTTTGGTCCAAAAACATATTTTCTGTAAAGAAACCTTATCAATGAATAAAATTAACAATTTTGTTATTTCTGAAGTAGTACAATTGATCAGTCACGTATACAATTGACAGCCAAATATATACTCGTAACAACCGTTGTCCCCAGAGGGCCCAACCAAAAAAAGAAAGAATTCGATAAAGAGCTCGTGTAATAATTTTTGTATGGAGAAAGAATTGGACTGTACTATGCAAAATCTTTACTTTGGTTTTCAACTTGTGATCCATGTATATTGTTAGCTTTGTAGTTTGTACTTCTCATTGATGGTACTGAGCGAAAAGCCCAACACAATTGAGAAGAAGCTCAAGAAGTCTGGTGTTTGTCATGGCTCTCACTAGCAATGGGAGCCACAGCGATATCCATGGCAAGGTTTGGAGAAGCAGGGGGCGGTGCGACGGTGGCGATGACAACGTTGCCGGCTATGTTCATTTCATTCAGTCTGCACGTGCCGGAGCCTCCAGGAATATAACTGCATGCATTTGGACTAGACGGCGTCCCCGAATTTTTCTGTAGCAACTGAAGCAATAGTCTTTCCCGCTTCCATCTTTGCTCATCTCCTGGTAATGGCCTCATTGCAGCAAGTAGTTGCAAAGATGCCAAGAAGATTAACAGAATAAAGACTATCCTGAAGATGTTTCTTCTGTTAAAGAAAGCCATCTCTTTAAATTGATAACAGATGATCTAACTTCTAAGCCCACTCACAGAAAGCTCTTAACTTCTTATTTAACTTCTAATTTCTATATTGGTGATTACTAATTAATCAGCTGCGCTATGGTCTGAAAATGAAGATGAAGATATATAATACGTGCGTAGGCACACACATATATATAGCCGTAGAAAAGGCAAATGAGAGATGGGTTAATCGGGTACATGCGGTTTGACCGGTGCCATATATTTATGGGTTTGACTGAGGCTTGGGAATTGAAGGTTGAACCGGAGGGTGGAATTGATCAACACACGGTACGTAGCTTGGACCCCAACTAACGATATAAAATCCAGGGTGAGTGCCACCGCGGCAAAATTTTTTCATAATTATATATATATATATATTATTTTAATTATATGTACAATCTACTTAATTATAAGCACATCACATATATGTTTTTTTTAAAAAAAGTATGGGTCACACACGAAACTTATAACCTATCTCTCTCTTACACTGTGTTTTTATCTCATTTATTTCTATCGTGTTTCCATCTCGTCTATTTTTTGCTCTAAAATTTTTTCCTAAAGGGGTAAGCCCTTAATATACGTGCTGCCAAAACAAGGTAAAATGCATGGTGCAATTTGGGAGGTGAAAATTGGAGTACATGTCAATCCAAATATGTAATTCGTAACATTTTCGACCTCAAAATGAAGCCCCAAAGCATTTTCTTTGAGAAATTTTTTCGGATGGACTGGCTAACGTAAGCCATTAGTTGTAAAAGGCATGAATAAGTTTTACCATTTCCTTACAAGAAAGTAGGACAGAATTAATAGTAATCAACTTCAGTTTCAAAAAACAAAAAACGACTATTGCCGCAGTTAACAAGCCCTTTGAATGAATTTGTCAAGACAGCTTAATGTTATTGATTTATTTGTTGAACCAGCAGCCCAACAGAAGAATGTATCCTGGCGTTCTCCTTTCTTGGTCTATAATTATTGTCATCATTTAACCTGAGACGACAAAAAGAATTGACCACTGTATTTTGTCTCCCCCATAGGATCATACAAGTTATATTACATAATCAATTATCTGTTTATTTATATTTTTGGAATGCAGATCCGGGGTGCTCTCCCTCTATAGGATGTAGCAAAAATTTAAAAAAAAAAAAAAAAAACTCCTAACCGTAAGTCAATTATACTCTAGGTCCAGATAAAGGCCCACCAAAGGAAGTTATCATGGGGAGTCTAGCTCTCATTCTCAGCCTTGCCCATCTTCTTTTGACATAATAACTGATCAACCTGACCTCTGTTGTTTCTTATTAGAGTCAAGACTCAAGACTCAAGAAATAACATTAACACATTCTGTGACCGAGCAGGGTGCGCTCCCTTGTATTGCACTGAGCGTGGACAGCAAAAAAAATTGATATTGATCTTCAAAGGACACTCCAATGTTAAGAATTTATATTTTTATCTTTGAAATTTTGAATTCTAATCTTAAAAAATGGATATGAAGATTTTTTTTTAGCTTTTTTGGAGCTGCTAGAGACCACTGCACTCAATTATTTAAACTATGCTTAATCCATAATATAGAGAGGATTATAAAAATATAGAGAGCTAGTCATTGTGCATGTCGCGGCTAAAGAGGCCTCTTAATCCAAAAAGACGAGAGCCATTTGTGTGCCTATGACATTTGATGACAATGGTCATGGCATTCAACAAGATGCGATGGCCTAACCCTCTTGGACATCAAGCAGGCCCACCTCTTTCATTCTTTGCTGGACTTTCTCCTCTAAATCCTTTCCCATCCATTGTCTTCTCTGGTTGTTCAAGTGTTTCTTTGTTTTCTCTTTTTGTTTACCCAGGATATCTGTCTTCCTTTAACGTACTATATTCGGATCTCATACAAAGGCGTTTATTAAATATGCTTCTTCGGATTTATCATATTTATTTTTGCTATCTTTAGGACTATCAAAATGTATAATCTTTGCTTCCCACTCCCTAGTCCCAAATTTTACCTCACTATAAATTTCTTGGCTTTGATGTCGTTTTTGCCGCTTATGATCGTAAAATTCTTTTCCTTCAAGGAAATATAAGATTTTGGATATATCATTGTTTAACACAGTGAGCTTCGATATCATTTTGAGGGAGAAATTCTTCGCTTTGATGTCATTTTGTGCCGGTTTGCCTTCTTGCAGACTACACAAGCTTTGAACACAGTTTTTGGGCATTGATAATGGTTATTGAATATTTTCCATGAGACATGACGAACAAGTCTCCTTAACTCAACTGACCTCCGAAGCCTCCCCACTTAGCTCCTTAAACATGGTTAGATTGAAGCCAATGGACTACTAAAGCTACTGCCACGAGAAAATATGTTGAAAAGGTGATCACCCTGACTAAAGATTGGTCATCTCTCCACAAAAGGAGACAAGCTCTAGGATTCATCCGTGAGAAGTATATTGTCCACGCATGCCTTATTTGCAGACGTCTAAAATAGATATTAGATTTGAGGTTGAGACGGGGTTATACTAGAATTAATAAAAGTACATGACCAAACATTTTATCTAAAAGTTTAGTCATAGTGCATTAAGATTTAAAAAAAAAAAAAAAACACAAATTTTGCAAAAAGACAAAAAATTTGATTTTTTTTTTTTGAAAACCAAGGTTTAGAAGTATTTTAAGATTTAGTTTTCTATTTTTTAAAAGGAAATACTGAAAAAAAGGAGTCCAAACGTTTGGCCCTATAATGAAAAAGGTTTATGTCCATAAATCCTAGAATTATTACAATTCTGCCAAGAGCAGGGTACAATGTGCCTATGCCGTGGCGTGCATATATATTGAATTTTCCTTTCATTCCCCCACCGTCTCTTTCTCTCTTTTTTAAAGAAATTAAAAAAAGAGAGTAGTATCTCCCAATTTTAAGAAAGTCTGAACATTTTAATAAATTTAAACTTTTGATCTTTTATTTGAATTTAAATTTTTTTATTAATTAAAACTTTGAATCACAAAAACAATGATATTTTTCATTTTTTTTAAAATTAAATTAGTAACTCAAACTTGCATGATACTTAAACCCTTCAAGATAATTTCAGCTCAATTAAAATAAATTTTTTTTAATAAAAAAATTATAGTAAATACATTGACCAACAGATTTAGGAATTAATGTAGAAATAATTCCTATTTATTAAAATCTTGTTCAACTATCTTAAAAGAATAAACTCACTACTCAAAAATAAATGAAGTTGAGCGTGACTTTATTACTAAAAATTAAAGTGATATTATTGAACTGTACACTTAATACCGCATATTACTTTTAATGCTTAAAAGTTACTCAACTTATATTAAGAGAGAATGTCACTGTAAGAACTTAAACCCACCACCAAGTTTAATTTATTATCAAGCTACTGTCTCGTATGATAAAATAAATCTCATTCGCCCATGCGTTGTTTGATTAAAATTATCTCATTTACTGGTCCTTAATTGGCTCAAATGTGACTAGGTAAGTCCGTGGCCCGTACCATAACGCAAGACTTGGCATTACACGCTTCCGTACTTATTGTTTGACTTTCGCCAACATTTTAAATGTTCATTGTTTGACGTTTGGATAAGCATCGTCGTCGATCATTATTGGATGCATGATTGCCGCTTTTTTGTTTGGTTTTTTTTAGTAAATAAATAAAATTACGTAAATACGTTTAATAAAATATTAAAAAAATAAATAATTTATATTTTAGGAGTTATATTTTTTTAATTTAATATATTTTTTATTATCTATTAATCTAAGTTATTATATATTTATCACGTATTTTTAAATTTTTTTTTTCATAATTTGGACATTTCATTGGATTACTTGTGTTTATATTGGGCAAGGTTGGAGATGTGCAACTTTCATTGTGACAGTTCTGTTTTTCTAAATACCTGTCCATTGAACATCTTTTAGATTTTTAATTATAAATCTTTTTCGTAAACATTTTTCAAAATAAAATCTGAATGTTTGAATTATCTAATTATTCTCATAAAACATGTCATTTGAATTATCTAATTATTTTTTTTTTTTTGGTTTTACATCAAGCCAAAAACATATATGGAGTAGTTATATGTAATCCGGAAGTTTTTCACAATTTTTCACAATTTAGTTTTTTTTGCTAATGTGACAATGAATTTTTAGCTATTTTATTTTATTTTTTTAAAATTAAAACTTAACTAGATTTAATATTATCTTAAAATTTAAAAATTTTTTGTGAAATTTCGCAAAAAATCTTTCATGATATTTATGTTCATTCACATATATTTTTACTAAAAAGAGTGAAACATTTTTCAAGAAAATCGGATTTTCCAGTTGTCTAATTTTATAAATGACATGAGATAACCCACTTTTTGTTATTTTGTAATCTCTCTTTTTTGAAAGAGAAATACAGAAAAGAAAACTCATTTTTTTATTAAATAATTATAGTTTTTTTTTTAAAAAAAAATTTACAGAGGAATGGAGATAAAAGAAGAGAAGGAAAATATAAATAAAAAACTGAAATATTTGCTAAAAGTCAGCGCGCCGTATACATAACCCAGGACGGCTGCGGCATGATTAGGATCTTAATTAAAATGAACTTGTCAAGTTCACAAACACAATAAATTTTCTGACTGGTAGGACTCTTCTATTTTATGAAAAGAAGGGTGAAATTTTAAAAAATATAATTTTATCAAGATATATATAGAATACTGTAATATAAATTATTAAATAATTAAATTTTAAAAAATAAAAAATATATTAAATATTATTTATTAAATTATATATTTATTTATATTTTATTAAAAATGAACTATGTAATCGCATTTAAAAAAAAAATCCTGTCGCCTTAGAAGACTAAGGGCCCACAAGTCGTCCTTTGGGCTTTGGTTGAGACGAGCTAATGACATCGGATTGACTTTTTTACCTTAGCAAAGTGGAGTGGGGTTTTCTTTGCTAGTTGCCCAGCATAGCATAAACTGCCGAACGTTTTTTAAGTGGTAAAGGCTAAAGAGATTTTTTTTTAAATTAATATATAAAAATATTATTAATTTAATGTGAAATAATAAATTTAGTATTAATATTAAAAAATAATAGTTTATGCTAACAAAATTTTTTGTAATAAATCTAGCGTATTGTTATTTTTTGTGAATAAAATCTGTCTGTTTCGATAGCATATTCATAAGAATTAGTTTGTTTCGATAGCATAACAATTATACAAATTAGTATTTAGTGACAAATATAATTACTAAGTCTTCGACACAAACAAATTTTATTTAAAAAATATTACGACGTGTTAGATTGTCATAAGAAAATTTTAAAGAGTAGTAAACTGTTAATTTTTAAAATTGATACTAAATTTATTACTCCACATAAGATTAGTAATTTTTTTTATATTAACTCTTATTTTTTTGAATGTTGTCTAATATTTTTTAGTGAAGTTGTGAGATATAACTATTATTTTCTCTTTCTTTGCACAAAAAAGTTCTCCAAATTGGCACGCCCCAAGAGTTCTTCCGTTTACACTGGGGCAATATTAGCATCTCCCCTCCATAATTTGAGCAAAAGGATCTTATAGCTAATGATGGACCATACATTTGCTAATTTGAATAGATATCCCCATACGTTTTGATATAAAATAAACAGACTAGTGAAGCCTAGACTAGTTAAGCCTACTTTTGTTAGCAAAAAGAAGAACTCTTGGTAAAGGGTTGAAGGAGGCACTTGCGCTCACTTCATTACTCACGAAATGAGAAGGAATTGAGTACTCGATAAATGAATAAAACTTCTTATTCTTAGCACTGCGAAAAAAAGAACATGCTAAGGTGCATAATATTGTGAACTGTTAGATTGTAAAAGATTTATTGAATTTAAAATATAAAATAATTAATGAATTAGATATATGTCATTTTATGGACTATATATTTTCTACGTGTCCATTTTTATAATAAATATGTTGTTAATAACTAAAATAAATAATGAAATTTATAAAATTCAATTATTTGAAACGCACAATATCAACTGCGTATACATGCTCATCGCTTATTTATTATTCATACATTTATGTCTTGACCCACATATTTTATTAGCAGGCTATAGCCAAAGTGCTAACCAATAATAGGAGTCTGTTTCGCAATTCCATACTTATCAACCCAAACTTGGTCCCTGTCGCAGCGGTAGTTCATTGTCACCATCATTCCCTCCTTCACAATCACAGCACCAACTTTTGGATTCTGTCTCACCATGATTTCTGCTGCCACTTTCCCGTCCACCCCCACCAGCTCCGGCCACGAGCTCTTAACGTTATCTAATTCAAGTCATACACAAACAAACAATTTTGATGCTTGCAAAAGTTGCAAAAGCCTAGTAAGAAGAACGCAAGTTGAAAGTAGAATGATGCTAATATTACCATTGCAATCTGCCATGTCTGCCTTGCTGTATAACTCTTTTTCTTGTTGTGATGGGGCTCTGCCTTATCGGTCTCTTGTGCTTTGGGTGCAGAGAAGTGTTTGCATATTTATAGAGGAAGTAATGGCATGGGAACACCACGTAAGTAGGGCTTCCATCTCTTTTTTTATTTATTTTGTGTTTGACAATCTGGTGTTTCAAAATGGCCCTGTTTGAATGCCAGCAGCTACCTTTGAAGTTAGGAGTTTTTGCTTTGGGTAAGGTCCACGTTAGAACTTTGCATTGGGCGCATGGATTGAGAAATCAAAATAATCAAATATACAAATCGTGCATGGCTTCTTTGTTCCCATTTTGAAATTCAAGCATTGACTCGTGAGGGATCCTCACGATCTTTTTTTTTTTTTTTCGGTTAATTAGTTTCATTGGACTTAAGTACGAAATTTTTAACTTTGTAGACAATTTTACAACTATCAATTAAACTATAAGTTTATAGTTTTTCATGACTTTTTTTTTTTGTCTATTTTTTAAAGATACCAAATCCAATAGTTAAGATATAAGAAAAGTGAAAAAAGAATTGATATTTGAATTTTAGACTTCCTAATCGGAGGCTACTACTTATAATTCAATTCTTAATAAATCCTGTTACACGAATTGAGTTTGATAACCGGTTGCAGGATCTCTTATTACAAAGCCACTATTCAATAGCCCGTTGGATTTGTGCACCATTAAATTATAGATATCTGCATCTTGTGGTTTTTCAATACTTAGACAATTACCAAGGTTGTGTCACTCGTGTCATATATACATCTTGCTGTTTACCTTCGCGACATGGCGCATTCCAATGAACAGATATAATGTGGGTTCTTACTTGTTTCATGTGCATAATTCTATTTCAGATATATTGAAAGTAAAATTTATAGTACTTTGTCACCCCATGAGAAAAGTAAATAAGTAGAATTTATTATTGTTTTAAACTTGTTAAGGGGTTATATTTTGGTTTTCAACTGCAGTTTCTGCTTCTGACTCTGTTATATTTTGGAGCATTAGAGGTGTCTGCCTTATGTGACCATATGTAAGACATGTAAAGTCAAGAGTTCTCGTTGGGCACGGGAGAGACTCTATAGGACTTGGACCGTAGACCATAAATCGTCTAGTCCAAGCTCGTGGTTCGTGGGCATGCAGTGCAGTACCCCTGAGCCAACTTGTTAAAGCCGAGTTATGAAGATGAACAATGAATTTGGTCAAAAGAACATTATAATCCGTGAAGTTTGCAAATTACCTTATCCTTTTCTTTTCCTTTTTTTCTTTTTTGCCAAAATGCTTTTAGTTATTTTTTAGTGTATATTACGGTCTACTAACTTCCTCAAGCGTCTTTCAATCCCACACGAGCGGGAAGTTCACGTTGTCATTGCCAAAAAACAAGTCACGGAACATGGCAAATTCTTGGTCCTTAAAATTGAGAGAGTGGTGTGTTCTATTAGTCTCATCCCATTAATCTCATCAGAAAGTATTACGTCAATATTTAAAAAAGGTATACCAATCTGAATATTTAAAAGATAAAGAACATTAGGTCGGATGTAAGTTTAATCTATTAAACACTCTCATAATACTAAAATCTGAAACTGATTAGTTAGTACATTCAATACTTATCACTAAACTAGAAGTAGAACATAGCAAATTCATGAGAGTATAAATAGAGAGGACTACCCATGCCATACTCGGTGTACATTGATATGGACCATTAATGCTTCCAAAATCTATCTTTGCAGACCCCTCATTCACGACCACGCCAATAAAGCCTTGAAGCAGCGTCACACACTGGCCCACACATTTTAAATAGTCCTTACGTCGTTTAACACCATTCATTGGGCAAAAAACAAAAAGTCCGCCTCGTGTGAAGATTGGAGAAATCAACCGTTTCGTGTTTAAGCAACGTCAGGTTTTCTGTGAGTCTTCTCGTTTTAACTAAATTTTGGATTCTAAAAACTAATCTACAAGTCATATGACTTGACTTTAATTATCTTCTACCCAGTTATTTTTTTTTTAAAAAAAAGGAAAAAACAAAGGCATCTTTTACCTAAAATGTTTTAAGGAAAAATAGTAATTCATTATTGGAGATGAAATAAACAAACGAGAGATGAGATTGAGATTCGAACCTAAAAGTATATGTTCTCGATTAGTCTAACTAAGCTAAATTCTATTATTTATGATCTATACTGCGTTTACTACATTAAAAACAAGACCAAGCATGAACACAGTTAGTTTAACAAAAGACATCTGCAGCCATATTGCGAATGCACGTTTGGAGTGTATCTCCACCTGTGATATGTAGCTACTCAACTCTTTTTTTTTTTAAGTATAGAACACAAAAGTTTGTTTTATTATTCGATTTTTTGAATTGAATTACACTCAATTTTTTTATTGCTACTCATATTTTGACATTGAATTAACTTGATTGGGTTAAAATATGAGTTAAATATAGAAATTCAATAGTATAGTTACAATTTCGATTATTATATGAGACTCTATAGAAATTCTATAGTATAAATATAGATTCAATTCTCATATGAGACTTTTGGTCCAAAAACATATTTTCTATAAAGAAACCTTAACAATGAATAAAATTAACAATGTTATTATTTCTGAAGCAGTACAATTGATCAGTCACGTATACAATTGGTAGTCAAATATATACTCGTACTAACGGCTGTCCCTAGAGGGCGCAACCGAAAAAAGAAAGAAATTAATTAAGAGCTCGTGTAATAATCTTTTATAGAGCTTACCATGCAAAATCTTTACTTTGGTCTTGAACTTGTGATCCATATATGTTAGCTTTGTGGTCTTATACTTCTCATTGATGGTACTGAGCTAAGAGCCCAACACAATTGAGAAGTTGCTCAAGAAGTCTGGTGTTTTTCATGGCTCTCAGTAGCAATGGAAGCCACAGCGATATCCATGACAAGGTTTGGAGAAGCAGGGGGCGGCGCGCTGGCGACGAAAACGTTGCCGGCTATGTTCATTTCATTCAGTCTGCACTTGCCGGAGCCTCCAGGAATATAACTGCATGCATTTGGACTAGACGGCGTCCCCGAACCTTTCGGGAGTTTCTGAAGCAATAGTCTTTCTCGCTTCCACCTTTGCTTATCTCCTGGCAGTGGCCTCATTGCAGCAAGTAGTTGCAAAGATGCCAAGAGGATTAACAGAATAAAGAATATCCTGAAAATGTTTCTTCTTTGAAGGAAAGCCATCTCTTTGATTGATGACAAATGATATAACTGCTATGCCTACTCACAAAAAGTTCTTAACTTTTTGTTTAACTTCTAATTTCTATTGGTGATTACTAATTAATCAGCTTCGATATGGCCTGAAAATGAAGATGAAGATGTATAATACGTGCATAGGCACACATATATATAGAGCCGTGGAGAAGGCAAATGAGAGATGGGTTAATCGGGCACATGCGGTTTGACCGGTGCCATAAATTTATGGGTTTGACTGAGGCCTGGGAATTGAAGGTTGAACCGGAGGGTGGAATTGATCAACGCACGGTACGTAGCTTGGACCCAAACTAACGATATAAAATCCAGGGTCAAGTGCCACAGCGGTAACATTTTTTCATGATTTAATATATTTTTTATTTTAATTATATACACATTCTACTTAACTATAAGTACATAATATATTTTTTTTTTTAAAAAATGTGCGAGTCACACACGAGACCCACAATCTCTCTCTCTCTCATATCATGTTTTTATCTCATATATTTCCCTCGTGTTTCCATCTCGTCTCTTTTTAGTTGCTCTACAATGTTTTCTTAAAAGGGTAAGCCCTTGATACACGTGCTGCCAAAACCAGGTAAAATGCATGGTGCAATTTGGGAGGTGACAATTGGAGTACATGTCAATCCAAATATGTAATTCGTAACATTTTCGACCTCAAAATGAAGCCCCTAAGCAATTTCTTTGAGAAATTTTTTCGGATGGACTGGCTAAC
Source organism: Carallia pectinifolia (assembly GCA_037832335.1). Taxonomy (NCBI): domain Eukaryota; kingdom Viridiplantae; phylum Streptophyta; class Magnoliopsida; order Malpighiales; family Rhizophoraceae; genus Carallia; species Carallia pectinifolia. The sequence goes on from CM075451.1 coordinate 6,735,587, forward strand.
GTAAGCCAATAGTTGTAAAAGGCATGAATAAGTTTTACCATTTCCTTACAAGAAAGTAGGACATATTTATATAGTAATCAACTTCGGTTTGAAAAAACAAAAAAGGACTATTGCCGCGGTTAACAAACCCTTCAAATGAATTTGTCAAGACAGCTTAATATTATTGATTTATTTGTCGAACCAGCAGCCCGACACAAGAATGTATCCTGACGTTCTCCTTTCTTGGTCTAAAATTATTATCACCATTTGACCTGAGACGAAAAAAGGAATTGACCATTGTCTATTGCTGCCCCATATCATCATACAAGTTATATTACATAATCAATTATCTGTTTATTTATATTTTTGGAATGCAGATCCGGGGTGCTCTCCCTCTGTAGGATGCTCTCCCTCTGTAGGATCTAAGAAAAATTTAAAAAAAAAAAAAAAAAAAAAAACTCCTAACCGTAAGTCAAGTATACTCTAGGTCCAGATAAAGGCCCACCAAACGAAGTTATTAGGGGGAGTCCAGCTCTCATTCTCGGCCTAGCCCATCTTGTTTTGACATAATAACTGATCAACCTGACCTCAATTATCTGAAACGCTCGATATCAAGTGCGTATACATGCTCATCGATTATTTATTATTCACACATTTATATTTTGATATTTATTAATTTTATTCTTTTTTTATGAACAAAATTAACTTATAATCTAATATCATTCAAATATTATTTTTAATTTTTTTATTTAAGTGAACTCTACTTATTATATTATATAAGATTACAAGCAACTTATACTCATTTAAAAAAAATTAAAATAAAAACTCCTCATTTAAAAAAAAGAATTAAAATAAAAACTCTTTTATGTTTTATGTTTTGGCCCACAAATTTTATTAGCCGGGTGTCTGTTTCACAATTCCATACTTACCAACCCAAACTCGATCCCTGTCGCAGCGATAGTTCATTGTCACCATCATTCCCTCCTTCACAATCACAGCACCAACTTTTGGATTCTGTCTCACTATGATTTCTGCTGCCACTTTCCCGTCCACTCCCACCAGCTCCGGCCACGAGCTGTTTCCGTTATCTAATTCAAGTCATACACAAACAAACAATTTTAATACTTGCAAAAGTTTCAAAAGCCTAGTCAGAAGAACGCAAGTTGAAAATAGAATGATGCTAATATTACGTACCATTGCAATCTGCCATGTCTGCCTTGCTGTATCTCTTTTTTTTTTTTTTTTGGTTGTAATGAGGCTCTGCCTTTAGTATAGAACACAAAAGTTTGTGATGGGGCTTTGATAAATGAGAGATGAGATTGAAATTCAAACTCTAGAAACACACGCTATTGATTAATCTAATTAAGCTAAATTCCATTATTTATGATCTATACTGCGTTTACCACATTAAAAAAAAATCAAGCATGAACACAGTTAGTTTAGCACAAAAGATATATGCAGCCATATTGGGAATGTACATTTGGAGTGTATCTCCACCTGATATGTAGCCACTCAACTCCTTTTTTTTTTGGTATAGAATACATAAATTTGTTTTATTATTCTATTTTTTGAATTGAATTACACTCAATTTTTTGTTTTTACTAAAATTTTGACATCGAGTTAACCTGACTGGTTTAAAATATGAGTTAAATATAAAAATTCAATAGTATAGATACAATTTCGATTCTTATATGAGACTTTATAAAAATCTCATAATACAAATATAGATTCGATTCTCATACGAGACTTTTGGTCTAAAAACATATTTTCTATAAAGAAACCTTAACAAATGAATAAAATTAACAATTTTGTTATTTCTGAAGTAGTACAATTGATCAGTCACGTTACAATTGACAGCCAAATATATACTTGTAATAACGGTTGTCCCCAGAGGGCCCAACCAAAAAAAGAAAGAATTTGATAAAGAGCTCGTGTAATAATTTTTGTATGGAGAAAGAATTGGACTGTACTATGCAAAATCTTTACTTTGGTCTTGAACTTGTGATCCATGGATATTGTTATCTTTGTAGTTTGTACTTCTCATTGATGGTACAGAGCGAAGAGCCCAACACAATTGAGAAGAAGCTCAAGAAGTCTGGTGCTTGTCATGGCTCTCACTAGCAATGCGAGCCACAGCGATATCCATGGCAAGGTTTGGAGAAGCAGGGGGCGGTGCGACGGTGGCGATGACAACGTTGCCGGCTATGTTCATTTCATTCAGTCTGCACGTGCCGGAGCCTCCAGGAATATAACTGCATGCATTTGGACTAGACGGCGTCCCCGAATTTTTCTGTAGCGACTGAAGAAATAGTCTTTCCCGCTTCCATCTTTGCTCATCTCCTGGTAATGGCCTCATTGCAGCAAGTAGTTGCAAAGATGCCAAGAAGATTAACAGAATAAAGACTCTCCTGAAGATGTTTCTTCTTTGAAAGAAAGCCATCTCTTAACAGATGATCTAACTTCTAAGCTTACTCACAGAAAGTTCTTAACTTCTTATTTAACTTCTAATTTTGATTGGTGATTACTAATTAATCAGCTTCGATGTGGCCTGAAAATGAAGATGAAGAGATAATAAACGCATAGGCACATATATATAGCCGTAGAGAAGGCAAATGAGAGATGGGTTAATCGGGTGCATGCGGTTTGACCGGTGCCATATGTTTATGGGTTTGACTGAGGCTTGGGAATTGAAGGTTGAACCGGAGGGTGGAATTGATCAACACACGGTATGCAGCTTGGACACCAAATAAACCGTATAAAAGCCAGGGTCGAGTGCCGCAGCGGTAAAATTTTTTTTATGATTATATATTTTTTATCTTAATTATTTGTACAATTCATTTAAATATATGCATATCACATTTGTTTTTTTTAAGAAAAACATGTAAGTCTTATACGAGATCCACAACCTCTCACTCTTTTATACTATATTTCTATCTCATCTATTTTTAGCTTCTTTCTAATTTTTTCCTTAAAGGGTAAGCCCTTAATATGCGTGCTGTCAAAACTAGGTAAAATGCACTGTGCAATATGGGAGGTGAAAATTGTAGTACATGTCAATCCAAATATGTAATCCGTAGCATTTTCTTTGAGGAATAATATCCGAACGTAAGCCATTAGCTGTAAAAGGCGTGATGAATAAGTTTTACCATTTCCTTACAAGAAAATAGGACAGGTTTTTATAGTAATCAACTTCAGGTTGAAAAAACAAAAAAGGACCGCTGCCGCGGTTAGGAAACCCTTTGAATGAAATTGTCAAGACAGCTTAATATTATTGATTTTTTTGTTGAACCAGCAAGCCCAACACAAGAATGTGTCCCGGCGTTTCCCTTTTTGGTCTAAAGCTAATCATTTGACCTGACACCAAAAAAAGAATTGACCATTCGGTCAAAAAAAAAAAGAATTGACCATAGTATTTTGCTTCCCATATCGCTTCAAACAGGTTGTATTACATAATCAATTATCTGTTCATTTATATTTTTTGAATGCAGATCCGACGTGCGGACCTCTATAGGATCTAAGAAAAATTAAGAAGGTGTTTGATTTTATGTTAGAGAGTTGCTGTTATTGTTGTTGTTCTAAAATATAAGACTTGAGGTGTTTGGTTAAAAAAAGATATCAGCAGCAACTGATTATTGATAGAATCCTCTAAAAATAATTAATGTAAAAAATAAGGATAAATTACTTTTTATTCTCATCAATAGCAGCTGATCAAAAGCATAATTACAAAAATATCCCTCCTTGGCAAAGACGTGCGACACTGCACTGCAGCCGAAGAGCACTACAAGACACTTTTAACTCTTTTTTTCTAAACCTTGCCAAAAGGACGTCCACGTTACGGTTGCAACTTATAAAGTAATCGAATATAATTTTTTAACTTTTTTTTTAAAGAGTCAAATAAATAATAAAATAATATTACCTTGTTTATAAATAATAACTTATATTGAAAAAATAATCTTTTTGAGAAAATTGTAAAAATAATTTTATTTTAATTGACATATAATGATCTCTTCTTTTCTTTTTTTTTATTTTTATTGTATAAACAATAACTTACATAATAAAAAAATAATTTATAAGCAAAGTACTGTGTATAGTAAAAATAATATTTTTCAAAATAATTATATATATATACTACATTATAATTGATCTTCAAGCCTTACATTTAATAATTTTTATTTATAAAGACATTTTTATAAGGTTGATTTAAATTGAATAGAAATAAAAAGATTGTCGATTATAATAAAAAAGAAAATAGAGTGTCTAAAATAATTATTTTATTATTTAATTAGTAATAAATAGTATTAATTTAACTAAACACTTCATTTATCAATAATAATAATCAGTAATAACAAAAACAATCAACAATTAATAATAATAATTAATAACACCAAAACTAAACACCCTTAAAAGAAAAACAAACTCCCAATGTAAGTCCACTATACTCTTGGTCCAGACAAAGGCCCAACAAAGGAAGTTATTATGGGGGAATCCAGATCTCTATCTCAGCCTCGCCCATCTTCTTTTGACGCAATAACTGATCAACCTGACCTCTCCTTTTTTAAATTACAGTCAAGACTTTTAACCAAAACAAAAAAAAAATTACAGTCAAGACTCAAGAGATAACATTAACACAGTTTTGCATTGAAAGTCAACAGGAAAAAGTTTGCTATTGATCTTCTGATGACATTCTAGTATTAAGAATTTAAATTTTTATTTTCAAGATTTTAAATTTTAATTTTAAAAAAAATATATAAAAATTATGAATATATAGACAGCTAGCGGTTGCGTACCTTACAACTAATTGGGCCTCTCGACAAAGACCAGAAACCCACGAAAGCCATTTGTGTGCTTATGAGATTTAATGACAATAGTCATAGCCCTCAACAAGATGCCATTGCCTAACCCTCTTTGACATGAAGCAGGCCCCTATTCTTCATTCTTTACTGGACTTTCTCCTCTAAGCCCTTTCCTATCCATTGCCTTCTCTGGTTACTTTTGTGTTTCTTTGTTTTCTCTTTCTGGTTTACCCAGAATATCTCTCTTCTTTAAGGTACTAGTGGCATCTCATTGAAGGCGTTTGTTAAATTTTTCTTCTCTGGATTTATCATATTTTATTTTTCGCTATTCACCAATCATCACTGGCTATGAGCAGAACGTGCTATCTTTAGTGACTATCAAAATGTATAATTTTTGCTCCCTACTTCCTAGTCCAAAATTTTACCTCACCAGATCAATTTCTTAGCTTTGATGTCATTTTTGCCGCTTATGATTGAAAAATTCTTTCCCTTTAAGGAAATATAAGATTTTGGATATATCATTGATTTAAGAACCATGTTGGAATTTCGAATAGCTTTTGGTGTGTTTGTGTGAGAAAATACCCTTTCTTAGCAACTCATTTTGAGTTATTTCTCTTCTTATCCTATCCATATAATCAATCATTTAGTACGAAGCTACTCGATGCGTCAATGCCTGCATTCTTGCAGACTACATGAGCTTTGAATGCAGTTTCCGAGCATTGATAATGGATCTCGAATATTTTCCATGAGACATGGCAAACGAGTTCTCTAGCTCGATTGACCTCCTGACCAGTGTGGGGAGAAACCTCACCACTCATCTCCTTAAAGTAAAACATGGTCGGATCGAAACCACAAGACCACAACCACGAGAAAGTATTTTGACAAGATGATCATTTTGGCTAAAGATGAGTCCTCACTCTACAAAAGGAGACCGGCTCTAGGATTCATCCGTGAGAAGCAGATTGTCCATACATGTCTTATTTGTAGAGGTCCAAGATAGATATGGCGATTGAGGTGGCGGTTAGACCAGATTGCGCCTGTGGCCTACATATATTGAATTTTCCCTGCATTTTTTGATTTTTTTTTTAATTAATTAGCTCCAAACCAAAACTCAAACTTCAACTTGGAACCCTAAAGATAATTCGTACTTTGAAATAAATCTCATTCGTTCATGCATTGTTTGATTGGGGTTAGAGAACTGATTGGGCTCGGTTGCAAGTACCAGCCTTGATGCTCGATAAATAAAAAAAGATTGCAGTAGTTGTATAGTTAATCAACAGTATCGGATATAAATCATTGAGTTTTGTTTTAGAGTTAAAAGATTTTAGAGTTAGAATTTATTTAGGATATAATAATTAGTTAATTTTAAGTAATAATATATATTTTTATATAACTGTTAATTTTTTGTTAATAAAATATAAATATTATTATTTAAAATTAATTATTTATTACGTTTAAAACTAACTTTAAAATTATCTGTCTCTTAACTTTTTTCCAAATTATTATTAGTCTCCCTGAGAAAAGCCTCGGTAACGAAAAACGTTGGCTTAGACGCCGATTGGAGAGTCGGGGCAAGAATGTGAAAGAGAGAGAGGCAAGAGACGTGGAAGCCATGATAGGTCCACTAATCTTTTAGTTTTTGTTTTTTAAATGAAATAATGGTTTTATATATGCAATAGTTAAATTTAATATGGAATAGATATACAAAATAAATTTTTTTTAGACTTTTGATGCAACAAATCCAAACTTAATATTAACAAATATTATGTATATAATAATTAACGTCAAGTACTTATAATTTTATTTTTTTATGAATAAAATTCACTCATAACTTAAAATTTATAATTTAATATCGCACAATCTATTTTTTTATTTTAAATGAGTTTCATTTATTATATAGTATAAGATTATAAATAAATTATACTCACTAAAATATATAAATCAAATCAAAAATCTTCTTAACCTTGTTAATATGGGATAAATTAGATCTAACATATTACAATATGCATTTAATCCAAATTACATATCAATATATTGAAATTTATAAAAAAGTATGCTGACAGTAACCACAGTAAATTAAAATTGACAGAATGTCTAAAAAGACTTAAATGTCCCTATATGGATCTTCTCGCCCTATCTTACCCCGGCTGGCTCTCTCGTTCTCTCGCTCTTCCACAGCTCTTTCCACCATATTGCCTAGTCTGTTAAAAATTCCTAAGTATTAGGGTTTGTTTGCTTCCAGATCCATGCATGATTCCAACTCTTTTCTTCTTCCCTAATTTTAAACCCTAATTTGATGGCTCTATCTTCCATTCTCCGCCTCCTTCTCCGCCACTGCCTCCCTCTCGTCTCCGCCAGCTTCTCCTTCTGCCTTCGGTGGAACGTGCTGGAGCTCGGTTTCTTCGCTGCAATCCCTTCTTCCCAATCCTCCATCAGTAGGCGCAGAGAGAAATGGTGAAGCTTAAAATGGGAGTCCGTTGATGAAGGATTTTGGCGGCAGCAGAGATGTGAGTAGTCATTCCTTTATTTTTTTTTTCCCCCTCTTTTCTTGCATGTAATTGCTGTTTGGTTGATAAGAAAGTTGTCTTGACCTTTAAAATAAAGTTAAAATCGTCTTCAACCCTTTGTAATTGCTATCAGAACCCCACGAGTATGCTGTTTGATACATTTTTCATGTAATGGAATAATCGCCAACAACAAAGTTGAGAGGTCGAACTCTTTGGATTTAGGAGTTTCTTAATTTGGTAAAATGAAAATCAGTTAAAAGTTTGACGATGAAGTGGGGGTTGTGGGTGGGGCTTTCTTTGGCCTTTGGGTTGGGTATTTATAGAAAAATCAGGGGAAACAGAGGCGAAATGGAATGATCATTCATTATCTTTATATTGTTTTTTTATTTTTTTTGTTCTTTTTTTTGGGTTGGGGGGGGTGGGGGGAGAGGGTTGTTTTGCAAATATCAAATTTTGTTGATGTGGTCGTTAGCAACTTAGCTCAGCGCATGCTGAAAAGTGAAAGGGGGAGATTTTCAAGGGGTTGGGGGGTATTAGAGATATATTATTGTGTTGTCTTTGTTGATTTGATCCCTTTTTAGCAGATGTTTAATCGAATATATAGCAAGAAAAGATGTGATTTCCGGAGTTAGAACACAGTTCTATCTTAACTCTGTTCGAAACCTTTGCTTTTGCCATCTTCATTTTGCAGCGAATCTTTTGTCATCTATGGTTTTAAATTCTGTCGTGCTATCTTTGATTTCCAAAGGTCCATGTACAGCAATAGTGATTCTTTGATTCGTGAGCAGGCTTTGGCTGCAGCGATTCTTTACAGGCAGCACCACCAGCCGCAGAATGGCGGGTCCGGGCTATTGCCCATTGGTCGTTCTGCCTCACTTCGGTACCCGACTGACTGATAATAATAAAGGGTCCTCTAAGAAGACCCAGTTGTCCCTGAGCTCCAGTTCCAGAGGCCGCTCGCTTACTGACCCTTTGTTGCGGCCTCACCAGCTTGTTAACGAGGTTTGTGTTCTTGGGTATGGTGATTTGGCAATGAAAGAAAGTAGCTTGTTTTATATATGTTTGTGGGGTTTGCGTTGCTGGGGTTTTTGGGGCTTATGTCTTGAATTTTGAGTTTAAACTTTATCAAATATTGCTTTTTGTCGTTTAGTCGTGGTATTTGAGAAATTCCATGACTTTTTTGTTATATGGGATTGCTAATAATTCCTATTTTTGTGTACCCTATCACGCGTATGCCTTATGAAAATCTCTAATCTTTCGTCTTATGTATGGAATCAATCATACTTTCACCCGCAGCTTGTTTGGTTTCTGCTCTTGAAATTACCAAGATGGTGATTGTGGCCTTTCATGGTGTTTTGCGTCCCGTATGTCTTTATCCACATCAAATGAAGAAAATAAAAGTGTTTTCCTTTGGTTGGAGTGTGGGAGGGTGTTGTGGCGCTTCAGATGATGAATTTTGTCCTATGTGAGCAGTAGAAATTTCTCGCCCAAGGTTTCTCCCACCATTGTTTGAAATTTACTTGATAAACAATTGGAATACATGGTGGATACAAAAACATGGGTCGCTTTTCTTGCTGTCCTTTTGTTTTCCTCGCGTTTACAAATTCCCCTTATCATTTATTATTCCTTTCCTGCAGGATATCAAGCTTGATGATCTTGAGACCAACTATTTCATTCTTGTTCATGGAGGAGGCTTTGGTGCTTGGTGTTGGTACAAAACCATAGCACTTACTGGCCATTTTATCATCTGATGTATGTTAAGGGTATTTGGACCTTTTGAAAAATTATAATGGTATTTTTGTAATAAAATCTAACTTTATCTAACGGATAGTTAATTTTTTTTGACTGAAATGAAAACGTTGTATTAATGCTTAGAACGATCATACATAAGCTTGACGCAACAGCGTCGGTGATGCCTGCTTAAAGCAGGATGAGAAATCGGCTCAAGTGGCCTATATGACAAGAGGTCAAATTAACTATAATACTCTTGATACAAAACCCGAGACTATAAATCGATCTGTGAGTAAATCTAATCAACCCGAAAGAGCTAACTAGATCTAAAATAGTTGAAAGAAGCTGCTTACAGCAGCATAAATTGCACGTCGGCGGACTTAAATAAGAAACTGTCCGAATATACTTGACAATGATAATCGAAGCAGTCAAAATATAAGCACAAAAGTAAACACATACAATACATGTCACAAGACCCCAAAAGAAACAACAGAAACTACTACTATCAGTTCTAGCAGCGGCGGACTGCAGCGGAGGGTCAACCAGCGACATTGGGAATGTAAGCAGTGGTTGAGAAAACATGGTCGGAGGAGAGTGCTTCGCCCGCGGGGACGGTGATGCAGAGGACGGCGTCGGTGGCGTCAACTTGCTATGCATCTGAGTGGCTTCCAACGGTCGCACCGGCGGCCGATACGACAGCTCCGGTACTAACAGTAACATCGAGGATGAGCATTCCAGAAACCGGTAAGACGGCTCCGATGGATGCTGCGGTGGGGAGCACCAGCGACAGAAAACGAGAAGGTACAGAAAAACCACTGGAAACAATGGATCTAAAGTTAGGAGGGCCGTTGCCAGCGACGCAGAAAACGAGAAGGTACAGGAAAACTACCATAAACAATAGATCTAAAGTTAAGAGGACCGTTTATGACTTTATGAAGGCCTAAAACGGACAGTTAATGGAGAATGTTTTTTTTTTTGTTAACGGGCAATTAGTTTAGTATGTGTTAGGTAAATTTTCAACATCATTAAATGTATATTATAATATGTTAAATGTAATTTATCTTAGTAATATATAATATATTCTTTTTGTTTTTGACAACAATATATAATATATTCAAATTTAATATGTGATAGACAATATATCCAATTGTTTACAAACACCGCCCAAAGAACACCCAACTTTTAAAATCCATTTACTGGTCCTTAATTAGCTCAAATGTGAGTAGGTTAGGTCCGCTGTCCGTAGTACCATAACGCGGGACTTATCGTTACACGCGTCCGTGGTTATTGTTTGACTTTTGGGAACATTTTGAATACGGAGCGTCGTCGTCGATCCTTATTGGATCATTGTTTGACTTTCTGCAGCATTTTGGACACGGATCGTCGTTGATCCTTATTGGATAGAAAAGAACTAAAAAGATATAAGAAATAATTATATTATAGTTATAATAATAAATTTAATTTTTAAAAAATAATAAAAAATTTATTTTTTAAAAATTAAATTTTAAATATATTTAGTATTGTTTTAAAATTAATAAATATTATCTTAAATTTTGATATAATTTTATTCAAAAAAATATTTTTGTTAAAAATATTTTTTACTAATTATGATTACTTTAAGATTATTTTTTATGTCTTCTTAATTTTTTCTTATTGGATATTTGGATTAATAATTGTGGCTTTTTCTTTTTTTTTTAATAATTTGCTTGCTTTATTGGATGAGAAATACTATTAAGTGTGATATGAGAATAAAATAAAATCAATATAATATGTACTTTTAGACAATTAAATTTAAAAAAAAAATAAATAAATTGCTAAAAGATAAATCTGTACTTATTCTTGTGCTACATAAAGGATGCCACCCGGTGGTATTCTAATGATTTTTTTTATTGGATTTCTTATTTCTTTTATTGGATTTTCTGTGTTTACATTGGGAAAGGGTGAAGATGTGCAACTTTCATTGTTGTCTTATGCCTTCCTTTTTCAACATACTTGTCAATTGAACATCTTTTAAATTTTTAATTATAAATCTCTTTCGTAAATATTTCCTTTTCTTTTTTATTCAATCCTGCGTGTCGCGTTAAATGTAGTGTGTGCCCTTTAAAATTTTCCATTTCTTCTCATAAAATAGAGGCGTCCTGGCAGTACATAATGGCCACTGCGCGTGTGATCTCGCCAAATTCATTTTAGACAAGGAAAACATACACAGACAATTTAACAAAAATAAGATACAATAAAGTTATCAATTAAATTATGCCACTAAATAATAATTATTAGTAACAAAATTTTGATAAAATTATACTGATAGAGTATCAATTTTTTTTATAATTTATAATCATTTAGTTATATATAATTCAATCTAACCATTGAATTATGCATCGTCATTTTCTCCTTCTATTTATCTGGTCCGTACAATTGTTCCCTTTTAGATAAGATCGCAATCAGGCCATAGCTGTCCTGGGTTGTATTTAGGCCGCGTTGACTTTTAGTAAATCTTTCAGGTTTTTATTTATGTTTTCCTTCTCTATTTTTATCTCCATTCTGCTGGAAAAATATTTTTTTAAAAATCATATTATTTGCGGTTAAATTTTCAAATAGGAGAGTTTGTCTCAAAATTTTTGCCCCGACATATATTAAAAATGCAATAAGTTATTAATTTTTTATAATTATAGGTATATTTTATGTAACAAAAAAAAAAAGAATTGATGGGATACGTTTTATTTTTTTATTATACATTTTATTAATGTGATTGAAAAAAGTTGACAATTTGTTATATTTTGAACACATATTAGAACAAAAATTTTGAAACAATTTGTGTTGGCCTTAAATCGTTCCATTTATTTAATAGAAAATGAGGTTTCTATTTTTCTGTGTAAAAAAAAAAACAGAGAGAAGTTACAAAACAAGAACTATTGGTGTAAGGCTAAAGATGGTACCCGCGCTCACTTACAATTTCTCACAAAATGAGAAGGAACAGAGGGATTGATAAATATGTTGTTGATAATTAACTTTAACTAAACTTAATGATGAATCCATGAAATTCAATTATTTGAAAAGCACAATATCAAGTGGGTATACATGCTCATCGCTTTTTTATTATTCATACATTTATGTTTTGACCCACATATTTTATTAGCCGGCTATAGCCATAGTGCTAACCAATAATAGGAGTCTGTTTCACAATTCCATACTTATCAACCCAAACTCGGACCCTGTCGCAGCGGTAGTCCATTGTCACCATCATTCCCTCCTTCACAATCACAGCACCAACTTTTGGATTCTGTCTCACTATGATTTCAGCTGCCACTTTCCCGTCCACCCCCACTAGCTCCGGCCACGAGCTCTTTCCGATATCTAATTCAAGTCATACAGAAACAAACATTTTTAATAGTTGCAAAAGTTGCAAAAGCCTATTAAGAACAAACGCAAGTTGAAATTAGAATGATGCTAATATTACGTACCATCGCAATCTGCCATGTCCCCCTTGCTATATAACTCTTTTTTTAATTTTTTTTATTTCTTTTGGGATGATGGGGCTCTGCCTTATCTCTGTCTCTTTGTGCTTTGGGTGCAGAGAGAGGTTGCATATTTATAGAGAAAAGTAATGGCATGGGAATACCACTAAAGAAAGAAGGGCTTCAATCTCGAACTTTTTTTATTTATTTTCTGTTTGACAATCCGTTGTTTCAAGATGGCCCTTTTTACGTCAAAAAAAAAAAAAAAAAAAAGATGGCCCTTTTGAATGCCAGCCGCTACCTTTGAAGCTGGGAGTTTTTAATTTGGGTAAGGTCCACGTTAGAACTTGCATTACTGTGCACATGGATTGAGAAATCGAAATAGTCAATTATACAATCGTGCATAGCTTCTTTGTTCCCGTTTTCGAATTGGGAAAATGTTTGGACGCAGCCGCACGCAGCCCCCACACCGACGTGGCAAGGCTAGTGTAGCTAAAAAACATAGGATGTAGAAAAAAAAAACACGTAATTGATTTTTAGTAAAGAAAAAGAAAGACCCTTGAAAAAAAAAAACAGAAAAAAGAAAAAAAATTCCAAGAAAAAAACTTTTTAGTATATGTAAGATGTATATTTTAAATTTTAATTTTTGAAATAACATTTATTTAATTTTAAATTTTAATTTTACTGTTTCATTTTTTATCAATTAGAGTGTGTTTTGTTAGTAAGTGATAAAAAAAATTATTGACTACATAATATGTAGAATTTACATTTTAAATTTTAAAGTAATACTTATCTATTTTTAAGTTTTAATTTTTTAATTTTATATTTTATTAATTCAGTTACATTTTGTTAATTTTAATACTTATCTATTTCAGCAATGACTCGTGAGAGATCTTTACAAAAAAATTTTTTGAGTAATTAGTTTTATTGAGACTTTAATTCAAGATTTTCAGCTTTGTAGACTACTCCACGAATACCGATTGAATTATAAGTTTATAGTTCTTCATGACTTTATTTTTTATCTTTTAAAACTGATAATCTAACGATTAAAATATAAGTAAATGAAGAAAAAATTGAAGTTTGAATTTTAAATTTTTTAATTAAAAAATATTATCATTTCAACTATTACTGAATCTTCAATTCTAAGCAGACCAATAAAATAAAATAAGGTTGCTGTGACCGAATTTGATAACTAAAGTAAGGTTCTAGTGACTATCAAAATGCATAATCCTCGCTCCCAACTCCCGAGTCCCAAATCTGTCCTCGCTATAATTTTCCCAGCTTTCATGTCATTTTTGCCGCTTATGATTCTTTCCATTTAAGGAAATGTAAGATTTTGGATACATCATTGATTTAAGAACCTGGAACCATGTTGAATTTCGCATAGTTTTACTACATTTTTTTTTTTCCTTTTTGTTGAGAAAATACCTTTTTTAGTACCTAAGTTTCGGTTATTTCTCTCCTTATCTTATCCATATAATAAATCATTTAGTAGAATCCTAGTCGATGCGTCAATACTTACATTCTTACAGACTACGTGAGCTTTGAACATAGATTCTGGGTATTGACAATGGGTCTCAAGTATTTTCCATGAGACATGGCAAGCGAGTTCTCCTCCCTGAATTGATCTCATGACCATTGCGGGGAGCCTTACTACTCAGCACCTTAAACCAAGTCGATCGGATTGAAACCACACAAGACTACTAGGGCTACTGTCGGGAAAAAGTATTTTGAAAAGATGATCAATCTAGCTAAAGATGGATAGTCTCTCCACAAAGGGAGACAGGCTCTAGGATTCATCTGTGAAAAGCATACTGTCTATGGATGCCTTATTTGCAGAGGTCCAAGATAGATATTGGAGTTGAGATGGGGATTATGCCAGAATTAATAAAAGTAAATACTGTATTAGGACAAAAAAATTTGAATTCTTTTTTTTTTTGGAAAATCAAGGTTTAGAAGTACCTTAAATACATTTAAAATAATAGTAAATATATTTATAATTTAATTTTAAAAAATAAAATAAAATAAAATAAAAAATATAGCCAAACGTTTGGACAAAATGTTTGATCATATAACGAAAAAGGTTTATGTCCATAAATCCTGGAATTATCACAATTCTGCAAAGGACAGGAAACAATGCGCCTCTGACGTGGCGTGCATATATATTGAATGAGCATGGGTACGAATTTACAGGAAAATTTCTTATACGGGTATCGGTAATATATTTTTATAATTATATTGATAAAAAGTGTAATAAAAAAATTATTATTTTTTTATTTTTTATTTTATTGTTATAATTACAAAAAAATTTAAAATTTATTATATTATAAACACTCTTTCGACTACTGTTTTTTGAGACATGTACTTTTTTTCATGTTGAACTCTCCCTTCTTTCCACTCTTCTTCTTCTTCTTCTTTTTTTTTTTTTTTTTTAATTTTAAGAAATGTTAAAGAGGGTAGTGTCCGTCATTCCTAAGGAAAAAAGCATTGCTACCGGCAAAAATGTTGATTACTATAATTTTTTTCACGTTAGGCAGAGAGTTGCATAATTAGTCTAAACCTCTTAGTAAAATTAAACTCTTAATCTTTTATTTAAATTTAAATTTTTTTAACTAATTAAACTATAAAAACAGTGATATTTTTTATTTTTTTTCAATTAATTAGTTCCACACGAGAACTCAAACTTGCACGATAATTGGAACCATCAAGAAAATTCCAGTTCCATTGAAATAAATCTCATTCGTACATGCATTTTTTGATTAAAAAAATATCATTTAGTGGTCCTTAATTAGCTCAAATGTGAGAAGGTAAGGTCCGTAGTCCGTACCATAACGCAAGACTCGTCATTACGCGCAGCCGGAGTCATTGTTTGCCTTCGGCCAACGTTTTGGACAGACATTGTTTGACTTTTGGCTTAGTATCGCCGTCCATCCTGATTGGATTCATAATTCCAGCTTTTTTGTTATTTTAAAGTAAAATCACGTCACAGTGTTTAATGAAATATGTAGAAAAATTGTAATTTATTTAAAGATATATTATAATTTATTTTTTTAAAAAAATTTTAATATATTTTTTATAATTTTATAATTTAAATTATTATTACATATTTACTGTGTATCCATAGCTGCATTACCATTTATCTTTTTATTTTTTTTTCCTCTCATAATTTGCGGGTTTTCTTGGACTACTTCTGTTTGCACTGGGCAAGGGTGGAGAATGCAACTTTCATTCTGACAGTTCTTCTTCTACATTCTTGTCCATTGAACATTTTTTAGATTTTTTATTATAAATATTTTTTGTAAACATTGTTTAAATTTGAATTATCTGATTATTCTCATGAAACCTGTCATTTGAATTGTCCAATTAATTATTAAGACTTTAATTTTTTTTTACAAACAAAGAAAAAATAATAATAATATCTCACAATTCAACTAAAAAAAATTACGCAGCATTCAAAAAAATAATTAATCTCTTTACCACTTAAAAACAACGTTCGGAGTTTCCACTATGCTAGGTGACTAGCAATGAAAACCCACTCCACCTGACGATGTCATTAGCTCTTTGCTAAGAAAAAAAAAAAAAAAGGAAAAAAGACGGCGTCATTAGCTTACCTTAATTAAAGTTGTCAGAATCAAATCGATTATCAAATTAGAAAAATTAGTAGTTCAATATTGAACCGGTTCAACCGGTAATTAAATCGGTACTTAATAATTATTTTTTAAAAAATAAATTTTTAGTCTAAAATATAAAGAGAAAATAATTAAAAAAATCATTAGAGAAAAAAATAGTACAATGTATAATTAAAATAAATAATTGAAGAAATTTATATGTTTGTAAATTAAAAGAAAACAAAATAATTATGATAAAGATTCCTCATCATCATTCTCGTTAGCATTTAGTCTAATTTCTCATCTAATAATATTTTTGACACTTAAGCGACAAAATAACATCAAATAAATATAATTTAATTATAAAATTATTTATTTATTGTCTAATGTATTTTTAATATTAAAGTTTAAATTTTAATGTATTTGGACAATAAAAAGTCTTTAAATGAGAGTGAAAAAGATAGGCTAATAAAATTAAAAAGAAAGTTCAATAAAAAAATAAAGAGAAAAAGAGATGATATCAATGGCCATTTTTATAATGGCACAAACGTAATTTATATGAAAAGAGAAGTCTATTATGGTCTTTATGGCAACCATTACATATGTTGCAAACCTAGCTCTTTAAAGGACAAAAATCAACCATGTCGTCTGCCTCTTCTCAAATAGACAAAAAATGTTATTAGGACCGGAAATAATAAGAAGAATTCTAGAAGAAATAAGAGGATGGAAGAGGGCGATGATCAAAGATGGGGCTTTATGAGGAATAAGAATAAAGCAGAGTTTTCTATTTGTTGGTTTTGTCGACTTCAACATCAAGCCTTCAAGTTTGATTGTGAGCCAGACGGAAGAAAGATCGCCTCTGGAAACAACGACAACATTATCATCTTTGTTTTCTTTTTTCTTTTTTCTTTACCAGATGGAATAAAAATTGCTTTTGGAAGCAACTACAACATTTTCATCTTTCTTTTCTTTTTTCTTTTTAAATTAAACCGGATGACCCGTTTTAACCCGGACCAGTTCGTCAGTTGACCGGGTTTTTTTTAGGTCCGTCAATCCTCAGATTTTAAGTCTAAACTGAACCGAATCTCAGATCGGTCATCGATTCAACTGGTTGAATCGATCAGTTCAATCTGATTTTGACAACATTGTTCTCAACAGGACGATATGTGGGCCCTAATGGAGGATATGGGGGCCCTTGGCCTTTGGCAAGAGGACTTCCGATTGAGTACAATTATGTACCAGCCTCTCATTGCCGCAATGGCATGTCATTGATCATGCTTGGGGTCAAGAGTTCGAGTCGTTGGTAACACCAACAAATATGTAAATTATTTTTAACGTAATACAAATAAATACATAATTCAACTAATAGTGTTTAGAGTTTTATTTTTTAAAATTTTAATTATTTAATAATTTATATTATTATATAATTATATATATATATATATAGTAAAATTATATCCTTCAAAATTTCACTCTTCTTTTCATAAAATAAAAGCGTCCTACCAAACCGTGTGTGCGTGATCTCGGCAAGTTCATTTTAGAACCGTCTTCCCTATGCGTGCCCATTAAATATATTTATTTTAGGAAAGATCCTAAATTCCTAATCATGCCGTAGCTGTCTTGGGTTATATTTACAGCATGTTGACTTTTAGTTCATATTTGTGTTTTTTATTATATTTTCCTTCTCCGCTTTTATCACTATTGCTCTGTGAAAATATATTTTTTTAAAAAAACCATATTTATTTAATAGAAAAGTGAGTTTTTTTTTCTGTTTTTCTGTTTCAAAAAAGTGAAATTACAAAACAACAAAATTTGGGTTTTCTTATGTCATTTATACATTAAACAACTGGAAAATCCGATTTTCTTTAAAAATGTTTTTCACTCTTTTTAGTAAACATATTTGATTTTGGCTTACTGGAAAACCAAAAGAAAAAAAAAATGGTATTTCTTGATTTTCTTCCTTTTACACTGGGAAAATATTAGCATCTCCCCTCCAGAATTTGGACAAAATGATCGTATAGCTGAAAACCACCAAAATGATCGTATAGCTAATAAATTGTCAAGAAAGATGGACCATACATTTGCTAGGTTTAATATAAAATAAACAGACTAGCTAAGCTTAGTTTTGTTCGCCACAAGAAGAACTCTTGGGGTAAGGTTAAAAGGTGGCACTTGCGCTCATTACTCACGAAATCAGAAGAATTGAGTAATTAATGAATGAATAAAATTTTTTAGCAATGCAAAAAAGAGGAATATGGTGGGACATGCAATGTTAAAAAGTGTTGAATTATAAAAGATTTATTAAATTTTAAAAAAATAATTAATAAATTAACATATATCATTAGATATACTATATACTTATTAGGTGTCTATTCTTTTGATAAATATGTTGTTAATAACTACAATAACTACAATACATGCTTATCGCTTATTTATTACTCATAAATTTATGTTTTGACCCACATTTTTAATTAGCGGGCCTTCAACAACTATAGCCGAAGTGCTAACCCATAGTAGGAGTCTTTTCGACAATTCCATACTTATCAACCCAAACTCGGACCCTTTCGCACCGGTAGTCCGTTGTCACCGTCATTCCCTTCATCACAATCACAGCACGAACATTTGGATTCAGTCTCACTATGATTTCTGCTGCCACTTTCCCGTTCAATCCCACCAGCTCCGGCCACGAGCTCTTTCCATATAATTCAAGTTATACACAAACAAACAATTTTAATACTTTCAAAAGTTTCAAAAGCCTATTAAGAACGAAGCAAGTTGAAAATGGAATGATGCTAATATTTACCATTGCAAAGCGCCATGTTTGCCTTGCTGTATAACTCTTTTTTTTTTTTGATGAGGCTCTGCCTTATCTGTCTCTTGTGCTTTGGCTGCAGAGAAGTGGTTGCATAGTTATAGAGGAAGTAACGGCCTGGGAATACCACTTAAGAAGGGCTTCAATCTCTTTTTTATTTATTTTCTGTTTGGTAATCCGGTGTTTTCAAAATGGCCCCGTTGAATGCCAGCCGCTACCTTTGGAGTTAGGAGTTTTTATTTTTGGGTAATGTCCGAGTTAGAACTTGCATTGTGCACATGGATTGAGAAATCAAAACAGTCAATTATACAATCGCGCATGGCTTCTTTGTTCCCATTTTGGCGTTCGGGCAATGACTCGTGAGGGATCTTCACGACCTTCTTGTTTTTGTTAATTAGTTCAACTATGGCTTAAACTCAAAATTTTCGATAATTTTATAACTACCAATTAAGTTATAGACTTATAGTTTTCCAGAATTTTTCTTTTTCCTTTAGAACTAATGACTTAACAATTGAGGAATACGAGAGGTAAGAAAAGATTAGAATTCAAACTCTATGTGGAATTGGGAGGGAGTCAATTCAGCACTTGCTTTATATGTGCCCACTTGCACATGCTACGTGGATTGGTGGTCAACTTTGATACATTTCAAGTTCACAAGGTTTCCCTTCTTTTGCAGTGTGGTGGGAAGATGCTAATAATCTTTTCAAAGAAATGGGACAATTTCATATGCTTCCTCTTGTGGCTATTCACCGCTGGCAGATTTGGAGAACAAGAAATGAATTCATTTTTGAACAAAAGAAAGCTGACCCGTCCCTTACTTTGAATCGTATCTGTCTATCAATTATGGAGCTCCAACTTGTACAAAAGGAGCTGGTGTCCTCTCAGAATGTGGCACAGGATGCTAGATGGATACCGTCGGCTAGTGACTAGTACAAACTTAACTATGATGCGGTTTTCAATGTTGCTAGCTGCAGAGCTGGGACAGCGGTCGTCTGTAGAGATTTTAGAGGAAAAGTCATTGAGGGACGAATTAAGGCAATGAAGACTATATCTCCTTTACAAGCTGAGGCAAATACATTATTGATGGCCTTACAGCTGGCTTCAAAACTTTTTCCAACACCTTCTATTGTGGAGATGGATTCAAAGTTGGTGTACTCGGTCATATCTTATCCAGTTCATCTATGGTCCTGGGAGATAGCTCTCATTTTGCATGATATTAAATGTCTTTTGTCACGATTTCTTCAATGTATTTTTTCGTATATTAGCAAACAGGCTAATATGGTTGCAGACTGAGTTACTAGACAGTCCAAAGGGAGTTCCTGTCTCTTAGACTAGGTGCCCAACCCTCCTTTTGAACTCTCTTGTTTGTTAAGTTTGGACTATTATTATTAATAATATTATGTTTTAAATTGTCAAAATAAAAAAAAAGTTCTAGACCTCTTAATTAAAGACCACTATATTATTCCCGATTCCTCAACTCTAACTAGACTACTAAAATAGGGTTGCAGTGTTAAACAGCCGAGTCTGATAATTACCCTTTTACAACCAGCAGTTCTGCCCGATAAAATTTTGGGCCGAAAGACCCCAATCCATTGAGGGGGTCTTTTTTATTTTTATTTTTTTTCTGATTTATAAGAAGCTCTAATAAATGAGAAGTCTTTTTCTGATCTTGCCTTCTCTTGTGCTATAAGTATGGGCCAAAAGAAACAAAACCCAATTCTTAAAGATTGGGCCGAACGGACAACCTCGTTGTCTTGTTGAATCTTTGATCATCCATCGACCGTTTCGACCTCCGCAGCTGCTGCCTGCATTCTATTAGACATATAATAATATAGACATTCCAATTCATAGTCCGGTTCCTGTCAGTTGGAGTAGCTGCCTGGTTACATGAAGGGCTTCTTGCGACCATTAAGTGTAAAAGACTCTTTCTTTTGGTTTTTCTTTATCTTGTCTGCTCTTTTCACTTGATGGGATGATGATGGTGGTGGTGGGGTTTGGTTGGCTTCTCAATTGTAGAGGCTTGGAGGTTTAAGGAATTATGCAGCAGCCCAGTTTGAAAGATCAAAGCTGCGGCTTGAAGGGGTTAAGGATGTTATTGCCGTTGCTTCTGGTAAAGGCGGCGTTGGCAAGTCCACCACCGCTGGTATTTTCTCCCTTTATTCTATTCTATTTTGTTTTTGAAATTTTTAGGTGTTTTTGTGAGGCCGCTGTTCAAAATTTGTTCTTTGTTATTTATTAATTTGGAAAGGCATGAACTTTAGATGGCTTTTTGATAATTCCAATCTCTAGGATTGAAATACTTGCATGCTGGGTTGTTGTCTGCAGTTAATTTGGCTGTTGCACTTGCCAACAAGTGCCAATTGAAAGTGGGTTTGCTTGATGCTGATGTTTATGGACCATCTGTTCCTATGATGATTAATGTCAGCAAACAGCCAGACATTACTCAAGGTAATAGATCCTTCACTTCTGTTTTGGGGCCATAGAATGCACGTTGGTGAGTAAGGAAAGTGTTCTAAATCTGAACAACTGTTAATCTGTTAATGAAAATAAATTTCACCGAGACATGTTTGTGCTAGGATGAAGCTGTTGCTTGGGCTACCTCTAATTGGGGATGATTCTTGCTTATTTAACCAGAAAATATCTATATTTTTATTCCTGTCCCTCGTAAAATACGTATTCCAAAACTAGCAGATTTAGTACCAGTGAATTAAGTTGAGAAAACAGAATAGCACATTTAACTCCAGTTAATTAAATTCTGCTCTACCTCTATCCTCCTGTCTCTTTGACTGGCAAATGCAGACATTTGGAGAAGGAGTTCCTCTTCTCCAATTTCTTTTATTTCCAATTTATTCCTCATTATTTGATAACTTGATGAATTTAGCACCCTGTTGGAACTACAATGGTACACAATCCCTATCCGTACATATGGAAACTCTGTTTCCACCTTCCTCAATAACAGTTGGAGCTGAACCTACTCTTTTTTCACATTGTTCTTGCAGATAAAAAAATGATTCCAATTGAAAGCTATGGTGTTAAGTGTATGTCAATGGGATTTCTTGTAGAGAAGGATGCCCCCATTGTATGGAGAGGTCCCATGGTATGTTTCTCTTTTACTTTGTTGTGATTTCAGTATCATGTTCATGCAAGGGTAGATTTAAAACTAGACTTGGGGGTTGCAAATGGGGAGGGCAATGCTTATATGTAGTCTGACAGAGGCCTTACAAGAAATATTTGCCAACTGCCTCAACCAATTTTCCCATTCTAGTGCCTCTTGCGTCTTGATTAGAGGGGAAAAAGCACAGCTATATTCAAAACAAGATTATTTTATGAATTTATCTTTACTTATATTCTATGTTGACAACAAAAATAATATCCTATGATTTTATCTTCACTTTTGTTTTTTAATGGTTTAGTTTTCCATCTTGCATCCATTCTTTAATTTTCTGCTAGTGGCAAAATATGGCGCTTCCTTGTTGAGCAACTTTTTTGTCTATTAATTACGGGAAATTAAGTTGAATATTTCCTCTAGGTGATGAGTGCTCTTGAAAAAATGTCAAGAGGAGTGGATTGGGGAAATCTTGACATTCTTGTTGTAGATATGCCCCCTGGCACTGGTGATGCTCAATTGACTATAACCCAAAGGCTGCAGTTATCAGGTGCATGAACAAAACATTGTCTGTCAGACTCACATGAGATTTCCCCTATTTGGTCAGATCTGCAGAAAATTATTGCACTTTGCTTCTAAATGAATTATCACTTCGTTATTAATAGCTAAATGAGGATATGCCATTAGGTTTGCTGGCTTGTTACATCGAATGTTTCTGTGCTTGTATTTTTTGTTACCCTGATTATATGGCCATGATTATGAATTTTCTTGTATCTTGGATCACGATTAGAGATGTAGTTTTCGATTTGTTTTGACTCTGAAGAAGAAGGTTTTGATCACAGAATTTGACACGATTTCGAGGGACTTTGAAATCTCTTTCGGGCTTGCTTATTTTATTATTTATGGACACACTTATTTCTCTGCAACTTTAGCTCCAGAGTAAAAATTTACCCCCGTGGTGATCTGGTTGATTGTTAGGATCGCAATATTTTTTCTTACGTAAATTTGCTAGGTTCTCTTTTCTTAGGCCGTACAACGTTGCATCTCTTCAAATAACTGTAAACAAAGCTTTCTAATTTTGTTGGGAATAAGCAACATTGCTTTGAAATCTTATCTTGTGTTTGCAATTTCTGCTGACTTGCTGGCAGGTGCATTGATAGTTTCAACTCCACAAGATGTTGCATTAATGGATGCTCGAAGAGGAGTTAAAATGTTCTCTAAAGTCGAAGTTCCTGTATTACATCTCTTTTACTGAAGTCTTTAAAGATGCCTTTTTCATTCAGTAACTCGCACTAACATTCAATTTCTTGGTCTAATTTTGGAGATTGTGGATAACTGCTCGATTGACGTTAGTTTGTTAGAGATCTGGTAGATATATGCAACAATACTGATTTTATGGCTTTTTCTTGGTTCATATATCACAGAATAAATTTGCACTCATAACTCACGAGGCAATGAGTTAATATACCAATGGATCTATGTTTACTTATGAAAGCAAGCATAGGAGAATGAGTATAGTTCTTATTTGCCATCTCTTTGTATTTGATGTTGTCCTTAATTTTGGTTGATTGCTAAAATCTGGTGGGAACAGCGGTTCCCCTATCTTATGTTGTCCTCATAATTAATCATAAGAGTTTAAAATTTATGTTTTGAAATGAAAGAATAGTTACTGATAGCAAATCTGTCGATTAATGTTCTGGTCATCCTAACAGATATTGGGATTTATAGAGAACATGAGCTGCTTCAAATGTCCCCATTGTGGTGAACCTTCTTTTATTTTTGGGGAAGGGGGAACCCGAAAGACTGCAGCTTCAATGGGTTACAATTTTATTGCTGAGGTATGCCTACGGTTCTGAGGAGCTTCAATACGAGTATTCAAAGTTGTGAGCTAGAACCATTTGCAGGAAAGGGAGACACTTAATCGTATTTTATTGCTTAGTGCATCTCTGGTCCTCCTTTGTTGCATTTCCTTTGATGTACGCCAGCTGACATGCAACCGATGAGTGTAATTAAATTGTAAAGACTGGTAACTGACAGCAACTTTAAATAATGAGGTGTTATTGTTTCAGATACCTTTAGAAGTGGGCATCAGGAAAGGTTGTGACGAGGGTGTTCCTATAGTGATATCAGCTCCGGATTCCATAGTCTCCAAAGCCTATGGTGATGCAGCACAAAAGGTTGTGAACAGACTTGACGAATTGGCAAAAGAACAATCTGTTCATCCAGAGATAAATCTGTGAAAATATGTGGGCAAGGTGTGCACTCCTTTTACTGTGCTCTCATGCCCCTCCTCCCCCCCCCCCCCCCCGGGGGCCCAAACTTAATCATGTTTTTATAACATGTCAAGTTGCTACTATGTTGTCTTTGCCGATTTGAATTCATATTCTCTAAAGACGGAAGTTTTATTTTGTTTGCAATGGATTGTGTTGTTACACTGAATCATGTTTGCGTTTGATTCATATCCTTGCAAATAGAAGAGTTGGACACTGTAGTTGGTTGCATTGTTTTTCAAATTTTCGCCCTTCTGCCAAAACGACGCCATTTTGCGAGCCTTTTATCTTTTAAGTATCATCGAAGAACAATCTTTTTTTATCCTATTTCTTCCCCATGCTTATGTCCTGTCTCTTTGCCTTTTCCTTGGCCTCTCAGATTCCTCCTTGCATGGTTAATTAATTGAGACTCACCAGTTTTCTTTAACAAGGCTTTCATCCAAATTGGTGCTTGTGAGACATTGGTTTCAGATGTTGCGTTTGTTGCTGTAAAGAAAGCAGACCATTCATTCTCTGTCGGATTTTGCAACTTGGGCGTCCTACAGTCAGCTTGAAGAGCATATATTCGACATTCTTGGAAAGGTCAAAACTTCATGAGAATCAAGCACATTGAAGATAGACCCCCCTAAAGTGGACGATTGTTTGTCAATTGTTTTTCCTCAGAAAAGTATTAACCGCAAATGCATTATCAGGAAGTTCCAGCAAAGTTGAAGGAACTTGGAAGTAGTGGAGAAACAATTGGCTGACCGTATTTTATGGATTAACTCGAAAAATAAGCTCCGAGCTCAGTAATTTAGAAGAGCACCTTTGACATTCTTGGGGGACACTGCTTGTAAGATTTACAGGAGTCATAATATAAATTTTATTATTTACTTCATAGTTTAATGAATCTCAGAACGCCTTCAAATAATTAATGACTATAAAATTATCTGTTAT
Organism: Carallia pectinifolia; assembly: GCA_037832335.1. Lineage (NCBI taxonomy): Eukaryota > Viridiplantae > Streptophyta > Magnoliopsida > Malpighiales > Rhizophoraceae > Carallia > Carallia pectinifolia. Next base: position 6,760,784 of record CM075451.1, read on the forward strand.
TTTTCGGTTTTTTCTCATGTTTTGCTCACGTTGAAATGGAAGATAAAATATGAGAAAAATAGAAAGAATAGCTTAAAAATAGAAATAAAAAAGTTCTTTGTTTTATTGTAAATATAGTTTTTTTTTTTTGTCTTAAAAAAGTCTAGGGTGTCTCAATCTTATGATTAAGAAACATCTATAAATTAAAAGGAGTTTACTGTAAAATTTATATATTACACATTCACCAGAATTTCAAAAGCGGCCTGCCAAATTCCTTACACTTGTTGGAGAAATTTGAAGCAATTAATTCATTTACAAACAACTTCAAAAACGAAGCAGGGAAAGAGAGAACAAAAAAAAAAAGGTAGTGTCCATAAAACAAATTAACAAAAAAAACCAAGAGATGCAATACACCAACCCAAAAAAAAAAAAAGTAAGAGATGGAAAAGAGGCTGATTCAAAGATTCTTGGAATCCCAGACCGCAACACCCACCGTCCAAAGCTTTTGCATTTGTGATTTGTAATTGGTGCAGTGGTTCAACTTGCAGAATTGAGACAAGCGAAAAAGAATCCACCTTCAAAAAAAAAAAAAGAAAAAAACTATCATTCTGTTTTATTTTCTCAACAATTAATAACAATGAAATAGCACAATCTTTGTGTTCTACTTTTGTATTCTATATTCATTTTCACATTCTATTTGCTTTCTGTGTTATCAGTAAAGCTCTGTTTGCAGCTACACTTCCATCCTCATTTTTTCTCCTCTGGATGCATCACCACACCATAACCCTCAAATCCCCTTCTTACCATGGACCCTCTTCGCACCCGATCCCTTCCCAAAACCCTAGCCGCCCAGTCCTCCCAATTTTTCCGTCGATTATTGCTCCGCTAGCCGTCCTCACCTGCAGAGGAGCCCAACTCTCCGTTTCCAAACACTGCCCCTCGTCGTCGTCGCTCGGCCCCGCCGACCCGAACGTTCAGGACTGGAAATTGAGGAGCCTTGGAGTGAAGAGCTTCGATGTCGCCACTCTCGGAAACCTCTGCGTCGATATTGTTCTCAATGTTCCCGAACTGCCCCCGCCTTCCGCCGACGCCCGCCGCGCTTACATGGACCGCTTGTCGGCTTCCCCTCCCGACAAGGTTGTCTGCTCTCTTGACTCTATCCCTCTCATTTTTATTACACGCCCCTTAAAGTTATCAATTTCAATTGCTTTTCCTTACGTTAATTGCATCAAAAGATAAGCTTTTTTTTTTTTTTTTTCTTCCCAGTTTTAATACGCTAAGTTGAGTTTTAAATTCTTGCATTGATGAACAATGGTTAGCGATACTGGGAGGCTGGTGGAAACTGCAACATGGCAATAGCGGCTGCGAGACTGGGACTTGGGTGCGCCACTATTGGTCATGTGGGAAATGAAGTGTATGGGCAGTTCCTGTTAGATGTGCTTCGCGACGAGGGGATTGCTGTGGTTGGTATGCAAGGAGGTGATGATGTTGTTGATGGTTCTAGCACCTCGTATGAGACGCTTCTTTGTTGGGTTCTTGTGGATCCCTGGCAAAGGCACGGCTTTTGTAGGTATAATTGATTTGATTATCCTCTTTCTATTTTGTATATGTTGTTCTTAATTGTAAAGAATGATGATGATTTTTATGTGACTTCTGCTTCTCAGTCGAGCTGATTTTAGTAAGGAACCTGCATTTAGCTGGCTGAGTGAACTATCAGTACCTGTAAAGATGGCTATTAAACAGTCGAGGATCCTGTTCTGTAATGGTTATGGCTTTGATGAGCTCTCCCCCGCTTTGTTAACTTCAGCTTTAGATCATGCTGTTGAGGTTGGGACATCTGTTTTCTTTGATCCCGGACCACGTGGAAAGAGTCTTTCTGTGGGAACACCTGAAGAACAAGATGCACTAAGCCATTTCTTAAAGATGAGCGATGTCCTGCTGCTAACATCTGATGAGGTTTGACTTGGAATTTATCTTGAATTTTTTTGCGTTCAGCTCTTATTTTAGTTTACTGCCTTAGAACAAAAATTCAAAGTTCAGGAGAGAAGTTCACGGTCGGTGTGATTTAGCATCTAAGAGAGTTTTTTATTCCCTACTAAGAAACTAAGGTTTTGGTAAAAGATCAAAGTGTGTGCTGCTATACCATGGCCCTGGCTGTATCACCTGGTTTATAGTCGTAGTTTTTGAAGCCTATCATTTTAAAATCACTAGCACTTGCTTTCTTCCTTTTTGGCTAGTCTTGGAGTCTCTCTGGCTGGAGCCAGTAGCTCTTTTTTGTGGCCTTTGGTGTACGTTAGTTTATAGAAAGATGCACATCTTTACATATTTTGTTCCTGTTCCTTTTTGCTCCCAGCGAGTTAGCTTTCTTGTCACTTCTCTGATTTCTGTATCAATCTGCTAGGCTGAGTCATTGACTGGCATAGGGAACCCAGTATTAGCAGGACAGAAGTTGCTCAGGAATGGGGTGCGCACCAAATGGGTTATTATTAAAATGGGTTCGAGGGGTTCAATTCTGGTCACAATGACAAGTATATCCTGTGCACCTGCATTCAAGGTATGACACATTCCTAAATTTGTTTTTTTATTCACGAATGTGATGGTTTGGATTTTTGGTCTTGGTCTGTTTATGAGTATGGCTATTTGGGTACTGCCCATGAGAACCTGAATAACGACTGCAAATATCACTTGCTTGACATTGTCAAAGCCCTTTGCCAATGGAACTCTTACAAAAGCAAATGTAGAGCTCAAGATTAGGCAGGTCCCTTGTATTATCCACTAAAGTCCCTGGGGAAAATGTAATGCAAAGCAATCTGCCGAAAATCATCTGATGGTACATGGATTTGTCTCTGGGTGGCATACTGTCAAATATCACATTGAGTACCTGTATTCCACTTTTCCCTTTCGCTACCTCTCCCTTTCCTTAATTATAGTCATGAATCTAATCTTACCTCTGTGCACCCTTCTGTTTGTAACTTCATCTAATCACTATAGCATGAGAGATAGTTAATATGATTCTAATTACTATCCTAAAATGTGATCAGGTGAATGTCATTGACACTGTTGGTTGTGGAGATAGTTTTGTGGCTGCTGTTGCATTTGGTTTTATCCATAACATGCCTCTGGTGAATACATTAGCGATTGCAAATGCAGTGGGTGCGGCAACTGCTATGGGCTGTGGTGCTGGTCGTAATGTAGCGACCTTGGATCAAGTGGTAGAACTCATGAGAGCATCAAATATTAATGAGGATGATGAATTTTGGGGTGAACAGCTATTGAAAAATTTGGATACTCAGGAAATAACATTCCTGTCACGAATGGCCATAAACGGAAATAGTAGTTGGCTGAATCGTGTTGCTGTAAAAAAGGTGGTTTCTGAATTGCTGCCTCATCTGGAATCTGTGCTTTTACAGGGAAAAGTGGCATCATGATCGACATCTTAATCAGGTTCTTAGAAAACTTTTATTCGGAGGCACAAATTCTTTTCTGTGGCTTTGATATGGTGTAGTGCCAGTGCCATGAATGAGACCTGGGTTTGCACACTTGGTATACCTTGAGTTCAATTGTGCAGAATAAGGATGAGATTCTATCAGGGACATGCTCGCCTTAAATCGAGAAGTGGCAAAAGTTGCTTTTTTTTTTCCTTTTGTCTTTCTTACAAAATACCAATTGGTGATTTGCCTGGTCAACAGGCCAGAGGGCTTTAGATTTTTGGCAAAGCTTCCTAACATTCTTGCATCCTTGTAAATGTGCTTTAATTATTTTCTGCATCACTGCAGCTTTAAGACCCTCGAGAAGTTAGGATATTATCCACTTGGGTTATCTTATTGGGATGTGAGGTTTTATAATAACATCCATGAAGAAGATATTTTGTAACACAATGTGGAGTTGTCTTATTTCTGGTTTGCAAAAACTGGAAGACGAATGCTGGATGGATGATCTAAAGACTAATGCTATTCTTCCTTTGTAAAAAAGGGAAGGGATGACTGAAGAAAGATGACCTAAATGCCCTCGAAATTTGCAACGTTTTTACTTTCATCATCTCTAATTTAAAGTTAAAACTCTAATTCCTTACACATGTATTGTTCTGTACTTTTTTGAGCTCAATTTTAGCGGTTTCTATTAAATCTTGATCGATCAAGTGGTGAAATGTTTCTGCTTTGTTCCTTCTTTTGTTTTTTTGGTATATTTAAATACTAATTCTCAATGTCTCCCGATTTTCTTTTTAAATGAAATATTCATTGGTTTCGTATTGGAAGCATTTTGTTAGCCCCTAAACAGAGGGCAATTTGCTGCCTGTTTCATATTTATGCACCAAAAAAAAAAAAAAGGAAACACAAACCACCAACCAAATAAGAACGATTTTTTCTTTTTTTTGGTTGCAAAAATAGGAAAGAATTTAATTTGAGACAAGAGTAGTAATGGCAACAGTAATAATGGCAACATTAGTGCCTTCTAATGCCGCGAATCATCTTATTAATATGAGAAAACTGAGCAAGGAAATGTACCTGCGTACTCATCGATTGTGGCCTGGCATGTGATGAGGGAACTATGGAAGCATTGCCTCCGAACATAGCTGGACCATGAGAGGCTTTATCCGAAAGGAGGCCGGGCTCGATAATGATTATCGTAATGGGGCGGAGAAGGCAACTACTCCGAAACAAGAAAGTTCCCGGCAAAGCGTCGATAAGGAAAGCCCGCAGAATGCTGTAGAGGCATGTTCTGGTCTGATAGAGCATCAGCTTTTGCATCTGGCATCAGAAATTTCTGCTTAGTAATGTGTTAATTGTATAAGAAAGACAACACAGCCTTTTTAACAAAGTTATTAAATGCATTAACATGACATCCAGCAAATAAATCACTTAACCTTCAATTCATCCATCCATAAGTTTTGCATGCTATAGTTTCAGAAGAGAAAGTGAAATGAGGACAATGATTACAACAACTTCAAGCTTTCAACAGGATAAGTTGAGTTTCGGAGCTCCTCAAGAAGGGATTGTCGGTTTGCGATGTATGTAGTACCTGATACCATATGGGCAATGCAGGCAATTGTTTTGGCCTGTTACAAATAATTTGGCCAGAGTTGTGTCAAATTTGAATTAGGATATTAAGCATCGTGCCGGTTATTAGCCGTTACTCTAATACTAAGTGGGCCAATCAAGCCATTCAAAGTCGTAAAAAATGATACGTCCAATAATCAAAAACCTGTGATAGGACCGAAGCAATAAGCCCCTCATGGAAGCCTAAATCTTGGCTTGAACCGCTGTAGTCCACGTAATTGTTAAAAATGTGATTTAGATAGTAAACTTACATGCTTTCCAAATACCTCAATGATGCTGCGGTCAACTAAGAAGTTATGGAGAGATGGTTTGCTGTCATTTTCAACTACTTTACGCACACAGCTGCTCTTTCGCCCTCTATCTCGACGACGATATCATCTTGCATCGCAAATGGAGGTCGGCTTTCTGCATTGTAACCAATTCAACTGCATTATGATAGAACCTGAAAAGCTTTCAGATAAATCTAGAAGTTCAGAAAATAGCAAGTGGCCTACAATATAACATTGTTTACAGTCAAGGTGATACGATTCTTCACATCAATCTTTCTCTTTAACTTTAAAGATCATTGATGGAAGTGATCGTCACAAAATGCAGCATTAGAAATGGACACCGAGGAAAGGTAAGCCCAACATATATACAACTGCATTGATGGTTGCAATTTGGGTGTCCAGAAACAAATAGAAAGAGCTAAAATCACTACCAAGAAAGACTGACTGACCTCCCAAAAGGGAACCAACAATATCTTATATACATAACGCTCAGAAGTCAGAAGGAATACCTGCTGCAGGAGCCTAGTGCATTGGAACGCCCTTAGAAAGAATACCATCCAGCCATATCATAGTTCCAACTAGAAGCACCACTAATTGATTTTATTGTGGAGCCTCACCTCCCAATAAATCTATAAGCTTGAGCATCTGCAACTTGAAGGCTTGTAATGATTGTGATCCGAAATATTAGAAGTAGAATGAGAAGTATCGTCATCTAATTAAATCATCTGTTTATGAACCCTCAGCAAACCACTGAGGGCAGTACAAAATGGGGGGCATGAGGCTCTTCTTTTGCAGAAACCAAGAACATATAGAGACCCAACAAGACAGTCATGTTGACCACTTACCATACCACTTCCATGGTTAAATCTACAGAAAATGTAAAATACTGCAATAATACATCAAAATATAGAACCTTATGCAGGGCTTCAAACAATTTGTAACCCAACTCAGAATGAATATTTGTCACAGGACTGGAAGGCAAAGCACTTTTACTGAACAATAGTGTCTGGAGGACCCAAAAGCTAGGCCAATCGCTCGAAAGATGTGCACAATAAAATATGAGGCCCAGACTTTCAGCCTCCTCCACGCTGCCTCCACACCCCCCCCCCCCCCCCGGGAACCCATAAAAAACACACACACTGACATATTTTTGGCCCCTAGGTTGTAGCATCAACTGTCTAATTTTCCCACAAATAGGTACTAAACCTCCGGCTCTAAAAGACTGCTGTACTTCTGTCATGTCATCTTATGCACAAAGTGGTGCATTCAAAACAACACATTCAATAATTAGCTGCATACTTGGATAAACTCATGCAATTATGCATTGGTAGGACTGAGATAGTGACCAAGGCGTAGAAGAAACATCAAAGGCTACAAACACAATCAATAAAAATATTAGGAAGCATCTTGCCAATCATTCTCCAGAATAGCTTAATTACTCCCTGCAGTGTAAGCATAAGCATAAAACTAAAACACTTGAAAATGCCAACTTAATTGTATCATAGGAAATTTGGCAAAAAAAAATGAATCTTTCCCTATCATAATCATTAGACAAAGCAGTTAAAGTTCAGGATACACTTACAGTATTCCAGGCATAAAAAAAAAAAAAACCACTCGGCCATGTCCATTTTTATTTATGCCACATCTTAAGCATAAACAAACGAGGAAAAGGAATCTAAAGCCATATTCTGCATAAATTCAACTAAAATTTTATGGTAATAAACATAATGGTCAGCATGGATCTCCCCAGGCAGTTAAACATTTTCTATGTAGTTGTCAAGCAAAATAAAGCAACTGAGATGCTCTAATTCTTCATTATATTCAAGTTTTGAATAAGTTGAAAGTTTGTTTGAGCTTCACAAGGCATACAGTACTAAACCTTGAAAAATCTTTAGTTAACTTGGCATAACATTGATGTCATTATTAGCTTGCCTTCTAAATAGTTATTAATGTCTTTCAATATGTCAGATGACCAAGTCTCAAAATTACAGATTGAGTTCAAATCATCTTGTAAGTGATGTCATGCATAAGTGATCACATTCTTTTCCAATGTTTCATGATAAGAAACTATCCCATCAGACCAACCAAACGAAGACAAGTGAATTTACATGCGCTTCATTGTTATAATGTTATCAAAGATACTTGAACAGCTATGCAAGATATTGAGCATGCAAGGCAAACATAAGCTGCAAAAAACATATGAACCTAGGAATATAGTTGGAGAATGAATAGTAAAGAAGCATCACGAAACAATGTTAAGAAAAGCACAATACATGCACTAAGATGCAGTCAACTGTTGCAAACATCAGATGAACATCAGGAAAACAACTATAAGAGGGGTAAATGGATACTAAAATTACCCTGGTTTAGCTAAAATTATTAACAGTTATAAATGTGGCTTATCAAAACTTCTGGCAAGATAAATGACATTCATTGAACTTATAAAAACTCACTGTGCTTTCCAAGTCTGTCTCCTGTGTAATTGTTTTAATGGACTCTGCCTTTCTGTCAATAATATGACCAACCTTGTTTCTTGCATATACCAAGGCCACCTCTTTACCTCATTTCGTTCCAGATCATTATGTAGTTCCCCCATCTCTAGAAACTTTGCACCCTCAGGCACATTATCTGCACCACATTTTGGCTGGGAGTCGCCAACATCATTTTCCTCAACATCTTCTGAGCCATGAAGAGTTCCCTGGGGACAACCAACAAAATAGAACTAACGAATGCACATCAAATGCAAAGAAAAGAGTACAAGAGCTGCAGAAAAACCATGCACTGAATAATAATTTGTTAAGCACTGTATTGCATAAGAAAATTACAGCCGTTTACTAAGCTTGTTAATTACCTCACAGGTAAAATATGCTAAACGCCACTCATTACCTCACAGGAATAAACATCCTGAAAATTGTACCGAGGCTAAGTAGGCCCTCCTAATTGCATCATTTTCTCTTTGATCATAGTGTGTTTCTTGCATTTCTAGAAACTTTGCATCCTCAGGCACATCATCCACATCACATTTTCGCTGGGGTCATTTTTCTTTTTGTTTTTTTTTTTTTGGTTCACTTGAAGGCCCATTAAGTTATGAGCTATACAATGGAAGTAGTTCTCTCCTCCCATAAATCCTATCCCTCCCTTCCTAAGATTTGAACTCAAGACCTCTAAAATAGAGACTTGAATTCTAACCACTAGGCTGTCCCCTAAGGGACCTGGGGGTCTTTTTTCTCAAAAGTCTTCTGTAGCCATTTCAACCAATTTCTGGGGACAACCACCAAATAAAAATTGTGAATGCGAATCTAGTGTGAAGAACAGAGTAAACAAGCTGGAAAGTCATGCACGAAAGAAAGATTTGCTATGCCCATTATCCCACAGGTAAAATACAGGTCTTTATTAAGCTCATACCTCAGGCAAAATATGCAGAATACACCTCATCACCTCCTGGTGAGCAACGTCCTAAAATTATTATCCCCAGGGCTTCCGGGTTGCCTCTTTACCTCATTTCTAGAGACTCTGCAGTTCTAGCAATTCTGGAGACCTTTTTTTTCAAAACTAAAATAAAGACAATGAATTGGGTAATTCTACTACTGATCTCGCAGATATGCCATTCCCACCACATTTTGACAGAAGTCCCCAGCATCATCTAACTTGAGTCTTTTGTGGCCGTCTAAAGAGTTCTCCGGAAACTCATAAATGCATATTAACACAAAGTAACAATTATTCTACTTTAATCCAAAGTGTGAAATACTACAAAGAACATGTCTCAATTGTATAATGGAGTAGATGTGACCTCATTTTAATCGAATACATTACCTGTAAAATGTATTTTTATAAGGTTCGCTTCTCTGTGTATTACATTTCATAAATGTAGTGTACTCATAAAAGTAGTGCACTGTTGGCCAAATCCATTGAGAGGTTTTGACACATTTTAGAAAGTTGTACCACTTCTAAGGTTCCTTGCTTGTGGCCTTAACCAAAACATATCATGACACAGTCTATAAAATGAAATAAATAGTGATCTATACATAAATTGCAAGTGTAAACTGGTCTTTTCAAATCAAGTAGTTAGCGATTAGATCAAGAATCCAAATTTTGGTTTCAGCTACTAATAAAGACCCAAGAAAAAAGGACCTGATCCAGCTATTGACATCAAACACCAATAGTAGTTTAGCGAATTACCTTGGTCCGAAAAACAACCAGAAAATAATCATCCTAGGCTTATTATGCCTTGCAAACACATCTACAACTGCAAGTCTGCAACAAACATTTACTAAGAAGACAAGATACTCCTTATTAAACAAACCTACAAACATTACATGATACAAATTTTATTGATAAGCGAAACAACATGTTCTTGACCATTGAAACAACTCTTTAACAGCGACAACCAAGGGAAATTCGATAAACACCTTTAAAAACCATAAAAGAAAATAACAATAAAAAAAAATACATCAAAATCCACACTCCACACACGGAAATCCAAGAAAGATAGTGATATTCTACAAAGAAGCCCAAGAAATCCCCAATATTCGCCCCCAAAGATTCCAAGCAAACGAGAAAGTCTACAATCTACCGATTGAATCGTATAAGAGAAGCACAGGATAGATTACCATACCTTGAATATCCAGATGCATGCGTAGAGGATGAAAACTGAAACCCTAACGAGATCGAGATTTCAAGAAATCGAGTTATTAGTTGCACAACAAGCAATCAAAAATGGAAGTTAATATTGCAAATTGAAGAAAATCTTGACAGAAATCTTCCATTCAACGCTTACCATAATGGTTGCCGAGAAGAAGAAACGGCTAGTTCTTCAAATTTATACTCGGGTAGAGGCGGGATATAATTTTTTGATATTAAATCTTTGTATTTTTTTTTATATACATTTTAAATTTTTTTAAAATTTCATTTTGAGTTCTAAATTTTTTAATTTTTTATCAAATTAATTATTTCATTTATAAAAAGTAATCAATTCATTAATAAATGAGTATAACTTAATGAAAATTATTAAAAATAGGTCAAATAAATGAATTAAATATTTTTTTCATCAACAAATATGCATACAAAATATTTTTTTAATCAATAAATACACGAATTAAATATACAAAATGTATGTTTTTTTGAGAGAAAAAATTTTTAATTAGTGTATTTAATTTTTTTCAAATAAATTTTGTAAGGTCACTAATAGATTGATTACTTTTCGTTAACAGATATACTAATTTGGTAAAAAATTAAAAATTTAGAATTCAAATAAAACTTTAAAAAATTTAGAACTCATATATAAAAAAAAGTATAAAGATTTAGAACTTTAAAATAGCATATCCCGGCAGAGGCAAAGGTTTTGCTATTTACCATTTTGTCCTTCAAAGTTTAGGCGGTTCAAGAGAATTTTTCGTATTTACCGTTCTGTCCTTCAAAGTTGAAGATAAATGCAGTTGTAGGTTCTCATATTTTTACCTCTTTGTCCTCCAAATTCAAAACAAAGGCGGTTTGAGGTCAAAATTACCTCTTTGTCCTCCAATATTTTCTGAATTTGTATAAATTTTCCGTTTATAGAACTAGCCCCGCCAGGCTTGGGCCGCCATTGGCAGTTTGCCGCTACGTTCTAGAAAGAAAAGCGACCCACTCTAAAATTTGTCCCCAAATCAATCACCTAAAGGGCTTTTCAGTCATTGCATGTCAAAACAGGAAATTATAAGTTTATTATCATTATCTTGATTTCCCTAAATAACTCTAAATATTTTTTGTGCTCGACAATGAAGATGTGTAGAGTTGTGTAATTTATTTGATAGTTTAAATATTTTTTTTTAGACTTAATAGATCTTTTGCCGTATTACATTGCATCAATGTGTGTTCGCGTTGTTCTTATTAAATTGCCACGAAGTTTTTCCAAGATTTTTTAGCGAGAACGAGGATTATCTTCCATTGTCATTTTAACTTTCCAAATTTTAGTATAGAAAAACTAAATGGTTCCATTAGCAATTGTTTCACACTATCAGTGCAAAAGCCAGAGGAAAAGCAATAAAGAGAATTTTCATCCTATTATATATCCAACTTTGATGGTCACTTCTGGGACCTGAAAATGAATTCATTGACATTTTTGGATTAAAAAAAATATATGTTGACCTGCTTAAAGGTCAAAAAAAGAAAATGTGAATGGGCTTGAAGGAAACGCACAAATGCAAAAATTTTCCACCCCCCAGTGGCCGACAAATAGAAATTACAACGTAACTTGGGATGTGGGAAAGAAACGTGCAAGTCAAAAACTTGCTGCTGTTTGCCTGTTTCATTGTTTGCATTACGTATAATGTTTGAGAAAATCTACTTTGAAGATGATGCCCCCAATTGTGAAACACAACTAAATAACAGAAGGATCCAATGTAACAGGAATATGGGTGTTCATGTAAGCCCATACAGCTGAAATTAAAAAAAAAAAAGAAAAAAAAAGGAGTCAAATTAACCTGTTTAAATGTTAAATTGAAGGAGATTGTACGATCAAAACTAGCATGAGTTTAACTATTTAAATGGGTTCATCATGAGTCTTAACTATTACCACTCATGTTAACAATACCGCCGGTGGAAATTATTGCTCAATGATGATTATTCGCCTAACCACAAGAAACCCCACAAAGCCAAAAGGACTAAAAGGAGACTGTGCCTACTCTATCCCGAGGGCTACGTCTTTTCTATGATATGTTCTCAATTTTTTTTGACCGAAAAAAATTGTATGATATGTTCTCAATTATATGAACTCTATAATAGCATCAACTTTTGAGGTGAACGTACGGCATAATTGTAGAAAATGATACCCAAACGGAAAAGGTGCATTTCTCTATCTGTTATGTTTTGGAACAGAAATTTTTTAGGACATACAAATGTAGAAATATTATGGACATATAATAATTTAGACAATTAAATTGTTAAATATATATTTAATTTGATAAATAAAAAATTAATAAATTATTAGATGTCATAAAAGTAACTACGTGTCTCTTATATATTTTATTAAGTATATCTACATATTTTTTCTTGTTATAAAAATAACATAAGTTCAATCTGCGCATTAGCCAAATGATATTATTAGCTTTTTTTGTCTACTTGATGGTTGAAAGGTAATTTCAAAACAGAAGGGGACCCCAAAGGGCTTTTTTGACTATACATCCTCTTTCACGGTTCTACATCTTGGGCAAGTTGTCTTTATTGATCTTGTAGACGTATAGATTTCTGGGCCAGGAATCGCTTGTACGGATTGAGTCTCAATAACACATATATATACTGTTATTAGATAGCTTTTGACCTTTTTGGCGATGCTGAATTTTATAGCGGAACTAGGTTAGTGTACAAAAACGTGACAATAATGCAGAGTTCCTTAGCTGGATATCATTATTGTTGGTAATTTATCTGGCTTTGCTATCTCATCCACAAATGTTAAATCCTAGTCCCAAAAGATGGCCATATATGACGTCTAGCCTTTCTTTGATTTCAACGATGGCATCTGCTCGTTTTATATGTTTCCAAACACTCATGGAAATTACACCATTAGCTGAGAGAATAATGCTTCAACGGATGGTAGGTGTTTGGACATGGAACAAAATGCACATGTACCGACATCTAAAGGCTTGTCAAAAACTGTTGTTTCGTGAAACAATCCTAATATGAATTAATATCAAGAAAGGAAGATAGCTATGTTAAATGCATGTTAACATAAGAATTGAAAGTTACTGTTATATTATATTTTAACAAATGATCATAATATCTGCTTCTGCATTTTTCTATGTTCCGGACGTTGAATAATGCAAAGCACTGAATTTCATTACAAAAACACAATAAATCAACACAATTTGAATATGGACCAATCTTATTTAATTTTAACTATATATTATTTTATATAAAAAGATGAAAATTGCAACGATTAATTAGGATTATCAATTTATGAATTCGTGTCTGTAAAGTGTAATTAATTCCCATGTCTCCGTAACATTTTTGTACCGGTTAATCGCATACCACTTTTTCTGTTTTGCAACAAGCTGAAGCTGTCGGTTGAAACAACGGGGCGAATTAACTTTCCTCACTTTATAAAAAGCAGCTTTACTAGTTTGAAAGAGAGAATTCAACCTCCTCACTTGCAAATCTTTTCTGTTTCTCTGTTTCTGCCATGCATTATTGTTGGGGGCTGCATGATTCTCTCTAAGTCGTCAACATTTTTTTTTTTTTTAATCTAGTTGACATTGACTGGCGAGTTTAGTGAAAAGTAGTCCTCCTGCAAATTAAAATAAATTGAGTCTATTACGTGCACAGAAACGAAAATAAATATAAGACAGATGTATAGTGATCGAATGATTTTTTTATAATTAAATAATTAATATTTATAAAAAAAATTAATAAAAATATGTTTATTTTTATTATAAATATTAATTATTTAATTATATAAAATAATCAATCGATTATTATATATCTATTTTACATCTATTTATCCTGCATCTATACATATTTTTCGAAATAGATTAAGTATTTCACATATGACTCAACAACATAGATTTTTGTAAAGCTATTAAAAGCACGGCCCATGACTTTTCCACTTCTCTTTTTGTTCTACAGGTTAATTATCTTTTTTAAGCTTGGGACTTAAGCTTGGCATCGTTCAAGCTGCATATATGCTACAATTGATTGGGGTTCTCGACCTTCAAAATTGCCTTTTACCATAGTGGCAAGCAAAAGAAATATCCTTTCCTTGAGATAATTCGGCTCAAAACAATTTATTCCTTCCAGCCAAGAACCCGGTAAGATAGAGTAGTGTTATATAGTACAAAAAATTTTTTACAATTTTTTACAATATAACTTTTTACTTAATGTGGTAAGGAGTTTTTGATAATTTTATTTTATATTTTAAAATTAAAATTTAAATAGATTTCGTGCTATATTAAAATTTAAAAATTATTTGTAAAATTTTGTAAAAAATCTTTCATAATATTTATCTTTATTCAAAACAATAAATTCTCATATTTAGTGAAATGAGCCGTACTTGAAGGTAGACCATGCATCCCTTCTATTGATCTATGAGGCAGACCTCGATGACCATCAATGTGGCCAATTTTTATACAACATAATTATAATTTTATGACAATTAAATTTAAGGATCCCGCTAAGAGACATAAGATTTAGACAGGTGGAGAGATAGGTGTGAGTTTTACATATTTTTTTGATTTTTTTTTTTAAGTTTATGAACACAATATAAATGAAAAGAATTAAAAAAGAATTGCCTCTCCTCTTTCATCTTCCACACAACAATCTCCCTTTCTTTTCTTAAATAAATGTCAGTTACTAATTTTATTTTATTTTTTAGTGAATTGAATGTATTTATGATTGTATATTATATAAGTATATTTTTTTATTATAAATAAATTTTACGTATTATATAATATAAGATTATACATAAATTATACTCATAAAAAAAATATAAGTCAACATAAAAAAAATTTTAAATTATTTTTAAATTATAATTATCAGATTCCAGAAAAAGTTGTATACTTGTTCAACGCGGAAAGCCTTCTAATTTGGGACATTGGATGTCTGCTGGACACCTAATTTGTTGTTACAAGACAAACGCTGTGTTGTGTGAAAAGCAGAGGTAGGGGTAGTGTATAAAGTGGACTCATATGTCATGCGACTCCCAACCAAGCAGATCTCTCTCTCTCTCTCTCTCTCTCTCTCTCTCTCTCTCTCTCTCTCTTTTTCCTGTTGATATATAAGGAACCCTTCAAAGAACAACAATAATAATGCATGGCTAAATCAGAAACCACCCAATAAAAAAAAAAAAAAAGAGAGAAAGAAAAAGTCCATGTACTAATGTATTCCTTTCTCTCTATTTCTCTGTCGACCCTCTTAATTCATTCTATTGTCTCAATGTTATCATGCGTTAAACTATCAACAGTTGAGGGGAATGTTGTCTGGTTCGATGTCATTCAAGTAAGGCACATCCCAGTTTAGCTACTGAATGATTTCGGACCAGGCTTCATTCCCCCCAGCTAGCCAGTTAGCCATATATACCTTTGGTGCTTCGATTGGCGTTCACAGGTACGGTCTGGGGAATTCAATCCGATGATGATGATGATTGTGATAATGATGATGATCTACTCTTGTATATACGATTGTATTGATTATGCCATCAATGAATGATGGGAGTTCTCCAATAATATTCTTGTTCATGATGAATTCTCATTCTCACATAGCCCAGAGGAGCATGGAAGGTTGGTTCTTTTGATACTTTTTTTTTTTTTAGTAATTTTAAAGAAGAGAGTCAAAAAGGATTGTTCCAGTGAATATTGGTGAACTCCCTTGAACTCATATTTTAATGGAAATTAGTTGGAGATCAGAGGTAGAAAGAGAGGCATGAAACTGGTAATTGAAGTGTTGATACATATTATTCCAGCAAATAGCCTAGAAAAGAAGTGAAAGTAAGTATGATTAATTTTCATTCTCAATCTCTTATTAGATCTCCGTTTCTCTCTGCCCTTCAACTCGTTGTTTGACCGAAATGGTTATGTTAATGTGAAAATTATCGCACTAGTAAAATTGGGTCTTCTTCTGTCTTCTGTTTGGGTTATACTCTGTACGGCTTTGCTTTGAGGGGAAAGAAGTTTCGTACTGAGACTTGAGTTTTGTTATTATTACCCAAGCTGACTGTGAGTTTGCCTGTTTTCTCTTCTCATTATAGCACCTGCTTTGTCGATGCCAAAAGTACTGCGCATACAAGGTGGGGCCAGACATGAACTCTAAGTGGGTCTAAAACTACAGCAGCCATAATGGAAATATCAGGTTTACATGTGAAGCTCATAAATTTCTGGTGTTTCAGATCTGCTGGAGGTTGCTTGTACGTCGGTGGACTGCATTAGCTCGCCCCGTCCGTCGGTTCTTTCTGTGTATTACCAACACGGGCTGGTCAACAATAAGGTAAGCACCTCTATTACTTAATCATAGAATTTGATTTGTTAGACCAACGAGGTATAGTTTAATTGTTATTGAAGTAGTTACTACGACTGAAGATCTCAATTTCAGTCCGAGGCAGTTAAAGAAAGAAATAGAATTTGATTTGTTAAAACATAAAAGATTGTTTGGAAATACATAAAAAAAAATACGTAGTAGATATGCAGTAATATAAATTATTAAATTATAAAAAATATATTAAATTTAAAAAAATTAACTCTTAAATATTATTAAATTAATTATACATTCCTTTCATACTTTACTAAATATGTTAATACATTTAATTTTTTTATTGAAATATGAATACGTATTTATTACTAAATATAATTCTTTTAGAATAATTAGTTGCATATTTATAATCGGTGAAATTACCTTTATCACCGTTATATACGTATTGCCACGTGTTATTTTGTGTAAAAGAAGGGCAAAATTATATTGTTTTGTATCATTTCGTATTTAAACAGTAATTAATTGTTAATTTTTGTAATTAGATGCATATTTTATATAATAAAAAAGTAAAGTGATAAGATATGTTTTAATTTTTTGTTATTTTTTTGTAAATATAATTATTAAAAAATTGATAATTAATTATTTTTTATATATATGTCGGGACAACTTTGTATGGCTCTAAAACCGTTCTAAAAAACAAGGGCAAAACAGTGCACAATGCATGATCTACGATTTGACGGGATCTCGATGCTATTATTCTCCGTGACTACCATGTATGAAGCGAAAGCTGAAAGATTGGAGTCAAGCGGGGATGCGCTTGATTTTTAATTTAATTCATTTTTTAAATTTATTTTTCTTGTAGATTTATAAAATTTAAAAATAAAATTTACTTAGAATAAAAAATAATAAAATAAATTTATATATTATAAAATTACAAATAAATTATATTTACGAAAGAAAATGTGAAAATAAAAAATACCAAAGAAAGATAGAGATTGAAGGGTGAAAGTAGCAAGAGAAGACTTGTCACTGTTATTTCCTTTCATGTAGTGGAGTGTATAATTTGTCACGAGACTTTTAATATCACTCATTTTTTTATGAATTTAATTTAATTATAATTTTATATTAAATAATAAATAAGGTTTTTTTTAAGAAAAAGATAATTAAAAAATTTATGTAATATGAAATTATAAGTAAATTATATTAATAAAAAAATGAGTAAAAATAACAAGTATAGTTACGTATTCAAGATTTCTAAAGTTAAGTTACCAAACATGTAACCTTCACCTCCTCTTCTCTGCTACACTAATATTAATATTTTTTTTTGTGTGGATAATTACCTCGTATAGTTGCCGTTTTTTTATAGATGGTAAAGCTAATTAGCATGTGATTAATCACAATTGGAGCAGGGTTAGGAGTATTGAGACTGTTACTAATGCCTGGTATAAACATGTGCATCATGTAAGACGCTAAACGGCCTGTAGCTAGTCTTTTCGGAACAAAAAAAAAAAATAAGAAATATATATTCAGCCAAAATGACTTTTTTTTTTTTTCTTTTAAAAGTTCTCCGAAGGCCCAGTTTTCTTGATCGTACACAGTTTTCTTACCACAAAGTCAAGCAAGATAGTTTATAATACGGAAAATATTAATGCGAGTCAATATAGGTCAAGACAAGCACCTAACTTGCACCTAACTTTTAAAGTGAAAAATGTATTGGGACGTACCATAAAATTCTACTTTTTTTTTTTTTTTTACTTAATTAACTCCCATATGGTTTTAACTAAACTATTGTCGATAACAATTAAGTTTTCTTTTATTAAAAACTCATTAGACTATGAATTTAATGGAAATAATTTTTCTTATTTCTTTAAATCTCTTATCTCTTCTCAAAATTATAATTAGTTTAATTAAGTTCTTAAACATTGGATGTCCCCGTGACAAATTGACAATTGACAAAAGACAAACTTATTTTAAAAAAAAAAAATCCGTTAAAAAGTGAGACTTTGCGTTGGATCAAAAAAGTCACGCCTACTTTTGTTAGAATAATAGTCGATCTGAGTGTAAGGAATTCAGTTCTTCTTAAATAAGGTTTTGAATTTAAGTCTTATAGATGGAAAAAAAAATAAATTAAGAGAGCTCCCATCAACTAGAAATTCGATAGAAACTCGAACCGAATTAACCAGAACTCAAGAAAACTTTTGGATACTAAGGTCTAGAAAAAAAAAAAAAAAACCAAAATAACGCCTAGCTAATTGAACAACGCGATTCTTGTTTTCTTCGTAGCCACGGGTACCTTTACCTTTCCCATCAAACTAAAGATTATTAGTTCAAAGTTTTATTCTAAAAAAAAAAGTAAAGGAAAATGAATAACAATCATGCAGATAGTGTGATTAATCTTCCAAGATTCTACACGTCTGGCACTCCTACCAATTAAATCCAATATATTTTGCGTCTTTGTGGTAAAAGTGTCTTCAGTCAATCTAAATCAAGAGTGATCTTAAGAGTGGTACATTCAAGATTGTAAGTACTCCGATTAAGAAGATCGAATCTTTGTCAACAAAGGAAAGAAACCCATCTGCTTACGTACCAATATAAATCTTCAAATTGTTTTCATCGAATCAACAAGCAATCACGTATCCAATGGGGAAATCATGCACTTTCCGAAATTTCGTGGCACATATATCATGAGCCAGCAATTTCATGTGGGTTAACAGAAGAAGATTTGGCCAAAAACACGCATCTTTCCAACATTGAATTCATTTTACTTTGACCAAGGTTGTTAAAGCCAGACACAGAACAGAAGCATCCAAATTGGAAGTGTCGGAATTTTTTTTTTTTTTTGGAATTTTTGGTTACATAGATAACCCAATATTAATTGGACAAAGGCGGGGGACAAATTCCCCTCTAATACATCTATGTATTATGATCGAGAAGGCAGGGGATAAATTCCCCTCTAATACGTCTATGAATTATGATCGAGTATCTTAATAATTATAACATGCTATTTTCCGAAGTCATAATAAAATGAAATCTTGATATAAACTATCTGAGATAATAGTTTAATTGGTAATCTGATAATTCTTTTCTCGCACTGGTCTGGATTTAAGTTTTAACACTTCTACCCATCCCTTAAATAAGAGGAATTTGTTAAGCCGCGATTAAACTTTATATTCAAACGTGAGAAAGGTTCATTCATATTCAGTAGTATTCGAATAATGAATCTGTATTTATTGAATAGTTAAATGAGGATAATAAAAGGTAAACTTTAATCTCGCCCTTCAACTATGATGACTAAATATACTATCTTTTTGTCAAAAAAAAGAACTTAATACTACAACGAAATATTTATGAATGATTCCGACACAAATTCGTTGGAAAAAAGGAGTGGGAAAATGGATGGAAGGTTCGTTAGGAAAGCCAAGCAGGTTAGGCAGAGATTCTCTTGAAGATTTTGTCCTTCTCCTTTTTGTCGGAAAATTCAATCAAGAAGTACAAAGGGCGTTTTGAATGGGAACTTGGAATCTATTCTTTATTTTCACAGTGGCCTTTCCATTTCCGCCCATCATTTTTGCAATTTTTGCGCCGAACAGGGAAACCTGGGAAGCACATTCCGCAGTTTCCTTAAGCGCAAGATTCTCAAAGTCTCAAACACATGTTCTGGACGGTTGCTATTCTTGTTCTTTTGACCATGTATTTAATATTTTCCTTACCATCAAGTGCATTTGCGTTGCTGACGCTGAGCAACACGAGTTTGAAAGGCTAACGAGAAGGGACAGAATGGATCGAAGGCCGAAGATTAAAATAGAATTTGCCATCCATTTCGTTACAATCACCTCTACCCAAATGATATGGTCATTCCAAGAGAAGAATTGGAGATTTTATCTGTCGGTATCATTTAATAGAGACTTTTGCAAGACTCCTATGCATAGTTTTAAAATGTGGACCACCATATTGGTGGTCTATCAACTGACAATGGGTCAGATCAAATTTGACTGAAAAGCAGAATGAAACAATAAATTAGAAAAAATCGGTCAATCATGCTAACGACTCAAATAAATAATTAAAATATTGAACCGGTCTAATTTTTATTAAAAATTTTTTACTTTTTTTTGTAAAAAAAATATATGTAATAATATTATTTTATTAATGCTAATTAGATATATATCTGGTGAAATTTTATTTTAATAATATTTTATTTATTTTTGTATAATATAAAGTATTAATTATGCTTTTTTCAAAAAAAAAAAAATGACTCACTGGTCTGAACCTAAAACAACCTAACTCTGTCCTTTCCGCATTCTGCTAAAACACAACTGTTCAATGCTCCCGGCGAAGAACGAAGTTTTAGTGTAAGATACAATGCAGTGAAGTGTAATGAAATTGGACTCGATGATATTTCACAGGCCAATGGAGGCCCATTGGTTCACTTAATTTTTATCTTTATTGGCCCATGGATCCCAATAATTACAATTTATAAATATGTTTAAAAGGCCTGTGGACCGCTGCATCTATTGCTTCTATTCTATGGTGTACACGATATTGCTCTTCAAAGAATTAAATCATAATTTACCAAAAAAATAAATCGTAGGACCAAAAAAAAAAAAGAATTAAATCAGACAGCAGATTGGTTGGCCAATTATGCGTACACGAAGAGCCGAGGGTTGCACATTTTATTTCATCCGCCTGATGGGGTGCTGCAATTGTTTATGCAGGATGCCGTAGGGGTGCTCTGGCCCTGTGGCATGACGTTCTAACTGTTTGTTTGTTATTACCTTAGGCATTGTGCCTCGTTTTTTGACCCAAAAAAAGAAAAGAATTAATTTCCACTAGTCAAAAAAAATTAATTTCCATATTCCCAAAAATAAAAGCAACAAAACTAACAGAATTTTAGGTCTAATAGGAGCAAGATTACCGTCAAGAGTTAGAAAATAAAATTGTACTATTGCTAAATAGAAATTTTATAAAGTGTGCAAATAGAATTACTAGATAGCTACATTTAAGTAATAATAAAATAATATAGACCGTTAGATGATTGAAATTTTAAAAAATATATAAATTATTAAATATTATTTGATAAATTATGTAATTATTTTGTTATTATTTATGCACTTGTGTTGTTCGGTGCCCGTGCGAGAAGTAGAAGCCAATTGGCCAGCTACGTGTCATTCCTCAGTTGCTGTATGATGGTAACGGCGTGCATCCGTCTGTGACTTTAATGGGCGCCGAAAACTAAAATAACGGTCAGGATGCAACCAAGAAGAAAAGGAATGGTCAATTGGCTTCCCATCCTCAATATCGAATCAAACAAAGAAATCTCTTTCCTGGAATTCTGAGAGATGCGGAAAAGCAAGGATCAGGGGACAAAGCTGATCGGCCTGTTCTTATTGACCTCCTTTTTGGCTACGGGGATCCATGTTTCCTTGAAACTTCCCTTCTCCTCTTCTCAAACGTCATTGGATCATAATAGCAAACCAACATTCAAACAGATATTTGCAGCCTCTTCAATTGGCTTGCTCATTGCAGCAGCTGTGCATTACCATCTGCGGAAGGTAAGGGATCGGAAGATCATCCCGCGATTGAGACCATCAGAGGCAGGCCGCGCTGAAAAGCTTGAAAGGTTCCCCCACTATGTAGGTAATGTATTTGTTCACACCCCATTTGGCCGAGGACCTTTTTCTGTTTTGTAAAATCAAAATTCTTCCCCCCTTGTATGTGTTTACTCTCTGAAAATATTTCTTTTCTTCAATGATCCAGTAATAACATATACAAACGAACACTTCTAGAACAATCTATGTCACTAAAGCATTTTCCATCCTTTCAATCTGTAATCACTTCCTCATTCACGAGCGCAGCCAGGCAAATGGGATTTGCAGACAGGAGACAATGTCCACAGCTGTGCAAGTTAGCTGCTGAATATATCCGAAAATATGAAGGGTTTGAGGAAGATATCTATTCATACTTTGCTGACGAACCTGATGCAGATTCACTCTTTGTAAAGCTTCTGGAGGAGTTTGAGAGGTGTATTCTTAGTTACTTTGCATTCCATTGGAGCCATGCAGATCTGCTGATTACTCAGGTAATAAAAAAAAAATCACAATGTATGTCAACAAGCAGATATCATTTATATTTCTGTATGGAATGAGAAAATGTTTAACAAATGCAAAAATCTACAATTAGACGTGCAAATTGCATGTTCTGTGCTCTGATTTGTGTCTCCCCAATCTAATTTCAGGTGTTGAGCACAGATGCAGAGCCTAAAAGGAAGCTCAAACACATTGTCATGGCAGCAACTAGGTGCGTTATAATATCATTACAGCACACAGTGCAGCCATTCCAATATGGATATGGCAATCACTTATGGCCAAAACAGAAGAAGATGTAGGAATTAGAGAATTAACATGAACTTAACATAATGTGAACTCTTGTCTGCCCACTATATTCCTTGTCTTGTGGTATATCTGAGAAAAAAACATATAAGGACTATATGAGATATTGTTCTTGGCATCTTCTAGACCAGCTATACCTCGTAGAAGAGAACAAACTGAGTTGTCTTTTCTTCCCTCTTTTTCCAATTTAGGGAACAGAGATTTGAGAGAGTGACGAAAAACCTTAAGGTTGTCAGAGTGTTCCATACATTGGTGGAAGAAATGAAAGCAATGGGAATTACGGCAAATGATGACTCACAATGTACAGAAGTGATGGCACCAGTGGCACATAGCGACAGAAGTCCTGTCCTCCTCTTCATGGGTGGAGGGATGGGAGCAGGGAAAAGCACTGTTCTCAAGGACATCATCAAAGAGTAAGAAAACTAACATTAAGTAACAGTTAGGCAATGTACAGCATGTTTATCTCTAAAGCAGGGTATTGGCTAAATCAAGAAAAGAATTAAATACATAAGGAGATTGGGAGAAGCAACTAGTTTTCCATTCCTTTCCCATTAACAAGCACAGATGGGTAACTTTTTGCTGTTTTTTGATGAATGATAAACAGCCCATTCTGGGCAGGAGCAGCAGGAAATGCAGTGCTTATTGAAGCAGATGCTTTCAAAGAATCTGACGTCATTTACAAAGCGCTTAGCTCTGCAGGACATGTTGACATGATCCAGACAGCTGAACTGGTGAGATAACGAGACCCCCTTTCCCACAACCCACCCTACCGACAATCATAATGACTTAGAAACAGGATTTGGTGCATATGCCAACATACACAGAAGGTGAAGAATATAATATGAAGGACAAGAAATAAATGAGCTTATAACAGATACATTGAGGTCTACAGACCTAGCAAGTCGAGAGCAGGGAGTACTGACAAGTTGCACTAGGCCAATCAATGAGAAATTTTCCAGAATTCAACTCTTACCCTTTCATAAAGATTGCTGAAGAAAATTATTCATAACAAAATTCAGAGAGGATGGGTCCTCCAAATTCAAGTGAAACATTCATCAGGTGTAACTGTCATTTGAATCAGCATTTTACAGTACAGCCCTTAGTTAACTTACCCGGTCATGATGATTATACCACAATAGATAGACAACTACCATAGTAAGCTTGAGTTCTATCTAGTTAAATGCTTATTTCTGCCTTTGTCCCCATTTAAACTAGTCTGAGAACAAAATGAGTCCTGAGAGTCCTTTGGGCTTGTCAACTTAGGATAGGGTTGCTGGCCCTTCAAAGGCTCCAGATTCCCCAGCACATAGTTCATAATGTACTGGTCAACAGCGCCAAAATCAGCAGGGATCTTTTAACCATCTGCTGCTCAATGTGGTCCTTCAAGAGTTGCTTTCCTGCAACACAATATTGACGGGAGCTAATGTCTCATCAAAATGATTATCTATTTTATGCATCCACCAACCTTTTCCCTATCTAATGAAAAAACATAATTATCAGCTATTTTGATAATTCACATAATCTGTGCCTGTATGTCTATGTCTAAATTGGTGTATATGTGCCAAGGGTGCATTAACAAATTTATGAAAAGCTTGCGCGTGCTTCTTTCACCATGCCACTGAAATATCTTCTCCTATAAATCAAAGATCCCAAAAAAGGTTTTTTCAAACAGGTACACCAATCATCAACAGATGCAGCATCTTCTCTATTAGTGACAGCACTGAATGAAGGGCGTGATGTAATTATGGATGGCACACTCTCCTGGCCACCATTTGTTGTGCAGACAATAACGATGGCCAGAAATGTCCACCGCCGGCGGTATCGCATGGGAGCTGGTTACAAAGTAGCTAATGACGGATCTGTAACTGAGACCTATTGGGAGCAAATTGATGAAGAACAGCCACTACAAGAAGGAAGCAAAAAGAGAAAACCATACAGGATAGAGCTGGTTGGGGTTGTTTGTGATGCCTATTTAGCTGTTGTGAGAGGAATAAGGTATGTACCAGATTACTATTTTCTAGCATTTTTATTCTTTTGGTTGTACTGGTACATCGATTGGTTCCTTGGATAATGACTATAATAAAAAAAATTTTGGATTTTAAACAGGAGAGCTATAATGTGTCGAAGAGCTGTAAGGGTAAAATCACAATTGAGATCTCACAAGAGATTTGCAAATGCATTTCTTACCTACTGTCAACTGGTAGACAATGCCAGGCTGTATAGCACCAATGCTTTGGAAGGTCCACCCAAGGTACCAAATTCACTCTCTCCTGTAACTTCATTCTTTTCTGGCTTCTTTAAGCCTTAACCAAGACAATTCAATTAGAACATGATTCACAAATGCATAAGGATTGTCTAGTCTAAGTTTGAATGTAGTTGACTTTGATTCACCAAGGCAATGGGCTGCTCAATTTTTCCTCATTGATTGTTGCATGGTTCAAATCTCAGAAGCTTGGAGATTCTGGCCCTAACAGATACAGAGTGTAAAAGTGCTCATGCCTCGTTCACTTTCAGTCCTACCTCCACATATTCAATCCACAGCATTATCCATGTCTGCAAAAAAAAAAAAAAAAAAGACCACAAAAAAAAAAGGTCACAATAAAAAGACACGATCCTAGAAACAGGAATGGCTTCAGGTTAAGACCTGCAACCAGAATGTTGCATCTGGCACTGGTGGAAATTTTGTCTCATCAAGTACTAACACTTAAATGGTTGTGAAGTTGATAGGATGGAAAGACAGAGACAAGAATCTGCTGGTTGATCCAGATGAAATAGACTGTTTATATAGGGTGGGCAGTCTGAATGAGGAGGCAGAGTCAATCTATGAAATCTACAGTTTCCCAAATCCAGCTTGCTCAGCTGGTTCTATTTGGAAAGACATTGTACTATCACCATCAAGGCTAAACATTCAGAAAGAACTGAAGTATTCCATCCAGAAAGTTGAAACAACTTCAGAATCCAGAAAGATGAATTCCCAGCTTCATGAGATTGCAGCACCAAAAGATGGAGGTCAATGAAGATATAATGATCAAGGAACATTTTACCCAGGTTGTACTAGAGTATGTAAGATGTTATATGTAACAATCTCTCTGTCTATCTTCCTCCCTGAGACATATGTAGAGTTTTATTAACAATCTCTGTATGAAAGGACACTTTAAGAGGCTTAGTTAGTTTTGACATTTTCAATATTGTAACCGATTGGCAGAACAAAAACAAGTAATCACAAGTAAAACATGATGCACTCATCAAGACTTTATTTGAATTTCACGTAATTGAAGTATTTAGACATCAAATATCAACATGTAGCCTATGTTACTCATAAAAATGTAATAATCCAGAAGTAGGGATTTGTTTGGTCAATCAAATGATATCCTTATTAGACAGTAGCTCATGTTACTATACAGTTACCATAAACTGCCTTCCTTCAAAAGAATAACCACTTAAACAAGCCAATTAGTATTATTGTCTTTCGAAAAGAGAAACTTCCACGGATTATCCAGCATTCCGCCCAGAAAGTAATTAAGTCCAAGACCTTTACTCATTTTACTATTATTTATGATCAGAAATGCTTGAACTTCCATCAACAATCCAAATGCTGGTCTCATAAGTTGATATGTAACGAGGCTCGAGATCAATCAAGAGAACAAAGCATGTTGACAAGAGTTTAAATTACTATTCTGACATTCACAAAATAGAATTCTGAACAGCAGCACAGATAGGCACCAAAACTACATCCTGGTCATATATTTGGTAGCTGATTGGATGACATACAAATCACAGCCATTTTCAAAATAAATTTACTAAAAAATCAGCTTCCCAACGATTGCATTTACATCCATGCACATATTTAAGCATTGCAATGATCAAAGGTGCACAAAATTGCTTGCCAACCATTCACTTCTAACATTTCTCTGGCTATGTAAGACAACTACCATAGAATGACTGAGCAGGGGCTTGTTCTTGGGGATGGAGGAGGGATAACTAGCGAGGCAGCAGCAAGAAAATGTATGGTTTTTCACAACTCTTTTTAAATTGTCCTGAACAAACTTAATTCAACATCTTAAAGACTCAAGCATGATTACCTTCTTATGCACCTCAATTCGGAATCAATTTAACGTCTCAAACATTCGACCCCTTAATTTTCAAATTTTATGCATGGATGTGAGGTTCCAAACAGAAACTTCACCTCCACTTGGATATCAAATGATGATACTTTGAGTTGTTAATAAGTTTAAGGATGTAAAATGCATGCAACATCTCAGCAAAGTTTGTACGAGATTCTGCTTATATCATTCACTTAGCTTTTGTTTGTCATGGAATCGTACACAAGAAAAGACCAAATGAAGCAAGTAAATATCAAAAGCAATCAATGCAGGCTACCAACCCGTACATCTTGTAAAACAAGTATATTCTCATCATTTTAAGGAAAATCAATTTGTTTGCTCTCAAAATCAAACTGCTGTATGATTGTGTTACACAATGATTTAATCAGCTTATGTACACAAAAATTGGAGTACCTCAACATTGCATCTCTTCCGAATACCAAGTCTAAGGTTTCAAAAACTCCCATCCTCTATCTTTTGCTTTGGATTTCCTTTATTTCATCACATTTGGAACAAGCAGCAGCCTTAAGTTCATATTGATCTGTGGTTTTATAGATGAAAGAGGGTGTCCTAGTGGCTCTCATACTGTAAAGACATATATACACAGACTCAAACTTGTGACCTCTAAATTACAGTGGAGTAACCTTCCTAATACACTAAGTTTTGTCCTTCAGATTTTGATATATGGAAACTAGAGGAAAAATAAACACGTAAGAAAATAAAAACGACTAATAATAACAAAATTGAGATGGCTACGTCATATCAAGGTTTAGTAATGCTCCCATAAAGGCACATCCAAGATCAAGATTCTTTGGGGTTCTCTTTAACGATTTGGGAAACTGCCTGGCCAAACGTAGTAAAACAAAAGTCCGTTGCAAGCCAGAAAATGAAAACTGTTCAGGTAAGAACATTGCCAAATGAGCTACCCAATATTAGTCATTCAAATAAAAACTCATTGCCATGAGAGGCTCAAGAATTTTAAAGCATCACAAGCAAAAAGATAGGCAAGCAAATATCTACATAATGAAAACATCAATAATCACAAGAAGCTGCTGACATTATATAGCAGCTCTAGCTTTTAAATGCAAAGGTACACATCATTCGCACATAGTTCATTCATTCGCAAAATAAATACTAGAATGGACATGCGGTGAGATCAGAATAACTACACAAGGTTTACAGTGCATGCCATGCATGAGAAATTATCACTGATAATGTAAATTTTTCTGGACATCCATAGAGTGTATCCAAGCACTTAAATATTGCAATTTGATTATAGCACGAGCTTCTACCCGCTTACCTATTTTGACAGTACCTCTGCCCACTTACCCAAGTTGGATTATCACTTCATCTCTTCAAAGCAAAAAAGATAATTCACATGACTTTCCTTTGTATTGCATGGAGCAACTAGTTGTCAGCTTCATTTTCTCCTCGAGTACATTTCCAGAGCTTTCTAAATTTAACTCTGAACTTTTGCTACTTGATGGACGACTACCTACTCACAGACTTCTACGTAACGAAGTATACTGATTGCTCAAAGATCACAGTTACAACAGCTGACCATAAACAGGGTGCAGGGGAGTCAAGGAACAGTTACAATTCAGCAGACAGAAAACCACACCTTGCATCGCCAAGAATTGATAATCCAAACTAGCCTCTTGCGATAGCTCTGGGCAATGCTACTAAATGTTCAGTAGCACTGCAAACAATATCATGATGCCAATGTCTTATAAATCAAACTTTTTGTTAAAAGCAAAGTTGAGACAAGGGATTTACAAACCAAAACATAAAGCGTATCATAGATTCACAAAATTCAAAAATCAACCTGTCGTGCAGAATTGGCAACGATTGAATCAATCTATGCCGGATTAGGCATAAATAATGTAGCACTAGCATTAATTCATAAAGGCTTTGGTAGAATAGATTAATCAATTGAACATAAATTTCCAAAACCAACGACGCCACCAGATGAAGAAATCACCCTTTTCTCCAAAACAAGATTTATTTGCTAATCAACTAATGATGAAAGCAATGAGCATGATAAAAGTCTCCAAGAGATGATAGACCAATGCCCCCTAAACAAACCATTATGAACAAATGACTGAGAATCCACAATGTTTCTAGCGTATACCAAGCCCAAACACCCCTTATACTCAAATGTCTGTTGATTTTTCAGATTAAACTTTTGAAGACGACAATAGCAACATCTGGTAGAGGGAAACAAAGCTTGAAGGGAGAGGGCACCATAATGCAATGGCTCGACGGGGATCTTACAGTGATAGCCCGCTGTACAATTACGAGCAACAAAGTTCATGGTTGAGCAGGCAAACGCAAGTTCCCCAAAACAATGCCCGACCAAAGCCACCCGGAAATTTTCTCAAGATTTGTACTTTTTCTTCATTCAACCAATAAAAACCGAGCACACCAGTCACTGTCCACCAGAGTGCCATCGTCCTAGAACCAACCAATCTTCTATTCTACCGATGCAACGCAGACTTTTCGGCTCTTGGCTCTTGTTTCCGACAACAAACCAGAGACTCAGCCAGACAATTCCAATCAAAACTAACAAAAAGAAGGCGACAATAGACAAAGGTTGACAGAAAACCAACAGCTTTAAAATTCATAACACAATTTCAATAGAACAACAACAGGAACATCTCACATCTCAATACTGTGTCCAATCCCTAACAAAGAAAATTGAAATCAAAAGAAAATAATAATACAAAAAAGTTATCTGAATTCTGATGTCCTATACATCCAAAGGGCTCCCCTATGGACCTAAAAGCCCGCTAAAGACAACAAAATTTACAGAACTACCCCTACAAATGCTGCCTCTCTCTCGCTCTTTCGTCTCGTTCACTTCTTCCCCCTCTTCGCCGTGGCCTTCTTCGCCGGCGTTCTTACGGTCTTAGGCTTCACGCTCTTCGCCGGAGCCTTCTTCGTGCTCTTAGAAGCAGCAGGAGCCGCTGCCTTCTTGGGGACCGCCGCCATTTTCTTCCCGGGAGACGTTCTTGTAGAGGTCCTCGCCGCCTTAGCCGGCGGTCCCTCCTTGGCCTTCGACTTGGCGGGAGCAGCCTTGGTCTTCGTACCAGCCTTCGGCTTTGGAGGAACGACAGCCTTTGCCTTGGGCTTGGGAGCAGGTTTAGGCTTCGCAGTCGCCTTCTGCTTTGGTTTGGGCTTAGCAGCAGCCTTGGTGGTTGTCTTGGTCGACTTGGCAGGGGCCTTAGCAGTAGCAGCAGAAGCCTTGGGCTTCGCTTTAGGCGCTGCCTTCTTCTTAGCCTGAGACGGAACCGCAGCAGCAACAGCAGGCTTAGAAGCCGCCGATGACGACTTGGTCGGAAGCTTGAACGAGCCTTTAACCTTAACAATCTTGCCAGCGGCCACAAGCTTTTTCAAATGGAAGAGCAACAGCTTCTTGAAGTTCGGCGGCAGCTGCTTGTGTTTCTCCTCAAGAAACTTAGTAATAGCGTACTGACTCGAACCTGTCTTCTCCTTCAATGTCAATATCGAATCCTTGATCATCTGCGGTCACGCACAAAACGACATCGTCAGATCCAACCACCAGAAACCAAAACTTCAACAACGTACGACCAACGAATAACTCAAATTATCCCTTCCGACAACCAAAAATAATAATAATAATAACAAAAAAGAACCAAAATATGAACCCAAAACGACAATAACCGACAAGAAACAGACCTCTTCATACGTAGGATGGGAAGAGGGCCCACGGCTTCGAGGTTTCTTGGGGGCAGCTTCTTTCTTGCCTTTTGGTTCCTTCGTCTTCTTGCCCTTGCCGGCCTTGGTGGCCGGTTTATCCGGCTTGGCAGACGCCGCTTCATGATTGGCCTCCACCGCTACAATCGCCTCCTCCGTAGTCATCATTCCAGAAAACAAAGAAAAATTGAGATCTAAGCGCTGGTGCTAGCGCTTGGGCTACGGTTAGGCCTATAATTAGAAGGAACAACAAAAAAAAAATTAAAAAAAAAGGGAAATTTAGACCCAAAAGAATCGAAGAGGAAAAGCAGAGGAGGAAACTTAGACCTGTAGGAAAGGTTGACTGTGTACTGGTAAATTGTCTTTCTTTTTTTTTTTTTTGGGTTTGTGTGGAGAAGGTGACGGGAATGGTAAGATTTAAATAGTCTAGTTTTTGAGGACGGAATCCAAAACTAGAGCGCTGATTGGTGGAAAGCCCTCGCACGCGGATCGCTAGCCTTGGGAAGTTTGAATATTGGCCGTTGGATTTTGGAGTTATCTACGGTTGAGAATGGGAGATGAGTTGGAGACAAGGGTGGGGGATGCTTGGAGGTGTGGGGTGGGAACCTTGTTGTTTAGGTGTGTTTTTAAGCTCAATTCATTTGGGCATATCTTGAGCTACGCTGAATGAATTTTCGTGATATTTTTTGCATTGCGTAGGCTGTTGTGTAAGCTTTCTAATGAGTGCTTGATCTTGATCAGAAGATCTGTAAGCTGGGAGAAATTCCAATTTGAAGCCGTAATGGTCAAAAATAGGGTTTCTTGTGATGTTATTGTGGTTTATTGGGATTTCAGAACAATGCTTTGGCTTGATACTGGAATTTTTCATCTCAATTGATAGTAGCTTAACAAAGGAACACATTGGTCTAAAAATCACAAAAATCCAATGTGATTTGGCGGTCGAATTATTGAGCAAAGTGGCATTGAAGTTGAACACATCTTACAAGCATGGCAACTACCCTACAACATATATTGTTGTATGCCTAGGAAAGAAAACAGTACAATTCAATGGTTTCTGTTTTTTTTTTCTTAATTTCACGTTTCTAGTGACAAATTCAAGTATAGGATTTGAAATCAAGAGTGGGTGAAGCGCGTATTAGTGCTGTTTTAGGCACTAATGACATCCATGCTCCATGAAGTGCATTGGATACCAATTGTCACATGTAACTTTCTGTAGTTTGTGGCCCTGTAATCAAAATTGACATTCCTCGTTTGCGGATCATGAAGTACAATCCCATGCGCATATTATACGGAAGCTATGACCAAATTGATGTTATAACGAATAGTTTGAATAGTAATTTGATATGTTTTATTACAATTGATTTAAATTTGAATTTTCACTTTATCACTCTTATAACTAATAAGTGTTAGATGTTCTAACTCTTAATTTGAATTTGAAGGATTTGGTTGAAATGTAGTTCTTGGATTTATAATTCAACAATTGCTGGGTGAACAGTGGCTGAGTTTCACTCGTTTTCATCAATACTGGGATATTAATCTACTCTATATAAAAAATTGAATGAAAATATTAACAGATAATTTTTAACCGCAACTCACAATATGTGACCACCAACATTCCCAGCCTCAGCCCTTGGACTCGGTACACAAATCCTCCCTATTGCTTCATTAATAGAATGAAGGCGGTGAACTCTCATTGCAGTTCATTTCCAGGAGTCAAATTAGTATGAATCAAGAAGTAGTTGTTTGATGTTGCTGTATGTCATAGGCCTTAACTAGGTAATTTAAGGGAACGATGGGAGTTCCTTTCTGAATTCATGTGTGAGCAAAAGATATTAACTCATAGTAGGCAAAGGCCACCACTTTTATGGCAATGAAAGTATAACATGTCTATGAGATGATATAAGGTAGCATTAGTACCACATAATTTATTATCTTCTCCTAATTGACCAAAAAAACAAAACATGCAGATTACCTTATATGTGTTCTACAGAACGTCATCCAATTTTAGCATGCTAGAGCGTTTCTTGTTGATGCAACCTCCAGTTTTATATAAAAAAAATTTTCCCTCATTTATAGTGAAAGCTTTGATGGACTGTGTTCTAAACCTAAGAATTGGCCTAATTAATTAGGAAAACGACTTTACTCTCTATTTTATCAACTAAATTTTGAATGTTATATAATTTTGAAGAAGTTTTTGTGCAGGTAATTTTTGTAGATCACCCGCCCTTTTCAGCACTAAATATCAAAATGGCTTCAACACAATGCTTGTAAGATATTCAATGTAATGTGAGTTTTAGCGTAACAATAAAAATTATTGTGAATTTTAGCGTAACAATAAAAATTACTCTTTTTGTAATTCAAATGTCAAAAGTCTCACAAGTTTGAGTCGCGTTAATAATTTCTTTATAAACTCTATAGCGTGAGAGTCTCGTACACTAAAACATATTTTTTTTCCTTACAAGGTAATCAACGGGGGTCTAACGAGCCAATATAAGGGAAACAAAATAAAAGAAATTAAACTAATCTTCGTAGATAAGATAACCTTAACTTTAGATGGAGCTTAGCAAAAAGAAACTCACGCAAACAAATCAGATTACACATTGAGAACGGGGTTTAGCGGAAAACTTGATTCTGGTGCATCAATTAGCATTACTTAGTGAATACGTTTTGACAATCAATTATTAGGTTTCTTCTGATAAAAATCGTGAGAACTACTGCTATGGAGTTGCGAAAAACTTCTATCATGTTTGATTACCGGAATTTCTCCCCCTAAATTTTACTTTGAACTTGGATAAAATGGAATTTTTTTTCTTCAATATATATATATATATATATATATATATATATGGTTGAAACACTGTATTTATGTATTTATATTCTAATTACATGAAGTTGCTCGATAGGAAGACCACTATGGTGTTTATTTGAGTTTACATTTTCTAGAGGTCTTGATTAAAAAAATTTTGTAGATATGTAACAGAACTAACCTAAAAGTATAGTAAACGGTAACAAAATCAACTACTTTCATAAAATCAGGTTCATTGTAAAAATGTTACTTTTTTTTAAGTACCTTAAAAGATGCTATAGCTTGGTCAAAAAAACAAAAATAAAAATAAAAGATACTGTAGGCTATACATGCTCCTAGGAAGGAGAGACATTTGAGGAGAGACACTTGCCGGCCCTAACAATTGATTATGTTTCGGTTAGAATATATGACAAGCAATCACGCTCTGACTTATTCATTCAATCTATCGAGTATTTTACTCATTGTGGTTTTAGGATACCTAAATTTTGATGAAAACTTTGATATGGTACCTAGGAATCAAAAATAAAATTCAAGGTTGCATGTACTCTTGGTGTTGATTCTAGAGACCTGAAGAGATCAAGGTTAAAACAGTAGTGCTCTCTGATCAAAATTTGTCTGCGCTTAGGATGTGACAAATTTATGGGACTTGAAGAGATACGAATATTATTAGAAGTGTTAAGAAAGAGGCCAAAATAATATTATTGTCTGATCAAACAATAATATTTGAAAATTTTATTATATAGTATATAACTTAAAGAACTTCCAATCGATTGAATAATAATGTTGCATTAGCGATTATTAGCAAGGATGGGAACAACAACTATTATTTTAATTTATTTTTAGTCATTGAGGGGGAAGCAAATTGATCCCACAATCTCATTTACCACCATCAAAATGGAACAAGTATTAAATAATACCTGCTTCCACTAATGATCTTTGACTCAATATTACTGCAGCATAAAATTTTTGAACCCATAATTAAATTATTAAATTATAAAAAATATATTTAATTTAAAAAAATTATTAGATATCGTTAAATTAACTACGTATCTCTTAAATCCTCACACAATGTTTATACGTAATCATGCTCTTACGCAATGCAATCATTTATGAATTTGAAACTATCAATTTTTTTTTTTTTTTTGGAAAACAGCAAACAAACAGTCTATTAGACAAAGAGAAACATTACACGGTCAGATTCAAAAAATCACCCCTATATTCAAGAAGGCCCAAACAACCCAAAAGCAACCCAACAGGCCACAGGTGAAGAGTAACAGACTAAGATAAAAGCAGGCTTGAGAAAAAATAAGTACAAGTTGAAATTCTAATCAAAATAAATTGACATAAACAAAAAGAAACATAATACTCCTTATATTTGTATTTTTTTTTTATTAGCATATTCATTGGCGGTGAATTACAAAATGAAATAATTTTCTTAATTCTCATAAATTCTACACTCTTCTTCTCAAAATTAAAATATGGAATCTCAAAAATATAAGTTTAAGGTCTTATATACTAAGTATCCCCTAAGAGATTGTGCTTGTTATTACAATAGAAGGAATGCCGTCAGTTTCAGCATGGATAAGTAGATGATAGGGGGTTAAATTGTTTCCGTTATTAAATTATAGTTGCCCATATAAGTCATCTGAATCACCAAATTAATGTTAACCAATGTATGACATTGAACATCAGTAGCATAAAAGGTGTGTAATTCATTTTATGTGGTAAGTGATTAAATATTAAAATCAGATTTACCTTCTGTCATATAATTCTCTAAGGGTAGCAACGAGAAGGGTCAGGAGTAAAGATGACCTCCCCTATTCCGGTCCCCCTTTTTTAGCCCAATATTTGTCCCGACAGGGAGGGAATTTTGATTCCCATCTCCATCCCTCTCGAGAATCAGGGATTAAATTTGCATGTGAACCAAGTGACACTTAAAGAGTAGAATTTCTACATAGTATATTAACGCAAAGTAATCTAAAGGGTTTGCAAATGATTATAGGTAACATGTAATCTTTTTTGGTAATGTAATCATCTAAATAGATTTAGATGATAACAAGCAAAGACATATACTAAAATTTGATGTAAACGCACTAGTGTTAGAAATCAAACGAAGTACAAACTTATGAATCAGATACGGACTAAACGCCCAAGTGTTAAATACTTGACAGAAACTATAAACATGACACCACTATAGTTCCACAATACCATGTTTTTTTTTCAAGCTGTTGCCGTGGATGGTACAATCACACTTGAATATAATTTCTCTGCTTCGCATTATGGAATCATCTAATCATCAAGAATAATGTTGTCTCCTGTAATTAGACACTTAATATGGAGAAAAAAAAAAGTTGGGTACTTGAGTTCTGTTGATGTCATGTGCCTACAATTTATTGCATGACTTGAGTCCCTCCAAAACTGTGTTCACATCAGCACATACTACAAGGCTGGAATCTGTTATGTGAAAAAAGTGATTAGTATGGAACCTATATCTTAGCTTCCAGGAGTGGTTCTAATTAAGATAATTTCAGCTTGAAGATACATAATTGGAATTATTCACTGAGCAAAACATTTCCTCCACGTCTGGAAGTGAAAGAATTATCACCAAAGGTCCATAAATAGATAATACTACAACAAGAAGATAATTCTAAATGTTTCAAGTCAGATTTTTGGTAGAGGGGAGAAAGAGAGCATGAACTAACGGGTTTTTATTGACAGATTTGCATGGCATCTTCTCATATTTCGTTCATTAATGTTGAAAGACAAAAACCAAATTACACAACGAAAAGGTGTGAGAAAGAGAGAGAGAAAGCTATAAAGATCGGCTAGTCGAACGGTCGTTGCAGAGGAACAAGGATGAAGAGGAGAGCTGGCCGACGGGGACGAGAAGCGGAAAAGGTGAGGTAGAAGGTTTCAGTGTTTATGTTTTTAGTGATAAATTATTAAAATACCTCTAAAAAAATATTATATAAATATTATATCAAAGATAAAAAAATAAATTAAAAAATAGGTGAAAGATGAGGATGGAGACGGATACAAAACAGAGACAGCTTATTATATTTCTATTCTCATCTCCGCTAAAAGTTTGGGAAATGAGAATTCCTATCCCATTCTCCAATCAATTGGCTTTGATCACATATTCGTCAGAACGAGTACAAATATTCTTCAACGAGTACGAAAAAAATTGTCATCATTAATCCTCTCTTTTGAGCAAAGAAAAAAAAAGTCCTCTTCCGTTTATTTTTTTAATTTTCAATTTTATAAAATCAGGTTTTAAATAGAAACTCATTAATTTTTTTTTTAAAAATTTAACTACTGAAAGTGATAAGATTCACCGTCGTGCACCGGCTCTGGCTCACTTAAAATTGGTAAATCCAGTCTTTCTTGAAAGCCCAAAAGAAAAACCGGCCATTTTTATGACGGAACAAGTTTGAGCCACCATTCATTCGGTTCCCGGTTAAAACCTTCAACAGTGAACCTGCCTAGTTGTTCCTGTATCGGTTTGGATGGACCATGTTGGAACAAGGGCTTTTTTATTTGGAATATAGGGCCCACAGAATCACGCCCTCCATTCCACAGAAATGGTTTTCTCTTCTTACCGAAAAAAAAAACAAAAAGAAATGGTTTTCTCTTGTAACTAAAAAAAAAAAAAAAAGAAATGGTTTTCTCTGCTTATCCATTTTTGCCGCCCAAAAACAGAAATGGTTTCCACCTTTTCAGTTTTAGATAAACCAGTCCCGCAAGAGGGACGAGCAAAGAGGGGGCGGAGAGACGAGATGGTAGGTCTCATATGTGTTTTTTTTTTTTTCGTTAAAAAATTTATGATGTGTATACATGTAAATACAATGAATATACAATAATTTTTACTATTGTAAGCACACTGTATTATTCTTCATACACATTTTACTTTTATTATATGTATATAACGTTTTTTTATAAATAAAATAAAATAAAATGAAAAATGTACAGGACCCATCGTGCTTGCTCCCCGTCTCTTTTGCCCTTCTCCGTAATTTTTTTTCTTTTGAACTGTTCATTACAATTATGGGAGATTACTTGCAAATGATTAAATCAATTTATTCATACAATTAACGATTTGAAGTAATAAGAAAATGCTAACCATTTTCACAATAGCTAAAAATATACAATTAATAATAATAATAGTGCGACGTAAGTCTTACACGTGATCTATAGAAAAAAATTAAAAAAATCGTGTTCGTATGACATTTTCAATTTACCCTCGTGATTCCATCCGTTTGTGAACATAAATAAAATAGTATTGTCACATTTGTGATTCATATCCCTAGTTGCAATCATGAATCTACAATAACCATAAATATGCAACTAATAAGAATAATCGTGCGAAGTGAATTTTTATGTCATTTCGCGCATGATCCGCAAAGAAAAATTCATATTCGCATTTTCAGTTTACCTCCATAATGCCATCCGTTTCTCAAGGAGGGATCATTTTTCATGTTAAAAAACAACCATCAAGGGGGGGGCAAATCTTCAGGTTCAGGATCAAACATAGAGTTGCAAGAAATGCTTTTTATTCCAAATCTTTGTTGACGTGACCTTTTGGTGCAACCATAAATAGAGAAACCGTGCAAAATTGAGAACAGGCAGCTACTCTTTTCGCCTAGCCATACTCATTTCTGGCCATTGCATCTACCGAAATAAAAGAGTTTAGGCTGCTCTCATCATTATTCCTCTATTCAGGTTGCACAGACGCAGCAAGCAATAACCAACAGAGATGGGGTACTGCCTGCAATGCCCGCTACACTCTATCAGACACGCCAAGCCCATCCTGCTGCTTTAAAGACCCGGTGTTGACAGTTGACTGATGACGGAAACTTTTACCACAAATTGCTTTCCCAATGCATTTTCCATCGACTTGTGAAATTAATGTAAGATAAAGCAAGATAAAGCATCTCCCCAGTTTTTTAGATCAAAAAAATGTAAGATAAAGCAAGATCAAAGCGAGTGCGGGTAATAGCAGAAAAGCAAACATTATTGTTCTGGAGACTTTTATCTCAGATGAAATAGTGATTATTATTTTTAAAATTATAATTGATATTTTTAAAATATATATATAATAAATATTTATAAAATGTCAATTTTTATTTTAAAAATAATAGTCACCATTTCACTCAAAATAAATTTCAAAATAAGAATTATTAGGATACCAATTTTTTTTCATAGCCGAAATGGTTCGGAAGTGTTTCCCCAAACCATCAGGTGGACCGCCCGGTACCTCACCCCTCCACCCCTTGCTCTTTAAGGGGCTTTCGGATTAGTAACAACTAGGCTACTAAATTAATGAAATTACCAATCTACTAAATTAATGAAAAAATAAGATTAAAGTAATATAAATTATCATATATTTGAATTTAGAGAAATCAAAAATTAAATAAATTATTTTGTATCTTCAGATAAATGGAGTGTACATTTTAATAAAACTTAAAAGGTATCACTTAACGGCACTATTTTACTAATTCAATATCAGCGAAATATTAAAGCAGTTGTGATATATTGCATTATACCTGCCCAATTATTTAACCTTAAATTGGATGTTAAGGTAAGAATCTAATCCCTTGCCACTCCTCAGCAAAGAGAAATCAATTAAAGTTTGGTATGAACTAAAATTGCCAATTTTTGATTCCGGCGGGTATCTCAATAGTTGAACTCTTGAGAGTTTAAATTATGAAATTGACTAGTAACTGCTCAACAAAGAATATGTAGCAATAAGCAATCGTTCAAAAAAAAAAAAATATACGTACCAATCTTTCAAAAATATTTTTAAGAGCTATAACACATGCTTGAACAAACTTTCTGTAAGGGTTTGTGCGAAAATAGTTTTGTTTTTCGACAAATAAAAAATGTGTATCATAAGAATATTTATCATCGTATTTAAAAGTTCAAGTCAGAATTATTCATTAAATATTTTAATTTAATCTCTTCTATTATAAAAAAAAAATTCACTACTTAAATACTAATGAAATCAAGCGATATTCTTACTCACTTTTGTTGACTGAAAAAAAGAAATTACTTAAACAATATATTGATGACGTACTATATTATACATCGTGTATTCAACACGATTGCTTAATATTTTTTGAGTTGATAAGTAAATATTCTTCATGGGTAATCATCTATCAACCCACTTTAAATTAAGGATCTCAATTTCAAACTTAATCAAAATCTACAACACAAATAAATTTGCTAGGAATAGTAAAAGAAAAGGTTTCTATTCTTACCAAAAAATATAAAAGGAAATATTAAGTAAAAACTTTTAAGTAGTACAAAAGTAATACCAAAATATTATAAACAGTGAAACAATAAAAATTAAAAATTAAAATAATAAATAACTTATTACATATTATCATATGCATTATATGATTATTTTAATAACATTTATAATTAACTCAAATACAAAACTTTCGTGACGGAAAGAAAGCTCAGTCGAGCTTCATGATGATCATGTGTATGGACAAACATTTCATTGACCGACACGCACGCTTCGCATCATATGTGGCTATTTGCATTGAATGCATGTCTTAATATAACAGTCAAATGATACTTTGTCAAACCACAAACAGATAGTGGGATTTAAAATTAAAAAAAAAAAAAAAAAGGGGGGGGCGAAAAGCAAAACCACAAAACCAAATCTCAATCTGTCGGCGTTAACCAAGGCTGTCTCCTCCACTATATATTCTCCCCAAACAAAGCCCTAGAAGTCCTCCCCTCTCTCTCTCTCTCTCTCTCTCTCTCTGTGTTTGCCGGCAGGACAAGAACAACTGCGTTTGTTTTCACGGAGTGTCCGTACAGACAGAACATGGCAGTGGACGCACTGCGCCTCCGCAAGGACGACTCTCTCAGCTTGTCCCTCGCCGGACCTACGGCTCTGAAGGAAGCGGATCCTCATCGCCATTTCGCCGTCGAAGAAGATGAAGCGAAGAAGGCGCGTTTTAGGGGCGTGAGGAAGCGGCCGTGGGGGCGGTTCGCC
The DNA here is from genome assembly GCA_037832335.1 of Carallia pectinifolia. Classification (NCBI taxonomy): domain Eukaryota; kingdom Viridiplantae; phylum Streptophyta; class Magnoliopsida; order Malpighiales; family Rhizophoraceae; genus Carallia; species Carallia pectinifolia. The sequence continues at coordinate 6,801,039 of CM075451.1, forward strand.
GCCGAGATCCGGGATCCCTGGAAGAAGACGCGGAGGTGGCTGGGCACTTTTGACACGGCCGAGGAGGCCGCACTGGCTTACGACGAGGCTGCCCGCTTCTTCCGCGGCCCCAAGGCCAAGACCAACTTCTTGCAGGTCCCCTTCTCCTCTCCTCCTCCTAATCCTCCTCCGCCGCCGCCGCCTCCGCATCTGCAACTCGTTGTGGCGGGTGGTGGAGGCACCAACTTATGGGGCTCGTCGGTTTACTTTTCTCGTCAGCTGATGACCGGAGTCCCTTCCCCCGAGATTCCGGCACGAACGGAACACAAACGCTGCAAGCTGGAGGATGTTACTGTGGACGCGGATTTCAGCGAAGATCAGCGAACAACGGAGGTTGTGGGGGAAGAAAAGAAGCCCTTTTTGTTTGACCTCAATCTGCCTGCGCCTCTCTTTTGAGTCGCCGGGACGCGACCTTTCGCCGGAGTCTCGCCGGATATAGCCGTTATCTATATTACTTTAGCTTGGTTTACATTTGTATTTTTACCTACTATTTCTCGCCGGTTAGCCTACGGTTTCACCCGATTATGTACAGTTTGAAGGTTAGGGAAGTAAATTTTTTTGGTTCCGAGATTAAGATTATTAATGGCAGCTCATGAAATGGACTTCCAGCCTTCCGGACATGAATTGCTTGCTTGCTGTTGTTGAAATCGAAATATGATGATCAGATGATTTAACGATCATAAATGGTCGTGTTAACGGATATAAAATTAACTAAATTATTTCCATCAAATATTAATTTAGACTCCAAAGATCATGCCTGATTTTCTTTTCTTTTTATGAAGGATATTATTTTACTCGCCAGTGAGTATCCGGATTTATGTTCAAGAGCAACTCTCAGCTTAAGAGAGCACGAAGAAATAAAATGATTTATATTAAGTAATGAGTCGTAAATTTAATCTCATTATAGTTAATGTTCTTAATAACACTCCTCGATTATGAGGAAGGACCAAGACTTAGAAATGTGGAATTAAATTGAATTATTGTTGTTGAGACCAATTTGTGTTTAGTGCTTTATTGTTTGATACATCAAAAATAATTGTGGAAGTGCTCTAATGCAATGGGGTAATAATGCTTGAATGAAATCGCAAAAATATAGCTGTAGTTTATATTGGGCACATTTTGAGATGTACAACCATCACTTTTTAAATCAGGAAAATAATGTATATAGTCGTTAACATGAAAACCACATATTCAAGTATCATAACAAAAGCACCATAAAAAGCTAGCTTAATCCTATTATAGTTGTAGTACACACCACCGTGGCAATAAGTTCAGGACCTTCAGGTTGAAAGGAGAAGTGGATAAATGTACTGGGGAAATAAATATAAGGGAAAATCATGCTTTTCAATTAGCAACTTCTTAATTAATTTGAGAAAGGATTTGGATACCTAGAGGCTAGAACATACTAACATTATTATCATGTAATTTAAAAAAAAAAAAACAAAGTTATTAGATGAAGTTGGACGTTAATGGTCGACTAAATCATTTGTTGAAAGAAGCCAACCGGACATGATTAACCCATAAAGAAATTTCTAATTTGACCGAGTGGTGTGTCCAAGAAGCCAAGCAGCCAAGAGTGAGGTGGACCTTGTTATACTTTTTTGAGTCCGAGAACAGCAACAACGCAACTAGCCAGTCTGCGTTTTTTTTTGTCATCCTCATATGTTTTTGGCACTTTTTCCTTGTCTTCTTTGGGTTGTTTTTTATTTATTTATTTACACCTGAAATAACAAAACTAAGGAAATATACTAACTTTTAGGAAACAAATCAATAAGAGGATGACTAAAAGACACCTTGCCATCGATATAGATGTTACCCAATTTTATCAGAAAATCGACACCGACGAATTCCCCTCCCTTAAGATATGAATTCCCCTGCCATGTCACTGGAAAATAATTGTCTTCTCTGGGTTGTTGCCAGGCAGGATGGATGAATATACAGATTGCAGACCAATAGACCACAAAGTCAATAAAGGGTTTACATGTTGGCCTGTTGGGTGAGACGCACAAGTTTCCAGTCAAATCTTGAAATTTTAATTTCATTTTGCCCTCCTAAATTTTAGTAAAATTTCTTCAATCTTTTATTAATTAATATGAAACAACTAGGAAATCATATTAGGCATCTAACAATTATTTTCCAGTGGCATGGCAGTAATATCAGTCACAACAAAAAAAAATAATGACTGTATAATTTTTTTAATACAAAAAAAAAATTGATCATAAGTATAACAGTAATTAAATTTATGCACTATGTTTACACCTAATTTAACTTCTTCCAAAGAGATAACATATTATTGGAATACTGTTGAAAATAAAACAAGTCATCATAAATCTAACTACAATATTATCGAGTCTTGAATATGCGTTGCGCTCATACTGAATATTTTCAAGTGTGGAGAGAATGATGATACCGAAATTTAAAATCTGGTCAATATTAAAGACGATACGTCGTATCACTATTAAACTACTATTTTTAACAGTAACTGTATAGTAATCCCACAAATCAAAGCTTAATATAATTTCCCAACTTCTTGTTAAAAAACAAAAAACCATCCGGAAAGTTAAGACTTAATTAGTATGAGCAAGATCATAAAGATTCATAAATATTTAAACAAAATTTTTAATAGGACGTGCGGGCTGTGCGGCGCCCACCAACAGACCAGACCAGTGTGCTCCAGTAAAATAAAGCTAGTCTCACGGCTGCCCAGATCTTCACCGCAGAAAATGACAAAATCTTTTTTTTTTGTCCTCTAGCTTTTTTTTTTTTTTTTTTTTTTTGATCTGAGTCCTAGCTTTCTTCAATTGCCGCTTTTGCTGTCAACAACTACAAGTCCACTAATGGCTCCTCTACGGACTCTGCGTTCTCACTCGTCAGTCCATCGCAGCTTTTGACTCCCTTTTGAAGGCTTTTCCCAATTTCTCACGTTACCCCCCCCCACGATTTTTGACAGCCCGTCTTCTCTCTTCTTTCTCTTTCATACCCGTGACGGCTGCGGAATACAGATCTCATTCTTAATTTATCTTATCAGTTATAATTAATTAATTAAGACTCACCTCTTTTTTTTTTTTTTATCAAACAAAAAACGTGTATTATGCAAGTTTACTGTATTTATAAATCAAAATTAAAAATTATTTATTATAATTCTCATTTAATTTAAAAAATTATTATTTAAAAATACTGTTAAGTTCAAATAAATTTTTTTACGATTAATTTCAATATTAATAAATTTTAAATCAATCTACTGCCAGAGCATAAATTCACCTCCGTAAATATTAGGTTAGTGGTACATATGATCAAAATTTGAATATGTGTCTTCGGTATTATTATTATTTTTTTTTATGAATTATGACCAATACTTTAGCGTTAAGAAGAATGTATAGAGTTGAGTTATCACTAATGAGTCCTCCGTGTAAAATATAAATCACTATCAAACAAACAAAAAAATAAAAGATTGAATCACCACGTCACCTTCAATTTGGGGTCTAATAAAGCGATAATTAATGTTCTCACACCGCCGCTTTTCCCGGGAACCAAAAAAACGTTAGGATTCCAAATTTGTTTCAAACAAAGCCCAACTGGTACCCAGAACCCCGCTTAAAGTTTGACCACGAAATTTCTCTCTATTGCCCATTTGCACTTTTTTTGTTTTTTTTTTTAAGGATTTGAGCCGCCATTAATTGGACCAAATGCAACAGGTTAACCGCGCCGTGTAACTTGGACTGTCATTCTAGATTTCACCTAGGCGTTTTAATGGTCACTTATTCCGAAATTCCACGGTCAAATTTTTGAGTCAGTGTGTACTCTTCCCAGCCACTTGCCAGGCAATTACGGAAGTGGTATGGAATGATTGTATTCATTGACACTGGACTGTGGTTTCACATATATGGCATTGGATATGCACGGCATTGTATATGCTTACACAGGCTCAGGTCCGTCTGCTTGACAAAATGATGGGCTTAGCCCCTTTCATGTTACTCTTGTGTTGGGCTGTCAAAACCATCCAGTTTATTGCTTTAATTTGTTGGGCCATTGACATGATTCGTAGTGGGGGAGGGGGTAAGAGAGAGAGAGAACAAAAATATAAAAATAGTGGGAGAGTGGGCCTAGCCCAAGAAAATATTTCTCTTATCACACCAGACAATAGTTTGAACTCCTGCCTGATCCTCGTATTCCCCCCTCCCCCCCCTCTCAATGCCCATCTACGAGCTTCCCATTGCAGACTAAAAATAGTGGACGAAAAATAAAGTACATTGGAAGCAATTTCATTGCAAACTGAAGATGCTGGTCTATGATTGGGAATCACGCGTCACGCCTAAAAAGACTTGGAAAGCCTACTTGTCAATAACTATATTTGTGGACGTCAAATTCCTCTTAAACCATCAGTATTAACTCCCCACATTTGATTTCCCTATCTGGGTGTCTCTCCTAACCACAGCTAAGGCAGCGGACCAAAGTCTCCCAATTTCTTTGCCCTACCATTGGAAATTATTTTGCAACCAACATGGTGAAGTGAACCCATTGACCAATGAATCTCCACTCAATAACCCATTCAAACAGTCCCAGGAATGGAACAGAACTACCATGACTTGTCATTGATTTTTGTTTTTTTATACGAAAAAAACTTGTTAACTTGATGAGAATGACTTCAAATTAATAATAAAGTGATATATATCATTAAATAGTTAAATTCACGTAAAAAAATAAATTGTCAAATGTTTAACGAAAATATATTACTACTTATTATTATTTAAATGTAATTATTCATTCTTTATTATATTTAACGAAAATATATTACTATTTATTATTATTTAAATGTAATTATTTATTTTTTATTAAGTCGGTATTTGTAATTGATTGAATATTTTCTAAGTCAAAGATAGAGGGATTCAGCTCCAGGTCAATAATGGAGATTTGACCAACCGAAATGAATGCGAGTGGTCCATGGTAATTTTGAATTTCAGTTTTCTTTTTCTTAAATGGTGTTGTCTGCCCACGGGTGGTCACTGGTCAGAGAGAAGAGAATAGAATGTCTTGCCTTGGTAGTATCATCCAAGATCTGGGATTTTGTCTGAGGAAAAAATAAATTCCGATGAAGGTCCAATAAAATAACTCTACGCCAGTGAATGATAGCACATGTTGGACCTTTTAACAAGCACATGCCTTGTTGCCAGACGCTTCAGAATTGGTTCACTTGAATAATTCCCTCAAAAAGGAATTTTAAGCAAAATTGTATTGATTAGTGGGTCTATCTTTTTTTTTTCTTTTTTTTTTATGGACTTACCGATATGGATGAGAGAGAAAAGATTTACAAGCAAATCTAAAATGGCCGATTTTCAAGCTGAGGGGACAACAAACTATGACTTAAACGCGCTTTCCAGTAAACAAGGCGTCCATCCTTGCAGGTTCAAAGGCACAAGTCCTTATGAAAATATGGTCTTGAATTCGTTTAAATGTCAAAGAAATTACAGTTTTTGATCAGCACATTCTTTGCTTTCAAATGGGACTGAAATTGACACAATTAAAATTTAAGTACCGCCTAATGGGATTGAATTCAACACCTTACCTAAATTGTCTAACGTACATGTACTAGAACAGGAACTGATCATTAGAAGTTGACTTCTCTCATATTAACGACAACATTTGATTAACTTGCCCATCTACCATGTTGGCCCTGTGCCCCATTTTAGCAAAATTGAAAAAAAAAAACAAAAACTTTTAGTCAATTATTAAGGGTTGTTTATAGTGGAGCATATCCCCGAAAATTTCTTTCATAACGTTATATTTCCTTCTTTAACTGCAAAATCATGGTAACGTGGGTTCTCAAGAATGCCCCATCACCTACGATTATCTCGGATTACAATGAATTGAGGATGCTTAAGAATCGTCCAAATGTTCCCTTATGATTTAGTCAAAGTGGGGTAAAATAGACATTTCTCCAGCACAGCATTTTAGCCGGAGGAGCCGGCTACACATCGGCCACTATCTATGGCTGTTAAGTGAGGTCAGGAAGAGTTTTTGGAAGCTAGAAGACCATAGCGGCTATAGGTGTAGTTAACAGCTGGAATTGTCAGATTGGTAAATGGGGATGGCCCTGAGAAAGCTTAAAAAAGAGCAATGAATTGAAGCATGATGTTCCATGGATACCATGCCAGCTCAAAAAAACGTATTTGTCTAATGGCGAAGTTCACACAGAAAAATTGCATCACTGCTTTAGAGTCTCCTCAACTCTGAACTTAAATCTTTTAAATGTGATAAGAAGAAGCCTATCAAAATGAAAATTACGAACCCGTTGAGCCATTTCAACAACTCTGCCAAAGTAAAAATAATAGGCTCATTGAGCCTTTTTCAAGGCATTCATTGTAATGAAAGATGAGTCCATAAAATTTGAAGCGCGCCCCCCAACCCCCCCCCCCCCCCCCAATTTCTAGATTTTTGATTGTCAGAACAGGCCTTTAAGCCTGCCTGCCGAATTGCCAATAAGGCTTCGCAAAGCCAACTCCCAGACCCTACAAAAGCTGCTTGAACATTTTCCTGGCTTCAAGCGTGCAAAATATATACAGGAGCCGTTGACGTCTTCATTAACTTCGCGGCAAGAAGCTTGAAAAGATTTTTCTTAAGGATCATGTGTTTGCAGATTGTGATGGTACCCTTGGGTGGTTATGTTCACCTTCATAAGTGACAATAAGCATGGAAGGGTCTTCCAAGCACCTCTCCACATGCTTCCTTGCAGGACAACCTCTTATGCTGCTACACTTGTAATATCCCCTGTGCAGATTGACAAAGAATGATAGGTTTTCACAATTCAAACAAGTTCCTTAAAAAAATGGTGTTTGCCTACAAGCAGGTCTTAAGTTGTGGACGTTCAAACTGAAGGTACAAGCATCATTTGTCACCAGTGTAACAAGCCTCAAAACCAAGAATGCAAATATGTATCTCAATTAGCGCATCTGAGCACACAACAGAGATATGGAACTACAACTTCCAGAATGTTACCTTGAATTGCATACAAAATGAGATGTGCAAATATGATAAAGCATTCTAATGGCCAACAGATAGTCTCATATGAACAGAGAGTGACAAGAGAAGGTATAGCTGTTGCCAACTTATATTGGGAGCTAGGATCAGTCCAGTATTGATCAATGCACACCCTTGACTGGTCATGCGAATATTAAGTTCTACCCCTCAGGGTTAGCTTACAGCACAGCCACAACCAAAAGCACACAAGTAAAACCAATACACATTGTAGCATCGATACATTATAATTATCGTATAAAATAAATGAAACATATGAATATTAAGTTCCTTTGTTCAGCAAGCACTTCGTAGAAAATGAAAGATAGTTGGTGGGGGGGGGGGGGGGGGGGAATCAAACCCAAAATAGATGGATGGACAATTATCAAATTTTTCTTCTATTTTTCACAAAGCTAATACATGCTATGCACATCAAATTGTATACAGAGGCAAGCAAATCTATGAAGACATGTAAGCAAATCAACAGTAGAAATCCAATATAAACATATGTCAAAGATAGGAAATTGAACATACCGAGGGTGAGGAGAACCTTTGATGGGCTTCTGCCCATACTTCCTCCATGAGTAATCATCGGGTGGTATATCTGCCAACTTGTTGCTAACAGCAGGTACCTTGATCGACCTCTTCACTCGATGTTTCCTGCCAAAGAACACAACAAATAGAGCAAGAAGTATTAAAACAAACTCAAAAAGGAAAGAGAGACAACTGAAAGCTATTAGTTAGTAGTAGCCAGTAAAATCAATTAAATAGAGGAAGGAAACAAATCCAACCTCTTCTTTGAGCAATGGCATCTAGCACTACTTCCACATTTCACATTCCCATCTTCTCCCCTTAACGAACATTTCCCCTTGTGCTGCTGCGAACCCTGATCAGAGGACCGAGGGCCGCCAATCAAATGGAACGCACTTCCATCCAAATTAGCCACGCTGCCATCTATACTCAAGGAAGATATGAAAGACCTATTGGATGACAGAGTAGGCGTGCAGCTGGAGCTATCAAAATTCAGGCTAATCCCACTGTTGCTTTTTCGAAACATCATCTCAGCTTGCTGCCTCATCTGCTGGTGCTGCTGCTGTTGAAATTGCAACCTTTGATGTAGCTGCTGTTGAAGCAAGTTATAGTGCGTTGGTGGTGTTTGCTGGGCAAGCTGGAGATTGTTCTTCCCATTTGAGCTCAGCTCCAAAGATGGGGTTGCCAAACATAACGAATTCTTAGAATTTGAACCCAATTCTTGGATCGGGCGGCGTTCAAGGTAACCAGGAGATTGAAAAAACTGAAGATTCTTGGATGGTTGGTCTGTTCTAAGGTGTGGGTTCTCTAAGAGGATGCTTTGGGACAAAGGGGTTGGCAACTTCTTAAGTTTCCTAACTCTTGCATGACCTAAACCGCTATTAAGAAGAGAAACAACCTTTTTGAACCTAAACACTGCCTCTCCAGTTTCCACCATCAAAGTTTTGTACTGGACTTGCTCTTGGGGTTGAGATATTAAACTGAGAACTTTATGGCAGCTCTCCACAGCTGCCCTGTTGGCTGCTTCAACCTCCTCCATATTTGATTCCACACCATCCAAAATTTCAAGTCACCAAAACCCAAAACACCCAGACCATAAAACCTCCAAAAATCAAAATAGCCTAGTTTATATATGAATCTCCATAATAAAACTAAAATGCCCACCTGGTACCTTCAGGTGAAACAGAGACCACAAAGGATTTCTTGATCAAAATTCCAACTTTATTGAAAAAAAAAAAAAAAAAAGGTCTCTGGAGACGAGAATCAACTGGGTGTCACTGAAAATTAATACAGAAAGGATGAAAAACCCAGATGAGTTAAGGACCCAAATGATTGAAAAATGATCCAAAAATCTTTGAGTGGAAAAAAGAACAGACCTTGGTGGACTTTGTAGCGGTGTGAAGCCCCAGATTCCTCCCCCATGACCTTTGAGATTTGAAAAAAGTGTGAAGGGGAAGACTTTGGTTTTGCCTCTGCTTTAGACTTCCCAACAACAACACCCAAACCTCATCTCTTTAATAATAAACTATTAACTCAATTTCTTATTGCTTTTGTTTTTATCTCTATATATTCTTGCAAGCAGGCAGAGGAGAGAGAGAGAGAGAGAGAGGGGCTGATCATATTTAAATAAGGAAATAAAGAGAAAGTGTCAGTAAGTAAAAGAAAGAGCAGAGAAATGAAACTGCCGTCTCTGTCAAAGATTTGAAGGTGGGGGTCCCACTCAAAGACTTTGTTATTCCTTTTTCTCCTCCCAATTCAGCTGCTTTTGTTTGGGGCTTTTCTTTCTTTAATTAACATTTCTTTCTTTATTTAACTCTTTATTTCTTTATTATTACAACAAGTGGAGTCATTACCATTTTAAGCTTCAGTTTGACTCCTACTGCCTCAGACTGCCAGTTGTTTTTCTTTTGTTCTCGTCCGTGTTTGTCTCCAATGGTGTGTTTAAATTTTATACAAAGTTATAAGAAAAAAAATTGTGACCAAATAAAATTATTTAAATTAATAGGAAGATATGAGAAAAAAATAATAAATTTTGTTTTTAAAAAATAAATAATAATTTATAAGAGAAAAAATAAAAATTAACTGTTTAGATTAATAAAAAAATTATTAAAAAAATTATGAAAAAATAATATAATAATAATAATATTTGTTGAATAAAAATTTTTTATTTAGTTATTTTTATTTATTTTCCATCAAATCAAACACACAAAATTGGTCTTTGTTGTGTGAATTGCAACAAATGTATTTCCTGCTCTTTGCCAACCAACCTCATGCAAGGGATTTTATAATCGAAAAAGTTTAGTAGTTTTACGTATATAATTTTAAAATGATAATAAAATAATAAGAAATTATATTATTTAATTTATAAAAAAATAAAATTAAATAAATTATCATATACTGTTAAATAAAATTATATTATCGTTAAAAATTATATAGCGTTACTTTTTTATAATTGAACTTTTAGATAACTATGACTCTTTTATAATTGAAATATAAAGTGCTACTTTTTTTTATAATATAACAAAACTATATAATTTATACTTAAGTAGTAACGTAGTTCTATTTAATAATATTTAATAATTTATTTATTTTTAATAAATTTAACTATTTAATAAAATATATTATTTTATTATTATTTTGAAATTGTCTTTATGAAGCTAATTTTTTTTATTATCATAAGTACATAAATGTTATTGTCGTTGCTGAAATGTAGGATTTAGTCCTCGAAGTGGTGACATTTTGTTGCATGCCCTGTTGTGTATGTGCTTTCTGCTATGTCCAATGTACTTTGGAATTATTAATTAGATTTTTATTTTGTTTTTTTGGTAGTTAAAATTGGTGACAAAAGGGATGCAAAATTTGTCAAAATTGAAGTCAAAGGCCTAGCAGTAATGTAAATTTTGTTTTTTAGGGGAATAATAATGTAAAGTTTTTTAATTGCAGAGGGTACGCACGTATGCATGTAGATCCACTGGAACTAGACGGCCCCAGATTATATTTAAAAACAAAAAAAAATTTGATAATTACATTCTAGAAGAGATGTTGAAAATGGAAGCTAGCTCCTACAAGATGCAGGCTAGCAGTTTTTCTTTCTTTTCAAGGGATTAAAATCATTTAGTAAGTGGGCTGAGCTCATTAGGTGGCTTGTTACAGGATACAAGTATTTATCTTCACTTACATGTTTCAATTTGGTAAAGAGAACGAATAAAATAATGTAAATTAAGGAGACACAAATAAAGTTAAAGATTTTTTTGGTAATTCTAATTAATTATTTTAAATTTTTTTTTAAAAAAAATTAGTTAATTACTTTATATTGATTTTTCCGTGTCCCTTTAAAACTAAGCCAGTTAGTTTTCACCTCTTATAAATGCAAGCTAAATGTCCCTGCTTACCAAGGGAACATGGGAAAGAGACACCAACTGGAAATGGCAAACACCTTCACCAAAGGTTCACAAGACAAGTGTGCCGAAAACAAAAGAGACAATCAGACTGTTTTCGTCTACCCTTTTGAATAAATTAAAAATTTTATAGAACTTTTCTTTATCTCAAATTACTAATTTTTTTTTATTAATATATTGTTAATGTCATTTGATCTATTACCTTCTTAATTGTCTTCTTTTTAAAATTCTGATTTTTTCAACTGTTCTCTTTCCTGTAATAGCTTGGTTTACATTCAAGAAAGCTCAAAAATTATATTTTACATAAATTAATTTAAAATTATTAGATAATTAAGTCGTAATAGATAATATTATTTAATAAAAAATTAGAAACAAAATGAAGAAACTGACTTGACTAGCTATTTAAAGGCCAAAAACACAGCTGTGGTCCTCCTGTATACGTATAGACGTACAGTAGTATCTCAACTTCTTGCATGGCATGCGCCGAGCCGCCGAGGCCGAGTCTACATCTATATAAAATGTGCGTCAAAGTGGGGACCACGCATCCTCACGCCAGCCGAGGAGCATCCTACATTTGCCGTTGGGAAGACCAGCCAGTGGAATTGTGCAACGCGTCGTAATTGTTCCTCATGGTCGGACAAGGGTACCCCAATGCAAGTTTGACCGCGAAACGCCAGCTATCTGCTATCCTGCGCCGGTTTCCGATTTGGCGTAGATTATCCCATCCAATTTTTAAATACTTACTTCCATTTCTATATTGGGTAATCGCGTAAGTTAAAAACCATTAGTTCGGTACTTCGCAACTTAAGATTGAGTTCCTTTTAAGTGTAATTTTTTTTCCTAATAAAGAACTGGATGTTCACTATAATTAAGAAAAATTGAGCTTGTTGTGTTTTTCAGACTCTACAACTACTATATTATCTAGTGGCGGAGGTGCATAGTAGCTCCTTTCTTATAGAGTTTTATTAAATGAAAACACAACAGTCAGATAATGTTGACTTCACTTTTAAAATGTAATATATCTACGATGTAATTTTTTTTTTCAATAAAAAAAAATTTAATTGATGATGAAACAATTGTAATATGAATATGGTTGACTTGAATAATAAGATTTAGATCTGTATAAAAAAACATGCATTTGAATCTTGTAAATTTTAAGCAGTGAGGTTAAATTCACCATTTGAAAGAAAAAATATAATAATTATTTATTGCTTTGTGTCTCTCTTAGACACTGAGTTGCAATATTTTTTTTTTATGAGATTATGCAACACCACACTTTCTCAATTTTTACACTAAAAGAAAAAACCAGTTGTAATAGGAGCCCTTCGTTCCAAAGGAAAATGTGGTAAAACTTTTTTTTTTTAACCAAAAATGTGGTAAAACTTGTTATATTAGTCCTGTCGGTCTTATATTAATTATATGTTAAATTCCTTCTTATACTTCTCATAATATAAACCCTAACATGCCATCCATTGTATTATGAAAAAAATATTCTTCTATATTGTTTTGGTTATTTTTTTTCATAGATATGACGCGATCATAATAATCTTCTCATAAATGTTCTCCTAGGTTCAGAACATCATCATATCTCAATGATTCTCCCCATCATCATTATGTAATTATTTTGAATTATTTCCTTAGTCTTGTAAAATCTTATAAAGAGGATTTTATTATTGTACAATCGAGTAACATAACTTATCATTTTAACAATCACTTTTTAACTATTGTTACAGTTTTATCATCATAGTTTTTATAACCGAGATTTTATGAGTTTAAATCTTACTACTCCTTCGTTCACGCTTTCATTTGATGAACTCTCAAGTGAGAGAGTGTATCAAAGTTTAATATATAAGTCATTTCAATTTCAATCTTACCTTTAAGTTTTTTAGGTAGATAGTTTTTTCAAAGACTAAAAGCATTAATAAATTTTTGTTCTATCAGACTTAAAATTATATAATAAGTTGAATTCCAATAAAAAAATTCGCCAATTTTTACCCAAAAAAAAAAAAAAAAGGGAACTGGCTCAATAAATTTTTTTGCAGGCTGAATACCATTGTCTTGTTAAAAAAAAAAAAAAACCGCAGGCTGAGGCTAGTTCCGCTGGTGCCACCAGCGGACTGCCCTTCACACAAGAACAATAGCGCTGGCCCATTTTTTTTATTTCCTAAACCTTAACCCAAAAAACAAGAAAAAAATCATCAAAAAACAAAATAATAAAGATTCCGTATCATTCAAAAAAAAAAAAGAAAAAATTAGACGACCATATAATTTAGTGGTTAAATATTGTCTAGATTCACATTCTATGTAATGAATAATATATTTTGTGTAATTGTAATAATAAAAAGTGATCTAAAAAAATATTATTATTTTTTTAATTTTATATTTTTTAATTATAATTATACAAAATATATAATTAAAAAAAAAAAAAAAGTAAGTTGGAGGCTCGGAGTGACAAATTAGAGTTTGCTGCTACGTGTGGGGACAATCGGTGACTAATGTTTATCTGGACGGAATCAAAATCAATTGTCTTAATTAATTAATGGCAATCATGCATTGTGACGCTACAAGTCCTCAGATAAACAAAAGTGATGGTGTCATGGGACGTTAATAATTGACTCTCTCTTTTAATTGCTGATATCATCCAGAATAGTAACTGTTTCCAACAAATATCTGGCATTTTATTTATCTGGCATTTCATTTATGGAGATCAATTTATAATATATATACTAAAAAAATAATAATATGCGCTTGAAAAATAATAATTTTTTTTAAATAAGGTTGAAAAATAATATATACACTGTATTAGAAGAGTAATGACATGCACTTAATTGACCGGGGAAAAATAATGGATATTTGCATTTTTTTTTTTAAATCTCAAATTGATTAATCATTCGGCTTGCCTATTTGACGCTTCTCCCATTTTTTATGGCAAAAAATCTATTTTAGTCCAATTGGAACTACTCTTTTTCTTTTTCCTTTATGAGCAATATCTCAAAATTTTTATAAAGAGGGTTACAGTGGATTGAATTTCTACACTAAACTTATAGAAAAATAAATTTTATCATATCTAACAAAAATTATTAATTTGTCTCACAACTCTGCAAACTGAAATATACATTTAATTCATTTGAACTCTTTGAACTCGTTATTATTTTTCTTTTCATTGACGTCAAAGGCAGAATTTTCTTGCATGCATACTGTATCGTGTCTTCTTTTTTAAGTACATCGAAAATTGATGTTGTGTCTTCAAGTAAGGAGAATCTAAGGGCGTGTCTCTTTCTCTGTATTTCAAAGGGACAATGGCATAAACATTTACACGAGCAAGATTATAAAATGGGACATGATTTAGAGCATACGTAATCATACAAGGGCAACCACAAAGCAAATTAAAGCATTAAAGAAGAACAACGCAGAATTTTAACTTTAAAACAACTATGAAAGAAAAGGGACCCATTAAATTCACAGCAACTATGAAAAAAAAAAAAAAAAAAGGACCCATGCAATTTATTTAAAAGGGTAAGTTTTTTTGTTTGTCCGATAAAGCAATGTCGCGAAAGCAAATCTTTAGCATCATTTTGCTACACGCGCACATATACTTCAAGCTAATCATGATTTGAGGCAGTTCGTGCATGCCACATTCTTGTTCCAACTAGGCAAATGGTAATCTGATTCGCATTAAAAGGTGATAGTCATGGCATGCAGGACACGACTAGCACTTTAGCGTTATTCTTCTCTAGGATTCCCCTTCATTCCGCCGTTTCATCATGTTTCAAGCATTGCATAGCATGGAATGGAATCAACAAGAACAATTAGCTGCTTCTAGGTCACTAAGTTCTTTTTTTTTTTTTTTTTGTGGGTAGTAGATTTAAATCCTAATTATTGAAACTAATGCGATTGATAAGATAGTATAAAATAAACTAATTTTATTTCATTATACCCATAATAAAATAAGACTAACATAGTATATATTATTTTATACTATACCATCCACCAAACATACTAACTCACTCTAGGCCAAATCACAAGTTCATTGGAAGTTGCCATGTGGGAATAAAATGCATGGCTCCGTACATTCTAGTTGATTTAGGATACGAACCGAGATTTTTTTTTTTAAAATTTTTTTGTGGTTTGAATACGAGCGGAGTTTCTTTAATTGGAATTGCCCTTCTCTTTAAAACATGCTCAAAAAGACACAGTTTGGTCTGGCTTCAAACCCACAAAGCCATTCTGTCTACGTCCATTCAAATGCGGGATATTTTTGGGAGCCTTTCTTTTACGCTAAGTCGATATTGGTGAATTTTGCAGGCTTTCATGGCACATGGGTTAAACGCTTTTGCCTTTTCAGCGGCCAAAGCAAGCAAAAGCAAACGGTGACATTGGGATCTGAGAGATGAGACGCAATAAAGCAATAAAGTTCCTACAATTAATGGAACTAAAGTGGTTGATACAAGGTTCTCTCTTTTCTTGCTGAGCTCCACAGAACAAAGACCCATTAAAGTTGGAACTCCGTTTAAGACGATAAAAGCTCATATTGGAACATCGCCTTTCTTAACTTCCCCTACGTTAATGAACTTCATCAGAACCTCTCCTTTATTTTGCAATCCAGTGGAACACTCTGTACAATATTAGAGACATTATTTTTTTTTTTTTGAGCTTTCGGTCACATTAAAAAAAAAAAATTCAAAAACTAGTTATGGGCTCCTTTCTCGGGTTTCCCGATTTCTCCTTTCAGAAATTCAAAATTTTTAGCCGTTATAAGGTCAGCAAAAAATGTACCGTTAATTGTAATCAAAAGGGTTGAGTTACGGGGTATAGCCATGGCCATGAAATGTGCTTGGAGAAGAGGTTGGCGCTGAATTGTTGTGGAAACTTATGCTCTCCTCGCCTTGCAGAAAATTAACATGAAAGATTGGGACTTGGATTATTATAGGTCCATCATCTCGGAATGCCGCAGACTGCTACAGCTTCCATGGGAGTGCAAGCTACAGCACACACTAAGAGAAGGAAACTACTGAGCTGATTTTCTTGCCAAACTTGGGGCTACCATGGAAGAGGATCTTAGGGAATGGGAGTACCCACCACCAGGCATGGGACAACTCCTAATGGCTGACATAGTTGGGGTGGCCCTGCCAAGAGGGGGTTAAGGGGTGGTGTTTTTGCTTGCTGTTCTGTTTCTCTTTGCATCTTTTCCTTTTCGTTGTACTGGAATCAAAAAAAAAAAAAAAAATGTACCGATGCAGAACAATAGATCTAATACACCCTATGCGGAGATATTCAACCATGGCGTAATAATCACGCATGGCCTGTGACGAGCAGTAGAACAAAATTATCCACAAGAAAGCCAATTTGAGCAAAAGGGTAGGGAGTCCCATGAATGCATTCGTTTCCTAAGAAAAATGGTACTCAAATGGTTGGGAACTTTGGAAGCATGGCCGTCTACTGGGGAGTGGAAGAATACTCTGCAGGTTTTTTTTTTTTGAGGAAAGAATACTCTGCAGGTTGGACTACACTAGAATTGTTATGTTGGGTTTTCACTAGTTTTCCCTTCTTCTTTTGTCTTTTAAATCCGCTCCAAACCTCCCAAACCCTTGCCACATTGCCACTCCTATCTTTAACCGGAGATCCACGTTTCGAAGTGGAGCCGAGGCATCTGATTCGCAATGACAAATCCCCATTATATTTTAGAATCTCTACTGTTTCAAGACTACTCTCATACAGCAAGCAATTAAGAATCGATAATGTTTGAAGCATCCCTTCTGAAAGAGATGCGGACTGGGGCACCACCACTAAATCCAGGCCAACAAACGAAAAAAAAAATAATAGGTGCACCTTCAATCCTTCATAGAAGCCAGCTATGCATCAATAAACCAATTCTCTCTTGCAAATTGGGTCTAAAAGAAACCTCTTTCCCACTCTCACAAAGGTACCACAAAAGGGCAATAAAATCCAGAAACTAATTTCAATTCATTGTCAACCTAAGATATGTCCAATTCCTATTTTCTAGCAACCAAAAGGTTATTGTTTCCTTCCCCTCCCTTTCTTCCCTGGTTGTGATTCCACCTGTTCTTTCCCTGTAGCTTCTGACATGTCCGCTGCATCCAAGTTACACCAAAAAAAAAAGGATTAGTTAGTACAACCTTGACATATCAAGACCATCTACTCTCTGAGTATCTTCCCAGAAAGGGCTGCATTCTCAACTTCTTGGAAATAGATACAACCCAATTTGGACAAAAGAGATGTCATACCATCAGGGCCTCGAGACATTAAAGTGAAGAATATGTTGTTCAGCTTCTCCATCTTCTTAGCATCTTGCATCTGGTCAGTTTTAAATTTGAGACACTGACAAAGAGCAACAAAAATTCACCATGTTATTGAACGTACTGCTGAAAGCATAAATTGCTGTAGACCCACCTCCCAAGAACACAATATTGTTATTTGTGCTTCTATGCAAATCTCCAACAGCTAGTTTACTTTAAAAGGCCATATATGGTGTGTAAGGGAAACCAACATTTTGGATTAATATTTCCAGCAAGCCAAAAAAATATGGATCTAAGGAAATAAAAGCCCTGTAGGAAGCTAAGCAGCTGGAGCAACATTTGTTTACAAAAGCAAGCTCCAGTAGTTTCCTGGGCTTCAAAAGCACAAGAGCACTGTGAATAAAAGTCATATAAATGTGCTAATTGCAAACATTCCCGTCCATTTTCCTTTTCTCCCACTTCTTGTGCTTTGAATGGTGTGGGACAGGAGATAGGATCGTGGATCATTAGCAACAAGAATACTGTGTAAACTAACCGTGCTAAACTAACAATGGTACAAGGATTACTCTCAATTAAACCTCTACTTTCAGATCCTATGATCGGTGCCCAAAAGTGTCATGATGTCAAGAATACACGGGTCTAACCACAATACTTTCACAAGAAGAAACTTAAAAGACAGCTCAGTTATGACAACAGATGTTAGATTTCGCATTCTCTCGAATAATTTGTTCACTAACTATTTATTCACACGAGTCTTGCAGAACGAATATCCAAGCCATTAAACTTCACAAGTTGTGATGTCATAGACCAAGGCATAATCCAAAATAAACACACATGAAATCATGAATGCTTTATCACTGTTTCACAACGAGAAAGACCCGGATTTACAACATAGAAATTCAATACATTGCCAACTAAAACAAGCACCAGATCACATTAGATACTCTTCACAACTAGTTTTACCAATGTAGCCAGCCGAGTACCTTAATGTTTTACAACAGCATGGTCCCCAATTCACAAACAATTCCCAAATTAACAGCAGTTTTGAGGAAAAACATAAAATAGCTCACAAAAGTACGAAAGTAAAATCCTTTAATTAAGGTATGGATCAACAACATTTCATACAAAAAATATAAAATGGAAAATTTGTAGCTAAAATCTGTACCTCTTTGTTGTCGGTTACCTTAAGAACCAACTTGCCGTCACAGTGTCGGTACTTCATCACATAGCGCGCCTGTATCCCCAATTTCGAAGCCGCAATAAGCAGCAAAATAAACAAACAAACAAATAAATAAACAAAGAACAGTGTAGCACCCGGGGGCACTAAGAGTTAATTTGATCAGAATTAGAATTTAAGGGGTTGACATCAATATGCAGATTTTTTTTTTTTTTCATTCGATTAAAACTTTCTTCCGATTTTCCTGGCATCCAAACAGATAATCAAGTAAAAAGCAGAGAGAAAGTAACATACAGAATCGGGATCGGCACGGAACAATTGAGCCGATCGCTCGACGAACTCGTCCCAGGAAGTTATGTAGACCATCGCGTGGCGGAGCTAAACGAGATAATGACCGTGGGCGGAGAAATTGAAGGTTTCCGGCGTGTGGAAGGAGCAGCCGATTCGGTGACTTGGTGGAGCAGAGATTTTTGGTGTGTTTTACTGGGGGTGGAGCGGTTTTAAGTTGTGTGCTATTGTGTGCGCCTGTATCTTCCAATAACATTTGGCCAGCTTGGCTGGTTGATTTGGTGTGATAATTTATTTTCTAATCAAAATATAGTTGATGTAAATTTAAATTTTTGGTATCCTAGTACTGATGTTAAATTCAAAGAATTTAAATTGTATAAATATCATATTCATAATTCGATAATTGTTGAATGAACTATAATATAATTTTACTTTTTGCGACCAGTAGTCAAAGAAATCATAAGAAATTCAATAAAAACATAAATGTATGAGTCCAAACTTAACCCACAGATGCATGCACAAGGAACTGGTGGGAGCCACTTTCGTCTGAACCGCACCGTTTCGCAGCCAAGTCGAGCCATGCCAGCTCGCACCTGTTGTGGAGGCCAAGAAAAAAAATAAGGAATGGGTCAAATTTATTTCTACTAAAAATGGTTAAATTTAATATCGACAATCTCTTAAAAAAAGGGAAAGAATTTAAAATTTTCGGTGATCAAATAGACTAGTCTCTGCCTTCTAGGGCCTGGAGTACTTTTAAAGTTTTGAAAGACCACCAGAAGCAGGAATGGATGGTCAACTCCAACCACAGTAACAGTTACTAAAGAAACCCGGCCGGGTTGAAGAAGAACGACCAGCAGTAGTAAGTAGCAGCGACAGGAAGATTCAAGTTCAACAACCAACAGGACATCGGGGCCAAGTAACGTGGAAACGCATGGCCTTCCATCTCCACAACTATAGCCGCTACTAAGATTATTAAAATCTCAATTCGGATAATAGAATTTTAGGAGCCAATAATTTTTGGTTGCAGTAAAATTCTTTTCAAGGTAAAATCTTAATAAATTTTAACCCACTTGTAAGATCGGAGGAGTCCGGCTACTTACGCTCCTCTGCCTCTTGCTCTTTCTTCCTATACAATTATTCTTTTCATTCTGTAGTAAAACTGTAAATTTTAGTTGATATTTTAATAATTAGTACGACGCAACTCATTTTAATGATGAGAAGAACTTGCTCTGATTTGCTCAAAAATTGTCTCAGAAAGCCAAAAAAATTTACAAAAGCCAATGAGTCATAAACTTATAACTAGAGTAACATTAGAGATACTGGACATCATATTTAAAATTTTTTATCAAATAAATTGCGGAACTTTACGAAATTGAAAATACGTCATTGTGGTGATACAGCTCACATGGTGAACAAAAACTAATTGGTCTACATTATTTTTTTTTTTTAACAGTAGAAAAGAAACAGTTCATTAAACATAAATTAAAGGTACAGAGTCAAGAGTAAAAAAAGTGAGCAGTACATATACACAACTCAAGCAGCCCAATACAAGTCTAGAGGCCCAAAGAAATAAACATCACAAGGGAAAATACATTAGGGAAAAAAATATCAAGTTGAAACAGGGTCCAAGCCCAACACTCGAACTAGATTCAGCCTATAAGCCAAACGACAACTTTGCCAAATCAGCTCCACAGCCTCCTCTAAAGACCAAGGAGATCGGTATCGACAATTGCCAATGTGAGCACCGCTACTATCAGGCAGTTCATCGCCTTTAAGGCTATTAATGGACCCCAATTGCCAGCCAGATTCACCACCAAACATACCTGTCATACCAAGGAAACAAGTAACACCCCCATCTCATGATGCACCATGCTCCCGAATCTCCACCCCCTAAGCCCAAGAGAGTGCCAAAGTCATCAATCGTCAGAGGAGCCACCCTGCGTTCCTATATAGAGCCCAACCCTAGTTCCCAAAAAAACCTCCTCCCCCATCTCCACACCGACCATTGCGACAGTCAGGAAAGGAAGGGGAGAGCTACGTGAAGCCCATGAGCGAAACCAAGCAAAAACAAGAACCAAGCACCTACGATTCAACCAAAACAGCCCCCCCAAACCACAGATCCACACCTACCAGCACCAAAAGCAAAGAAAACGAACCAAAACAAAAGCCCACAAGGAGCACAAACCGCACAACCTACAAAGAGGTCAACATTATAGAGCTTTGCTATCCCTTATATTTAATATCTTTTCCTTCTTAATGCATTAGTATTATAATTTTGAAGATTTAGTAACAGTTGAAGTGGTTAGAAGTAATAACTTTCAATTGAAAGATTAAATTTTTTCTTATTATATTCTAATGATTGAGATTATTAACTCAAAAGATCAGAATAAAAAAAATTATTATCGAATTTCTTTTAGAGCTGTTAGAGCAGTAAAAAAGGAAAAAATTATGTGGACAAAATTAAAAATTTCAACCTCAAAACTTATAATCTACAGTCTCTGCTTTCCACTAATTAGACTATATATTTAATCCACAATTAATACTGAATTTCAGTTTCAGTTGCAAGTTACAACCACAATTAACCCAAAAAAAAAAAAAACTTGTCCTCTATTCCCGGCCTCGTAGAGCACACCGGGCCACGGTCCACGGTCCTATGTGCCCATTACCATTAATTTGAGGACGCCCGCAGTAAATCTACGACGCCCGCAACTGAAGACGATGACCGTTGCGGACAATGGGACAATCTTTAAACGGCGTCGTCCATCTGGGGTTCGTTTGACTGTTGACTCCAACCAACAAAGCTTATTATATGTTACCAGTGTTCCAACGGTAAATCTCTCTCTCTCTCTCTCTCTCTCTCTCTCTCTCTCTCCTCTCTCTTTGAGCTCACCGAACCGCCTCTCTGAGGCTGCATCACCCAACCGAAATTCCTAATGTCCTCCGGCGCGGCCCCAACCAACACTTTCGTCTCACGCGCCGCCGAGAGCACATCGGCATTCTTCGCAACGCGCCGACCATGGCGCCAGCTCTCCAATCTCTCCTCATTGTCGCGCCCTTACAACTTCGCCGAAGCCACTCTCCGGATAAGGCGCAACCTCTTCTATTTCCGCGTGAACTACGCGACGGTGGTCCTCTTCATCCTCTTCTTGAGCCTCCTCTGGCATCCAGTGTCCCTGATCGTCTTCTTGATCGTCTTTGTCGCCTGGTTCTTCCTCTACTTCTTCCGGGACCAGCCGCTGGCGGTTCTCGGCCGTGCAATCGACGATCGCGTGGTGCTGGCCGTGCTTTCGGCCGTCACTTTCGTGGCCTTGGCCTTGACGGGCGTTTGGTTGAACGCGTTGGTGTCGGTTCTGATTGGGGTTGCTATTGTTGTCTTGCACGCAGCGTTTAGGGGAATCGACGATTTGTATTTGGACGAGCAAGAGGCCGGGGACGGAGGGTTGTTTTCCTTTGTGGGGAGCCCTACGAGATCTGGGTACACTCGAGTTTAATTTGATTATTTTTATTGCTGTCTCTCGGGCCTTGGCCGTGAAGATGTGAGCTGGTGGTGGCTAGACGCAGAGCAATGATTTTCTGTGGTTAGATGAACTTTCTTGAATTATTATTATTATTATTTTTTCCTTTTGCTTGTATTTCCCTTTTTTTTCTTTTTGTTTTTGTGATCTGATTATCACTCTAAATGTGCTCCTTTAATTTTTGTTTTTCTTTGATTGAATCCTAGATTAGATAGAACCAGACACAGTATTTATTTAGTTCAAGCGTTGTTGTTGTTGTTGTTGTGAAGGCAGTCGTATCCAAGTGAGCAAATGATTCTTCTCTCTTTGTTTTTTTTTTTTTTTTTAAGTGTTTGTTTCTTCCAAAACTTCTTGTTTCAGACTTGAGAACAAGTGGGTTTGTTCATAGATGATTGGAATACCGTTAGGCTGATCAATTTGCAAAGAGGTTAAGAGGACGATAGACTAGTGCTATAGCGGAAGTCCTGGACTCAGCACCTGGAAGTTCACAATAATATCATTAGATAAATTGTATGTCTTTTTAGTGCGAGGTTTGAGTTTGAGAGTGATGTTTTTGTATAAGTGGGTGTAATGTTTTTCCCCCCACTTGTCAGTGAAGGGTTGAAGAGGGGAAAAGTTAAAAAGAAAGCATTGCTGTCGCTGCCCCATCCAAACTGAGTGCCTTGCATTTGTCGCTGTCCGTGTTTGGGAACTTTTAAAGGCTGGTTTCCTTATGGAATGGACCTTCCTGTCGCCAATGATCTCCGGAGAGTTTCTGAGTTTCTGATCTCAGTTAGTTGACATTGGGTTTGGATTTTGGAATCTCTGAGAAGCTACCGTTTATCTTCACAAATAAGCAGCCATAATATCTCGCTTTTTATGTACCCAAAAAAAAAATATCTGGCTTATGCTACTCCATGTTTTCGATAATGTTTATTCATACTTCTTGGCCAAACTTATTATGAGTGTAGGGGCTTTAATGACGTTTTGAACACTTTGGAGAGCGTCAACCGAACTGTTCGCGCTTGTAACTCGACACTAGCCGGTAGCTTATTGCCTGTGGAAGACCGATATAAATTACTCAACAAGAATTATGGCCACGTTATAAATTCGTTGACCGAACCCAGAGCCAAAATGTAGCACTTTTGTGCAACAAATTCAAGGCACTGAGTGCTCAGGTATCAAGGTAGAACAGTGAAATCCTCGCCCCTTCCTCTCTGTTTTTTCCAACCTTTTTGACCCTCCAAGAAATGTTGGCTGAATGTTCAGGCTGATCCTACACTTATGTAGGTATTAGGTAAACCTCATTAAGCAGAGAACAACTTGGAAATGTGGCAACGAAAATATGTCACAAACTTTCTGAAAACCTCAAAACCAATGAGACACATGTCTAGTCTTTATTGCTTATGAGTCGACTAGGGAAGACTATTGTATATAACCGATCTCAAGAAAAAGGGGAGCTAGCTGTTACTAGTGGCTGCAAGACTACATGTTTTATAACAAGATAAGGCGGCGAGATTATAGCATTTGCCATAATTCAAATGTTCAGCAATAAGTGGGTCTATGGTCTGCTTGTGCAAGAACCTTAAAGTCCGTGTGCACTTGTATCTCCATGATCAAAACACTAGACAGATATTGCAAACATTGCCACCGCCTTGTAGGGTATGCAGCAGCGACTCTAGAGGACAGTAACAAACTCTTCCGTTCTATCCAATGCTAGCTTGCAGAAAAGTGTTATTGTCCACGGTGTGACTAATGGAGATGCTGTAGGGGAACCCAGTGATGGAACTCATGTTCACGATACAAAATGCCGGAGGGGAAAACACCGACTTTGCCACCATGAGGTTCAAAGAAGCATGTGAATGATTGAAAAAGCTCAAGTTAGAAATCTGGAGAAAGCTTTATTCAAGCTCCGGGGACTTCCGAGCATAGGCCAGGACCATTACAAAATCTTTGGCTGAGGAACCAACCGATGCTGATACTCGCTCAGATGTTGGTGTTGTTTTTAAGCGTAACCACATATCAACCAAGTTATACAATAGTAGCGTAGGGTGCACTGGTAGCCCCATACATCGGATCTCAACCTACCCATAAAAAAATAATAATAATAAGTGAGATGCAAAAATGAAAATTGACGGTGCAGTCTAGCAAATGCTAATGTAAACAAATGATATCAATACATTGCATTGTACTCGTCTTTAACAGTGGTAAGTACCTCCAAAGATTTGAGCAGCTGTCTTATCTTTTACTAATTTCAGAACCGCCAAAAAAATTGTTTAAATTGAGAAATAAACAACTTGCAGAATTCATGATTTGACTAGTCTGATCGGTAAGTCAACGTATTCAAGATGATCAATGATTAATAGCATGCATAACTAATAAGAGTGGTTGTGTGTGAGATAATGACTAATCTCAAGTGCATTTAGAAGACAGTATTAGGGCTTAATGAGAAATTTTTTCCGCTTGATTTGTTCTTAGTTATAACTTGATGGCAATGGGGACCATGCAGACCAGAGGTTAAGGCCAGTTTTTTGCACTATCGTTTTCCTTCACCATTAAAAGTCCAAGCTTTTTATCAGTGCCTTCTCATACCTCAGATTCGCTATTGAGATATAGTTTCTTCATCAGGTACTTATGGATAAAAGAAACAGGTATACTTCCATCCCTGCCACAGATTGAAACAAAGAACATGAAACATCTCTTGAGATGAGTTAAGTACTTGTCCACAAATCTGTAGACTTTTCCGCTTTTGAAAATACTTAGTGAGGTAAACACAAGTTTTACTGTAAATCATACAGCATAGTTACGATTTGCACAGAAACTATATTAACTTATTCAGTCCCTTTTCAAAAAGGGATAAAAATAAAGATACGTTGCGTGGTTTACAGTAGTGTAATTGGAATTCACAGTATGGCACATCAGCAAATGCAATGAATCAGGCCCATATATATATTATAAAGCTACAAGGAACAGTGCGTTCAGCAAATGCAATGAATGAGGACTGTAAATTTACTATGAAGCTAAAAGGAACTCACTTTATCCTCACGTAACTCACAGGAATCTGTGGCAAGGGTGCATCTCCTTCCCTGAAACAATTGATACAAGTGTGAAATCCATTTTCACTACCGCAGCATATTCAATCATTCAAATTAAGAAGGAGGAGGTGATTCTAACTGATTTTCAGAAGCTACTAGTGAGAACCAAATTGGACCAGCTTTCCTTTCTTGCCTCCCTCCGGCAAAATCAATTACAGCTTGAGATACGCCAGAATCCTCAAAAGAAGCAGCCTTCTTTTTGCGAATCCTGTGCAACTTTTTGCGTTCTGCTGGATCTGAGGAGCCTGTATCAGGGTTATTCTTCTCATCCTCTACCTTTGATTTGTCTTTCCTTTCTTTACATTTTGTTTTACGTGCTTGAAGATCACTACCGGGAACACGTGCACAATGTAATTTAGCATCAGATAGTTGTGAATTAGATTTAAAAGACTTGGTCCTATTTGCAACTTCCACCAAGCAATTTAGAGGTTGCCACAGATCTGATTTGCCATCCCATGGTTCAGCACCATCTCCCATTTTATTAGTGAAAGGAGGTTCGCTAAGCTCAGCAGGCAGAGAATTCTGTGGAATAGATGAGAAATAAAGTAGTAACATAAAGCAAACATCAAGATATCAAGGCAAAGCAATTACTCACAAGTGGTTCTAAAGCTATCAGGAAGCAAAATTACAAAATCATATTGGATCCAGATGAATAAGTTCAGCTTATTCACAAAGTATTGTGTTTACTTGTTTTACCTGTCCTGAGTTCTGATCCAACTTCTTTAGAGTTTCAGGTGAACCTGAGCCATCTGGACGATCTGTCACAACATCTTCCTCCTCTTTAACGAGTTTCTCAATGGAAAAACTGGGAACTCGCAATGCAGCAGCCTTTCTTGCAAAAGGTTTTGTTCTCTTTCCTGTGGGAGCAGTCTGTGCCGATACTTTGGGAGTGCTGACTACCAGTGATGAAAGTGATCTCTCCTTTCTTCTAATTGGTAATGTAACTGAATGTGAAACTTCAGGTGCCTCTATCTTTCTTCTTCTGAACGGAAAAATCTTAGCCCTCACATCTTGCAAGCTGTGATCTGGCCTGATTATGATACATTGATTCATATGCTCAATTGGTGTAATTGCTAAACAAAACCTAAGTTTTACAAAAACATGCACCTCAAGACATCTCTAATGCAATTCGATATATGATCAAAATGCAGCAAGTTACATTTGCCATGAATAATCAATTTGGTCTCTGCCAGATTACATCTTTATGAAAACAGAGAGGAGTAGAACAATACTCCATAAAATGCAGGTGAATGGTGTGATGTGAAATCTTTGACAAGAACTTCACTGCAATATGATAAATTTTCTTTTGTAAAATGACTCAAACTTAAAAGAACGGCCAAAAAAAGAACAAAAAAGAAAAAAAAAAAAAAAGCATAATTCCTAGAAATGCATATTTATTCATCCGGAGCTTAATTGCAAACTTCTCTCTTTTGCCCAAAAAAGAAAAGAAAAAACTTTTCTCCCTTTCATCCGGAGCAAGGTTGGGAGGTTAATTTCAAAATTCTCCCTCTTTTGCCCAAAAACTTCTTTCTCCTAATTAAAAAGACACGTTGCTCCACAGTCCAACATTCACTACTATAAAGCATTGTTGAACTAAATACATTGTTGAGCAGAGCTAATTATTAATTATTCCAGCTTTTCACAACACATTCCAATTAAAAATATGAACCTTATCCCTACTTCTGAAAAACTCGTGGCATAAAATTAACAAACTTAGCTAAGAAAACAATTACATAGCTTGGCTATTAATTTTCTCTCTGGTGGATGTTTAATGCCTTTAATTGTCTATCATGTGCATCTAATGTGTTTCCTCCAAATAAGATAGGAAGTTTCAAACCACAGGCATAATCAAATTGAAGCTAAACGTATCGTGCAGCGATCCAATCTGCATTACGCATAGAGCAACCACATGCAGTGTTAATTTTAAGGAGAAAGCAAGGTGTGGGCCAAAATCTGACCTTAGCTTCTCCAACGGAACACAACCCAGATCAATGTCACAGACTGGACAGCACTCTAATCCCTCATCCGCTATCTTCCCGTATATGCACTTTCTGCAAACTGCATAAAGTCAAAGAAAAAATGTGAAGTTCACTGTTCAATTCCCTACAAATATGTGAAATTTCATTGATTAAGGAAACATAAATCTTCGCGTAAACACGAAGTCCCACACCACAGAACAATACTTGAAACGGAACATGTAAAAAACAATGCAAAATTCTGGACTTGCGAGCATTGAAAGCAACTCTCTCCAGTAGTGGCAACTCCCTAGAAAACACTCCGTCAACAAAGAGAAACAGTGAATGGATTGAGCCTTGACTTTCCAAAAAGCAAGACCATTTAAACGTTGGCCCAACATTGGACTTCCGAATTCACCAAGCGCCTGTTCATCAGCATGTAGAATAATCCAAGCAATATTCCAATTGCGACTTTAGCCAAAGCACGATATAATAATATAAAATGCCCACATCTTCATGATACAATTACGAAACGACCAGGTCAAAATCCAGATAAAAGAACACGCCGAGATGAGAAAACAACAACAACCCATTTCCTCCCAGATCAGGAACAATGCGAAAATAACGAAAAAAGAAATATTTTTGGCAAAGGAAATTAAAATTAAAACAAAATCAGGAGCAGAATAGCCATGATTTTGAAGAAAAGGGGGTTGGGGGACTGACACGTGTGGAGACATTCGGTTATAGTGGTGGCATCTCGCAGCAGCTCGTTGCAAAGAGGACAAGTCATGCATGCTGCAATCGACTCTCTCCTCACTCTCACCACCACCTGATTCGCCGCCATCAAAGAACTCTGCTTTTTTCTCGAATTATCATCAACCGCCCCCAACAGCTGCTTTTCAGAAACGACCACTCACTCACGTAGAATCTATCCAATCCAACGCTGCATGTCACCACAAAGACGCGAGATTCACGTCCATGTCAACGTTTTTAGCCTTACATTAATCAAACCCAATAATAATATACCCAACAAGAACCACAAAACTCACTTAGACGTGTAGAAAAGAAGGCTTATTATATACATATATATATATATATATATATATATATATATATACAGAAAGAGATATAAAGATAACAGAGAGAGAGAGAGAGAGATGGGCCGTACCTTTGAGATTTGGGAGAAATTGACGTTGGTTTTTTGGTACCAGGGGTGGAGTTTTATGTATGGACGAAAAGGATCTAAATCGAGACTGAAAGCGAGAAAACGGAGCTGCAGCGGAAAGATTAAAAAAAAAAAAAAAGGACAAAATAAATAGAGCATGAACCAAAGAGTTTCCCTTTGTTTTCTTATGTTCCCATTTTATTTATTTAAAGTAAAAGTATTGTTTTTGATAAGAAGTCCTTCAGCGACTGCCCTAACTAACCCCACAAGGGTTTTATATATATATATATATATATATTATTAATTATTTAATTTTAGACAAAAGGGAAAATCGCAGACAACCAGACAAGTAAGTACAGCAGGAGAACGGAGACGGAGGGATAAAGAAGCACCACTTCTTATTAGCATGTCTTTGGGCTGTCTGGGGGTATTGCGGATTTGCGGTGCTCTGTAATTTACAGGACACACAATGTGGTGAATTTAAATATATATAAAAATCCTTTTAGGAACACTTGTTAAAGCATACTTTTTTATTTTAAATATTTTAAATTTTAATTATTAAAATAAAATATATGAAATTTATAAGAAATAATACATATGCTATTGTATAATTCATTATTTTATGGACTTTTTAGCAAATTAAAAAAAAATGAATATAAAAAAATTATTTTACATGCACCTAATATTAAATATTCAACCACTTTTAAGTGTGGTCGAGTTGATTAAGACACACGAATTTCAAGTGAAAGATGGTGAGAGATCTTGAATTTGAGTTATGTGAAACGCAATGGTGCTTGAGTCAAAGTTCTTGAGTCAAAGTTCTTGAGCACCACTAAATCTAAACCTCTCTTAGTATAAGTTCTATCATAATTATCTGAGTCATTTGTACTATTAGGGAGGAGACCCAATACTCTTTAATAGGACTGTAACAACGCAACCCTCACTTTCCTTTTTGTTTTTTTGACCAAAATAAAATATTAAATATTCAAATTTAAGATGATTGAGTTTATTGAAATTGATAATTATCGTTTGTTGCATAGTTAAAGGTCCATTAGATCTTTTCGGCTGGAAAAAAAAAATTACACAGCGGCTCTCACTTACTAAGTTATTATCATATCATTAAAATTTTGATTTTTTAAAAAATAGATTAATTGTCAAAAAATGAATTATAAAATTATAAAAGTTTATATACAATGCCTATGAAAAATTATTGTCTTCCTTTTTTTTTTATCTATTAAAAAATTTATTAAATCTTTACATCCTCTATTTTTAAAATTATAATTCAAGACTCCTATAATATAAATCTAAAATATAACTGCTGGGCGTCACTTCCTATAATATAAAATCTAACATATAACTGCTTGGCCTCTCTTAAGGGACGATAGTTATCATCTTACGATTGACCATCCAATGGCTACACGATGGATTTGCATGAAAATGGTTAAGGACTTAAAACTTTTAGGGCTTGATTAGCAATTTTCAAGGAAAAATGAAAGGAAAATAGAAAAAAAAAAAGTTTTTATTTAATTTTTTTTATTCACTTTCTATCAATCTAGATAACTATTTTTTACTTTTTTTTATAAGTTATTATTTATTTTTTTTCTTATAATTTTTTAATCATTACTTTTTATCAATCATAATATCATCATTAATATACTATTTTCTATTCATTTTCTTTTCTATTCAATTTTTTATTATCCAATTACACCCTTAAACTATGGAATTCGACCTAGAATCTTGATACCTACAGTAAAAAGAATAAAAAATTAGACCGCCTCAAGAAAAAAATTATGTAGTAACGAAAAGTGATGCCATTAACTCAAACATGATTATCACACGAGGTAGTAATTCAGTAGTTAGTCGGTTTATTTTCATATTAGAGATTTAAATTTAATTTCTTGTGATTGCGCTTTCTTTTATTCAATACACTAGGTTATCTTTTTTGGTGAAATGTGTATAGTTTAATACAGTTTCACGATTTGGTAACCGTTGTGATTTTTAATAGTAAAGCTTTGTCCCGCCCTATTGGTATTCAGATGATGAATTTACCTTTTTGGAAGCAATTGAATAGAGCACCAAACGATATTATTTTGATTTTGATCTACATATTCGATAACTGATATACTTATAATAATTTTTTTTTGCTGTTTAAAAAACTCAAACATGGTGAAAGTTAAAATTTTGATGTGAAATATATTTCTAGTTGATTTTCTTTTCTAACCCAGAATAACTTGTTACAACGCTTTAAGATGCGCAACCATTTACACTACATATTTGGATCGTCTTATATATGCTACTTTTGGAAATCAACTTAATAGCTCTCAATTTGTGCGTGCCAAACAATGCTATTAACATACAAAATGAGGAGAAAGCCGAAAACATTGATGAGTCTCGTCGATGTCATTACTCCTTTAGTGACAAGGATAATGTCGACTTAACTTATAACATTATATATGTAATAATTCTCATTTGTCTTTTAGTAGAAAAAAAAAATCATGAGAAATAAGTTAGTTATCGAATTTATGAGCAGAGGTCAAGGTAACCCCTATTTTTTGGTGCCTCATTCAACAACTCTCAAAAGGACTGAGTATGACTTTATCACTGAAAATCATAACGATTACTAAGTCAGACTCCCGCACCATGCGCTAACATTTTTTTAGCATGATACAAATACTCAACATTTATTAAGGGGAAGTGTGCACGCAAGAGCATGAATTCAAGTTGCCAGCATAAAAATACGTCGGTTTACTATTAAATTATTATTTCGAATGGTAATAATAATTCTTGTTTAGATGAGGAAAGTTTTACCCAATTTTTTTATTAAGAAATTTATTAACCCATAATCCATATAACAGACTATTTTTCTCTATTCAATCAAATTCTACACTTTCGTTTTTTTCGTAAAATTAAAATTTAATACTTTGAAAATAAAAATTCAAATTCTAAATCATTAGACTATCCCTCGAGAAACTTTTGCTCGTTTTTGTGCAGATTTTTAAAGTTAATACAAAACTTCACGAATTTCGATTTTATTGCACTTGTTTTCAATTTATAATTCATATAGCTAGTACATTTTTGAACAAATATAGCAAAGAATGTCAATATTCTTAGGGAAAATTCCCAAGAAAATCCAATTGACGTGGGGCGAGTAAGTTTTTTTATTCTTTGGTTTTTTCATTTAGTTTTCTTTCTATCAAACGGCAATTTTATATTTTAAGCGAAAAAACTATTACTTGTTTTGAGATCTAAAGTTCGTTTCCAATTAATTTTCTCTTAAAAAATTTTGAAAATAAGAAATTCTTAAGAAATGAAGAAATAGTTTTTGAGGAAAGGAAAACTGAAAACAAGGATAATGTAAACTTTTTGGAACAAATTTGTATAAAATATTTTTAATCCGTAAAAACTTCAGGTGATAATTGCTGGAGAAATGTTACCGGGACACGTTTATAATTGAACCAGTAACTATTAAGAAATTCACATTTGAGTCCGCAATAAAAAACATTCTAAACAAGGTCACTCACTTAAAGAATATATAAAAATGGGTCAATATCATTAGATCGTCGTTAATTAATGAATTAACAAGTCACGTGACAAAATTTACTTATTTTAATCATTATTTTACGTTTACATAAATTTTGTCATGTTAGCTGTTAACGTATCAATTAATGGCAATTTAATGTTACTAATTCATTTATATACTGCTCTTAAAATTGATAACTTTATACAGATTATTTTTTATTACTGATGTAAATTCGGACTTTATAATAATTGTTTTATTTTTTTTTTCACTCAATAATAAACTTATCCAATGTTTTTTCCTTGATCAGCTCGTACGAGGAGCAAATAAGCCAAAAAAAAAAAAGAAGAAAGAGAGCAAGAAATAGCAACTGGATGCGGGAGAATTGGGGTCCACGCCATGAAAAATTGACTTGGCGACTGATTCCGAAGCCCACGAGATAACTGTTCAACATCATCGCATGATCCGCGTGGCATTCGTCTTCCAAAGGTTATCACATTTGACAACATGGGAGCCCTCGGTCACTTTTTGAAGTTTTCGATTTAGATTAATTAGTCAATTAAATTGAACACTGAACGATTTTAGATTTAAAAAAAAAATAAAAAGGAAAAAAAATCATCACACTAAAATCTGCCTTCCGCTATACCTTATCAATTAAAAATATAAAATGGTTTGAAGGGGAATACCATAGTTTCAGTGCATAAATTGTTCCGAGTGTAAATTGTTTGCAGTAAAAACAAACCACCAAAACATTAAAAAAAAAAAAAGTACTAAAATCAGTTTAAAGTTAAAACTACACTATCTTCTTAGCCCCATCGTTTCTTTCGAATCAAGCATTTAACGGAGAAAGGCGTTACCTTAATCTGATTTCACAAAAAAGAAAAGGGTGGCGATGAAGCAGCGTCTTTTTAATTTTTTTTCAAAATTAGAATTTGAAATCTAAAATACAAAAATTTAAATTCTAACTATTAAATCGTTTTGCTGACAGACACAGTACTCAATGGAAAGTCATTTTTTTTTTCTTTTTTTTTATGCATTAAAAAATTTATTAAATTATAAATTATATAATAAATAATTTTTTTTATTTTATAAATCTGACTCTTCGTTCTAATAAATTAAACTCAAGACGCCTAAGGAACAAGAGAGTCGTCGATACGGAGCACGTGGCCTAGGCTTAACTTCGGGAAGTCAAGTGAGAGGCCCTGGGCCTGCCGATGGTTGTGGGTAATTGCCCAAAGCATGGGGTAAGGATGCATCTCGCACCATTAATTGTGCCTACCTGCTATGATAAAAAAAAAAAATTGTGCCTACCTGCCCTCCGTAGACAAC
Source organism: Carallia pectinifolia (assembly GCA_037832335.1). Taxonomy (NCBI): domain Eukaryota; kingdom Viridiplantae; phylum Streptophyta; class Magnoliopsida; order Malpighiales; family Rhizophoraceae; genus Carallia; species Carallia pectinifolia. The sequence continues at coordinate 6,834,295 of CM075451.1, forward strand.
AATGCAACAAAATGTTGTTATGTGGCTTCCTCCCACCTGCTACTTAAAAAAATTCCATTATACAATTAAAGAAAAGGTAAAAGGAAAACGAGGTGGGTGCATCCACCATATGGTATACAGACAAACATATAGCCTCGAAAGTCGAAACTCGGAACAAAAGTGCTAGCTGCAGCATGATAGAAGCGTCGGTGTCGTTGGCCATAGATAACCAGATTGAATCGGTTAGTTTTTCTCTCACGTTTCATTTGAGTTTGAATGTTAATTTACATAATAGAAGTAGCATTTTTTTCAATTATCAATTGATTTGTGTGCACATAAATTTTACACTTGTTAATACCGTAATTGATTTGAGAGAGATTCATTGAGCTCCAGCAGTATTTTAATGGTAGATTTTTCTTATAAGAGAAATCGAATAAAAACGTTAATGAGTAATCTCTAGTTTTGACCTACACATGCGAAGATTCACATATCAGCGATACATGTTTATTATGGTTCAAAAAAAAAAAAACCGCTTAGTTCTTTTGTAACTTTCACATTTTTCGTCCGCATTTGCAAAATTGAGGCTAATAAACAACTAAAATATATCGTAAAATAGAAAAAAATTAATAATTTATTTTACCATAACTCGAAATCCATGGACCTAAACATCCTTGTCATATGTCGTGATTGGATCACCCAAACCTCGGATTGCACGACTAGAATTTTACCACAACGGTAACTTTGGTAGAAATAGCATATCGATCATCCTTAAAAATATTAAGCAAACGTTGTGGACATCGTCTCATTGATTAGAGAATTTCTCAAATTATACACAACATAAGATAAAATAATAATAATAATATCAAGTATAATAATTATTGGGTGGTGCAGGCTCATGAAATGCCTGAAAAAAAAGTGCAAAGGGGAATCTCACGTGGTTGCCTGGTTGGCAATGGCAACTGGCAAGCAAGAGACATGTTTCTCCAAAACATTGCTTGCTAACTCTCATCATGCAATCATTGGCTTTGGGGATCTGAAGCGAGAAATAATTACTTATTAAACTTTTCACACCTAATTTATATTTTAAAATCATAAATTTTAAAAAAATCTCAAGTGATTTAATTTCAAGAAAAAATATGTGAATATATAATAAAATCAATTGTTAGACTATTGAATTTTTAAAAAAATAAATAAATTGTTGTGAATTGTTTAGTAAACTGCATGGTCAAAGATTAAGCCATAGTAAGTTTGAAAATGCTAAATTACTCAAAAAAAAAAAAAAAAAAAAAAAGGAACCCGGGGGCTTTTACAGCTTTTTGAAAATGAAAATTAAAAATCCATTCTTTTTTCATTCTAGGAAAAAAGGAAAGTGGTAAATAATCAGCATCTCTGTTACCCTACCACGCGTCAACACCAGAGCAGGAGCACAAAAACTTAGGCTGACACGTAGAAACCAACGACCAGTGGCCCTCCTCGTCAAATAATGCGTGGGCCCCACCATCGTATCCCTTCACCCGTCGTCATTCGCGCGTCTCAAATCTCGAAGAACGGCCCCGTCTTCCCCAATGGTAAATCTATATAAATCCAAAATCGGAATCCCTTTTTTTTTTTTTTTTCATTTTTTTATTTTTAAACAAAACATATAAATTGACACAAGAAAATGCTCTTAAAGAACTAAACAAAAAAAGAAAAAAAAAAAAAAAAGGCCGCCCTTCCGTGAGAGAGGCAAGCATGGAACAGCAAGCTCTCTGACTCTCTGATCTCTCTCTCTCTCTTCTTTTCTTTTTCCCTTACAAAACGCAAAAAAAAAAAAAGCACAATAAAGGAAAGAGAGCCGAAACCCTAGCTTTCGTATCTTGCAGTCGAAGCATCGAATCTCCGGCGATTTTTCGAATCTGTGAAGTGAAATGTGCTTTCTGGAAAACGATTGATCGAGAAACAGAGAGAGAGAGAGAGAAACAGGTTTTTGATTATTGATGAAGAAAGTCCACAGATGGCAGAGGATTTTGATCCTCTCGTTTCTTGGTTTTACTGTGGTCGCTCCTCTCGTTTTCGTCTCGAATAGACTCAAAACCTTCAGTTCAATCGGTAAACAATTTTCCTCTTCTGATTTTCCGTCGATTTTGCATTTCTTTTTTTTTTTTTTTTTTTTTTAATTCTGACAATGAAAATACGCTTCAGTGATAAATAGAATGAATTGACTGTGTCTTGGAAGCTATTTTTGCTAAAGTGGAAATGTTGTTTTCAGTAATATTTTGATCAGGATTTACTCGTGATCAAATATCTGTCGTTCTCAGCAGAATTTTTTTGCTCTTGCATTGGAAATATTTTTAGTTTGGATTGAGTAATAATGGTTTTGATCCTACTGACTTGTGAATCTGTTGTGACAGGCCGAAAAGAGTTTATCGAAGATGGAAGGATTGTAAGAAATCGCTTTTTACTCAAAATCTCAGTTTTTTTATTTTTTTTTTCTCTGTTTATTTTGCCAGAGAAAATTTGGGAAGATGATTTGGGATCTCATGTGCAGTTCCTTCTGGTTTCAAATCAGTGAAGTGCATCATTTTAATTAGGATAATTACCGAATCGGTCTCCCTTGGCTGGAGAATGAATTTTCATTAGTCCTGAAATTCGAAATTTCAGAGTTGACACATTCAACTTAAGTTGTGTTAGTATCGACTCTGTTTGTTTGGTGCAGAAATACAGGGCAGATGCTGTCAAACTCAAACTCAATGCGGTAGAGCAGGTACCCACAGATTGTGGCCTTCTCTTGATGTAAAATGTTCCAGTTTTTAATTTTTTTTTTATTTTTAGCCTGGTATGTTGTCAACAATTATGTTTTTGTTTCAGGAAGCCGCTGTAGGATTGAAAGAGCCTAAACTAATCATTTACAAGGAGAAGGATTTCAGCTCCGTTGTGAGTCTCCGTTACTCTGATGGGAAAAATGATTCTAAGCAATCAAGAACTATGGGGGACACAAATCTTCGTCTGGGGCAGTCTGGAAATGCCATATATGCAGCTGAATTTGAAAGCAATCGTTAGTAGTATTTACTTTTTTGTTTGGACACTTTTATACCTCATTGATTATAAATCATGCCATGACTCGTAACAATTTAAGTCTCAGGAAGTAATGATGAAATAGAAGACAAAAAATCTCAGATTCTGCAGGAAACAGCATCATCGAAGCCAGGAGCAAAGGTATTGTACATTCTTATGTTCTGTGATCACCTCATCACACTGTTAATGTTGTGTGACCACATTTTTCACATCTTTTCAGACTTAAACAAGGAAAAGATAGTTTCCCTTTGTGGTTTTATAGGATGATCTCTAGGGAAATGGAAAACTATTACATGAACTTTTTTTATCTTCTTAAAAATTCACTCATATGCATGTAACTGCAAAACCTCATTTCTAGATGAAATCAAGCTTCATTGCATAGCTAAATGGAATTCTTTTAGACGTTGTGCTATCTCATTGCTCAGTTCCGTTTAGCTGCTTGCCGTGAAGGTTGCTTATTTTTGTTTGTTTGCAAATGCTTGAAGTTCAAGTTGGGCATTAAATAGATAAATATTTATGTATATGCTCGTAAGGATAATGCTAGAGGCAGTTGTTGAGGATGAAAAAGTTTCCAAAGGAATATGTTGTGGGTTAGACATATGTGTGTAACATGAATATGTGTAGTGGACAGATAGATGAGATTATCAGGTAATGGAAATGAAATTGGATATTAGTGTTTGTTACAAGGAAGGAACACTAAGAAGAGGCCCAGATTAAGATATGAGAAATAGTAGCTGACTGCCTAGCAGCTGATACCTTTTAGCAAACACGTCAAGCACGATAAGAATTTTGATTTTGCCCAGCTACTGTTTTAGTTACCTACCAATTGCGGGTTCTTTCCAACCTTGGTTTTACCAGTAGTTTATAAACAGATGTTGGTATGGTCACTCAGCTTTAGCTGGAGGGATGGGATGGACTGGTATTTTTTGCCAATAACAGTGTTTTGGGGCTTTGGATCTAGAAGATCTAAGCAACTGCCGGCCAGGAGTTCTGAGTCACACTTGTGAAACGCCTATAGATTTTTTGGGAAAAGTGTGATGGAAATTATTTTTAGACCGACCTTCCAAAGATAGGGAAGGTGAATCATGTCGGCAAACAAATACATGGGGGATCAAATTTTGTGAATGTTTACCATGCAGAAAAGGGAGTATCATTAGAATAATGTAAGATGGAAAACCTCTGTTCTATATGAAGCAACGTATACACTCCAAGTGTCAATCACGTGAATTTTAAAATGAGTTTTATGATCCAGTGAAATAGAATGATGCTTCTTTCTGCTGTTCTGTCTTTATTTGCGCACATAATTCAGACGTAGAGAGTTATGAACATGCACTGAACACAAGTATTTACTGTACATTCAGATGATAGAGTTTGCAATGCTCTTGCGGTTCACATGTTACATGTTCTGGTTTCAGTTGCAGGGACAATTTCATCAAACAATAGTTCAACGTGATCAGAATGTACGGCCTCCGGCAAGGAAAGCTAAAGATGAGAAGGTAAAGGAGATGAAAGATCGGCTTGTTAGAGCTAAAGCATACCTGAATTTTGCACCAGCTGGGAGTAATTCTCATTTAGTAAAGGAGTTGAGACTGCGAATAAAAGAGTTAGAACGAGCTATGGGTGAAGCTGACAAGGACTCTGATTTGTCAAGGAGGTACTTCATCACCAATATCGTTTTTCTATTTTTTTTTTTTTTCAGGTCTGTTGGCAAATGCTATGTGAAAGCTAAAATCATATTATTAAATGCTGTTGAGAAAGTAAGATTATAATGGTGACTATGAAATGAAAAGTGAGATTATAACGGTGACTATGAAATGAAATACCATGCCTAGCTCTGGGCTAGGAAGAAGAACCAAAATTTGTTTGAAATCTGAATACCAGTAAACCTTGCAGTGCACTACAGAAAATGAGATCCATGGAAGTCACATTAAACAAAGCCAGTCACATTTTCCCAGACTGCCACTCCATGGCCCAGAAGCTCCGTGCTATGACTTACAATGCTGAAGAACAGGTTCGAGCACAGCAGAATCAAGCAGCTTATCTAGTTCATCTTGCTGCTAGAACTACACCAAAAGGCCTTCATTGCCTTTCTATGAGGCTGACCACTCAATATCTTAAATTGCCAGCAGAAGAGAGACAGTTCCCTAACCAACAAAAAGTGAATGATCCAGATAAATATCACTATGCTGTTTTCACTGATAATGTTATGGCCTGTGCTGTGGTTGTGAATTCTACTGTTTCCTCTGCCAAGGTAAATTGCATTAGCTTGTTCAGTCTTCTATTTCTCTCTTTATTTTTCTAAATAATAACTACTTACATATGGGCATTGCTAGTGGTTTCTGTTGAGATTCTTATTACTTTCGTGGCTTACAGTGAAATAAAACATTTAGAGATTGACTTTTATGAGGTTTATGTAATCATTTTGTCTGAGGAAGCTCAGCACATAAGGGTTGGTGTATTAGATCCACCTTGACCTTCTTCCCATCTGCGTGACTTGGATTATGCATATCCTGTCTGTCTTAATGGCATGATAACCCAAGGAAAAGCTTATATTTGGCAGTGATCTACATGAAAACGCAAATTTTTTATTTTTTTTGTTTGTTTTTCGAGCCTTGTCACAACTCAGTAGAAAATCTGGCCTACACTATTTTCATTAACCAAGGTGCCATTGAAATTTTCTGTACATAGAAGACTTCTAGAAATTTCAGAAAAGAGAAAAGAGAAAGACAAACAAAAAGGATGCCCGATGCCAAGAAAAGAAAAGACATAGCATCATGTATTCATGTTGCTCTAGTGAGTAGGATCTTTATAGGAAAATAGCAACCTGGTGGCTGGAATGAAAAAAAAAAAAGAAATCTGACCTTCATTTTTCCCTGGCCTTAGATATATGAGCCCAATGATTGGAACAGTGTACTCATCTCGGAACTACTTCCTTTAACATCATGCAGTTGTTTAAATCAGTTGTGGTTGGCATGGTTACTTGTGCAAAAGGTTTTCAAATGAATTAAGGCTTATGGTTTTGGACTTAATAATTGACAGGAGCCAGAGAAAATTGTTTTCCATGTAGTGACAGATTATCTCAACCTCCCAGCCATCTCGATGTGGTTCTTGTCGAATCCTCTAGGAAAAGCTACGATTCAGATCCAGAGCATAAACAATCTTGAAATATTTTCCGCCAAGTACATATCAATAGTGAAGACACAAAATTCCCAAGACCCGAGACATACTTCTGAACTGAACTACCTTCGTTTTTATCTCCCAGAGGTCTTCCCCCTTTTGAATAAGATTGTGCTCTTTGACCATGATGTGGTAGTCCAAGGGGATGTAACTGGACTTTGGCGCATAGAGATGAACGGAAAAGTAAATGCCGCAGTGAAGACTTGCCAGGAAAGTGAAGCTTCATTTAGCCGAATGGATATGTTCATAAATTTCTCAGATCCATATGTGGCTAAGAGGTTTGATGCAAAGTCATGCACATGGGCATTTGGAATGAATGTGTTTGACCTGCAAGAGTGGAGGAGACAAAATCTAACTGCCCTCTACCATGAATACTTGCAAAAGGTTTTTATACATTTGTTTTCATCATACTTGCTTTTACTTGGATGTCAACATTCTCTTCAGATTATGTTGTTTCTTCGTTCCCATGACCATGTTTCCTAGTATGAAATTTAGTTTTACTTTTCGGCGTATAGATCATACTGTTGTGGATCTTGGGCATAATATAAAACAGGACATTTCGAGAAAATTTAGGCATAGTATAAAACAAATAGGATGACCTTCTTCTCAGTGGTGGATCTTGGGGTAAGGACAATGAAGATGGGAAGATCCTGTTGTCCGTAAATCTGAAACCACCAAAAAATTTTCGTTTATTGGAAATATTCTGGTGATGTTGAGGTTTTGCTTCCTAATACTTTGTTTTTCAACCCGATGGCATTCGGATCACTAATGTGTTGTTACCTCTCGGTCCTGAATTGTATTATTTGAGACAGCATTGGATGATTTTGAGTGGAGGGTATTTATGCTTTAAATTTCGGCGAATTGCTTGCCCTCTGCCATCAATCCATGCAACATCGAACACAAACACATGCTAAGCACACTCTCTTTGTGATGAATAGATGAATCTATGCTTTTCATGGATATCCTGATGCTTTATACTGCTCCATGATTGCAGGGTTATGAGAGGCCATTGTGGAAGGCTGGAAGCTTGCCACTAGGTTGGGCAACTTTCTACAACCGGACAGTCTTTTTGGATAAGACATGGCATAGAGTCGGGCTAGGTCATGATTCCGAAATTGAAGCGGCTGACATTCAGCGAGCAGCAGTTTTGCACTACGACGGAGTTCTGAAACCGTGGTTGGATATTGGTATTGGGAAGTATAAGCGTTACTGGAGCAAACATGTTAACTACGATCATCCCTTTTTACAACAGTGCAATATTCACGAGTAGTTGATATGAGAGCATGACTAGTGGTATTATCTGCTGACCCGCTTCTCGTTTTAGAAACTTGGTGATCTCGCTTGATTCTTTTCAACAGTTTCTACTGTAAATTTCAACTTGTATTTTTTCCCACATACCGGCCATAATCTTTTAGGAGCTGAGTTGATTAGTTGCAATAACTGCAATGAAATAAGAGGCCCTGGGTCATATTCTAGTGCTGCTGGTAGTGTACATAACCTAAATTCAGGTATCCTGTTGAGATTCAGAGATTTAGTTTTGAAAAGAAGATCCAGGAAATGAAGATTGGCACGTAATACCGGTGGTCGCCAAATGGATTTCTACAAATAAGTGCATTATTTTCTGATTGCCATTTTTTTTTTATTTGACAAGTTTTCTGGCTCTCCCTAGTTGTTGTGGTCTAGACTTCTATCCTCCCCACCCCCCTCCCAGCCCCCAAAAAAAAAAAAGTTAGCTTGAAGAGCATTTATGTATATGCCTTAAAATCCTTATTGCCGTGCCTAAATTATTTAATTCACCCGAAAGAAGATGGGAAGGACGGAGAATTTAGCTTCTTAATTTTGCCAAAATATGGTCTTATAATTTAGAAACTGGACCCAGCTTCCTCTTAGATTGCCTTTGCTCTTAAATGGATTACGCGACACGTGGAAGAATGTGGTTGGGCTCATATGGATAGCGGATATCAAATGAGGGGCTGCCTATCTATTCATGATGTGTGGTGCATTTGGGCAGCCTGCCGAACACATAACATTGGTCCGTAAATTCTTCTCGTGCTCTAGGCTAGTTAGAAACTGGTTTGGGTTCTCGACTCCATTTTCTTCGACACCCAAGAACAATGGCCGCCATAACTGCTACCGCTCCAACTTCATCAATTGCTCGTGCAGCCCTTGTACACAAGCAATCAATTGGTTTCTCATCCTCGCCTGTTCTTGGTATGGTTCCCCCCCTTTGCATGAAATTTGATGTATCTTATCTTCTTTCTTTTTTTTTTTTTAATATATTAGATTTAAATTAACTGATTAAAAAAAAAATAATTCATAATTTTTTTTTACTGATATAATATCAATATTATTTAAGTTTTAAGTCTGGTTTAGACGATTTTGTCTCTACTATTTTTGTCATGTCGTCAAACTTTCGCCAAGTTGTGTCTTCGATCTTATTTTCCTTGCCAAATTTATAACATTAAAAAATAAAACGTTTTAAATGAAATAAACTCTGATTAGAATTGGTTTTTATCAGTTTGCCACAAAATTGGCCGCTTCATATGTTTACTTGGTTTCTTTAACTTATGCGTTTGTAGTTGTAGGTTTGCCAAGAATGGCAAAGAATGGGAAAGTGAGATGTTCCATGGAAGAAAAGCCGCTTGTGGAGAAAAGTGGGCCAATCAAGGGCGTGAGCGCACCACTGATGGCAGCTGTGTGTGCTGCAACCATTTCAAGCCCAGCTATGGCTTTGGTGGACGAAAGAATGTCAACTGAAGGAACGGGGCTTCCCTTTGGTTTGAGCAACAACCTTCTTGGTTGGATCCTGTTTGGTGTGTTTGGTCTCATCTGGGCTCTCTACATAGTTTACGCCTCCACTCTTGAGGAGGATGAGGAATCTGGGTTGTCCCTCTAAAGCCAAACTCATTGCCTGTGTTGTTGATTACTTTATCCTCGTTGGAAAGAATGTAAAAATGCATAAAGAGTTTGGCCTTTTTCTTTCCTGTTGCAGAACCATTTCAACCTCTGTCTTGATTTGTGGACCTTGTTATTTTAAGTCTGAAAATTAAGCGTGATACGGGATTTAATTTCATGTTATATAGCTAATAGTTTTTATGAAAAAAAAAAACAAAAAGAAATTCATATTCATCGCAACGAAAATAAAAGTTAACACGATGGCCGTGTTCCAATGCTGGCCTTCAGGCCCAATAAACTAGGGAACCCATTATAGAGGTACACAGAATTGATTTTCATTCTTTTTATGGAACATCTTAAAATAAACATCTTAAGTATTAATTATAAAAATAATCATATAAAATTTATAAGAATAGAAAGAATTATATTACTAATTCATAGTTCAATAACTTTTTTAATGAAAAAAATATATTTTTGAGAGGATAGCCGGACCCACTCTCAGTTCTTTTGAACCAAAAAAAAAAAAGAAAAAAATGATATTCAAGATTGAAAAAAAAAAAAAGGGGCGGCTCCTTCTCCTTCATCATTATGGAAGTATAAAATTGAAAAAAGTTATTTTTATTATCTAATTCACAAACAAGTGAATTTATAAATGGATAAAAAATAATAATTAATAATAATTTAAATAAATATAAAAATAAAAAAATTTAAATTCAAATGACTAATAGTATGACTACACTTTATATTAAAATAAAAAATAAATAGATGTATGACTACACTCAATTGGATTTTATATTAAAAAATAAAATTATATATATTATTACACTTTAATCGTAATAAGTAATAATTTAGTTTTATTTAATAACATATGAGAACTTATTTATTATTAAATTTATAAATTTAATTATCTAATAATTCATATTATCTTATTTTAGAGAATTCTTCTTTTCTTTCACTTTTTTCAACTCGAGGACTCGTTGTGGATCAAAAAGTTTTTTTGTTTTTAAATTTTCACGGAGGTTAAATATGACCGGCCGAGGGCACGGCTCATCCGGTCCAAAAAAAAAAAAAAGCTATGCAAAATCCAATTCGATCAAGTCACCGCCGTTGATGACCACTGGTAGGACCCACTTATGAACGGTCTGAAAACCTCGTTAATGTGTGAGCTAAGGTATAATTGTTTCCATCTGTTGAAACTTCTCGGCCGTAAGCACACCAACCGAATGGCCGCCGCTCCTCTCACCGCTCCAAGGCTGGCCTCCCCTGCTCTCCGGACGCTAGACAAGAAGTTTCCGATACCGGCTCCTCTCTCTTCCTATTTCCTTTCTTTTCCTAAAACCCTAACACCTCTCCCTCCTTGCCGCCGTTTTCTTCTTCAGAGCCACCGCAGTCGCCGCCGCCGCCACTTCACCACTTGCGCGGACTCCGACAATGGCTCCGAGCCAGCTCGCCACTATGACTTCGACCTTTTCACGATTGGCGCCGGCAGTGGTGGTGTCCGTGCCTCCCGCTTCGCCGCCAATTTCGGCGCCCGCGTGGCCGTCTGCGAGCTTCCTTTCGCCACAATATCTTCCGAGACCACTGGAGGCTTCGGTGGCACGTAAGTAGCTATTACAGAGGAAGAATGCTTGTGCATAGTAGTAGGGTTTGGGGGCTAGCTTGAACTTTGAATTTTACAACTCTAGTGGATGCCAATTTCTAGACTTAAGGCGAGTTATTAGGGAAAATTATCGCTAATTTTAAAAATAATTGTTTGAATTGCATTTTTTAGGCCTTGATAAAATAGTTTTAGTTCTTTTTGTTATTTATTTGAGTTGATGAAAATTGTGCTTTTGTGCTTATAAATTTCATTCAAAGACATGCTTTTAGTTAATTGTGGCATCGTGTCCAAATTGGTTTGAAAGCTAATAACGATAGGACTTAAAACCATGTTTACGGTAATGTTTATTGTTTGCCGTTAGAGCTTGTGAGTGATATCTCCTCAGATTTCTAAATACAGCTGTGTGCTTCGTGGATGCGTGCCAAAGAAGCTGCTTGTGTACGCATCAAAATATTCTCACGAGTTTGATGAGAGTCGGGGTTTCGGGTGGAACTATGAGGTAGAACCAAACCACGATTGGAGCACGTTGATGGCTAACAAAAATGCTGAGTTGCAGCGCCTTACTGGTATCTATAAGAATATTCTAACAAATGCTAATGTGACTCTAATCGAGGGTCGTGGAAAGGTCTGATGATCCTTCAAATGCGTTTTCTTTTATATGCATTAATGTGGAGTTATCTGAATTGAGTTTATACTATTTCAAGGTTTTTGCTGTCGTGCAATCCTGTTCTAATGCGTTTGCAATTTTTGCATGCATGCTGGCCAAATATCTGCAGATTGTGGATCCACATACAATTGAGGTTGATGGAAAGCTTTATTCAGCAAGACACATACTTGTTTCGGTTGGGGGCCGACCCTTTATTCCTCCAATTCCTGGAAGTGAATATGCAATAGATTCAGATGCTGCACTTGATTTGCCCTGGAAGCCGGAGAAAATTGCAATCATTGGTGGAGGTTACATTGCACTGGAATTTGCGGGCATTTTCAATGGTTTGAAAAGCGAGGTCCATGTTTTTATACGGCAGAAAAAAGTGTTAAGAGGCTTTGATGAAGAGGTGATGATAACTAGATACATATAGGGGCTCAATTAATAGGCGTGTCCATGTTTATTAACAATTAATTTTCCTCAATTACTGTAGATCAGAGACTTTGTCGCAGAGCAAATGTCTCTAAGAGGAATTGAGTTCCACACAGAGGAAATGCCACAGGCTATTCTTAAATCAGCAGATGGTTCACTGTCACTCAAGAGCAACAAAGGGACAGTTGAAGGTTTTTCCCACGTAATGTTTGCCACTGGACGTAGGCCCAATACAAAGGTTTGCAATTTATCTCCTGTGGTTAGTTGCTTTGTATCCACGCTTTGTTTATCTTTTGTGCTTGGCTGCCTTGCGGCCATGCGTAGGACCCTAGGCTACTAGTCAGAGAGTATCATGAGCCCTTGATTTACAGTGTTGCATTGTGTTTTGTGCTTTATGGATCTGTGCCAGTGATCGTGACATAGCAAACTTGAAGCCACTTGGTCCTTTTTATATGTTTGAGCTTCCTCTGAAACAGTTGTTGCTTCTGCACTTTAAATTAAACAAAAGAATGCCTGTATGACGCTAATTTATTTTGCTTTGCAGAATTTGGGATTAGAAAAGGTGGGGGTGAGAATGAGCAATGATGGAGCAATAGAGGTGGTCTTTGCAATGCTTCAGATTTTGTTGTACTTAATTTCCTCTCTGCTTCTTTTTTTTTTTTTTTTTAAATATCTTCTTCTCCCTCCTCTCGGTATCTCCTTGCATAATTCTTCTTAAAAAGTTTAGTCTTCATTGGTCACAGGTTGATGAATATTCACGCACATCAGTTCCTTCCATTTGGGCAGTTGGAGATGTTACGGGCAGGCTGAATTTGACTCCGGTTGCTTTGATGGAGGGCGGAGCATTGGCCAAAACTCTATTTCAGAATCAGCCAACAAAACCTGATTATAGGTAGTCAATTTATGTTATGTTAGAGGTTTCATACCTTTTCTAATGTAAGCCAATAAAAAATGCTCATACTAGAATATCAAAAATGCACTGTATCTTTTTGGTAATTGAGCGTATATTGTTAAGCATAAATGAATTTTTCAGATATAGCACTTGTTGGTATGAGACTCTGAATATTGGCGTTCAAGGGGTTGGTGTTTCTGATGCACAAAACGTTTGTTGCCTTGATATTTATATTCAATGTAGTTGGGTGAGCTATCTGAGCTGATTCTATATTGCCTTCCTGTGAAGGGCTGTGCCATCTGCTGTTTTTTCCCAGCCACCACTTGGAACTGTCGGTCTAACTGAAGAGCAGGTAACACATTTGTTTTTGCAATAGCCAAGATTGGTTTCTTTGCTAACATTCTGAGGACTGTTGCAGGCTGCAAAAGAGTATGGTGACATTGACATCTTCACAGCAAACTTCAGGCCCTTGAAGGCTACTTTATCAGGGCTTCCAGATCGTGTCTTCCTAAAACTTATAGTCTGTGCAAAGACAAACAAGGTTCTGGGGTTACATATGTGTGGAGAAGATTCACCAGAAATTGTGCAGGTAGCTAAGTGGACCCTTATCAGTGCATGTTTCCTGTCATTTCGTTTTTGTGAAGTTGTATGATTCATATGGTTTTGCCCTGTTTAATTTTGTAGGGATTTGCGGTTGCTATTAAAGCTGGATTGACCAAGGCAGACTTTGATGCTACTGTGGGTATCCACCCAACCTCCGCTGAGGAGTTAGTCACAATGAGAACTCCCACTCGGAAGATTCGAATGGGACCTCCATCAGAGGTTTGTCGAAAACCCATATCTTTTGATAGTGATGATATATTTTTGCAATCTGGATTGTGCCAATTAGCTTAGCCAGTAAGTTCGGTACAATTGTCTTGCGGGACCTGGATCAAATCACGTGCAAATGTGGCAGGGGTTATAAGATATGCTTCACCATGCACATAAAGTGTGAACGTGCCATCTTAAACCACAGCTTTCAACATGTAAATAAATTTGGAATCCGCTGACTGGCTATAGCTCATGGCCAATAGCTGTTTTCCCTTAAAAACAGACTAATAATATCTTGCGTGTGCATACTAAGGCTTTATATTTATTATAATTACCAGGGAACCACAGATCATGAGGCTAAAGCTGCAGCAGGGGTCTAGTGCTGGTTAAGGGGCATCATGCAGCATTACCTTTAAGGTCGGTATAATTTTACCACGAGTAACCACTTTGCTTTTGGTAATTTATTATTTACCCAGTAAGAGGTAAATTATTAGTCAATGCAACTGCAAATAATTATAGTGCGTACCTGCTGGTTCTTGGTATATAAAAGTGAAAGACTTATTAAGGTCGTCTTCTTTTTTTTAAAGATTTTATTTTTTACTTATTAATCCACCGTAAGGAAATTTACAACCCCTTTTTTTCCCTCTATACTGGTTTACTAAATACATTTATTGATCGAGTAGGCAACCACTCAACAAAAGTACTGTGGATCTGCCCATGACATTGCCTGTACTGATGAAGATACATGAACAGCGTCGGTGATATTTTCTTCTTTTGGGCCATTTATTTCCACGCGGAAGAGAAATGGAAAGCGTTGCTGTGAGGTCCTGAGCTCCGTTGCGTAGGATGATAGGAACGAGCAGGAAATTGCTAAATAAGGAGGGTGTCCTGTATCATACTGCTTTTTTGTTGATATATTTTTGTTTCCCGATAAGTATAGTTGGGATGACTCGAGTCCAAAGCTTGATACTAGTTTTTCGCATTTTTTTTTTTTTAGTTAAAAATCTTGCTTGATCTGCAATGTAGATATACAGTCGACAGATTGATAAATTTTAACTTTACGTTGTTGGGCATTATTTATTTATTTATTCTTATTCGTTGTGTTCTTTCGAAGGGGAGTGGCTTCCATTCCGTTTCTTTCATTGATGGTCATCCACGTCTCACTCTCTTATTTTATTCTTTAATTCTTTTCCAAGGGCTCACACCTAGATGTTCCCTCTATTTCTAATAATCTGTAGTCCTCGTATTTTTTTGAACCATTCAAAAAAAGTGTAGTGTTGATATCTTAATCATTACTATTTAGTTTTTATTAGTTTTTTTTATATTTAATAGTAATATTAACGGGTCAAAAATTTAATATTATTTTTTAACTTAAATTCTGTTTTACTTGAGAGTAAGTGTTAACGGTAAGATTCAAATTAAAATTAATATATAAAAAAATATAATTATTATTAAATTATTACTTTTTGTGATGTCTGTTGTCCGTTTGTCGAGAACATCAGGTATAGATCTAATATTATAATTTATAACAAAACAATTTTCTTTGGGACAACAAAAATCCGTAGAACCCAAGTAACAAACTACTGCAGCGAGCGATGTCGACCGCAAGCCGCAAATATTATTAAGAAGAAAAAAAACAGTAACACAGACCGACACAAGTACACAACTCCACGCTAGCACGTCAGGAGCACGCGACAGCCATAGTTTTTCTCTTGTTTTTTTCCCAGAAAAAAATTTTGTGTCACGGTAATTTTTATCTTTAAATTTATTTTAGTTAAAATAATAATTAATATTTTTAAAATAAATATTAATATTTTTAAAATATATATTATTTTTATATTTTAAAAATATCAATTACCATTTTAAAATTAAGAGTTATAATTTCATCTGAAATATTTCCCATAACAAAAAAAAAAAAAAACTCGAAACACGTACAAACACTCTTTTCCCAATTAGAAACAAAGAGCATAGTTTTAAAATTTTAAGAATAGACAACATTTTTTGAAAGATACACTTGATAACTTTAGCTTTGCGGTTAAGGATGATCACCTATTTAGTTTGCAATTTTTAAACCTAGATCGGACCTTGACCTGATCTGGACGTTGTTCATTGGAATCATGAATTTGACCGTCATCAATAGGTCAAAATTTTTTTAAAAAATAATTAGTTTTTTATATTATGTGAAATAAGTGAAATGTTATTAAAATAATATTTAAATATGTATCTATAAGTATTCTTAATAAAACAGTATAATTGTATATAATATTTAGGAAAAAAACACAAGAAATTTTCGGATAGACTAAGTCAAAAGGGGTTTTTGGTTTATTTCCTTACAAGTCTCGAGTCATCAGTTTATTAGTCCAACCACTAGTCAATCTAATCTTTGAAACTAAGGTTTACCAATCTTAGATTAAACCAAGAAAAGTAGATATATGCATTAAACGTATCTCCACTGAAGCAAGTCCCAACCAGCGGCAACATTAAGCTTTCCTTCCTAGCTCATCTTCCTTCCAACCAAGAATTGAAGATGCAAGACACAATAGTCCTTTACCCATCTCCAGGCATGGGCCACATAATCTCCATGGTTGAGCTTGCCAAGCTTATTTTCCACCACCACAACCACCAATTCCCTATAATCACTATCCTCCTAGTCGACACAGATCTCCTTTACAATCCAAGCATAAATTCCTACGTCGAAGAAATCTCCCGAACCCACCCTTTTGTTTCCTTCCGCCGCTTCCCCTTCACTTCAGTCGACCCCGCGCCCGCCCGCAGCATGGCCGCCAAGC
Organism: Carallia pectinifolia; assembly: GCA_037832335.1. NCBI lineage: Eukaryota > Viridiplantae > Streptophyta > Magnoliopsida > Malpighiales > Rhizophoraceae > Carallia > Carallia pectinifolia. The sequence continues at coordinate 6,850,569 of CM075451.1, forward strand.
TTTTCGAGTGCATTCGCCTCAATGATCCCAACGTTCTCAGTTCTCTCCGAGAGATGTGCAGTAGTGGAAGCAATGTTAGAGTTAGAGCGTTCGTTATTGACTTGTTCTGCAGTTCCGTGCTTTCCATTGGTAAAGATCTAAACATTCCCACTTACTACTTCTTCACTTCTGGGGCTGCCTGTCTTGCTGGTTTCATATATTTTCCGAGAATCCATGAACAGTATGCTGATAATCGTGAGAGCTTCAAAGACCTTGCTGGAACTGTCCTAACATTCCCTGGAATCCCTCACTTGAAAGCAATTCACGTGCCTGAACCAGCGTTGGATCGTAATGATCCTTCTTATCATGACTTTCTGTTTTTCTGCTCTCAACTGCGAAAAGCTGATGGGATTATTGTAAACACCTTTGACGATCTTGAGCCAAAGGCCGTGGCTACTCTCGCGGGAGGAGTATTGTCCGATTGTAACCGCGATGCCCCAATTGCAATTCCGATCCCCCCAGTTTACTACATTGGTCCTTTGATTGCTGATTGCAGGGAAGGCCATAATCAGCATGATTGCCTTTCGTGGCTTGATAAGCAACCAAGTAAAGGAGTGGTCTTTCTTTGTTTTGGCAGCAGGGGATCGTTCTCTGTCAAACAAGTAAGAGAGATAGCTAATGGGTTAGAGAGAAGTGGACAGAGGTTTTTGTGGGTGGTCAAGAAGCCACCACCGAGCGAAGACGACAAAAGCAAGCAAACCGAGTATGTTAGTGATTTCGATTTAGAGTCAGTTCTGCCTGAGGGATTCCTGGAGAGAGTTAAAGACAGGGCTATGGTAGTCAAATCATGGGTCCCACAAGTTGCCGTGCTCCGCCATGGCTCGGTGGGCGGGTTCGTGACCCACTGCGGTTGGAACTCGGTGCTAGAAGCAGTGGTTGCAGGGGTGCCGATGGTGGCGTGGCCCCTCCACGCGGAGCAACATATGAATAGAAATGTATTGGTGGAGGACATGAAGATGGCCATTCCAGTGGAGCAAAACGACGATGAAGATGGATTCGTGAGTGGAGCTGAGTTGGAGGCACGAGTCAACGAGTTGATGGACCCGGACAAAGGTGAGGAGTTGAGAGAAACGTGTTTACTGATGAGACGAAGAGCTTTGACTGCGTTGGCAGAGAACGGATCTTCCACCACAGCCGTTGACAAGTTTGTTGAAGTGTGGACGATGAAGAATTAAATAAGAATTGTGCCGTACGATGTTGTGGTTGTCGTTGTGCAGGTGTTTGTGTGTGCATTATGTATTTATGTGCGTGTGCTTTGCAGAAACGAACTAATAAATAATAACTAGGTTTTTTTTTTTTCTGACATAGAACTAATAACTAGTTTGTGAATAATTTTGGTTGCTCTAAACATCAACCAAAAGTCATTTTCCCTATGTTTCAGATCCTTGGCATTTAATATCACGATTTAAGTTACTTCTTATTTTTACTCAATTATTTTTATGAGTATAACTAATTATCATTTTATATGATATAAACTTATTTTTTATTATTATTATTTTAAATAAATTTCATTTACCGTATAATATAAAAATATGAATAAATTATACTTATTAAACAATAAGCTAAATTAAAAATCTCCTATTTAATTTTCGTAGTTCCGTAATACTTCTGAAATTATTAAAAACTTGAAAATGGGTCACCCCACCTTCCCAAATCAAAGAAAAAGGAAAACTGTGCCGCCTTTTAATAAAAGCCTTGAATTTTAATTTTAAAAGAAAATTTAAAATTTGTGTAATAATAAAATGACCCATAGTTTACGATGAAATAAACTTTTGAGTGAAAAATAACATTGGATTTGGATGACCAGTGCCCTCGTATTATTGCAAACAACCGTCAAGGCTAAACCTGCCTTAGTAACAGGCCACATTAGGTAAAGCCCAACTCAATTAAGGTTTATTTGCATTAAATATAACTTGATTAAAACCATTCAGCATGGTCACAGCAACTTCTTCTTCTTTTTTTTGGGCAGAAACAAAAGATCCAACTCTAACATGATTTTAAGAGTTCATATGACTCTATTATTACACCTTATAGCTAGTAACTGTAGTTGTCTTTTACTTATCAGAGTATTTTCCACTATACCCAAACAAGAAAAATTCCCATCAGCATTACAGTTACAATTTACAAGTAAAGAACCCCGTGCATATACAATTACTAGTGGTTCTCGGAAGAGAGGCCTAATTGCTTGAGATAGTGGTGCATATTTGGAGGATGATCATCGAGCTTAGGCCTTTCCGGTTGCATCCAACGGCCATCACTATTTCTTACCATACCCTTGTTCTCATCTTGCCTCCAGTGCGGTGGAACCAAGTAATGGTCCTTGAGAAAATCACAGGCCTTGTTCACCAATGCAGGGTCCCTCCCACTCGCTAGCACAAATCTGCGGCCTTTCCCATGGTATCTGTAGACATTATAATCAAATAAAATAAGATAAAGCGGCGACCACAGACAGGATTATCCACTGAGTTTAAGTACATTAAAATAAGGTAAAAGTAAAACTCAACCAACTCGACTAAGCCAAGTTGGCTACCAAGGCATTGTCTTCGAGGGACAGTAAATGGTTCAAATCACGTTATTCTCAAATACTCATAAGAGTTCCATTACATAGCCAGAGGATTTGGTGGCCAAAACGTGGCCATAATACAACCAGCAATATTTTTTGTGCAACAACAATCAAAAAAAGTGCAACAAAAAAAATAGTCTTATTTTTTTGTTGCGTATTTTAAATATTTTTAACATAAAAGATTTTGTATTTAGGTAGATTGGAGTGCCTGCATCTCTCATTCGGTTTAAGATTCCATTGGTGATGTCATTTCTAACCGCCATCCATAGCGAAATCGTGTAAACATTTATGCTTTGTTTTGCAAAGCATAGACAAGAAAAAGAAAAAAAATAAAAAAAATATTTTTTATTTATTTTTTAATTTATTTTTTATTAATATAAATAATTATTTTTTTTCATAAATTATTATTTATTTTTTTTCATAATTTTTTAATCATTATTTTTTATCAATCATAATAATAATAATATTATATATATATATATATATATATTATTTTCTATCAAACTAAACAAAATATTAATGCCCAAAAGCATGGCTATAAACAATAAGAAAAGAGGGACGCTATCTCATGATAGTTTTGCATTTTAATGATTTCCATTCCGTCCTACCTTTTAACAACCAAAAAGTAAAGGGATTGACCATAAGTGCTCAGGTCCCAGCGGTGGGCCATTAATGAGGGCCTGCTGAGATAGTTTACACGTAACATTTAACCAAACCCAGACAACAAAATAATGCAATTTTATGGCTGTCAAGTGCGTGCATCTAACAACAAAAGAATGAAACACTGACTCAAAAAAACAAAACAAAAAAAAAAAAAAAAAAAAAACAAAAGAATGAAACACAGTCTCTCAGAAAACACAGTTCTTCTTCCTCAAGAGACACCCCAAACTTAAAATTTAAATACTTATTTGCGAGGCTCTAGGTTATAACCTTAGAAAGTAAGTGTCAAATTAATAAAAATGTGGAGAATTATCTTCGTTATATAACTTATGGTCTAATAAATTTCTAAAAAAAAAAAAACGCATGGAAAGTCCAATTAGGCGAAGAAATCGGGAATGAAAGTTGATCTGGTCGTTGTATATAGTGACTAAGTTTCTGAAACATGGTTTTGATAAATGTATAGTCATAGAGCTTTCTATTTTATAACTCAATACATTCATTTTCAAATGCTTTTCTGGTCAACAAATGCCTTCTTCAGAAATGTGCGTAATTATAGGTGGAAAAGTTCTTTTTTTTTTGCTCAATGGAAAAATTCTTTTCTTTGGAGCTAAACTTACAAATATAACTACCATAACACGACGACATCATAAGATTAGTAATGGCTCATGTGAAACCCACTTATAAATTCAGTCATTTTCAAGCGCTTTAGTCGTCAATAAATGCCTTCTTTAAAACTGTGCTGTTCTGTTGCATAATTGTAGACATATGTGGAAAAGTTCTTTTTGTATGAAATTGAACTTAACAAACAAATGGTCTATAGCACAAGTATATCATAAGACTGATTAGTGCCTCATGTGAAAACAACTTTTACATATAAAGTATACACACAACTCACAAACCCCATTCAACAAATGATTATTGTTAGCTACATCTTACTTTTTCAAACAATTGTTTTCCGGATAGTTACTGATTCATTGAATTCCATTTCCATATTCTGTATTGTAGGGGTAGGAGACCCCAAAATCTGGATTAAAATGAAAAGCTTCACTATATATACAAAACTTAACTTTAATTAATAACAAAATAGTCAGATTATTTATCCAGCAGTATCTAATAACTAATTTATTTATTTATTTATTTTAATTTTAATTATTCAACTACTTTTATTATTTTGTTATTACCTAAATATTACTACTTAATATTTCCCTAAAATGAAAGAATGAAATGTCTATTTCATGGATTAAACAAAATGCTTAAAAGTATTAGGAACAATTAATGAGGATTAAATTAGGAGGACGTACCCATCAAGCAAATGCAGGAGTGCCTCCAAGTTGTGAGCACAAACCGGGTCATCCGTTTGCTTCAAGAAGGGCGAATTCTTATGATCCAGGGTCAGCTCCACGCCGACATGACAGTAGCACCACGGCAGTCCTCCGGCCATCTTCATTATCGCCGGCGGCACTTGTTCATTAAATAAAAACCCGGGCGATTTGGGAACTACGTCCTGCACGTTAAACACCCTCAGCACCTTAGCACCCAGCGATTCCATTCGCTCCTTGAATCTCACATTCCCGACCCGAGGACCCGAAAACGAGAAAACGCAAACGGGCAGAGCCCGGCTGTCCGGCAGCACGTGCAACCCTGCTTCCACTACATCGTATGCGCTCACCATGGCCAAAGCGCTGCCCAGGCTATGACCCGTGAGAGTAAGGCTTAATTCCTCGTCTGGGTAAAGTTCTATCAACCGTTTGATCTCCGTCAAAACCTGTTCTCTGGCCGAGTACTTGCAGAACCGGCAGGTTTCGTCCTTGTCGGTGTAAAGATCCAGGAACCCGGATTCGACCTTTACGGTAGGATCCGGGCACGGGATCTTGTTCCCGTTAATGGGCTTGAGGAAGTCCATCAAGTCTGCAATCCATTCCAGCCGCGTCACCGTGCCCCGCCAGGCGACGGTGATATCACGACGGCCTAAAAGCTTTGACGTTTCGTCGTTGGAGATGGCAACGTATCCGATCCAGTTGGCTCTGTTGCTCCACACTTTGGGCCACCGCGACTGCTTGAAGAAATTTGGGAGATTGATATTCGTCGTGGCGTAGAGGTACCGTGTGACTTCGTAGCCATGGCTTGCCATTCCCAGTGACTCGAAGAACCTGCGACGCACGAACCTGCAGCTTCCGCAATACTTGGAAAATTGGTCGTAATCGAAAGCGTCATAGCAAGCCTGCGCCATCTCGCCATACCGGATTAGCTCTGATCGTAGAATTGGGTCCATTGGATCGACCAAGCCCACCCAGTCGTCTTCTCCGTGGACTTTTCGCCACACGTCGGCAAGTTTTCGCTCCGGCTGTCCTCCCTCTCTGGTAATAGTTGTGCTTTCATTATTAATGAGTTGATCTCGTTCATCGAGCTCTGCGATTATGGATGACAGAGACGCGCTTGTTTTGGACAAAGCTCGTGGAATGGTAGGTGTTTCAGCAGTCAAATTCCAAACGGACGAGCCCGTTTGAGAGTAGCTTTGACATTGTAGCGATGTTGAGGAGCATTTTTCGGGTAGAAAAATGTTGTCGCGTTTCAGAGGAAGAAGAGAGCTGGAAAAATTAGCAAGCGCCATTAAAAGTTCAACGAAAGCACTCTAAGTTGAAGTTGGCCAAATCAATAGTATTAGAAGAGAGGAGATGATTTCAAGTCAATGTAGAGGAGATTGAACAAATAGGGAGTCATCAGGTATAACTGGTCCTATCTCGAGTATTCGGAACATAAATATAGATATATGTAGTAAATAAAATTTCTTTATTTTTCTCTCTCAATTAGCTTATTTTCACCGCTCGAAATGCTTTCTATCGTATTTATTTGAGTTCGAGTTTTTCTACTAACACCCGCTCTTAGAGTTGATGGAGATTTATGACTTAACGCTATAGTAAGTTTAAAACTCATTTACATTGAACCTGGGTATAAAAAAGGTTTATGTGGATCCAACAGTACTCGAGTGAGGGTCTCTCTTATAAAAAATGTTAAATGAGAAAGCCAAAAGATAAATATCAACCTTAATTCATAAATGTGATAACTTATATATCAGCTATACATCATTTTTCATAATAAATAATGGCTTATTTTTTATTCAAAAAAATATTTTTGTGATGAAATTTTATGTTCTAATAAATATCTCAAATAAAATAAAATAGATAATTTTTATAATAAAATTAATAATATTTATAATAAAAAAATAATGACTTTCATTTTTTTATTGCAACATCTATAAATCTTATTATAAAAATTATCAAATTTGTTGTAGTGAAGACAATTATCCCGATACTAAAACCGTACAGATATATTAATACTCTTTTTATAATGAGATACATCATTTCTTTTGATTACTGCTATAAGGGCATTGAGCGTGACATAGAGGTGTGATGAGTTTTTTTTTTTTAACTAATAAAAAAATTATTGTAATTATATTGACCATCAAAATTATAAATTAAAATAGAAATTTTTATTTGTCATTTTTTATATTTTATTTAACTACTCTATAAGGGCAGACCCACTATTTGAGTGTCAATAAAACTAAATAAGGCTCTGTCACTGAAAACTCAGTAAGTGAGTCTGAAACCTAAACGCTGGTCACAGACTTTTGCCAACAAAATGCCACCTAACAGTGCAAAGGAGGGTATTAGCGCGGAAACTCGAACTCAAATTTTGTTTTTAGAAACGTGCCAACATACTATTAATATATCACTTCGGGTCATTTTTTATATTATTGGTCTACCACTTCGGGTCATTTTTTTTTATTATAAATCTGTTATATATAACATTTAAATTTATATCAAACTTTATGGTTTCTTTAGTTTCGTTGGAAAAGAATGAGAAAAGAAATTTTGATCAGAGACTATTATTATTATTCTATTATTTTTTATAATTTTTTTTCTCACAATTTTTTTGTCGATTTAAATAATGTTATTTTTTCACAATTTTTATCCTAACAAAGTATTATTTATTTTTCATTGTTATTATTTTCTTTCTCATAACTTTTTCATCAACCCAAACAATATATTTTTCTCACAATTTTTTCTCTCACAAATTATTGTTCATTTTTTTTCCATCAATTTCTTTCTCACAACTTTCTCATCAATCCAAACAATTTTATTTTTTTACAACTTTATTTCTTACAACCTTCTAACAATACAAACCCACCATAAGAACTCACATTATATGTTTATAAATTAAAGGACACTACTATGTAATTACGTAATTTATGATGTGTAAAAAATATGCAGTTAATCTAATAGTTTATTCATTTATTTTTTAAATTTAATATATTTTTCACAATTTAATAGTTTGCATCTCTACATATTAATTTTATATTTATTAGGCGCCTACAAAACTTTTTTCTAAATTAAATTGTGAGTTGCAAGAGCTTTTTTTTTTTTTTTTTTTCTATAGCCTATCATTTCTCTTTTATTTATTATGTTTTCATCATTTTCTTTTTAACAGAAGGAAATAGATCTTTCATTAGTAAAGTCAGAAGACCTTTACATAGAGAGTCCAAACATAAAAAGCTCACACCACAATTACATAAGGAAACAGCCAAGTCCCCCCCCCCCCCCCCCTGGTTTAAACAAGCATAGCCCAACCAAGTACAAGCCAAGCCCATGACCTAACAGCCCCCAAGCGACCTGATACAAGCTTAGACCTAGACCCATAGCTCGGGTGGGAAAGAAACTGTTTGGAACAGAATCAACGGTCAAGAGTTGTCGGCTCCTAAAACCCCTTTGCCACGTCACGACAGCGAGACCTCAAATCGAGGAAAGTAGCTAGCCCCGCAAGGCCGTCGGTGTCAAGACTACGACAACCAGCTGGGTGTAGGCCAAACATGCCAAAGTGCAAAGATATCGTGCGACTACAGTACGGTAGCTGTCGAGTCTGGAGAAGCCGGACATAGGAAGGTCAAACAAAAGCAGTAGTTGGCAACCGATCAAAATCTGGAGGTAGCGCGAGCAAGCTGTACAAAGGAACTCTTAAACCAAAAACGCCACCCTTCCCTCGCCCTAGACGCCCATGAACAATAAACGCCAACCAAACGGAGACGGCGAAACCACCCAACAACCTTGAAAAACTTAGACCACCACCAAGAGGACAAAGTCCCACCAAACTCACGAAGGAATAAAAAGCTCACACCGGAACAATGTTTTCATCCTTTAATTAATACATGTGATCCATGCTGATGACACAAACATCTATATTAATTCCTATTTATTTTTTTTGGATAAAAAAAAAATTTATTTTGAGTATATCAGTCATTGGAGTTATAAAAGAAGATTAGAGTAATCCATATTTATCTGAGTTTCGTTCAACCACTTCTAAGAGACCGACCCATCACTTGTGAGATTGAGTGTGATTCTACTGTTGGGAACTACGGCGATTACCAAAATTGACTCCCAATGACGCGTATTACAACTTATACTGAAAATGGTCTTCAGCATCTATTAACTAGGGGAGAGTCTAGATAAGAGATTCAAATTCGAATTATTAATATAAAAATATATTGATTTACTACTAAATTATAATTTTAAATAGTAATTACTATTTTTTATTATTGTTTCGAGGAAGTTCCGGGTATATTTATCTTCCGATTTTGCTGGGAGTACCGGCCTTGAAATGGCTGCAAGGGCAAATGGAAAAGAGACTCCTGTTAATTGGGAATAGGATTCAGCTGACACGGCTGATGCGTAAGCTTTTGTTGTTATTTGAGAGTGGCTTCCACTAGAAAGAAAATTATTTAGAGAAATTTTCGTAATCTTAGAAATTTAAAATTTTATATAATTATATTGATAAATGTGTAATAAAAAATAATATTTTTTATTATTTATTTTATTAATATTATTATGTAAATTATAATAATTACTATATTACAAATACTTTTCTAACAAATTATCCCCCTATGTACTTTTTTTTCCCTTTGAGAATATGGACAGCAATCAACAGAAGATTCCAGTTTGTGATATTTATGGACCGAAAAAATAGTTCAGCGTATGATCGACCGGACATTCCTATCAGGCTTTGCCTAAACGGCCACCACCGGTTCTTGTGACGGGTGACATTTTTGCTGTGTTTAGCTTGTGTGATTTTTATGAGAAATGAAAATAATTTAAAAATAAAATATAATTATTATATATATATTTTTTATAATATTTTTTCGTAATTTTTTCATCAATTCATATAACTTAATTTTTTCACAATTTTTTCTTTCACAAATTATTATTATTATTTTTTCATTATTTTTTTACTCACAATTTTCTCATGAATCTAAACAATCTAATTTTCTTACAATTTTTTTTCTCACAAATTATTATTTATTTTTCTTTCTCACAACTTTTTTATGAATACAAACAATTTTATTTTTTCACAATTTTCTTTTTCATAACTTTTTAATAATTCAAACTCACTTAGGAATTCCACTTGAGACATTTTCGAAAATTATTCACGAAATGGAGTTTGGATATCTCCTTTTTTTCTTCTTTTCTTTTTTTTTTAATTTTTTTTATATTGTGGATTTTTTGTGAAGTCCTCTCACTTCCTTCTATTAATACTTAATGAGTTAATCAATAATTATTTCAACCTAAAGATCCATGGGAGATTGAAACACACCAGTCTAAACCTACAGAGTTAAAATAAACAATTTGTTTAAAGGGAACAGGACTGTTTTGCTATATCCCGGCCTGCCTAACGAGAAACCGAAAAAAATGGGATTAAGGGAAAAACAAACAAAGGCAAAAGTTGAGGAAAGCCATTTAGTGCTATAATAAAATATAAGTTCGATGATAAATCGATGAGTTTGTCTCCGCATTAACCTGAGTTCGAGAAACCGAAAGGGAACAGGACTGTTTTGCTACATCCCGGCCTGCCTAACGAGAAACCGAAAAAAATGGGATTAAGGGAAAAACAAACAAAGGCAAAAGTTGAGGAAAGCCATTTCGTGCTATAATAAAATATAAGTTTTCGCTACTTAAAATGGTATTATAATGATAAATCGATGAGTTTGTTTCTGCATTAACTTGAGTTCGAGTTTCACTACTATTGCTTTCCCTATAAAATGAGTTGATTTGCATATTGCGGTACTTAGTTCAAAACTCGTTAATACCGAAGTCAGACGTAAGTTGACTCATTCGACCCTAACAGTACTCGGGTGACGAGTGGTTCTTCGTATGAGAGAAACTAAATGAGAACGTAATACGTGACTCTTAATTTTAACTCACACATGCAATAAATCATATATTGACATTGTATATTTTTTGTTCATTCAAAAAAAAAAAAAAAAGTTTTCAATTCTCCAAGAGATAGTCTATTTATAAGATTTTAAGATTGAAGTTAAAACGTTTTTTTTGACCAATGAAGTTAAAACGTTCAAGTTTACATGTATAGGAATTTTCGAGATATTAAATGACGCAGAAGATGCGTATTTTGTTGGAAAAAAAAAAAACAAAGCGTATTTCCCTGGACCACATAAGATTGTTCACTCGCTTGGCCAGTAGTACTTTGACCGGTCTTTAGTGCACTTGTGTTGACATGTCGACGGAATATTAACACTACCAGGTGGCCTGATGCAATCTGTATTAGTTTGGTTCAAATTTCAGCAGTTTCGTTTTTTATATCAAAAATTTTGCATTTTGTGGATTAATTAGTTTAAAACTTTTTAATATTAAAGTTAAATATGAGAAAAGTCAACTTGAATTTAATAGTGTTTAGATAATAGATCTTTTTTGTGAGGGAGATTAAATGAAAATGATAATTAGTAATTTCTTATTTCACCCTATAAGTACGATAATTTATATATTAGCGATACACTTCTTTTTCTGTTAAAAAAATTAAAATATTAACGACAGAAAAATAATAACACATAAATGTAGCAAATGCATTTAAGAAGTTATGAATAGGGTGCTTCCTCTCGCATTTGAGAGATTTCCAAGTGAACCCAAAACGACCTACAATTCCCAAGCCTAATTAACAAGCATTACGTCCCCCATTTAGCTTTTATTTTTTTTTTTTACTATAAAAAATCGTAAAGTTTGCATTTTTCATGAATTAGTTATGTCTGACAAAGATTAATTAGATCGTTTAGGCTAAATTCTGTACGAGGTATACTTTTACCAATACACTAAGGCCAAAATTCTAGAAATTTTCATAACCAGTTAATGTCTTAGTCTGTCATCAGAAGGTTCGTTGATCATTGTACAGCTTAGATGATTTAGTATTTATTTATTTTTCAGCAAAAGAAAAAAAGAAAAAGCTTATTTCTATATGCGTATGTATGAGCAACTTCATAAAAAGAATTGCTCTTTTTTTCTTTTTTACTTCAACAAGAATTGTTCACCCTTTTTTTTTTTTTTCTTTTGATTGGTTAAGATTTCAAGTATAAGTCATATGCTTCAAGTGTGAGTTATACGATTAATGAACCTCACGTTAAAAAAGAAAGAAAGAAGTAAATAATGTATAAGTAGAAAACCGAAAACTTCATAAACCCAATGTTAATGTCTTAAGTTTATGTTGGGATGTAGTATTAGGACTACGAGTCTGTTGCTTAGTGAACCGACGTAGAAGAAACTCACATTTGGGGATCACCAACTCCCATAAGATTTGGAGTTGCTTACTTGGACTAATATTCAAAATTTTTCCAACTTTTTGACTCTCGCTTTTCTCCTACACGATCCCCTTGTATAGGAGTATATACCGTTAACTTGCATTAATTTCATGGAGAATTGCTTTTATTCACGCAAAAAAATACCAGATGGCAAACCAAAGACGTCAATATGGTCAGGGCAAGGTCAATTTCGTGAAGCCACCGTTGTTTTCTTCTCCAAGGAATATATTCTCTTGCACCGATCACTTTTCTGGTTTTGTTCAGCTTTGAGCTTATCGTTGAGGGGGATTGTACACCCGTGCTGGTTAAGTTAGGCCCAATAATGCTAGATGCCAAGCAACGGCATCCCACATCTGTATCACTAATGAATATTTTGCGTTTCGCACCATTAACAATGAATATTTTCCACGGCTTTTTAGCTGGTGGCATTAACCACGGCTTCCACTGAATAAAATCCAGAAAATTAAAAAGGCCTGCAGGCAAATATATCAGCCGAATAACTTGTCGATTGGCACGTTTTACTTTTTTATTTTTTGTATTTGATATAATTTAATATATCTACTTTGTCTCCTGTGGAAAAAAAAAATGGTCTACTAGATAGTAACTCTATGAGTGCTCATAAATCACATACATTCATTCTCAAGATTAAGATTATGATCCAAAACATAAAAGATAAAGATATATTTTATTAATCATTTCCCTGTAAAAACATGTACATATACTAAGTCTGCGGAAATCAATGGATGTCCAAGTGCATCAAGTAAGTAACAAGCCCACATGCTTCTGACCTGTTTTCCCCCTTAAAAGATAGGAACAAAACCCCCATCGCATAAATGAGGGATCAAATAATTATATGAGAATTAATCAAACAAAGAAGAATTAATTAATTAATAAATAACAAACAATTTCATTGATACTTGATTTGTTATTCAAGCCAATCATAACAAACTTTTTCATTTAGATTTAGATTTTCTCATCGACTAGTGTGATCTTGTTGTCCATTCTGGCAAATAACAAACATTTTGCTTGTCCTTTTGCAAGGGTAGGCGGGTAGCTGAGCAAAAATTGACTGGCAGGTTTTAGGATCCCAATTTGTGAACTGATCTGAACACTTATAGCTAGCCCATTCAGAATTAAACATAGATTATTAAAATCTGATCAGACTGGTTGGTTCAATTAATTCAATTGGTGATTGGACAAGTTTTGACTTTAGTTCATGGTTAGTTTATAATCAATTTGTGGACCAGTCAAAATAATTAAAAATCAGTCAAAATCGGTTAACACTGATAAAAATTCAATCAAAATCGGATCGATCAACCAGACTAACAAATATTAGAAATTATAATTTGATATCAAATTTATTTGAATTATAATTTTAAGCGTTAAATTAATTAAAATTTTTAATTTAATTTTAAATTTAATTAAAATTTTTAATTTAATTCTTAAAATTAAAAAATTAATATTCAATCATCATTTATGAGTATTATTTTGTAAATTATTTTTTTTAGATATATATTTATTATTAAACAACATTTCTACTGATTCAAATATTAGTTCAACAGACTGAACTTTTAACTACTAATTTGTCCTATTCAATGACTATTGCAGTTTTGATAACATTAAAAATCAAAACGAGGATATCTGTTAGCCCCTTAAACACTTGGCATGTAAGAATTGGCGGCACATTACGCCAATTCCTAGTATGAGACTTTGGAGTGAGTGGTCACTCCTTAAAATAAGGTGAAAGCTGAGAGGATCAGCGTAGGTACGGGCCTATGCGGATCTCAATGTGGACCAAGACTTAGGTTGGACAAAAGATGTTGGACTACATGTTCGTGGACTCCATCAGATGGGCCATGGGTTTGGGCCAAGAGGTCCAAAACACAAGACTGGGTCTTGGCCAAGTTTGCATGGCACCAAGTCTCCTACGACGTGTGAAACGTGGGGACGTGCAGGTGTGATTCTATCCGAGTGGCCAAACATCGGGATAATGCTCATCAGATCGTGCATGACAAAGGATCGTGGGTGGATAAGACTTATCGAGATCAAGTGATGGATGATCGTGAGAGATAAGGCTTATAAAGATCGAGTCATGAATGAGAACGTGAGAAGATGAGGATTATCAGCCGCGATAGAGATCGTGGAGAGATAATATTTATCTCCAAAACCTAAATAGTTGGGGGTGTCAGTTATATATAAATCCTATGAGTTGTCATTTGTATTCAGTGAAAAAGAAATCACTCAGAGAGAAAGAGTGTAAACATTGTTGAGAGTTCAAGTGATTGTTCTTTTGTATTACTTGAGTTAAATAATAAAAGGTTGGAAAAAGTTATTGTATATGCTCTTGTGTCTCTTTCGAGTGTGTAAATTGTGTGTCTTACTTATAAAATTCTATTGTGCAAATTATTATGTGTGCGGTTGGCTGAAATTAAGTATGACTTAGTGTCATCACAAGATGTAATTTTGAACGAAAAAATTAGTCGTGTGACAATATCCACAAACAATTTTGTGCGTGCTTAAAAGAAAGTGAAGTAAGCCAAGCTGGATATGGCATCCTAAAGCCTTCCTTGTGGCTGTCGGTTTGGCCGGGAGGTTAATTAAGGCTCCTTGCGCGGTCAGAACTTGGCCTTGGCATACATCTGTTAACGCTTCAAAAGTTGCAGTTATCCAATCGACGACGACAAGCTGACGTTTTGGACAAAAGGATTAATTAGTTTCTTACAAGACTAAACAATATTTTTCCCTCTTGACTAACATCTCCCAACGACTCACTGAAAGGTCCAAACCCAACAGAGCCTAGCCACCTCATTGTGCGCTTTAACAATCTGTTTGGATGAGACGATTTGGTGAAGAAAGAATTGATGAAGAAAGAATTGTATTCTTTTCAACGTTTGGATTGAGAGAAGTAGAAGAATCAAATTATTATTTGCAGAGAAACGATTTCAATGGACTGACAAATTCACTTTCTTTCTCTGACGATACACGAAATTTGAGGAAAGTCGTGAAATTACGAAAAAGTCCATAAATGTTATCCTTTTACGGAAAAGCCTATATAATACACGACTTTGACTGGGAAGCATGTATAAACAATGATTTTATCAAATATTCAACAAAAAGACTTACGGACAGTTTGGTCATTTGCTATAAAACATATTTTCTTTCCCTTTATTTTCTCTAAATATCCAAACAATAAATTTATTTTTTTTACATTTTTTTCACTTAATTTTAATATATTCAAACAACTATAAATAATTTTTTTTTACACTTTTATTTTTATATTACTTTCTTTATCACCACTTTTTTTTCTCTTCTTACGACAAAATCGAAACACGCCATAAAGGAACTTATACCTTTAAAAGGTGAAAGTTGGTAAATGAAAGGGACAAAAAGTGTATCTTTAGAGAAAAAGTTATCAAACAATTGCCGTAATATAATGAGTTAGAATTGTAATTATATAAATTTATTATGTAATTTTTTTATTATATTTATAATTAATACGATTGAATAATAAATTTATATAATTATATTACATAAATTTTTTCCAACAAATTCGTCCGGATATGTAAATTGTAATAGAACCCAAATCAAAAAATCTTAAAATTTTTGATTGTTTATATGTACAGGTGACTGCTTGTGCCGATTCATTGTTTTTCAATTAAATCATACAAATTCTTTTGTACCAAAACAAATTATACAATTGTTTGATCAAATGCCTATAAAGCAGATTCCTAAGTAAATTTTATGTTTTAAATTATATGAAAAATTCATTATAATATTTCAAAGTTCATAAAGTTATATTTCAAGTATAGAATAACATATGATATATACAGAAGTATCAAATATGTATATATAAAAATTGTAAAAATAAAAAATATTATAAACTCACAAAAACACTTACTTATTAGTTAAACTAGTCCTTACTTTGACAAGAAAAATAGAAAATATGAGTAATACTTTACAATTTCATAAAAAAAGATTATACATTATCAAATGAGTAAAGTTTACATATATAAGTTAATCCCCATTTAATGTCTTGACTAAAAATCCACCCTAAACATTTGACATGATAACGAATAATGTCTTCATCAGTAGACTACAATATTCATGGTTAAATTAGTTCTTACTAATCCAGGTATCATGTTGTTAACGTGTGAATTTTATAATAATTAAGCGGATAGGATAATATAAAGAAAGTAGGCGGAAAAAAACTTCAATCAAGTCACATGGTCACTGGAGTAATGTGGGGTAGAGCTATTATTGGCAACGAAGTAAATGTGCGGTAAAAGAAAGAAGGAAACTAACATGAAAGGCCGCCCAACAAATGCAAAGCACAAGTGCACAAAAAAACACCATACGTATTGATCGGAAAAAAAAATGAACACGTTTTTCAAAAAGAGATAGAGGCCTAAAACCGTCATTTCATTCCATGCGAAAGCCCGCTCCTCGGACAGTCGAACCCCAACCCTTTTGCAGAATTAAAAGCATAAAAGTATATGAAATTCAAATAAAAAACACAGAAAATAATATAAGTATATATATATATATTTTTGTCTATTAAGAGGTTCAACCTCACACCATTCTTTCTCAAAATTAGAGGTCAAAATTTTCAAGATAAAAGTCTCAAGTTTTAGTCATTGAAACATTCATAAGGGACAATAATATAATTATATTTTTTTCTGTCAGATACCGTCCAATATCTAGTTTAATGGACTGAATAATTTAGATTCATCCGGATAAGATTCTGAAAGGCTGTAAAAGTCTTCTAACAGGTGTTTAACGCAACTGTATCTCTAAAACTCGAATTCAAAACCTCTGATTAAGAGTAACAAACTCTTATTACTTATACCAGCGTCTGCTGAACAATAATATAATTATATTTAAAAAATTCGATAAAATTTTATGACATGTTGGGCTTGGCTCATAATAAAACAATGTCTTTTTGTCGGGTCCAAAAACTACTCGTTACAATCATGTGGTTTCATCAAGAAAGGGCCCATTGAGAATAAGCCCAAAAAGAAAAGATTGCTTTCCCTTCTTATCTGGATATATAATTTTTTTGTTTTAAATTTTTATATTTTTTTTATAAGTTCTAAATCTTTTTAACATTTTATTTAAGTTTTAAAATTTTTAATTTATCACTAAATCAGTCCTTTTATTTACAAAAAATAATCAATCCATAAATAAATAAATTTAATTTAATGAAAATTATTAAAAAAAGTCAAATAAATAAATTAAATATTTTTTTCATTAACAAATATGCACATAAAATATTTTTTTAATCAATAAATATACGAATTAAATATGTAAAATGTATACTTTTTGATAGAAAAAATTTTTAATTAGTATATTTAACCTTTTTTCAAATAATTTTTATAAATTCAAAATTATTTTTTTAATAGATTAATCACTTTTTGTTAACAGATGTACTAATTTAGTAAAAAATTAAAAAATTTAAAATTTAAATAAAACTTTAAAAAGATTAGGACTCATATATAAAAAAATATAAAAATTTAAGATTTAAAAATTGTATATCCCTCCTCCTTCTTCTTCTTCTTCTTCTTTTTCTTGGGCATAAGACATCCAATACCACAAAAAGGAAAAATGAAAAGCCCCGTCCTACAGATTTGGATGTTTTTCCTTCTCTTTTCTTCCTTTTTGTTTATTCTTCTTTGTTTTCCGTAATGATTAACTAGTCTTAATTTCACAAACAAAACACCCAAAATCTTGAATACCAGATCGTAAAAAGAGCTGTCTTTAACGCATCTTGAATTTACTATTGAGTAAGTAAAGAGTCCAAAGACAATCATCCAAGATCTTGAATAATGGATTCTGGTATTTTTCCATAGTGGGGTCATTTTCTTGCGTTCCCTAGAAAATAAACGTAGCTGCCAGAAAAAAATCAAGGTTTTAACCGGTCGTTTAACCGAAATACTAAGAAATTCGAAATTTAATAAGTTCAATTGATATGATTGTAGTTGAACAGATATTTAATATTAAATATATAAAAAATTTAATATTTATGTATATTATGTAAAAATATTGAGAAGTAAAATGTGAAAATATATAAAATATAAGTATTATATATATTATAAGATTATATTTGAAAATTTTAATTATATGTAATTTATAATTTAATATACAATAATATTAAAAAATTAAGTAATATAGTATAGAGTTAAATAATTAAGGACAATATAATTTAATATATGTTAAGATGATTACTATGATGTATTTAGAGAGACAACTAAACTAATTCCTTTAATTAAGGACAAGGTATATTCTTATTTATATATCTTTTATTTTTAATTAATGTATTTATTTTTATTTGTTAAAAATAAACACACTAATAAATAAATAATTTAAATTATAAATTTAGGCAAAAATATTTTAATCTTAGCAAATTTTTTACATTAAAAAAATTAATCAAAAAATGTTTTGTATTTTTTTTTTGAATTATTTTTCTTGAGTTATACGATTTTTAAGAGAAAAAAAAAGATACAATATTAATATATATTTTATTTGTCATGTTATTACCAAGTGAGAGATAATGGAGTAGTAGTAATCCCTTTGTTAATTATCTTTAAGGAAATGAGTTCGGGTATTCTTAGGCTCAATTTTCATTTTTCCTTTTTACAAAATGTTCAGATTAACAAACAAACCAACGGAACTGGTAGAAGCGGGACCGATTCACAGATTCACGATTAAACCAGTTCGATTCACCGGCTTTTACCCGATTTTTGGACTCTCCGGTTTTAATATGAGAACTGAATCAGATATGAGACCGATTCTCAATTTTTTCAGTTGAACCAACCGGTTCAATTCGATTCTCAAAACCATGGAAAAAATTCGTGAGAGACAGAAACATTCAGCAAGTCTTGATTTCACCGTTGAGAAAACAAAAAGGAGCATCCAAAATCTTGAATAGCCCATTTTGAGGACATTTTCTTGCATTTTCTTGGGAAACAAACAGACGCGAACGAGAGAGAGGGTAGGATTTTCTTCACTTTTTTTTTTTTGCACTATTTAAATTTTAAACTTAATGCGACTTTTCGATCAAGGTAACAGAAAAACTAAGAAAAAAAGTGTAAGGTTTGAGGATTAATTGAACTAAAAAAATCTCGAAGATTTTAATTGAATCTTTACAGCTGATATAGGTTTCATGAATTTTTAATTTTTAAAAACAATTTATAACCATGTATAAAGTTAAGTATAATATGCAAATAATATTTTCAAAAATTACATATGCATTTAAGTTAATTGTATGTAAAATTTATCTTAACTCTATGGGTATGGGTACATATTCAAAAGATTTTGCCACGATTGACACGAAGAAGCATAATGAGTGTTCATTTGTGTATAACTATATTACCAAAGTATAACGAGTGATATCTTATCTTATTATTAAAAAAATATCAATATAATTATATAAAATAAAAAGTTTGTTGTAGTTAAACGCGTAAATTGAATAAAAATTAAACAAAAATCTTCCCCGCATGTCTACCTTTTTTTCTCACTATATACCAATGTTGTTAAAACCGGCTTGGACCGGTCGGTCCGACCGGTTCAATCGGTGACCGGTCAAAGGTCCGGGCCGATTTATGACTACAGTTACCCCTTAACTCAGACCAGTCAAAACCGGTTTGAACCAGTCAAAAAATCGGTCAAAACTGGTGAAAACCGGTCAAAAATCGGACCCGGTTCAATCGGTTCAAACCGGGTATAAAAGTTTTGTAAATTATAATTTGATCCCAATGTTTATTTAAATTATAATTTGAATTTTAAGTTTAATTAAAATTTTCAATTTAATCCTAAATTTATCAAAACTTTCAATTTAATCATAAATTTATCAAAAATTTCAATTTAATCCTTAAAAATTAAAAAAGTAATATTTAATAATCATGTATAAGTATTATTTTTTTAAATTATTTTTATAAATATATATATTAACAAATACCGGTTCAAATACCAGTTCGACCGATTGAACATTGACCCACTAATGTTTCCGGTTCGATGATCGGTTCGGTTCTGACAATCTTACTATATACACTTAATTTTCAAACAAACAAAAGAAATAAATAGAAAAGTGGATCCCACCCTATCTCCACACCCGTGTCTTTTCCCACCCTATTTTTACACCCCGTGTAATTTACCCATCTCCCTTCTTTTTTCCTTGACAATTAACTGGCAGAAAAGTAAGTTTGATTCCGAAGACCAAGTCCGAACTCCCAAGCGCATACGCCCGGAGGGTCACTGACCGGATCAGCATGTGATTTACATTAAAAAAAAAAAATTAATAAATTTTTTGTTGTTTGGCAAGACGTGAAAATACAGTGGAAAACTTATTTTGCAACAGTAAATTGTGAACGTCACCAGCTAATTTAAGGAAAAATTAAATAAATTAAAAAAATAGAAACAAATTTATTCAAATACTCATTTCCCATCATTTAAACCACTCATTGTTTTTTGGGACAAAAAAATCACTAAAACCAAGAAAAGGTAATTTTATAATTTTGAACGCATAGTTATCTTTTTTATTATTTTTATATAATTTGAGTATACCAATTTATTTTTTTAATTATTTTTTATATTTTATCATCTATTTAAATAATAAATTTATTTACTTTTTTTCACAATTTTTTTTAATAATTTTTTTATAATATTTTTTATCACTAAAACCTCGCAGTACAAATGCAGAGTCAGTTGTTCATTTCCAGGGGTGTAGTTTGACTGTCAGACAAAGACTATTAAGATGGTAAAGTCAATCATACATCGGATCACCAACCTACCCACACCCAAGTTCCCTTAACCTGTTACTGTTCAATAATTGCGCTCTCTCTCTCTCTCTCTCCCTCCCCCTCTCTTTCTCTCTCATCTTCAATCTGACAAGTGGGAATTCATTTACGTTTCGAAAAACTTTTCCAGGGGAGACAATTTAGGGATCACCAGTTCATGGGTCCCACCGTCTGTGTCGAATCGAGTTTGATAACTATCTTAAAAAAAGCATCGAATTTCCGGAGAGGCCAATAAGCTTGCGGTTCTGGTGCGGTAGTTTTAAAGTGTTTAATTATGGGGAATTTTTATTTTATTTTTTTAAGTGAATATAATTTATTAATAATCTGATAATATATAATATGTGGGATTTATTAAAATAAAAAAATAAAAATAATATTTAAATAATATTAAATTATAAATTAATTTTATTCATAATAAAAATAAATAAAATTAACAATGAGGTTAATTTTGCTCACGTCAATATGTACCAGTGTTTAAGTGTTTTGTGTGTGTGAGAGAGAGAGAGAGAGGATAATTAACTGCAATTAGACCACCATGTCCGATGTACGTAAAATGGGTAGAGAGTTGTGTAAAGCGTAAATTTCGAGTCTAAAATAATTAAACTCGAAAATACAAAAATAAATTACAAATAAATATTTAAAAATAAAAGAAAATTTACGTGGGGTCGATCTCCGTAGATCCTCCGATTAGTGTTCCTTTTTTGACTCCGTCAAGGGCTGCACGAGCTTGATCTTGACAGAAATAAATTCCACAGATTTTTCTTGAACTGGGTAGACTGAAACCGGATCTGATTTGGATGTTTTGACTACGGTTAAGAACCGCAGAGACCTGATCTGAGCCGATCTGGCTTAATTTCACCGAGGGTCGAAGGGACTTGTTCTCGGATGAGTTGCCTGGATTTTGCTGAGGGCCGTATGAGGCTTAATCCCAGCCGAATTTGTAGTAATTTGATATTTTCAGATCTATATTCTCAGAAATTCAGATTTAGAGCGATCCGAGAATATAAACCTAAAAATAATTTTAGAAATGGAAACAGCAAATTTTTTGGGCCTTACCCCTGAAATATCTCTCAAAAAGGAGTTAAGAGAGTATACTGCAGAGTAAAAGCACGTAAGAAAAGGAGAAATTTTCTTGAGAGATTTTCAAAATTTTCTTTTTCTCTCAAATTCTCTGGATTTTTCTGTTTACAGATTTGCTGAATCTGTTTTGAACTGGGGGGCAGGGGCCTATTTATAGGGTTCCTTTCCTATGTGAACATCACATGGGAAAGGAATCTTTTCTTTAAAAAAAATTTCTTTGGCCGGCGTTGCCAATTTTGAATTGGCAACGCCGGCCATTGAATTCAACGAATTCATCTTTTTTTTTTTTTTTTTTTTTTCTTTGTTTACAAATGCCCCCACTTCAAGGGTCGGTAAGGAAGAACTTTGTGGTCGTGATCCGATCCGAGTCTTGAAGTCCAGGTTGAAGTTGAATGTTGAAATCTTCTATCTCCGACTATGCCTGCTGTTGTTGGATCACAATAGGAACCCGATACGATCTTGAGAAAGTTAGCACCCCAGCCAATATAAAAATTGAAGTCTTGGCTCCAGGTGCGTTCGAGCTTCCATAGCCCGCAAAGGATTTTTTATATCTCTTAAAGTTCCAGAGCTCTGGTGAGGATGATCCGGTAGGTAAAGAACTTGAACCTCCCCAAGAGGAAGGCCCAGCACTTTGGAACTTTAAGACCTGCGCACAGAGAGACTGACTGTAGTGATGATTTCCAAGTCTGCTTCGACGTAAGGAGAGTAGTTGGAACTTCCCTATACGTCGCCGCATCCAAAGAAAGATTAGGATGATTGCAGCGTCTCATCCCTCTGTGGTAGTTGTGAACTAAGGAGAGTAGTTGGAACTCCATGACACCGATGGCGTTAGGGATCCCTCGAGGAAGACTACTCCTTCTTTTCTTAGCTCGTGCGCCTCCAACTTCTTGATCGAAGAATTTCCTGAGACAAGTGCAGAGACTAGCCATTTTCTTTTGAGAAAGAAGAGCTGAGGGGTGAGTATTATGGTTCGGACATGCAGGATATATATACATAACATAAAGAGTTTTTTTTTTTTTTTTTTGAAAAGTCATAAAGAAGGTACGCAGGGTCATCCACGTCCCTTTCCTGCATAAGAGACAAAAGAGGCAGCGACTGACGCGTGTCACGAAAGTCGTTACCATGTGTTGCAGAAGTCGTTGCCGTGTGCTGCAGAAGTCGTTACCGTGTGCTGCCAAAGTCGTTGCACCTTATCTTGTCGGCCGTCCTAGCGGGGCCCGAGGCGCAGCTCCAAGTCAAGCTCGACCTCGTCTGGTGGGCCGATGATGTTGACGTCGACGTCGACGTCGACGTCGCTTTCCAGCTGGTTGATGCTGTCGGAATATTCTGGAAAGAGAGGTAAAGTTTCACCGGAATAACTCCTTTCTGCTAGAAAAATTCCTCCTAGACTTAAGTATCTAGGAGGGATGAACCCTTGGCTGACTCCGTAAGACCACCAGGACCAGCGTGCATGCTCCCATGGGCTACGGCTTTGATGAACATACCGTGGAGAGACTATTGCGGTGGAAGAACTCGGACCTGCTTCATTTGACGGCGAAGTTGTACTGGTGGGATCTACCATCGGAACAGCAGACTGTTCTTTGGAAAAATCAGCTCTCAGTGCTGGTTTCTTCCTGCTTCTCCGATTCTGGAACCAATAAAACACATTTTTTCCTTCGATTGCCCCGAGTGGGCGCAATCGTGAGACAAGTTGGTAAATCTGAGATGCATTAGGCATAATACCTCCATTGTTGTGGAAGACTTCCTCTAGAATTTGCAGTTGCGCCATGGTTGGTTGCCACCTTGTGCGGGGTGACCTTTCTTCTCCCTTGTCTTGAGGTTCTGCAACTGGTTCCATCTTTCTTGTGGCAGAGGAGCAAAGGTCTGGTGTGTGGTGAAGATCGATTGAGACTGATGCTGAGTTTCAGACTCAAACCTTCCGTCGCTTTTATATTTTTGGGCCGTTCACAGTTTATACTCATGCGGGCCAGGAGTTGGATTGGATTTTGAACTTGGTTTCTGGACTGTGTTTGGAACTTGGAATTTTTTGGGTTTTGGGCTTTGAATTGAATTTGGGTTGAGTGTTTGGGTTTTGGATTTGGATTTGGGTTTTTGGGTCGAGTGTTTGGGATTGGACTTTTGGATTTGGGTTGAGTGTTTGGGTTTTGGATTTGGATTTGGGTTTTTGGGTCGAGTGTTTGGGATTGGACTTTTGGATTTGGGTTGAGTGTTTGGGTTTTGGATTTGGATTTGGGTTTTTGGGTCGAGTGTTTGGGTTTGGATTTTTGGGTTTGGATTTTCGCTTGGACTTTCAGATCGGGACTTCCGAATTTTTTTTTTTTTTTTTCGATTTTTTTTTTCTCTTTTTTTTTATTGATTTTTTTTTTCTTCTCTTTTTTTTTTGATTTTTTTGATTTTTTTTTTTTTTTTTTTCAAACATATTTACACATAATATTGTTTCAGAAATTTACCATTGATTGGGCCGATTCGGACGCCTTCTTGGTCTGACAGCATGTAAGCGTTGTGAGTATAGGCCTCCTGCACTAGGTATGGCCCATCCCATTTGGAAGTAAGCTTGTCACCAGGCCGATGCTTCATGTTGATGGGCCGTCGCACTGCAAGAACAAGGTCTCCAACTTGAAAAGATCGAGGGCGGACCCTGCGGTTGAACGTGTTGGTGAGCCGGGCTTGGTAGCACTCAAGTTGTTGTTGTGCTTCAAGCCTCCTTTCATCAAGGGCTTCTAACTCATCCAGACGTAGGCGAGCATTCTCCTCCTGTGTGAGTCCTTCCAGAACAGCCATGCGCAGGGATGGAATCTGTGTTTCCAACGGCAGTATTGCTTCGACACCGTAGACAAGTGAGTATGGCGTCGCCTGTGTTGGAGTCCGGTAAGTTGTACGATACGCCTATAATGCCTCTGGAATTCTGTCATGCCAATCTCTTTTGGATTTAGAGACTACCTTCCGCAACAGATTGCATAAGGTCTTGTTGAATGCTTCGGCCAAGCCATTTGCTGGGGCATTGTACATGGATGACTTGTACTGCTTGAACTTGAACTTCTCGCAGAGCTTGTCGATTAAGCTGTTGTAGAACTGCTTACCATTATCAGTGATGATGAATCGAGGGACTCCATAGCGATAGATCAGCTGAGTCCGGATGAAATTGGCAACATGCTCCTTTTTTACCTCTCTAAGTGGAATGGCTTCAGCCCATTTTGAGAAGTAGTCGGTTGCTGCGAGGATGTACAGGTGACCTAGGGATGACTTTGGCAAGGGCCCCACTAAGTCAAGACCCCAAGCATGGTTGGCCAGTAGTATCCCATCCTTCTGAGTTGGAAGTGCAACTTAGGCCCTGATTGATGTCCACCACAAACACCAGAATGTGCTTCAGTGAGAGCCTGTTTTGCCTCTTCATTGCCTAGGCAACGAAGTAAAACTCCATCAAAAGACCTTCGATACAGAGCATCCTTGAGATATATGAAGCGGGGAGCTCGTCGTTGAATTTCTGTCTTATGACGACGATCTTCGGGCAGCTTCCCGTGTTGTAGGTAGTCAATGATTGGTTGGCGCCAATCCTCGTCCTCCGCGAGACGTACAGATACAGCGTTGGCTGCTGTAGTTTCTTCATCATCCTTCTGTTGTACTATCCATTTCTGACATACAGCAACAACTGTAGCTTGGATTTCTGACTTTGCAAGAGAGGTGGCCAAGTTAGCCAACGCGTCTGCCTGAGTGTTTTCTCGTCGAGGCACATGCTCCAAGGTGATGCTTTCAAATTCATCCATTAGCTGTCGAGCACGTTGATGGTAAGGCGCAAGGTCCTCTTTCTTCACATCATACAACCCTGTAAGTTGGTTGATGACGAGCTGGGAATCTCCATGGACTTCTATAGTTGGAATCTTCATATCGACAGCCATTTGAAGACCAATGATCAAAGCCTGGTATTCAGCAACATTATTTGAACATAACTCACCGAGAATGATAGCATATGGTAGTATTTGTCGTTGAGGAGTGACAAACACTATGCCGGCACCAGCACCATCACGCCTTGCTGCACCATCAAAGAACATCGTCCATGGTGGTAGTGTCTCAATGTAAAAGACCTCTTCATCTGGAAGATCGTCTGTGAACTCCCAATCAGACGGAATAGGGTGATCTGCAAGGAAGTCTGCTAGAGCTTGTCCTTTGACTGCTTTTTGAGGCACGTAGAGAATGTCGTAGCTTTGTAGAATTACTGCCCACTTGGCAAGTCGTCCTGACAAGATTGGTCTGGATAAGATATATTTGACAGGATCAGCTCTGGCAATGAGACGTACCGTGTGAGCTTGCATGTAATGTCTCAGCTTATCAATGGCAAAGAACAGTGCTAGACATGTCTTTTCAATGGGCGAATAACTCAGCTCCGGACCGTTTAGTGTTCTGCTCAAGTAGTACAGGGCAACTTCCTTTCCCTGCTCGTTTTCCTGTGCAAGCAAGGCTCCCAAAGATCTTTCCTGTGCTGCAATGTAGAGAATCAACGACTTTCCTTGAATTGGAGCACCTAGGACCGGTGGATTGGAAAGGTACTTCTTTATGCTTTCAAAGGCTTTGCTGCAAGCTTCGTCCCACTCGAAGTTGACATCCTTCTTCATCAACCGATGGAAAGGTTGACATCTCCCAGCTAAATTGGAGATGAAACGGCGAATGTAGGCTAGCTTTCCTTGTAGACTTCGCAGCTCGTGCAGGTTTTTAGGTTCAGGCATCTTTTGAATTGCCTCAACCTTTGACTGATCAACTTCGATTCCACGATGGCGCACCACGAACACAAGAAACTTTCCTGATGTGACACCGAATGCGCACTTGAGAGGGTTCATTTTGAGCTGATGCCTCCGAAGTCTTTCGAACACTGTCTTGAGATCCTCAAGGTGGTCTTTGCGCTTCTTAGTCTTTATAACTAAGTCATCAACATAACATTCTACAATCTTGTGCAGCATATCATCAAAAATTTTTTGCATAGCACGTTGATAAGTGGCGCCAGCATTTTTTAATCCAAACGGCATAACTTTGTAGCAGTATATACCTTTTGGGGTGCGGAATGCTGTCAACTCCTCGTCTTCTGGTGCCATTCTGATTTGGTTGTAGCCTGAAGAACCATCCATGAAGTACAATGCTTCGTGACCCGTTGTTGCATCGACTGTGATCTCCGTTATGGGCAATGGAAAGTCATCTTTCGGACAGGCCCTGTTAAGATCTCGAAAATCAACACATACTCTCAACTGTCCATTCTTCTTTCTTACCGGGACAATGTTGGCAATCCATGTTGGGTAAGTGACCTCTCGGATGAAGCCGGCATTGATTAGCTTGTTCACCTCCTCCTCGATTTGTGGAATGAGTTCCGGGTGGAACCGTCGTTGTGGCTGCTTGACAGAACGGACACTCTTCTTTACTGCTAGACGATGCACCGCAATTTTTGGGTCAAGTCCAGGCATTTCTTTGTAACTCCATGCGAACACGTCCCTGTATTGACTTAATACCTGAACATATTCTTGCTCTTCTTCTGCAGTAAGTAAAGCACTTACAAATGTAGGTCGAGGATTTTCCGGAGAGCCAAGATTGACCTCCTTGAGTTCATCAACAGTTGCTTGGCCACCATCTTCAAGTTCCGGGGGAGCCTCCTTCACTTTACCATCTGATGAGTCGGAATCAGCCTCCTCGCTAATTGTGACATGAAATGTAGAACCTCTGACTTCACCTTCTTTGTTTGACTGGATAAGCCTGTCTTCGAAGCACTTCTGAGTCGGGTTGGGTATGTCCTTCCTCCTATTTAAGATTAGTACAATAATAAAAAAGGGAAAAGGGGGCTAACCTTCTAGACGTCGTGACTTCGACACATAGTGCAGGAATGTGATGGTGCTTGCAGATGGAGCCTCCTACAGGCAAAGTTCGGCAGGCTGTGGCTGCTTCTCACCTGTTAGGGTCTGCATTGTTGTATTGTCGCCTTTTATACTCGTGCGAGGCAGGAGTGTTGAATTGTGGTGTCGCATTTTATGCTCGTGCGAGGCAGGAGCGTTGAACTGTGATGGATTGATTATCGCCTTTTATACTCGTGCGAGGCAGGAGTGTTGAACTGTGATGGATTGATTATCGCCTTTTATACTCGTGCGAGGCAGGAGTGTTGAATTGTGGAGCTGTTCGCCTTTTATACTCGTGCGAGACAGGAGTATTTTGTTGAACTGGTGAGCTGTGGAGCCGGAGAGTTGGTGAGCTGCTGAGCTGTTGAGCTGCTGAGTTGTTGAGCTGTTGAGCTGCTGAGTTGTTGAGCTGTTGAGCTGCTGAGCTGTTTGGTAAGCTGCTGAGCTGTTGAGCTACTGAGTTGTTGAGCTGTTGAGCTGCTGAGCTGTTTGGTAAGCTGCTGAGCTGTTGAGCTACTGAACTGTTTGGTGAGCTATTGAGCTGCTGAGCTGGACTTTGATTCAGGGTTTAAGTTTTACCCTCGAATCTGGATTTGGACTTGGAATTTAGATTTGGGATTTGAGCCCGAGTTTAGCCGAGTTTATGTTTGGCTTTGAATTTTGTTGACTTTTGAGTCGGGATTTGAGATTTGCCCCCAAATCTAAATTTGAATTTTGATGAAGGGTTCTGACAATGCACAAGAACTTCAGACATTTTTTTTTTTGGCCTTTTTGTGCTTCTCTTTTTTTTTTCTTTACCTTTTTTTTTTTTGAATTTTTGGCCCCCTTTTTTTTGTCTTTTTTTTTTTTTTTTTTGTTTTTTTTTTTTGGAGAATTTTTTTTTTTGTATTTTTTTTAATCTTTTTTGATTTTTTGGGATCTTTTTTTTTTGCTTTTTAATTTTTCTTTTTTTTTTGAATTTTTTTTTTTTTTTTTTTGAGAATTTTTTTTTTTTTTTTTTTTAATTCTTTTTGACATAACAGTAGTTCTGAAATTTACCTGCTTTATTGGGTCAGGTCGAAATGCATTTCTGACCTGATAACATGGAAGCATTTTTTTTTGAACTAGACATGACCCCTCCCACTTGGAAATGAGCTTGTGGCTGAGTCGGTACTTTCGTCCTTCTGTTGGTCCGATTGGCTAAAAACTGTGTCCCCAAATCGAGATGATTGAGGACGATCTTTGCGGTTAACTGCATCAGCGGGTTGGGCTTGGTGAAGCCCTTTGTTAACGTCATCTATTTGCTGTCTTAATTCCTTCATATTTTCAATCAACTGTGCATATCCGCTAATCAGCTGTGAATATCCGCGGTTTAAATCTGCAAACATTTTTTCTATTCTGGTGATGTTGGTCAGCCTGACATCAGCAACGGTAGATGGTTCTCCACGGAAGACTGTTGTAGAGGGCCCGTCGGATCTTTCCTGACTTGTTTCAGCACAACGCGTTGGATTTTGCTGTTCAACAGAATTTGATACTCTATAGAAGACTGGAGTAGAGGGATCTTCTTTTTCCTCTGTGTTCGTTTGTGCAGAATAGGTCGGATTCTGTTGTTGGGCAGAATTTGATATTCTACCCCTAACTTCGGTAGGGGTAGGTGATCGACTCCTCTGTTTAGTGACAGAGTCACGTGAGAAATCTAACTGCTGTGTGAGCTGCAAGTCCTCAATTTTAACTTTGTTGGTGGCGAGGAACTTTGTTCTTGCGCGAGTCTGTGGACTCAATTGAGTGGCAAGAAACTGTGTGCGTCCGCGGGTTTGTGGTCCTGCGTACCCAGGTAGGGTAGTTGATGCAGGCAATGGAGCCGTTGTCTTCTTTTTTGTGGCAGCAGTTATACTCCTTTTTGGTGCCATTTAATGTGCTGAACACCTTGTTTATTTTATTTTTTTTTTCACCTTTTTCGTCTTTTTCTCTATTTTGTCTTTTTCTCTTTTTCTTTTTCTTTTTTCTTTTTCTTTTTTTTTTTTCCTTTTCTTCGGCTCTTTTCTTTTTTCCTTTTTTTTTCTTTTTTTCTTTTCTTTTTTCTCGGCTCTTTTCTTTTACCTTTTTTTTTTTTTTTTTAAGGAACAAGAGATGGGAGGTGAAGTTGTCCCACCGAGCGTGCCAAAAATTTGTAAGGCGTAAATTTCGAGTCTAAAATAATTAAACTCGAAAATACAAAAATAAATTACAAATAAATATTTAAAAATAAAAGAAAATTTACGTGGGGTCGATCTCCGTAGATCCTCCGATTAGTGTTCCTTTTTTGACTCCGTCAAGGGCTGCACGAGCTTGATCTTGACAGAAATAAATTCCACAGATTTTTCTTGAACTGGGTAGACTGAAACCGGATCTGATTTGGATGTTTTGACTACGGTTAAGAACCGCAGAGACCTGATCTGAGCCGATCTGGCTTAATTTCACCGAGGGTCGAAGGGACTTGTTCTCGGTTGAGTTGCCTGGATTTTGCTGAGGGCCGTATGAGGCTTAATCCCAGCCGAATTTGTAGTAATTTGATATTTTCAGATCTATATTCTCAGAAATTCAGATTTAGAGCGATCCGAGAATATAAACCTAAAAATAATTTTAGAAATGGAAACAGCAAATTTTTTGGGTCTTACCCCTGAAATATCTCTCAAAAAGGAGTTAAGAGAGTATACTGCAGAGTAAAAGCACGTAAGAAAAGGAGAAATTTTCTTGAGAAATTTTCAAAATTTTCTTTTTCTCTCAAATTCTCTGGATTTTTCTGTTTACAGATTTGCTGAATCTGTTTTGAACTGGGGGGCAGGGGCCTATTTATAGGGTTCCTTTCCCATGTGATTTCCCATGTGAACATCATATGGGAAAGGAATCTTTTCTTTAAAAAAAATTTCTTTGGCCGGCGTTGCCAATTTTGAATTGGCAACGCCGGCCATTGAATTCAACGAATTCATCTTTTTTTTTCTTTTTTTTTTTTTTTTTTTTTTTTTCTCTTTGTTTACAAGTTGTACAATTGTGTCGTATACCCACAAATTTCTTTTGCCTCATCCAATACAATAATAATCTTCACTTTCATTTTTCATGTTAAAAAATATATATTAACTTTATTTTTTCTAACACATTGAAAAATATACCTTTACTTTCTTTACCAAAGCCAATGTAAAATATCATATAAAACTGACATTTTATACATCGGTAGAGTAAGAAATTTTAACAATAAGAGATAAAAAAAGCTTGACTACTTAAACACAGAAAAAGAAGTATGTGGGAAGTACGTAATTTATTTAATTAATATCTAATGATTTTTGTGTTTTTGAATCCAATGCACTTTTACAATCTAACGGTTCATATTACTGTGTGCTCATACGGGTCCTATTTGGTGTTACCATAAAGAATTTCTCGAAAAGATAATTTGGGGCCAAAAATAAATTTAAATGAAGACAAAATAAAAATTTTAGTGAAGGACAACTTAAAAAAAAAAAAAAAAACAGTGGTGAAATTGGAGCAAATTTCAATTTTCAGTCACATCTACCCATATGAACTCAAAGATACAGATCATAAAACCTATATAAATGGGCTTTATAATTTAAATGCCGGCGATCATGCCTACATGTTCATGTTTCCTTTCTCCACCAAACTCATGGAACATTTCCACCGGGGCCAATTCGTACCAAGAGAAATTCTATTAATTAATTGGATGCGCACAATAAAAGAAATTTAATCAACTGGGGTACGCAGTAAGTATATGGAAAGATACACCCCAACACCTACACACATCTACATACATATACGTACGTATGTGTTTTACTTATATATGTAAAATAAATGAATAATTGAATAATTAAGAGGGCACGATTACTATAACAAAATGGTCCATTATTAATACAGTTATTGATAGACAAACAATCAACACTACTAAACAAGCCAGACACATATATAATCTAAGTCTTGCAACACAACGTAGGAGTTCCCATATAAATTTTGAGGTACACCACAATTATATATATCAAACATAATATTACAGAAAGACCTGGAAATGAAGGCCTTTTAACAACCTTGCTCAAAACCTGTGTGCTTTCATCCCCGTTTTGGTTCCGGCAGGTTTTTGAGGTCATAGTACGTACTACTTAGCTTCTGTTCTTGCATTTGTCGATGGCCCTTGGCGCTAGAACAGAATTTCAGACAGGAGAAAATAATTAAACAGTTATTAATTTAAATGGGAATTAGGAGTGAAACAGAAAGTCAATGATTCTATAATTTACTTTAGTACATATCATCGCGAATAAGAGCAATGTTTGAAACTGAGCAGGCAAAAGGGATAACTAATATTTAAGTTTTTATTACTTGTTGCCATATTGAGTAGATTTACTGCTTCAAAGAGGCAGCTAATTAACAAAAGAATGAAATGAAATGTTCCAAATGTTCCGCGATGGAGCTTCTTGCTCCCATTAGACCATTTTTTTTATATATGGAATGCTAACGCGTAATAAGCAATCTAAACCTTGTACATATAAAACAAGTTATACTAACCAAGTCCAGTGGCATCTGTTCCTTTCATTATGCGCAGCCGCTTGCATGATTCGACAAACATCCTGTGTGAAATGAAGGCAAACTTCAGTTCACTCATTGCCCCATTGTAAGAATTATTGAGTTTTTTTTTTTTTTTGGTATTACTTTTTCAATCTAAATCTTCATGCGTCATGACATTGGAGATGAATCAAGTAATGAAGGACTTACTCCCAAGGCACATCGCCGACCAGCATCCAGTCACCATCTTTATCTTCATAAGTTGGAACATAATCGTTGCCATTAGGCAGATCAATAAGCTTGCCCTCATTTATGAAATCTTTCATTCCTTGAGACCCAAGATTGCCTTAATTATTTAAAGAATTATATATATTACAACTCCTTAAGCCAAGATTCAATTAATTAAAATAATTTTAAAAAAATGGATGGATAAATCCAGATAATTATGTGTGAATATTTGTTTACCTATGGTGAAGGAACTAAACATCTTGCCTAAGGCATCGGAGAGCTCCTGGTAGCTCTTGTACATCTTTAGGTCGACTTTACGGAGGTAAGGTGCTCCGTCCACGCTGACCTTCACGAAGTTTGCATTATTAGTGCCAAGCTTCTCACATTCCTCATCAGGGCTGCTCTTTTGGACAGCTAACATGTTCTTCCGGAATGATCGTACAGGAGGCCAACCCACAACCTGTGCCCTAAAAATTTCATTTTTTGTGTATCAATTTGCCAAACTAAATGAGCATTAAATACTATGAAACCAATACAAAGAAATTTATAACCACCAAAAAATTGAAGCAGACAAAAATTTTTTATGTTACATTGCGGTTAAAGATTAGTATTTGCCGCTACATATTTTCCCTGCCTGTTCTGTAATTTGATGCGAGACATATTGGTTCTGCTTCTTTCTCTTATCTTAAGTTGTCTCTACTTTTATTTTCCTACAATTTTCTTGTTTCTCGGGATCCAAATATTTCGGGAGAATATTATATGTTTTTTAATAGCTTACCGATTGGAAGGAAATTAAAAGAAATGGAAAAAGAACGTAAAATTGCTTATCTTTAGAATATTGATAACCTTAATCGTTGCTGATAGAATAATTAATTACTTCAAAAAAATAAAAGTGGTTTCTCATAATTAAAGATAGGATTGAGAGTTGAACTTGGGATTCACCTAACCAAGAGTAAGACCTTACTGGCAATTAAATAAATAAATAATTTTTTTTTCCTATCGATTTCATGAAACATATAGATTCAGGAAATTAGCGCAACATTTTCTTGGATATGTTCCCTAATTATGGATAATAAATCAATTGGGATCCAGATAACAATATGCTTTATATTAGACGCAAAAGCGACAATTTTTCTAACATTCATTATTATAATTATTTGTAAGCCTCAATCTGAACCGTGATGACAAGATTTTTGCCCCAAATGATGTTGATTTTGCATTTTTCTCTCGTTTCTATGGCAAAACCTATTTGTTTAGCAGTTGATATTAACAACTAAAACGAAGATAAGAAGAAAGCAAAGCACAAGTGGGATTAATTATTAAAGTATTAGACGCTTTTGTCTCCCTATGTATGAAATGTGCTTAAATTAAACACGTACCTAATCTGCTAGTCTTATTCTACAAGACAACCATTATGCAGGCACGTAGTAATAGGCGCGCAATTATCTAAGGTAATTTTGTTTTTTTTATAATACAATATATTTTTCCAAAATACAGTACATTTTATTTAAAATAATATACAATTTAGTTGTTTGCAAAACAAAAAAAAAAAATCGATTACTTTAACTGAAATGCCAATCAAAATTTTCCCATAACTACAATAATGAACCAAGATGCTGATATGATCTTGAAACATCAAAACATGAAAATTAGGATGATCAGAAGAATAATAATAGCCAAAAAGAGTATGCAGCTTACTTAGTTGGAGGTTTTTCTGGATCAGTGGCAAGAAGGTTCTTCCCAGTTGCCGCCCTAAGCAGACTCTTAGACTTTTCATTTGGATCAATCCCCAATTCCTTTGAGGAGAGATTAAGCTTCAAATCCACAGTTTCAGAGAAATTTCTTTTCCTTGCTACTTCTCCTTCACCACCATTCCCTGGTAACCCTAGCCTCAGCTCTGTCTCCTCAAACCCCATCCTTGCCTTCTCTACTTCCATAACTTAGTTTCTGAGAGTTTTTGGAGTCTCTCGATAACTCGGCTGCGCGCCTTTGATCTCTGTCTAGCTTGGATCTTGTGATACTTCGTTGATTGAGCTTGAAACGTTGAAGAAAGTGAAAATTTCTAAAAACTACTGTGATGAGAGAGAGAGAGGGTAATAATATATGGGACGCTCGGGAAGAGTTGCGTGGTTGGACTTGATGGGTTTTAATATACGGAAGTGAAACAATTATTGATTTCGAGTTCGAGCAAAATTGAGGGGTGCTGATGAATTGTTTGAAGGAGTATGTGCGCTGGATTTTTAAGCTTTTGTTGGAGTAGGTGACGGCATGGTGATGTTATCTTCCTCTGCTTGTTTGTGGCCTGTTGGCTGTTCTTTGCCATTTCCACTGCGGTTTTGTCCCATGGGCCACCACCCCCTCTATTACTCTTTTAAAATTACCTTTGACAAAAATCATAAGTTAAAATTATATTATATTTGCCTGTTCACAAGTTTACACTTTTGACAGTAACCAATATTTTGTGGTCAATAAGATATATATATATATTCCATAAATTATTTATTATCTTGTTCAATACTAATATATTGAAGCAAAATTGATACCATATCATGTCGCATTATCTACCGTAACACGTGCGTTTAGATCACTAATTTGAAATTGTCATTAATCTAAAATTAAATTGATATTTAATTATCATAGAGCTTTTCCTTCAATGATTAATTACATTGTTTCTCCTCTCCATACTTGCAACTAACTGCCTTGGAAATTAGCAAATCTACATTGGATCAGGAGGTGTCTTCCGAAATTCGAGAAATTCACTTTTGCCAAGCGGACTACCCGAGTTCTACGAATAAAGAAAATAGAGCATTTGCTTTGTGTGTAAGTTGTATCAACATGTTGGTTCCTTGTCCCGTATCTCTATTGCCTTATTCAAAATTTTTCGATGGGGTTTTGAGGACAATCAAAGTTTATAAAAACAAAAATACAAAATAGCGTGCTCAACTTACTTTATAATAATGTTCTCCGGAAAGTCCATATGGTCCCAATTGGTGCATTAATTTGGATAGAATTACTTATGAGAGTTTCTATAGTCATAGGTGTGGTCCTATCATAAGAGGATCGTATTCATGCCATTGGTTCAAAAATTCTTTGTAATTAAGAGCATTCCAATGTATGCCATCAAACCTGGCATCAATGACGAGTTTCTCCCCATCCAGTGTCGGCCTTCTAATTTAACAGAAGCTATACATCAATTAACGTTTATAGTTACTTGAAAAAACATGCAAATTAAGCACGTTGAAGGTACATGATATTCAGATTGCTTGCAAGCACAATTTTAGTAACCAAAATCAGAAATATGTAACCGTTATATCTCAGGCAATCCATCAGAGGGCATGAAAACAAGTCCTGATGTTTGGTCTAGAATTGCATGGGACGCACGCTGGCCACGTTCATCATCTCCAAAATTCACCTTGCAAACTAGCGTGGAATGGGGACAGGACCAGAAATTTGTGACGTAGCCTGATACGTAAAAAAAAAAATAGCAAGTTAATTTATGCTTGGTAACGTGTCTCAACTCTTAACAACTTAGCTACTAGCTATATTATACATATTATAACTACTTCTTGTTACTATAATTTTTACAAAAAAAAAAAAAAAAAACCAAAATTTTAATCCGACATAATTTTGTAGAGAGCGGATTCTTTCCAGTTTCCAGAGGGCCTGGCTCTGAGATAGCGGAAAAAAGAAGAAACAAATGTGTACAAACTATTTTGATCATAAAGTTTCAAAATGATATCTTTTAAAAAATATTCTAATAATTAAAATTAAAATTTTTATTTTAGAAATTCTAAGTTCAAATTTAAAAAAGAGAGTAGTGAAATTTATGAAAGAGATAATTATACTCATTATATAATTTATGATTTTATAAATCTCTTGATAGACTAAAAAAAAAGAATTTCAAAATATTGTCTACAACGAAAAAAGGAAAAATAAAAACTGAAAAAAAGAGGAGAGAAGAAAAAATAAAATAAGAGAGGGGCTGGGGTTGGGTGTGGTTGAGATGAAGGGTGGGACAGGAGGGTAAAGAAAGGCACGTGCATAGATTCATTGGAAGGAGGAGGGGGCCACGTGAAGCTGTTTATGTACATGGGGCTCTGTCGCCCAAGTGTCAAACCCTATCCCATGTGCGCCGCTGCAGGGCTGGGCAATGCAGGGCATCCCCCCACACTTACATATACAACAGACTCACCTCTTTTTGTTAATTATTTAATATATACTATGATCCATTAAATGTCACTGTGCCTAATGCCTGGCTATAATACACATCTGACCTATAATACACATCTGACCATCAAGCAATTGAGGGAAATCTTTAAATTATAGTATATCATATTTAAACTGGCTTTAAACTTCCCCCAATTGTGGATCGTATGTATGTATAGAGGCTTCAAAGACAAAATGCACATATCCCAGTAAGAATAATAGTTATATTAAATGGGGTTGTGTGTGTTCATTTCGTTGCAACCACTTTTTTTTTTTTTTTTATGAGAAAAGGTGCTCGAATATATAATGATCATAATATTTGTAGGCTGAGGCAGGTGTTTATACTATTTTTATATTTTATTCAACTGTCTTAAAAGAAACATACTTAGTATCCATCCGAACACCATTAATTCATGTTTTTTTATTTTGGGGGTTTTTTTTTTTTAATAGAATACTACTGATGAATCAATGATTGTTGATCAGAGATGCTGCCGGTTATGCATGGGGCGGTGGCAACCTATATGGACGATTTTAGATTAAAGAAGTGAGGCCAAGCAGTGCAGGGGGGAATCATTAATTAAAGAATTGAATAACCCAATTAGTTACAAAAGAAATTGGGCAAAAAACTGATTATTAATTTCATAACGTGGATTGGCCAGCGTACCGCTTCTTTAGATTGAACGTCAATTTGTAAATGATTATTTTTCCCATTAGCGTGGTCAGTCACTTCCCATATCGTGCGCATGCATGCCTAATATCAAGTCACACTTTGATTTAGGGATGCAATTTTTTTTCATTTTTGCCTTTTTCATGATATATTTTTTTTCCAGGTCTGATCCCAACAAAATGCTCACATTTCTGGTGGAGTTTGATGGCTCCCTTTATCATGATTTATACACTCTCCATTAGTAAAACAGAAAGCGCACCTGTGACATGACGTGACTTTTTTTTTTCCGCCCTGGGAGTCATCCAAAAGAGAGATATCAGAATAAGATGTATACCAAAAAATTTTTTTGAACAACTTGTTCATCAATGACTTCGCTTTGCAAGTTTGCGCGAAGGACATACCTACAGAAAAGGAAAAAAAAAAAACTGCTGTATGTAGAAACAATAGGAGGAACTTTACAAATGTTACCATAAACAAGAATATCTGTTAACAAACCGCCATCAACCCATATTTAATTCAACATTGACAACCATTTACGTGCACGAAACATGTCCTATGTTCCAGCAATCAAATCACTTGTTGTGTAGGAACACATAAAGTTTAATTAAATTACAAATTTCGCTTGAATCTCCAATTGTAACAAAGTCGTAATGATGGATTTTTGGGTCAAGAGGTGTCAGGCTCATGTCCTACTTTTCGATTACCAACAACGAAATTCTACTGATGGGTGGTTTTGGACAATGCCCTGCTCCCACCCCATTTATTCTTAGCATAATTCTAGATTGGTTCAATAACCATTCGTGTGTAGCAGTAGAAAGATTAGGGACGAAAGCTGAGAATCTGTGGCCATGCGTGCGGCCAACAATCCTACTTGTCCAGGGTGTTGGCTTGTGATGGTGACTGGTTCACTGATTGGGTGACGTCGGCACAGTGACTGGGTCACCGAGTACCATCGTTGGCTTATCTGGGCTTGGCGTTGCCGGATATCTTGTCCCACTTTTTCGGATCAACATGGACCCTTCGTGGATAAGTCTAAGGGAAGAGGCCGAAACACATCACATTAATTTGAATCTTGTCAGCGTTAGGTTTGGGCCTCAATCAGACATATATATATGGGACCAGTCCCCACCATTTTAGTGGAGAATTCCTGAACGGAGGCCATACGAGCTGAGTGCTCGCGCGTGCTTGAAAAGGATGTCAAAGATCCCAATAATGGCTACTATATGTTCTCTACGGATCAAAAGGACTCCAGAATAATCTTTGACATTAATTTTGATTAAGTTTTTAGAAGTCATTTTAATAATTAAAATTTAAATTTTTATTTTAAAGAGTTTAAGTTTAAATCTTATAAAATAATACGAAAATTACCTCATCGTATAGTTAATGGCCTAATAGACCTCTTAATAGAAAAAAAAAAGTTACAATAAGATATCAACAAGGTAATGGATTGATTAGATGCAAAAGGAGTCGTTGGCAGGACAATAATCGTGCCTTTTGGCACATGCCCTATATAATTACTTCGTAATACAAGTATTATTGCTGTTGTGAAGCACAGATTTTTGCATGAAACCGGGAAAAGGTGGTTTTTTTTTTTTTTTTGTGTGTGGTTTTTGAATCAGGGCTAGTCTTATAACCTTAATTTTAGCCTTTAATTAGAGCCTCTTTGACCAAACTCGAAACTCGTCCCTTTCCGAACTGTGTATCCTCGAGTGTAATTGTCCGTCCTAATCCTAGTGACTTTGTTCCTCTGTTAGAAGGGGACGATGGATAACATGGAGGACAGACATGAGGTGCACGGCCGAACCTGATCATGTGTTGCAAAACAAGTTGAAGAAAATTAATAATATCAAGCACCAAAGAATGATCTAAAGGCTGTTTCCAACGTCCCACAAACACGAGAAAAGTAAGAATCCAAGGTACCAAATATCAAGTTCTTTTTAATTTTTAGAAATTTTATTAGATTTCTCACCGTGGAAATGCGACTAGCAAAAG
Organism: Carallia pectinifolia; assembly: GCA_037832335.1. Classification (NCBI taxonomy): domain Eukaryota; kingdom Viridiplantae; phylum Streptophyta; class Magnoliopsida; order Malpighiales; family Rhizophoraceae; genus Carallia; species Carallia pectinifolia. Next base: position 6,889,819 of record CM075451.1, read on the forward strand.
ATTGAAATTAACGTACCACTAATCTCGTTACTTGGATCCGTAGTCTAGAAATTGGAACAAGGTGACGGAGCCACGGTACATCGGAAAGGTTTAACAAAGATGCTGAGGAGCCTTGGAGTGAAATCACAACTAAGAAAGAGGAGGAGAAATTGGAAAAGAGGAAACACAAAATTAGTGCTTTGCTCTACTCTGGGTCCGCAAGATGCCACTGGAGTGGACAATTGGTGCCTGTTGACTAGTTACATTTACATTGCCTTTGGAAAGGAAAAAAAGAAGTGAGAAAGAAAAAAGTGAAAAGATTAAAGTAAATTATTATATTTAAAAAATATTTAAAAAGTAGGGAAGTGAAAAGTTTTTAATTATTTTAATTCTCTCTATTCTACCAAAACTAATCCTTACAAAAATAGAAGAAAAGTTATTGATTTTCTACTAAATTTATTAAATGACTCAATTACTCCTCACATAATTTAAAAATCACAATTTTACTTAAATAAAATATTTAAATAAAATTTATTATGAAATGTAAAATTGTCATTTTAATACATTTTATTTTTTTCTCCCTCACTTTCTATTTTTTTTTAAAAAAAAGAATTTATAATTTTTCTTTCTTTCATCGCCTCTTCCCAAATATAAAAGAGGATAAAAAATATTCATCTCCTTCAATAATCATCTCTTCTGCTTCTTTCTCTCTCACTTTTCTCTCTTTTAAATATTTTATCCAAATACAATGTTAATATTAGCTAAATATGTTAGCTTTTTTATTTTTAAACTCTAAGTTTAATAGTCTGACGTATGGTGTCTCTAATAAACCTTTAAAAAGATAAGCAAAAAGATTAAACAACTTAGAGATTAAAAAAATAAAGTTGAATCTCAATTAACAACTTGAAGTTGATACGATAAAAGATGCTTGATCTCAACATTTAGCCGATAAGCGAAGTGGGGCCGCACAGTTCACAAAGAGGAACAGAGGGGATTTGATTCAAACTTCAAAGGCTGGTTTCCCAACCAACTCAGGCCTCTCCAGTCAATTTTTGGTACGTCATCGGCCAATGGTTGTCTCCTGGCCGCGTCCTCGTAAAGGGTCTACGTAACTTAAAGTTGGGTCAGCACGCTGGTACTGGCAGATCCAACTCCGGATCCTCACCTTTGAAGGAAACAATTCCTCAAAAAGTAATGTTATATATTTTTAGATTAGAAGTAATAAGTAATAATATAATTTCATTTAATAGTAATAATTAATAATTTATTATTAATTTTTTTATAAATTTAATTATTTAATGATTTATATTATTTTATTTTTAATTACTTAAATGAAATCATACCAAGATTTTTGCTACCTCCAATTGCCAAAGTTGGTTCATTTACATTCATCACTTCGCACGAATTTGGTTCATCAGTCGTTGATTACGGACCTTTTTACTCCATTTTATAAATCCAATTGACCAACAAAATAAACCTAGAAGTTCTTGAAAGTGCCACTGTTGGTTTCCAACTTGAATCTCCACTTCAACCAGGTTCTTTCAATTTCAAAAACTCCAACAAACATTACGCGGAAGTCTGGATCTTGTCGACTAGTAGACAGACGGCATTATATGTTCTTAGTATAACAAATGAATCATATATTTGGCAAAAATGCAGCTTTTAAAAAGTTAGTGCTACAGAGTTATCCACAAATACTTCCAGGCTCAGCTTCCACAAGCTTACGTCAAAAACAAAAATAAAATAAAAAGGAGTTCGCCATTGCTAACTGTCACTTACACTTAATGTATGGTTGTCTCTTAAGTGACTGTTTGGTAGTTGTTATATATGACACAACAGATAAATTATATATGATTGTAAACTAATTGAAAAAAAAAAAAAATATTATATGGTTGGCAGCTGCCAACCTATGCCACCAACCATTTGGTTGGTGGCAGGCAGGCAGGTGGGGGAGGCCCAGAAGAAAAGGAAAAAAGAAAAAAGAAAGCGCAGAAGAGGCAGCGAAGCGGAAAAAAAAAAAAGAAAAAGAAAAAAAAAAAGAGAGAGATAAAAAAAAATCAAAATATTACAAATCCGGCTGGGATTAAGCCTCATACGGCCCTCAGCAAAATCCAGGCACCTCATCCGAGAACAAGTCCATTCGACCCTCGGTGAAATTAAGTCAGATCGGCTCAGATCAAGTCTCTACGGTTCCTAAACGTAGTCAAAACATCCAAATCAGACACAGTTTCAGTCTATTCAGTTCAAGAAAAAGCGGTGGAAATTATTTCTGTCAAGATCAAGCTCGTGCAGCCCTTGACGGAGTCAAAAAAAGGAACACTAATCGGAGGATCTACGGAGATCGACCACATGTAAATTTTCTTTTACTTTACAATTTTTATTTGTAATTTATTTTTGTATTTTCGAGTTTAATTATTTTAGACTCAAAATTTACGCGTTACAAATTTTTGGCACGCTCAGTGGGACAACTTCACCTCTCATCTCTTGTTCCTAAAAAAAAAAGAGGTAAAAGGGGAGCCGAGAGAAAAAAAAAAGTAAAAAAAAAAGTAAAAGTAAAAAGTAAAAAAAAAAAAAATTTTACAGGTGTTCAGCACATCAAATGACACCGAAAAGGAGTACAACTGCTGCCACAAAAAAGAAGGCAACGGCTCCATTGCCTGCATCAACTACCCTACTTGGGTACGCAGGTCCAGAAACCCGGGGACGGACACAATTTCTTGCCCGACAAAATGTCGAAATGGAGAGTCCACAGCTTGCACAACAGGATCTCCCCCCTGACTCTCTTGCCGCATGGAGGAGTCGATCACCCACCCCGATCGAAGTCGGGGGCAACGCGACGAAACCCGGTCAACAGAATCCAACTCATTCTGTAGAGATCCACACAGAAAAATCAGAAGAGTTTTCTCCCCCAGTCTTTCCCGGAGCCTCATCTGTTGCCGTCATGATGACCAACACAACCAGCACAGAGGAAAGGATTTCAGAATTGGAGAACAAAATTTTACAGCTGATTAGAGTCGTGGAGGAAAAAGATCAACAGATCGCAGCTCTCAAAGGAAAAGCCCCGATCCAAGTTGATCCCGAAATCCGCGAGGAGCAACCATATCCACCCGGTTTCACTCCAGAAGCCACACCAGCCGACGTCTTCCCTGCAGAAAAGCGACCAGGTAGTTCTACACAGCTGCCACCCTCAAATTCTATAGCTTCGCTATCTGTTCAACAATTGCAGGAAATGATAGCCAATACGATCCGACTGCAACAAGCTACATCCTTCCAAGGATCGCAGATGTACGTCAAACCGTACACCAGACGGATCGAAAGTCTCAACATGCCCTTGGGTTACCAACCGCCCAAATTTCAACAATTCGACGGACGAGGCGATCCCAAACAGCACATCGCCCACTTCGTTGAAACCTGCAACAACGCAGGGACTTACGGAGATCTCTTGGTGAAGCAGTTTGTTCGTTCGCTCAGGGAGACCGCTTTCACCTGGTTCATCAATCTTGAACCAGAATCAATCGACAGTTGGGAACAGCTACAACGAGAGTTCCTCAACAGATTTTTTAGCACTCGAAGGACGGTAAGAATGATGGAGTTTACCAGCACCAAACAAAGGAAAGGAGAACCCGTTGTCGAATACATCAACAGATGGCGTGCCCTCAGCTTGGACTGCAAAGATCGCCTGACGGAGACTTCTGCCGTAGAGATGTGCATCCAGGGAATGCATTGGGAGCTGTTATACATCCTGCAGGGTGTCAAACCCCGAACTTTCGAAGAACTGGCGACCCGCGCACATGATATGGAGATAAGCATCCAAACTTCCGGAGGCACGGTTCCCATCCAGTTGGACCAGCAAGGGGGCAGAAGGGAGATTAAGAAACCCAACAGCTCCGGAAAAGGAAAGGAAGTGATGACTGTTGAAGCCGCACCAGTAAAAGTGGGAGCTAAAGCCAAGGTAAATCCTCCAACTCAAATAACTCAGCCAAAACAACAGGAAAGGCGGAAGGTGACATTGCGAGAGTTGGAGCAAAAGCAGTATCCATTCCCCGACTCAGACGTCCCCGACATTCTTGAACAACTCTTGGAGGCGAAGCTGATCGAACTCCCAGAGTGCAAGCGGCCGAATGAAAAGGATCGAGTCAGCGATCCGAGATTCTGCAAATATCACCGGATAGTAAGTCATCCAACCGAGAAGTGTTTCGTCCTGAAGGAGCTAATCGTGAAGCTCAAAAGTCAGAATAAAATCATTCTGGACCAGGAAGGCATAACTTCTGCAAACCAGACCACCATCACTTCAAAACCATCAGAAGAGGTAACACACCGTAAGGAGGAGCCGCTCGACAACAAAAAGTCGACAACGGAGAAGGTATATGAAGCTCTCCAAACCCTTCTCGCTAACCCTCAGCTGTTTACAGCTTTGCAAACAACAGAAGTGTGGCAAAATCAAGTCGGCAATACTCTTCAGACCTCAGCTGAACCTCTGCCATCAAATGATTCTAACTCAGCGGAGCAGCAGACGGACCAAAATCATGTCGAATGTTACTCTGCTATCTCATTTTCAGATGAGGATCTCCTGCTGGGGTCTAAACCCCACAATCGGCCGCTGTATGTATCAGGCTATGTGAGAGAACAGAAGGTCCGACGTATTCTGATCGACGATGGTTCGGCAGTCAATATTATCCCAAAATCCACCATAAAGGAGCTCGGCATTGGCATTGATGAATTATCAGACAGCCGTTTGATCATTCATGACTTTAATCAAGGAGGACAAAAAGCAATTGGGATGATTCGCTTGGAGCTAACTATCGGTAATCTCACTTCTAGCACTCTGTTTCATGTGATCGATGCACGTACCACGTATAAAATGTTGCTAGGACGACCGTGGATTCATGGAAATAGAGTTGTGCTCTCAAGCCTGCATCAGTGTTTCAAGTACTACAATGGTGGCGTTCAAAAGGTCAATGCTGATTTAAAGCCGTTCGATGATGCTGAATCACATTTGGCGGATGCAGTCTTCTACACTGACACAGACAATCCGGAGATCATTCCGTCAAAAGCTACTTGGACTGGGGGCATCCATAAAAAGGGAAAAGCTGTCGAAGAACCTGCCAATGCCCAACCCCAGGCTCCAACAAATGAAAAGCTGCCACAGCCTGCTGAAGTTCGTCCGAAGGATGTTGCATCTTCAAGCTCCACTCCAGTCCTACGCTATGTGCCGAAGTCACGACGCTCAGAAGGTCAACCCCCTTTCTCTTATTGTATTGATCTTAAACAGGAGCAAGGTCATAGCCAACCCAAAACAAAGGAGCTGCACAACCTGAAGGAGACTTACACTCTGCTGATACCAAAGATTGAGCCGGTTTTGTCCTCAAAACCATTAAAAGGCTTCGTCAAACCACACACGGGGGCAGTCGAAGGCCGCTCACTTCCAGAAAGAAGAACACATGAAGGATTTGATCCTAATGCATACAAGCTTTTGGCAAAGGCGGGCTATGACTTTTCAAACCCGAGCACAATGGGTACGCTGCCGTCCACACATGGCGCCGCTTCTCAAACATCACAGTCCCGACCTGGCTTAGGCTATCAGGAGAAGTCACCTGTGCGGATCACGCTAAAGAGCCGAAGCCGAGTAGCTGATGCACGTGCCATCACCACCACCACCAAACAGGACAGACTTATCCAGTCAAACAAAGAAGGTGAAGTCAGAGGTTCTGCATTTCATGTCACAATTAGCGAGGAGGCTGATTCCGACTCATCAGATGGTGAAGTGAAGGAGGCTCCCCCGGAACTTGAAGACGGTGGCCAAGCAACTGTTGATGAACTCAAGGAGGTCAATCTTGGCTCTCCCGAAGATCCCCGACCTACATTTGTAAGTGCTTTACTTACTGCAGAAGAAGAGCAAGAATATGTTCAGGTATTAAGTCAATACAGGGATGTGTTCGCATGGAGTTACAAAGAAATGCCTGGACTTGACCCAAAAATTGCGGTGCATTGTCTAGCAGTAAAGAAGGGTGTCCGTTCTGTCAAGCAGCCACAACGACGGTTCCGCCCGGAACTCATTCCACAAATCGAGGAGGAGGTTAACAAGCTGATCAATGCTGGCTTCATCCGAGAGGTCACCTACCCAACGTGGATTGCCAACATTGTCCCGGTAAGAAAGAAGAATGGACAGTTGAGGGTATGTGTTGATTTTCGAGATCTTAACAAGGCCTGCTCGAAAGATGACTTTCCGTTGCCCATAACGGAGATCACAGTCGATGCAACAACATGTCATGAAGCATTGTCTTTCATGGATGGTTCTTCAGGCTATAACCAAATCAGAATGGCACCAAAAGACGAGGAGTTGACAGCATTTCGCACCCCAAAAGGTATATACTGCTACAAAGTTATGCCGTTTGGATTGAAAAATGCTGGCGCCACTTATCAACGTGCCATGCAAAAAATTTTTGATGACATGCTGCACAAGATTGTAGAATGTTATGTTGATGACTTAGTTGTAAAGACTAGGAAGCGCAAAGACCACCTCGAGGATCTCAAGACAGTGTTCGAAAGACTTCGGAGGCATCAGCTCAAAATGAACCCTCTCAAGTGTGCATTCGGTGTCACATCAGGAAAGTTTCTTGGGTTCGTGGTGCGCCATCGTGGAATCGAAGTTGATCAGTCAAAGGTTGAGGCAATTCAAAAGATGCCTGAACCTAAAAACCTGTACGAGCTGCGAAGTCTACAAGGAAAGCTGGCCTACATTCGCCGTTTCATCTCCAATTTAGCTGGGAGATGTCAACCTTTCCATCGGTTGATGAAGAAGGATGTCAACTTCGAGTGGGACGAAGCTTGCAGCAAAGCCTTTGAGAGCATAAAGAAGTACCTTTCCAATCCACCGGTCCTAGGTGCTCCAATTCAAGGAAAGTCGTTGATTCTCTACATTGCAGCGCAGGAAAGATCTTTGGGAGCCTTGCTTGCACAGGAAAACGAGCAGGGAAAGGAAGTTGCCCTGTACTACTTGAGTAGAACACTAAACGGTCCGGAGCTGAGTTATTCGCCCATTGAAAAGACATGTCTAGCACTGTTCTTTGCCATTGACAAGCTGAGGCACTACATGCAGGCTCACACGGTACGTCTCATTGCCAGAGCTGATCCTGTCAAATATATCTTATCTAGACCAATCTTGTCAGGACGACTTGCCAAGTGGGCAGTAATCCTACATAGCTACGACATTGTCTACGTGCCTCAAAAAGCAGTCAAAGGACAAGCTCTAGCAGACTTCCTTGCAGATCACCCTGTTCCGTCAGATTGGGAGTTCACAGATGATCTTCCAGATGAAGAGGTCTTTTACATTGAGAGACTGCCACCATGGACGATGTTCTTTGATGGTGCAGCAAGGCGTGATGGTGCTGGTGCCGGCATAGTGTTTGTCACCCCTCAACGACAAATACTACCATATGCTATCATTCTCGGTGAGTTATGTTCAAATAATGTTGCTGAATACCAGGCTTTGATCATTGGTCTTCAAATGGCTGTCGATATGAAGATTCCAACTATAGAAGTCCATGGAGATTCCCAGCTCGTCATCAACCAACTTACAGGATTGTATGACGTGAAGAAAGAGGACCTTGCGCCTTACCATCAACGTGCTCGACAGCTAATGGATGAATTTGAAAGCATCACCTTGGAGCATGTGCCTCGACGAGAAAACACTCAGGCAGACGCATTGGCTAACCTGGCTACTTCTCTTGCAAAGTCAGAAATCCAGGCTACAGTTGTTGCTGTATGTCAGAAATGGATAGTGCCACAAAAGGATGATGAAGAAACTACAGCAGCCAACGCTGTATCTGCACGTCTCGCGGAGGACGGGGATTGGCGCCAACCAATCATTGACTACCTACAGCACGAGAAGCTGCCCGAAGATCGTCGTCATAAAACAGAAATTCAACGACGAGCTCCCCGGTTCATATATCTCAAGGATGCTCTGTATCAAATGTCTTTTGATGGAGTTCTACTTCGCTGCCTAGCCAATGAAGAGGCAAAACAGGCTCTCACTGAAGCACATTCTGGTGTTTGTGGCGGACATCAATCGGGGCCTAAGTTGCACTTTCAACTCAGAAGGATGGGATACTACTGGCCAACCATGGTACGTGATTCAATTGAGTTTGCTAAAACCTGTCAAGCTTGTCAATTTCATGCGAATTACATACATCAACCACCGGAGCCACTGCATCCAACTGTCTCATCCTGGCCCTTTGAAGCTTGGGGTCTCAACTTAGTGGGGCCCTTGCCAAAGTCATCCCTGGGTCACCTGTACATCCTCCCTGCAACCGACTACTTCTCAAAATGGGCTGAAGCCATTCCACTTAGAGAGGTAAAGAAGGAGCATGTTGCCAATTTCATCCGGACTCAGCTGATCTATCGCTATGGAGTCCCTCGATTCATCATCACTGATAATGGTAAGCAGTTCTACAACAGCTTAATCGACAAACTCTGCGAGAAATTCAAGTTCAAGCAGTACAAGTCATCCATGTACAATGCCCTAGCAAATGGCTTGGCCGAAGCATTCAACAAGACCTTATGCAACCTGTTGCGGAAGGTAGTCTCTAAATCAAAAAGAGATTGACATGACAGAATTCCGGAGGCATTATGGGCGTGTCGTACAACTTATCGGACTCCAACACAGGCGACTCCATACTCACTTGTCTACGGTGTCGAAGCAATACTGCCGTTGGAAACACAGATTCCATCTCTGTGCATGGCGGTTCTAGAAGGACTCACACAGGAGGAGAATGCTCACCTACGTCTGGATGAGTTAGAAGCTCTTGATGAAAGGAGGCTCGAAGCACAATAGCAACTTCAGTGCTACCAAGCCCGGCTCACCAACACATTCAACCGCAGGGTCCGCCCTCGATCTTTTCAAGTTGGAGACCTTGTTCTTGCAGTGCGACGGCCCATCAACATGAAGCATCGGCCTGGTGACATGCTTACTTCCAAATGGGACGGGCCATACTTAGTGCAGGAGGCCTACACTCACAACGCTTACATGCTGTCAGACCAAGAAGGCGTCCGAATCGGCCCGATCAATGGTAAATTTTTGAAACAGTATTATGTGTAAATATGTTTTCAAAAAAAAAAATCAAAAAAAAAAAGAAAAAAAATCAAAAAAATAGAAAAAAGAAAAAAATAAAAAAAAAATAGAAAAAAGAAAAAAAAATCAAAAAAAAAAAATTGCGAAGTCCTGATCTGAAAGACCAAGCGAAAGTCCAAACTCAAACACTTAAGCCCAATTCAGAGTCAAAACCCAAACACTCGACCCAAATCCAAAAATTCAAATCCAAAACCAAACACTCGACCCAAGTCCAAAAATCCAAGTCTAGAAGCCCAAACATTTGACCCAAATCCAATCCAAAGCCCAAAACCCAAAAATTCCAAATTTCAGACACAGTCCAGAACCCAAGTTCAAAATCCAATCCAACTCCTGGCCCGCATGAGTATAAACTGTGAACGGCCCAAAAATATAAAAGCAACGGAGGGTTTGAGTCTGAAACTCAGCATCAGTCTCAACCGATCTTCACCACATACCAAGACCTTTGCCCTTCTGCCACAAGAAAGATGGAACCAGTTGCAGAACCTCAAGATAAGGGAGAAGAAAGATTACCCCGCACAAGGTGGCAACCGACCATGGCACAACTGGAAATTTTGGAGGAAGTCTTCCACAACAATGGAGGTATTATTCCTAGTGCATCTCAAATTTACCAACTTGTCTCACGATTGCGCCCGCTCGGGGCAATCGAAGGAAAAAATGTGTTTTATTGGTTCCAGAATCGGAGAAGTAGGAAGAAACCAGCACTAAGAACTACTTTTTCCAAAGAACAGTCTGTCGTTCCCATAGTAAATCCCACTGGTACAGCTTCGCCTTCAAATGAAGCAGGTCCAAGTTCTTCAACTGCAATGGTCTCTCCACGGTATGTTCATCAAAGCCGTAGCCCATGGGAGCATGCATGCTGGTCCTGGTGGTCTTACGGAGTCAGCCAAGGGTTCATCGGTGTCATGGAGTTCCAACTACTCTCCTTAGTTCACATCTACTACAGAGGGATGAGACGCTGCAATTATCCTAATCTTCCTTTGGATGCCGCGATGTACGGGGAAGTTCCAACTACTCTCCTTACGTCGAAGCAGACTTAGGAATCATCACTACAGTCAGTCTCTCTGTGCGCAGGTCTTAAAGTTCCAAAGTGCTGGGCCTTCCTCTCGGGGAGGTTCAAGTTCTTTGCCTACCGGATCATCCTCACCAGAGCTCTGGAACTTTAAAAGATATAAAAAATCCTTTGCGGGCTATGGAAGCTCGAATGCACCTGGAGCCAAGGCTTCAATTTCTATATTGGCTGGGCTGCTAATTTTTTCAAGATCGTATCAGATTCCTATTGCGATCCAACAACAGTAGGCATGGTCAAAGATAGAAGACTCCAAGATTCAATATTCATCAGGACTTTCCAAATTTCAAACTGGACTTCAAGACTCGGTTCGAATTATCTCTGTAAAAATCTTTCTTACCGACCCTTGAAGTAGGGGCTTTTGTAAACTAATTGAAAAAAAAAATATATATTATATGGTTGGCAGCCGCCAACCTAATTAGTGCCACCAACCATTTGGTTGGTGGCAGGCAGGCAGGTGGGGGAGGCCTATAAATGGCCTCCCCCCAAATTGGATTGGGCAGTAGAAGAAAAGGAAAAAAAAAAAAGAAAGCGCAGAAGAGGCAGCGAAGCGGAAAAAAAAAAAAGAAAAAAAAAAGAGAGATAAAAAAAAATCAAAATATTACAAATCCGGCTGGGATTAAGGCTCATACGGCCTTCAGCAAAATCCAGGCAACTCATCCGAGAACAAGTCCATTCGACCCTCGGTGAAATTAAGTCAGATCGGCTCAGATCAAGTCTCTACGGTTCCTAAACGTAGTCAAAACATCCAAATCAGACACAAATTCAGTCTATTCAGTTCAAGAAAAAGCGGTGGAAATTATTTCTGTCAAGATCAAGCTCGTGCAGCCCTTGACGGAGTCAAAAAAAGGAACACTAATAGGAGGATCTACGGAGATCGATCACACGTAAATTTTCTTTTACTTTACAATTTTTTATTTGTAATTTATTTTTGTATTTTCGAGTTTAATTATTTTAGACTCGAAATTTACGCTTTACAATGATGTAATAAAAGAATTAAAAGAAAATTATACGATACATCAAAGAAAATTACACGACACGGATAACCATAGCTATTAGGAAAAAAAAATAACATACGACCCGTGCCGTATAATTTATTTGATATGTCGTACAATTTCTTTCTAATTTCTTCACCGTGTAATATAATTTATCTGTTATGTTGTATGTTAACAGCCACAAAACAGCTACCTAACATACAGTCAAAAAATTTTTTTGTAAAAAAGAAGATCTCCAACATAATGAACTTATCATTTCTCTTTTAATCCATAATAAAAATAATTATTTTCTCCTTCCTATCAGTTTTCTAATTTGGAAATTTGATTCTTAATTGTCCGGCAAGAACCACTCGTTGCTTCATCAACTTAACAAAGTGGAAAAATGCCATAAAAATGACACTATTTCTTATCCATGTGTGAGAGATATTTTGGATTGTTCAGTGCACCGGATTCGCATTTTTGCACGATCTGTAATCATCTACTTAAACAGATGAGCCATCGCATATTTTATAGAAGCCCAGATGGAGCCAGCTATAGCTAAACCCACAGTATAATTAAGCAAGGGATAGATGTTGCTATTGCTACCCCATTAATGCTTCGATATCCGCCATGAAAACCGATGGAGTTTTTAGTCAAATTTGACTTGATCATCAATTAAAGTCATGGCTAAAATCCAAATTTGTGGACTATATATAAGCAAGTTAAACAACCAAATAAGCCCCGTTTCGATGAATCAGATCATTCTCGTTGCAGGCCGCCATCTAATTACCATTAATTGCAAAAAAGTCTCACTATGTGTCCAGAAAATTTGGTTTGAGAAGCAACTGGAGAGTGAGATCCTCCGATTAAGAAAATATTTTTTAGGACCCAAAAAATTTTTCTTTTTGTTTTTCAAATTTTAATTTTCCACCTAAAAATCGGTGAGACAAACCTTTAAAAAAAAGGCAAAAGAAAAGAGAATTTTTGCAACAAGTTACAAAAATGTCAAATTAAATTTGTGTAAACAAATAAATATATATATATATATATATAATAGTGGTTGGCAGCTGCCAACCTTGAAGTCAAGGTTGGCAGCTGCCAACTTTTAATGTCACCAACCAAATGGTTGGTGGCAGGCATGGGGGAGGCTTATAAATTGGTCTCCCCAATTGAAAGAACAGTAAGGGGCAGCGAAACGCGCAGAAAGAAGCGCAGTAAAAAAAAAAAACCAGAGAGAGAGATAGCCAAAAAAAAAAAATTGTGTACTCTGTGATATATTTTTTAACTCTTTTGATAAAGATATCTCAGGTGCAAAGTAAAAAAAAATTACTATTTCTGTTTCTAAAGTTATTTTATATTTATATTCTCCGATCGTTTCAAATCTGGGTCTGTGAGAATATAGATCTAAAAAAAAATCAAAATATTACAAATCCGGCTGGGATTAAGCCTCATACGGCCCTCAACAAAATTCAGGCAGCTCATCCGAGAACAAGTCCCTTCGACCCTCGGTGAAATTAAGCTAGATCGGCTCAGATCAAGTCTCTACGGCTCCTAAACGTAGTCAAAACATCCAAATCAGATACAGTTTCAGTCTATCCAGTTCAAGAAAAAGCGGTGGAAATTATTTCTGTCAAGATCAAGCTCGTGCAGCCCTTGACGGAGTAAAAAAAGGAACACTAATCGGAGGATCTACGGAGATCGACCCCACGTAAATTTTCTTTTATTTTTACAATTTTTATTTGTAATTTATTTTTGTATTTTCGAGTTTAATTATTTTAGACTCGAAATTTACGCTTTACAAATTTTTGGCACGCTCGGTAGGATATCTTCACCTCCCATCTCTTGTTCCTTAAAAAAAAAAAAAAAAAGGTAAAAGGGGAGTCGAGAGAAAAAAAAAGACAAAAAAAGTAAAAAGTAAAAAAAAGTAAAAAAAAAGTAAAAAAGTAAAAGAAAAAGTAAAAAAGTAAAAAGTAAAAAAAAAAATTTTACAGGTGTTCAGCACATCAAATGGCACCAAAAAAGAATACAATTGCTGCCACAAAAAAGAAGGCAACGGCTCCACTGTCTGCATCAACTACCCTACCTGGGTACGCAGGTCCAGAAACCCGGGGACGGACACAATTTCTTGCCGTCCAAACCCAAAAAAATATTGAAATGGAGAGTCCACAGCTCGAACAACAGGATCTCTCCCCTGACTCTCTTGCCGCATGGAGGAGTCGATCACCCATCCCGATTGAAGTCGGGGGCAACACGACGAAGCCTGCTCAACAAAATCCAACTCACACAGAAGAATCAGAAGAGTTTTCTCCCCAGTCTTTCCCGGAGCCTCATCTGTTGCCGTCATGATGACCAACACAACCAGTACAGAAAAAAGGATTTCAGAATTGGAGAACAAAATTTTACAGCTGATCAGAGTCGTGGAGGAAAAAGATTAACAGATCGCCGCTCTCAAAGGAAAGGCCCCGATCCAAGTTGATCCTGAAATTCGCGAGGAGCAATCATATCCACCCGGTTTCACTCCAGAATCCACATCAGCCGACGTCTTCACTGCAGAAAAGCGATCAGGTAGTTCCACACAGCTGCCACCCTCAAATTCTGTAGCTTCGTTATCTGTTCAACAATCGCAGGAAATGATAGCCAATACGATCCGACTGCAACAAGCTACATCCTTCCAAGGATCACAGATGTACATCAAACCGTACACCAGACGGATCGAAAATCTCAACATGCCCTTGGGCTACCAGCCGCCCAAATTTCAACAATTCGACGGACGAGGCGATCCCTTGGTGAAGCAGTTTGCCCACGTCGTTGAAACTTGTAACAACGCAGGGACTTATGGAGATCACTTAGTGAAGCAGTTTGTTCATTCACTCAGGGAGACCGCTTTCACCTGGTTCATAAATCTTGAACCAGAATCGATCGACAGTTGGGAACAGCTACAACGAGAGTTTCTCAACAGATTTTTCAGCACTCGAAGGACGGTAAGTATGATGGAGCTTACCAGCACCAAACAAAGAAAAGGAGAGTCTGTTGTCGAATACATCAACAGATGGCGTGCCCTCAGCTTGGACTGCAAAGATCGCCTGACGGAGACTTCTGCCGTGGAGATGTGCATCCAAGGAATGCATTGGGAGCTGTTATACATCTTACAGGGTGTCAAACCCCGAACTTTCGAAGAACTGGCGACCCGCGCACATGATATGGAGATAAGCATCCGGACCTCTGGAGGCACGGTTCCCATCCAGTTGGACCAGCAAGGGGGCAGAAGGGAGATTAAGAAACCCAACAGCTCCGGAAAAGGAAAAGAAGTGATGACTATTGAAGCCGCACCAGTAAAAGTGGGCGCCAAAGCTAAGGTAAATCCTCCGACCCAAATAACTCAGCCAAAACAGCAGGAAAGGCGGAAGGTGACATTGCGAGAGTTGGAGCAAAAGCAGTATCCATTCCCCGACTCAGACGTTCCTGACATCCTTGACCAACTCTTGGAGGCGAAGCTGATCGAACTCCCGCAGTGCAAACGGCAGAATGAAAAGGATCGAGTCAGCGATTCGAGATTCTGCAAATATCATCGGATAGTAAGTCATCCAACCGAGAAGTGTTTCGTCCTAAAGGAGCTAATCATGAAGCTCAAGAGCCAGAATAAAATCATTCTGGACCAGGAAGGCATAACTTCTGTAAACCAGACCACCATCACTTCAAAACCATCAGAAGAAGTGACACACCGTAAGGAAGAGCCGCTCGACAACAAAAAGTCGACAACGGAGAAGGTATAAGAAGCTCTCCAAACCCTTCTCGCTAACCCTCAGCTGTTTATAGCTTTGCAATCAACAGAAGTGTGGCAAAATCAAGTCAGCAATACTCTCCAGACCTCGGCTGAATCACAGCCATCAAATGATTCTAACTCGGTGGAGCATCAGACGGCCCAAAATCACGTCGGATGTTACTCTGCTATCTCATTTTCAGATGAGGATCTCCTGCTGGGGTCCAAACCCCACAATCGGCCGCTGTATGTATCAGGCTATGTGAAAGAGCAGAAGGTCCGACGTATTCTGATCGACGATGGTTCAGCAGTCAATATTATCCCAAAATCCACCATAAAGGAGCTCGGTATCGGTGTTGATGAGTTATTAGACAGCCGTCTGATGATTCATGGCTTTAATCAAGGAGGACAGAAAGCAATTGGGATGATTCGCTTGGAGCTAACTATCGGTAATCTCACTTCTAGCACTTTATTTCACGTGATTGATGCACGTACCACATATAAGATGTTGCTAGGACGACCGTGGATTCATGGAAATGGAGTTGTGCTCTCAAGCCTGCATCAGTGCTTCAAGTACTACAATGGTGGCGTTCAAAAGGTCAATGCTGACTTAAAGCCGTTTGATGATGCTGAGTCACATTTGGCGGATGCAGTCTTCTACACTGACACAGACAATCTGGAGATTATTCCATCAAAAACTACTTGGACTGGGGGCATTCACAAAAAGGGAAAAGCTGTCGAAGAACCTGCCAATGCTCAACCTCAGACTCCGACAAATGAAAAGCTGCCACAGCCTGCTGAACTCCGTCCGAAGGATGTTGCATCTTCAAGCTCCACTCTAATCCTACGCTATGTGCCGAAGTCACGACGCTCGGAAAGTCAACCCCTTTCTCTTATTGTATTGATCTTAAACAGGAGCAAGGTCATAGCCAACCCAAAACAAAGGAACTGCACAACCTGAAGGAGACTTACACTCTGCCGATACCAAAGATTGAGCCGGTTTTGTCCTCAAAACCATTAAAAGGCTTTGTCAAACCACACACGGGGGCAGTCGAAGGTGGCTCACTTCCATAAAGAAGAACACATGAAGGATTTGATCCTAATGCATACAAGCTTTTGGCAAAGGCGGGCTATGACTTTTCAAACCCGAGCACAATGGGTACGCTGCCGTCCACACATGGCGCCGCTTCTCAATCATCACAGTCCCGACCTGGCTTAGGTTATCAAGAGAAGTCACCTGTGCGGATCACGCTAAAGAGCCGAAGTCGAGCAGCTGATGTACGTGCCATCACCACCACCACCAAACAAGACAGGCTTATCCAATCAAACAAAGAAGGTGAAGTCAGAGGCTCTACATTTCATGTCACAATCAGCGAGGAGGCTGAGTCCGACTCATCTGACGGTGAAGTAAAGGAGGCTCCCCCGGAACTTGAAGACGGTGGCCAAGCAACTGTTGATGAACTCAAGGAGGTCAATCTTGGCTCTCCGGAAGATCCCCGACCTACATTTGTAAGTGCTTTACTTACTGCAGAAGAAGAACAAGAATATGTTCAAGTATTAAGTCAATACAGGGACGTGTTCGCATGGAGTTACAAAGAAATGCCTGGACTTGACCCAAAAATTGCGGTGCATCGTTTAGCAGTAAAGAAGGGTGTTCGTTCTGTCAAGCAGCCACAACAACGGTTCCGCCCGGAACTCATTCCACAAATCGAGGAGGAGGTTAGCAAGCTGACCAATGCTGGCTTCATCCGAGAGGTCACCTACCCAACGTAGATTGCCAACATAGTCCCGGTAAGAAAGAAGAATGGACAGTTGAGGGTATGTGTTGATTTTCGAGATCTTAACAGGGCCTGCCCGAAAGATGACTTTCTGTTGCCCATAACGGAGATCACAGTCGATGCAACAACGGGTCACGAAGCATTGTCTTTCATGGATGGTTCTTCAGGCTATAACCAAATCAGAATGGCACCAGAAGACGAGAAGTTGACAGCATTCCGCACCCCAAAAGGTATATACTGCTATAAAGTTATGCCGTTTGGATTGAAAAATGCTGGCGCCACTTATCAACGTGCTATGCAAAAAAAATTTTATGACATGCTGCACAAGATTGTAGAATGTTATGTTAATGACTTAGTTGTAAAGACTAAGAAGCGCAAAGACCACCTCGAGGATCTCAAGACAGTGTTCAAAAGACTTCGGAGGCATCAGCTCAAAATGAACCCTCTCAAGTGCGCATTCGGTGTCACATCAAGAAAGTTTCTTGGGTTAGTGGTGCGCCATCGTGGAATCGAAGTTGATCAGTCAAAGGTTGAGGCAATTCAAAAGATGCCTGAACCTAAAAACTTGCACGAGCTACGAAGTCTACAAGGAAAGCTGGCTTACATTCGCCGTTTTATCTCCAATTTAGCTGGGAGATGTCAACCTTTCCATCGGTTGATGAAGAAGGATGTCAACTTCGAGTGGGACGAGGCTTGCAGTAAAGCCTTTGAGAGCATAAAGAAGTACCTTTCCAATCCACCGGTCCTAGGTGCTCCAATTCAAGGAAAGTCGTTGATTCTTTACATTGCAGCGCAAGAAAGATCTTTGGGAGCCTTGCTTGCACAGGAAAACGAGCAGGGAAAGGAAGTTGCCCTGTATTACTTGAGCAGAACACTAAACGGTTTGGAGCTGAGCTATTCGCCAATTGAAAAGACATGTCTAGCACTATTCTTTGCCATTGACAAGCTGAGGCACTACATGCAAGCTCACACGGTACGTCTCATTGCCAGAGCTGATCCTGTCAAATTTATCTTATTTAGACCAATCTTGTCAGGACGACTTGCCAAGTGAGCAGTAATCCTACAAAGTTACGACATTGTCTACGTGCCTCAAAAAGCAGTCAAAGGACAAGCTTTAACAGACTTCCTTGCAAATCACTCTATTCCGTCCGATTGAGAGTTCACAGATGATCTTCCAGATGAAGAGGTCTTTTACATTGAGACACTGCCACCATAGACGATGTTCTTTGATGGTGCAGCAAGGCGTGATGGTGCTGGTGCCGGCATAGTGTTTGTCACTCTTCAACGACAAATACTACCATATGCTATCATTCTCGGTGAGTTATGTTCAAATAATGTTGCTGAATACCAGGCTTTGATCATTGGTCTTCAAATGGCTGTTGATATGAAGATTCCAACTATAGAAGTCCATGGAGATTCCCAACTCGTCATCAACCAACTTACAGGGTTGTATGACGTGAAGAAAGAGAATCTTGCACCTTACTATCAACGTGCTCGACAGCTGATGGATGAATTTGAAAGCATCACCTTGGAGCATGTGCCTTGACGAGAAAATACTCAGGCAGACGCATTGGCTAACTTGGCCACCTCTCTTGCAAAGTCAGAAATCCAGGCTACAGTTGTTGCCGTATGCCAGAAATGGATAGTGCCACAGAAGGATGATGAAGAAACTACAACAGCCAACGCTGTATCTGTACGTCTCGCGGAGGACGAGGATTGGCGTCAACCAATCATTGACTATCTACAGCACGGGAGCTGCCCGAAGATCGTCGTCATAAGACAAAAATTCAACGACGAGCTCTCCGCTTCATATATCTCAAGGATGCTCTGTATCGAAAGTCTTTTGATGGAGTTTTACTTCGCTGCCTAGGCAATGAAGAGGCAAAACAAGCTCTCGCTGAAGCACATTCAGGTGTTTGTGGCGGACATCAATCGGGGCCTAAGTTGCACTTCCAACTCAGAAGGATGGGATACTACTGGCCAACTATGGTACGTGATTCAATTGAGTTTGCTAAAACCTGTCAAGCTTGTCAATTTCATGCGAATTACATACATCAACCACCGAAGCCACTGCATCCAATTATTTCATCCTGGCCCTTTGAAGCTTGGAGTCTTGACTTAGTGGGGCCCTTGCCAAAGTCATCCCTGGGTCACCTGTACATCCTCGCAGCAACCGACTACTTCTCAAAATGGGCCGAAGCTATTCCACTTAGAGAGGTAAAGAAGGAGCATGTTGCCAATTTCATCCGGACTCATCTGATCTATCGCTATGGAGTCCCTCGATTCATCATCACTGATAATGGTAAGCAGTTCTACAACAGCTTAGTCGACAAGGTCTGCGAGAAGTTCAAGTTCAAGCAGTACAAGTCATCCATGTACAATGCCCCGGCAAATGGCTTGGCTGAAGCATTCAACAACACCTTATGCAACCTGTTGTGGAAGGTAGTATCTAAATCCAAAAGAGATTGGCATGACAGAATTCCAGAGGCATTATGGGCGTATCGTACAACTTACCGGACTCCAACACAGGCGACGCCATACTCACTTGTCTACGGTGTCGAAGCAATACTGCCGTTGGAAACACAGATTCCATCCTTGCGCATGGCTGTTCTGGAAGGACTCACACAGGAGGAAAATGCTCGCCTACGTCTGGATGAGTTAGAAGCCCTTGATGAAAGGAGACTTGAAGTACAGCAGCAACTCGAATGCTACCAAGCCCGGCTCACCAACACATTCAACCGCAGGGTCCGCCCTCGATCTTTTCAAGTTGGAAACCTTGTTCTTGCAGTACGACGGCCCATCAACATGAAGCATCGGCCTGGTGACAAGCTTACTTCCAAATGGGATGGGTCATACTTAGTGCAGGAGGCCTACACTCACAACGCTTACATGCTGTCAGACCAAGAAAGCGTCCGAATCGGCCCGATCAATGGTAAATTTCTAAAACAGTATTATGTTTAAATACGTTTAAAAAAAAAGAAAAAAAAAATCAAAAAAATAGAAAAAAGAAAAAAATAAAAAAAATCATAAAAAAAAAAAGTTGCGAAGTCCCGATCTAAAAGACCAAGCGAAAATCCAAACCCAAACACTTGAGCCCAATTCAAAGTCCAACTCAAAAGCCTGAAAACCAAATCAAAAAATCCAAGTCTAGAAGCCCAAACACTCGACCCAAATCCAATCCAAAACCCAAAACCCAAAAATTCCAAGTTCCAGGCACAGTCTAGAACCCAAGTTCAAAATCCAATCCAACTCCTGGCCCGCATGAGTATAAACTGTGAACGGCCCAAAAATATAAAAGCGACGGAGGGTTTGAGTCTGAAACTCAGCATCAGTCTCAACCGATCTTCACCACGTACCAAGACCTTTACTCCTCTGCCACAAAAAAGATGGAATCAGTTGCAAAACCTCAAGACAAGGGGGAAGAAAAGTCACCCCGCACAAGATGGCAACCAACCATGGCACAATTGCAAATTTTGGAGGAAGTCTTCCACAACAATGGAGGTATTATTCCTAATGCATCTCAAATTTACCAACTTGTCTCACGATTGCGCCCGCTCGGGGCAATCGAAGGAAAAAATGTGTTTTATTCGTTCTAGAATCGGAGAAGCAGGAAGAAACCAGCACTGAGAACTGCTTTTTCCAAAGAACAGTCTGTCGTTCCGATAGTAAATCCCACTGGTACAGTTTCGCACTCAAATGAAGCAGGTCCGAGTTCTTCCACTGCAATGGTCTCTCCACGGTATGTTCATCAAAGCCTGTAGCTTATGGGAGCATGCATGCTGGTCCTGGTGGTCTTACGAAGTCAGCCAAGGGTTCATCCCTCCTAGATACTTAAGTCTAGGAGGAATTTTTCTAGCAGAAATGAGTTATTCCGGCGAAACTTTGCCTCTCTTTCCAGAATATTCCGACAGCATCAACCAGCCGGAAAGCGACGTCAACATCATCGGCCCACCAGACGAGGTCGAGCTTGACTTGGAGTTGCACCTCAGGCCCCGCTAGGACGGCTGATAAGATAAGGTGCAACGACTTTGGCAGCACACGGTAACGACTTCTGCAGCACACGGCAACGACATCTGCACCACACGGTAACGACTTTCGTGACATGCGTCAGCCGTTGCCTCTTTTGTCTCTTATGCAGGAAAGGGACGTGGATGTCCCTACTCGATTCTGCGTACCTTCTTTTTGACTTTTCAAAAAAAAAAAAACCTTTATCGTATGTATATATATATCTTGCATTCCCGAGTTGTAATACTCACCCCTCAGCTCTTCTTTCTCAAAAGAAAATGGCTAGTCTCTGCACTTGTCTCAGGAAGTTCTTCGATCAAGAAGTTGGAGGCGCACGAGCTAAGAAAAGAAGGAGTAGTCTTCCTCGAGGGATCCCTAAAAGCCCTCGAAACTCAGTCTCCAACGCCATCGGTGTCATGGAGTTCCAACTACTCTCCTTAATTCACATCTACTACAGAGGGATGGGACGCTGCAATCATCCTAATCTTCCTTTGGATGTGGCGATGTACAGCGAAGTTCCAACTACTCTCCTTACGTCGGAGCAGACTTGGGAATCATCACTACAGTCAGTCTCTCTGTGTGCCGGTTTTGAAGTTCCAAAGTGCTGGGACTTCCTCTTGGGGAGGTTCAAGTTCTTTACCTACCGGATCATCCTCACCAGAACTTTCGAACTTTAAAGAACCTTTGTCAGCCTTTGCGAGCTATGGAAGCTCGAATGCACCTGAAGCCAAGACTTCAATTTCTATATTGGCTGGGCTGCTAACTTTCTCAAAGTCGTATCGGATTCCTATTGCGATCCAACAATAGCAGACATATTCAAAGATAGAAGACTCCAAGATTCAATATTCATCAGGACGTTTCCAAATTTCAAACTAGACTTCAAGACTCGGTTCGAATCATCTCTGTAAAAATCTTCCTTACCGACCCTTGAAGTGGGGGCATTTGTAAATAAATAAAATATATATATATATATATATATATATATATATATAATAGTGGTTGGCTGCCGCCAACCTTGAAGTCAAGGTTGGCAGCTGCCAACCTTTAATGCCACCAACCAAATGGTTGGTGGCAGGCATGGGGGAGGCCTATAAATTGGCCTCCCCAATTGAAAGAATAGCAAGGGGCAGCGAAGCGTGCAGAAAGAAGCTCAGTAAAAAAAAAAAAAAAAAAGCGCAGCAAAAAAAAAAAATAAAAGAGAGAGAGATAGCAAAAAAAAAAAATAGTATACTCTGTGATATATTTTTTAACTCTTTTAAGAAAGATATCTCAGGTGCAAAGTGAAAAAAAATTACTATTTCCGTTTCTAAAATTATTTTAGATTTATATTCTCCGATCGTTTCAAATCTGGGTCTGTGAGAATATAGATCTAAAAAAAAATCAAAATATTACAAATCCAGTTGGGATTAAATCTCATACGGCACTCAGCAAAATTCAGGCAGCTCATCCGAGCACAAGTCCCTTCGACCCTCGGTGAAATTAAGCCATATCGGCTCAGATCAAGTCTCTACGGTTCCTAAACGTAGTTAAAATATCAAAATCAGATACAGTTTCAGTCTATCCAGTTCAAGAAAAAGCGGTGGAAATTATTTCTGTCAAGATCAAGCTCGTGCAGTCCTTGACGGAGTCAAAAAAGGAACACTAATCGGAGGATCTACGGAGATCGACCCCACGTAAATTTTCTTTTATTTTTACAATTTTTATTTGTAATTTATTTTTGTATTTTCGAGTTTAATTATTTTAGATTCGAAATTTACGCTTTACAATTTGGTTGCACATTATTTTGTTATTACTTGTACGTTTACTCGCTCATCAATTGATTTTGATAAGAAAATGAAATTTTCAAGTATATATATAATCAACGGAATCCACCCTTAGTTTGCTTCTTGGGCCAAATTTTCTAGACGATAACTTTTTTTTTTCTTTACTTGTAGATAGAGAAAATGAGCGTCTAAAGAGTTTTATTCCTTTCATAGATCTTACCAAATTCGATTGCAGATTAGTCAGGACTTAATTTGACTTTTTGATACTGGAGGTCCCAAAAAAAAAAACTTTTTTCCATTGTGAAATTTGAGAAAATATAAATTATTAGCACCACAAACTTCTTGCTGGACCAGCGAGCTAGAAGGCGATATTGTGTTCCTTCTTCCCATCCAGCGTCTGCGGCTGGTTTATCTCTCACAAATATCACATCTCAGCCGTTGGTGTTCTTGGTCCACCGTATTCAATACCATCGGCCGTGCTTGTCTTTCTTTGCTCCCCCGAGGTGGAGCAACCAACTCAATGGTGCTCCTCGTGTGGCAAGCAGCCGTATCCTGTTGCTGTCCCAAACATAAATGATTCAAATTCCACGCGCGATTTCGTGTGAGCCCCCATTTTGAAAAGATTCTGCTTGTCACCCTTTCATTGGTCATTGAGATAGAATCGAACGTCTAGGTCGAGCGTGTGGGAATCAAATGCGATATCCTCTTGTCAATGAAATTCATGCACGAACAGAAACCACCCCTCGATGTGTGTTAGGGATTTCCTTAGTGCATGAGGTCACGAGCTCATGGATTTAATGGGTTCAAATTTTTGGTAAGACGTGAGGTTAAATGTATGTTTAGTTTACATTTAACATTTTTTTTTTTATAAATTTTTTTTAGGGAGTAAGCACACTATACAAGAAGATTAACATGATTCTTTTTAACATAACGGTTAGTATGCTCTAGCCTACTTATGACTAATGTGACCCCAATATTAACCTAGAATAATTTTTGCCACCAACGGGAAAAACTTGCTTGCATCCAAGTAAAGATGAGGCTGACGTTGTCGCCTTGTCGGAATCTACGTGAAAGTAAGAATAAATAAAGGTATTTCACTTTCAAAAAAAAAAGAATAAATAAAGGTCCTTATATCAGGAAAATTGATCTCATGATACATGAAGCGTGACATATTCACTGATTTGTTGAAGATTTTGATGTTATTCTCTACGGCGACATTCACAACTATTATTATTAACTTTTTTTTTTTTTTTGGGAGGGAAATTTGAAGACTTAACAACTTGCTTTTGTTCTTTAGTCAAAATAACAACCATAATTAATTTATTATCCATGCAATTTAAACTCTTATTAGAGAGAAACTTAAACTTTAGAATTATGACTTATTAACGGCCACTTTAACTTGAAATTCCTCTCTTACAACTTACAAGTCACATGTTTTTCCTTCTTTCATTTAATCTTAACAATGATTACTTTTTATCAATTCACGTGCCTCATTTTTCACTTTTTTCCTTTGTCAATTTTGTCACAGAGACGAGGGAAATTGATGCGACTTAGTACGAAATCACCTTATCTAATCACAATCAACTGGATGTTTTTTCAGTAGAGAACTACTCCATATGGGTTGTGAAGAGGAAAACTATCCTATGGTTGTCCCTTTCTATGCAACAAAAAATGAAACCCATGCCATAATTCAAAGTAGAAGTGTAAAAATGTGATTTGATCTGACGGAGTTAACTTGAACCCACCTAAAAAAACATGATTCGAACATAACCCCAAAACGATTTAACCCAAAATGATGCAAACTAGAAATGGCTTAAAAATTTTAAATTAACCGAATGACCCTTTTTTTTTTTTTTCTTAAGAGAACAAAAAAAATAAAATAAAAAATTATAACATATGAATCATATATTTTATATTATAAAAATATAAATTCTACTATTTTTAATATAAATCTTAATTATGAATTCTTTTCAATATGTTTTGAGATTTTCTATGAATTTTTGAATTTTTAGAATTTTAAAAAAAAAGTGAATTATTTTTTATTATATGATTTTCTTTAATTTTTAAGAATTTTTCACAACTTTTTTTGAATTTTTTCAATTTTTAAGTTTTTTAAATGAAAAATATCGCGTTATCATTTTGATAACATAACCAACATGAAGATTTATCCAAATTTGAAATGACCCACCCAAAATGACCTGAAAATAACTTGATTCATAAGTAATCCAACCTTAAATGACTCAAATTTGAAATGATTTAACTCGAATCTGATCCAACAATTCATTTTAACACTTCTAAGAATTCGACGATTCATTTCAACAACTCTAATCCAAAGGCCAAAATAAACAAGGGGAAATTTTTCTAAAATTTAAACTAGTGGGTTGGGCTTTAAAGTTTCAGGTTCATGGGCCCGAATTCGACAGGGAGACAAATTGGTGTAACGGTCAAGCCCACTTCCAAACTTACGAGCGCGCTGGACGCTCCCTTCTCCGCAAGCGTCCCAACTTCAAGAGCCGGTCGCCGCCGTGCCGGCTTCATTGAACTCACTCTGTCGGTTGCATGATATCTCCCCGATGGCCCCAAACGGCCATCCCTCCGGCCGTCGTCTTCGTTGAGCTCAGCGTCCTTGAAAATGCTGGCTCGTCTTGCGACCACGCGTCACCTCGAGATCCAATCAAGCTTTCCGTCAAGTTCCTCAAGGTTTTTCCCCACTCTTCAATTTTCTCTCATTTTCTCGCCCTCCAATCACTCTTTTTTTGTCTTTTAAATCTCGTTTCTTTGTTTCTCTTCGTTTCTCAAGGCATCTCGATTCTTCTCCTCTGCGCCTGAACTACGTGATTAATACTTCTCGCTGCTACGATTCTTCGCTTCTGTAAAATAACTTTGGCTCTTTTCTTCTTTTTCTTCATTAATTCCGATTTATGCGTACAGATTTTTAATTCAAACTGTTTTGGAAATGTACGCAGCATATTGATACTCCAGATAACAATCGTGATCTTCCATGGGAGTTCACCTGACGCAAACAAAGTGAAGGTAAAGTTGAAATGCTGTTAGTTTTTTTTTGTTCGTTTTTTTTTTTCCTCCAATAATGTCAATCAGATTGGATGGGATAATGTTTCTTTACTTTGTGCCGTGAATTTGACTTGGGAATTATGATAATTCATTAATTCGGAAGAAATGTTATATAAATTGCCCTTTGAGGTCTCTTTGGTTCACTGCAATTCGGTAATTGATGGATATTTCGATATGTGTTTAAAAGTAACTTATTTTGACCTTCAAATGGATGCATATTCTTGCAGTGCTGAAAGTTTTTAACACAAGCTCGATTGTGACTGAGAGAATCTAAATGGAGACTGGAGGCTGTCCGGGCCGTGTGTTTTAATGCTGATTTTGTTTGAGTTCAACTAGAAAGGGAAAAAGGGTTAGTTGTTAAATTTTTGACAGTAGGCAGCCCCGGATTAGTACCTGCGGCTTCATTATGTATCTTCCTGCCAAAAGCCCACGGGTACTGTGGGAAACGAAACAATGCAATTATAAGTATGCAAAGAATCTTATCGAAAGAGACTCTAAAGCAGTTCTAAACCATATTTTATTAAGTGCAAGTTCATTTCCTTTGCTGTCTGATGGGTAGTGGGACAGTCAATTGTTGTCTGAAGCCATTTCTGTCTAATTCGACGAGGCTCATATAGTAGCTGAACTTTTGTGAGGAGGGGAGTAGAACTGGGCATTCTTATGCATAAAATCTGTTGAACTTAAAATCTTAAATTCTTCATATGGATTGAACAACAGCTTTTGTTTCTCTTTTGACCTTGTATGACAATGATGCTGCTACATTCAACTTCTTTTGGTCAATGAACTAATTATTTCAATTTGACAAATTTTAGCGCATCGTTTAATCATAATCTTCTCTGATGTTAATTTAAGGCATATTCTCCCATTATCCATCCAACTACAAGCAGTCGGCTGTTATTCCTCTGCTAGATCTTGCACAGCAGCAGCATGGAGGTGGGCTCCCTGTGTCAGTGATGAATGCCGTAAGCCCGTGGATGGATGAAAATTCCCAACTACAATTCAAATATTTTCTACACGTAACAATCTGATTTACCATTTCAATTTACAGTTTTTGAAGCGCATGTTAATAAAGATTTTAAATATCTACAGTGGGATCATTTGTTAATCTGCCGGATCATTTTCACTGAAAGGCAATCTGAATTTTAGGCGATGGGTAATCAAAATATAAGAAGTTATTACATTCATGTAGACCATAATAATATCTCATATTGCATTAGTTTTCGTATCTTTTCTTATCAATCATTTAATAAATTTCCTTAACACTTTACCTACTGCCAGTGTAAGCTTTGGAAGCAGGATGCTTTTTATCACTCTTCGTTATTTCTGACTTCTAGAGAATAGCGGCAAACGACACAAAAGGCATCATGAATTATTACACAGAATTGGTGTCACTAAAACTTTGTGTTGTCCTTCAAATATGTTACAGAAATTCAAGTTGAAAATTAAATTTTTTGGATTTATTGCTTATTCGTGCAAAACTATCCTCTGACATTTTAAAGTACAGAGGATCTTATACTGTTGAGAGTTTTGTTGTCCAACAGGAATTCCGAACAATATCTCCATGGATTCTGAGTTCAGCATCTTACGGATGCTCCAGGTGACTAAGATTATTGAAGTTGATCCTATTCGTGTACATGAAGTTGCGAGATTTTATTTGATGTTCAACCGAAAACCAGTGAGAAATAAATCTTCTTCTTATTATTTTTTTTTTCAATTATTTCACTCCTTTACATACTAATTGGTAATGGTGCCAGTGGCAGCTCACCAAAATAACCTCCTTCATTGGTTCTCTCACTCTCTCTCTTTTTTTTTCAGGTGGGCAAGTACCAACTACTGGTTTGTGGAACAACACCATGTATGATATGTGGTTCATGAGAAGTTGAAGATGCATTACTTGAACATTTGGGAGCAAAACACAATGGTAAGTTACATAAAATGTTTGGATTCTGGGATTTGAAATGACTTTTGGAGAACAAAACATTATTATAAATATTATAATGTGCAGAAGTGACGAAGAATGGTCTTTTATCTGTTGGAGAAATGGAATGCATGGTGATTTTTTTTTTTTAAATCTTCCTGCAAGGCGTCAAAAAATTTGTTAAGAATTGGGGAGAAAAGCGTTAATGCTTCTTTCAAAGGATTATAGTTTTGTGTATTGTTGCTTTTTCCTGGCCCATAACTGTATGAGAACCTGGGTCGCCGGTCATTTCACTACTGTATTCAGATTGCTAACTAAAAATGTGAAGGCCTTTATGTACTCAGATGGTAACATTTCTTGTTTGATATCTGTACTGTTGTCTACTTGTTTCTTGCAGGGATGTTGTGTAAATGCTCCCATGATAACCACTCTCTGAGAAGTGATCGTGATTTTTCTGTCAAGTTATGGGCAGCCCGAGGGATCTCAAGTTAGTCTCTTCTCTTGATTGCAGGACGATGCGGAGTTGTTCAGACAGTTGAAACGTTAAGAAGACAAGAAAACCTACTGGTAAGCAACCAGGCTACAAGATTTTGAGTTCTCCTTTCTCTATTCTTCTTTCTCCTTTCCAAAGTTTTTATACTGTTTAATGAAACAATTTATGGTATTAGCTTGCACTTTTGTTGTTTCTTCTTTTTGCTCAGCCTAGCACACAAAACTCTAAACGTATCAAGAGTGGACCAGAAGAAGGCAATACTACCCTGCTCGATGATCTGTTACCCCGTCCATGTCGGGATCTTGATGCCTGCTAAAGTTATGGTGAATGTTGCTTCCAATTATGCAGAGCATGGATGTTATCCAGCTTCCTTGAGTTCTTGTTTTTCTTAATCTTATTCATTTGTTTTGTTTTGCGCTGGCAAGGTTTCTGGGGGATAATTCCTTCTGTGCAACTCCTTATTTTACTAAAGGCAGTGGATCATTGATGTGCATGTGGGCTTCTATAAATTTCTGATGGCATTGAGAAACAAATCTTACTTTTTAGTGTGGTCCACAAAATCTACTCTCAGGGCATAGGGCATAGCTGAGGTAATAGCTGAGTCTGGTTTTATCCCCTTTCTTTCCCTGAAAATGAGGGGTAAATGTTGTGTTATTCATACATTGGTCTAATTCACCTATTTTTATAGGTGGCAAATGGGTTGAAACGCTTGATGGGTTCAGATCATTTTACAATGTGGGTCATTTTAGGTCATGGGTCGCTCGAGGTTAAATTACTCTAGTTTGAGTTGCTCCAGAAATTGGGTCATTTAGGTTTATGATTGGCTCGGGTCGAGTTATTTCAAGTTTGAATCACTTACTTTCGAGTTATGGGAAACATCTGGAGTCAAATTACATCATATTTTTAGACACCCATCGGTTGAATGAAATTGTTAAACTGGATTTAGGACTTGTTTAGGTTATCTATTGAATATTGTTGTTACTAATTATTGCTACTGATTGTTGATTGTTGGTTCTTATTTGATATTACTGATTGCTAATAAAATTAATGAAGTATTTGGTTAATTTTATACTTACTGTTACTGATGAATAATGAAATATTTAATTTAGACATCTAATTTATGTAGATATATTATATTGAAAATTTTATTTTTATATTTTATAATTTTATATTTTAGAATAATATTCTATAAATAATATTGAGAATTGTTTTACTTAATTTTTAACTTTTTTAAAAAAATATTAATTTTTACTAAATGATAAAAATTATTATGTTTGAGATTTTTTTTATAAGTGTTCGTATTAAAGAAAATTGAAGTGAAAAAAATATTATTTAAAAATAGTTGAAAAAAGAAATTATTAAAGTTATATAAATAGTAATAAAATAAATTACTATATCTAATTCATATGATAAGTAAAAAAAATAATAGTAAAATTATAGAAATATTTTTTAAAGATAATTTAGTTCATATAAATTATTATTAATATTAAAAAGTGAAAAGTAATCTAAAAAATAGTTTGAAGTTGCTTTTTAATCAGCTGCTATTAAGAATTTAAATAATGACATAAGTAAAATTAAATAGCAGTACCAAAAAATTTACTAAACAAGTATTTTCTTATTTTTTAAAAATAAAATGTAAATACACTCTTTTTAAAATTTACTTAAATACCCCTTTAGAGTCAAATTAACTTTGGGTTGCTTAAACATCGTCAACATATCTCAGATATTGGATCATAGTGGGTCGGATTCCGTTTATAGTGTACAATAGTTGTTTTGGGCTTTGGGCAGGTTGGGTTTCAGGCGGAGTGGGTCTTAAACATGTATTCAATGTAACAAGGTTAAGTATTTGCTCAAATAATTAAAGGAAGTGTCATTCAATTATTTGGTGGGAGGGCTTAAATCTTACTTGTTCTCATTTCTCTCTTCCTTTAAATGTTCAATAGGATTCTTTATAGACCCAAAAATTAAAAATGTGACTTGAATATTGTATGCGAGAAGTAGCTGTAAGACTTGTTCGCAAGTTTTAGTGGCTAAGAATACGCACGATTGACATTTGAGAAACTTCAACTTTGGACTTCGTTGTTGTTTGCTGCGGCATTGCTTGACTGCCTCCTTTTATTTTTCCTTTTGTTCCATCAAGATTGCATTACTGTCTCCTATCTGGTGATAATGGGAGTTGTCTAAAGTGATGCGTCACTTGCAGTGGAGATTTCCCTCGCGATTTTCGTTTGGCAAATGTAGGTTGTCATTCGCATGGGTCGTTTTCCGTACTTCCACGCATGCCCCTGGCTGCCGTTGCAATCAGTTTATCTGTCACGTTTACCATTGGAGCGGGTTTCTGGCAGTTGATAACTAAATAAATATCATAGTGGGATCGGCTGAATTTGGGGATAGTGAGAAACGATAAGCCCTTAGAAAGTTTTAATTTTTTAGAGATTTTTTTGTAATTGAGTACTTGAGCTTTTTAAGGTTCAGTCAGATTATTCATAGATTTTTAATTTTTGTTCTATGTGAGTTTTTCTTAGGATAGAAATTGGTTAAATCGGTAATTATATAGTTTGATTTAACTACGACCTTATAAAAAAAAGCACTAAGATATATCTTAAAAATATAAAAGTTTGTCTGTTGAAATATTATATTTCTCTTTATTCTCTTACATGTGAAAAACAGAAATTCTAAATACTTTTGTATTTTGGGATATATTGGGATGCTTTCCAAAAATACAGACTTATATAAAGTAAAATTTTAAAATTTATGATTAATTTAAAGCTTAGGAAAATTTAAGACCCATTTTTTTAAAAAAAAAATTCTTAAAAATTTAGGATTTACTGAGAGCTTTTTCCGTGTGAAATGACAACGCCGACACATTTGTGGTTTGATGGAGCATGTTGGGTGGGCTGAGTGAAAGTTGAGATGCTAGTTTGGTCGCAATTGACCTACTAATTTCATGATTAGAGTTGGGACTAAGGGAGAAGGACAAGGAGGATTGGTACCTTCACCAACAAATTGGGTGTCTTACACGTATTCCGCACATAACGGCTTTTCATGACATAATAAATTTCCTGCTCCCAGCATTTTAATTTAGAGCACTGTTATATTTTTAAAAAATTATATATTTAAAAAAACGTTTAAATATAATTGATCGGATTTAATGTGTAATCGATTGAATTGTAAATATAATTAAATATAAGAAAAAATTTTCTTCTTATAATTAGTTACACTTATAATTCAATCAGTTACACATAAGGGTTTTTCATGACGTAACAAATTTCCTGCCCCAGCATTATAATTTTGAGCACTGTTACATTTTTAAAAGAAAATATATTTGAAAAAGTGATTGAATGCAACTTATCAAATTTAATGTACTACCGATTAAATTGTAAGTGTAACTAACTATAAAAAAAATTTTTTTCTTATAATTAATTGTATTTACAATTCAGTCATTTACACATTATATTTGACCAATTATATTTGATCAGCGTTTCAAACACTTCTCTTCCAAAAATGTAATTTTGTTCTTTAATTTTTCCCCCTTGTCCCTCGTCTCTAGAGCCAAAGCACAGACTAGCACACCCACAGAGACATCTAAATTCAATTATCATCTGTCCATGCCGTCCTAGTGTCGAACATCACGCCTCTTTCGATACACGTCGGCCAAATGTAATATGCAACAACAAAAATCCATAATTTAATTTCTTAAACATTAATGTTATATTCATGCAGCAGCTGATCTTAATTAAATTGGAGATTGTGAATATGTTATTATTACGATTTTATATTCATGATCATGCACTGTAGCCTACGCCGTTCATATTCTCTGATTTTCAGCCTTGTTAGCCACATTAATCCAGACAGTGGTAGATTACTTCCCAGTGTAAATTTTTTTGGCTTGGCGTATCTTTCTCCCTCTCTCTCTCAATTTTCACTTTTCCAATTCATTCTTCAATTCCAGCGAGTAAAGGGATCTAGACATAGTTATAAGCAAACAAAGTATGCGAGTCATAAAGTGATCAGACCCCCAAACACAGCCAAGCCACAGAAACCTTCACCTCTTCTCTCTCTCTCTCTCTCTCTCTCTCCTCTGAAATGATTTGAGTTCCAACAATAATGATTTAGAAGAAAAAGAAGTCAAATTACCTTTTCGAAACACTACACGCGCATTCCCTTAATCAGGGGCATTATTATTTTCTTTTAGAACCAGCAGCATATTGAAACAACCAACCATCTCCATTCTCAAAAAAAACAAAAAAAAAACCATCATCTATTCCACCCTCTTAAATTCCGACTTGCCCTACTCTAATATAAATATAAATATATATATATACACACCCATCTATATCCCTTTTGCAAAGGTCCCACAACCCACTAGCAAAAATTAGAGCCCGCTAGAAAGTGCTAACATCATTTTTCCACTAACCCCACCACCGATACCAAAAGAAAAGCATATCAAGCAAGCTTTGACAATCCTTTCCTTCACTTGAAGTTGCCAAGTCGGCAAGACACCAAGGGCCTGCCTGCATTTTTTGGCATTGACATCGAACCCTGTTTTAAAAAAGGTTGGAAGGGAAGGCAAAAGCAAGGACTATGGCATCTGACTTTGATTGCAATTTAAAATAAGCCAACAGCTACTTGTGGGGATTGGAATGGGATAAATAACATGTGGGACCCAAAGCATTTGGTGACTTTTAAATGGGAACCATGGGATTCTTACCCTTTTCTAAAGTCTAGTCCTACGGGGGATTTGTTTCTGGCTTGACATCAGGAGAGGTATCAGGAAGTTGCGTGTGGTAAATTGCGGTAGCCAATGAAATGGGCATGATGCAAAGATCTTTTGATTGGAGAAACTGCATTGCAGCGCCAACATTTTCTTCCATAAGCTTAGCTACCTGTCGCTCTGTGCCATCATTTGACCATTTTTCCCAGGCTGGTCGATTTCTTCCACCATCACCAGTTTCATCCTAAAGCAGAAATTGCAAGCAACCTAACTGTGAAAGGCCACACAAAGCGATTATCCTCCTCTCAAAACATTGATATTTAACATTACCTCAACTGACGACAGCGGTATGTCTGATACAAGGGGTGCAACGGCACCAGCTGCACCCAATCTACTCATACTTAGTACCTATCAAGAATTCATCAATGTTAAGTCCAGCAAAAGAGAGGATGCTCAAACATTTATCCTTCACCATGCAACTGATATGTATGCTCGTATATTTGTGTGGCATGTACACATGAGTGAGTGAACGTGTGTCATACATATCATCAATGTTTAGATCAGCTGAAATCAAATTGTTGCACCTTTACTTGGAGCCTTAGAAACTTGACATAATCCACAATTTCATCAACCATGGCTGCTCTGTCAGTCTGCATAAAGAAAGTGTATTCAACTCCTAAAAGTATGGAAGAAAGATATATTGTTCTTGCCAAAGCTTTCTCATGGCTAAATTTGGAGATATGTTTCCATTATTCAAATAAAATGGCTGGTTATTGCGCCATATTCTTACTTCAGGACAGACCAGATCTCCAAGAATCAATGTAAGCCATTCCATCCAAATTTTATTTTCTACTCACCAAATCTTAAGATAAGTTACTCTATTTCTTATCATGATAAATAGCAAAGCCTCCACATCCTATCAACATTTCGATTGCAATTTTCACGTTTTGTTATCAGTCATGGAAAACAAATTGACCTGTTGGTGGCAAGTTGCAAAGGTCATGTAACAACATCAAGTCCCACCAAACTTCTAATGACTTTTCCACTAGACTAGTAATTGTAGCCAATACAAAAACAAATACAGTCCAAGGAAATGCAGTCGAGTTTCAAGTTTCATTTCTGGGATACACTCACACTGAGAATCCATTGCCACTTGACATCAATCCAAAAGTAATATTACATGCTTGCTACTAGCAAAATGTCACGATTAAAGAGTTTTATTGACATACAATCAAATTCACTTAAGCATAAACTGTAAAATTGGCAATGTAAGCAAATTAGTTCAAATTGCTCTAATGAAGGATTTAGAACAATTATGTCTCACACCTAATATAATGCATAACATAGTGGTATGACAAGAGAAAATTTATGTAGCCAACCCGGGATTTAAGGCTTTATTGTTGTTGTCGCTCTAATGAAGGTTAGCAGCAGTAGATTAAGTTTTGAAAAGGAATAATTATTGTAAAGGACAGGAACAAATCGTTTGTCATTTACGGGAATTACTGATAAAGTTGCATTAGTGTGATAAAACAAAGTTTTTCTACATGAATCCATAAATAAGAAAACTCTCTTTCACTGAAAAAAGCTATGTTTCAATCAAACTGATGATTCTACATTGGACTATGAAGCCAGCCCAAGGCCTTTTCCTTTTTTTCTTTTTTTTTTAAATAGAGCAGTTGCTGAATAAGCTTAGGTATATCTGAGCATCAGGGTTTGGAGAGGGTTGTCTAGGCAGAGTATATAAAGACAAGGGGCACATGGAGGAGAAATTTTAAGATGGCATTGTGACAGGATTACTGATTGGACTTTGCTGCCAGCCTGTACAACAATGTACTGGCAAAGAAGTGTTGAGAAGCATTAATGAGAAAAAAGAACAAAATATTCAGCAGAGCAGCTCATATGAGTGTCGTCCAGTTGTTTTATACTCTAGATGATATTGCCCACGACAAAAAAGAAGAAACCCCAAACGATAAATTAGATGATAGAAGATAAGAATGAAGAAACTTACCTTATTGACACTAGGAACCAGTTCTTGCAATGCCCTAATTCTTTCAGCGATCCGCTCCCTGCGCAACTGCGCCAAAAGGGAAAAATCAAGAAAAATTCTGAAATTGCTGATGGGAAAGAAATTTGCTTAAAATGGAATAATAATATAAAGCATATGACCATAAGAGACAATTGCTAAGCCCCTCATCAGGAGTTCAAAAGATCATCACCAAGGGCTTCAGATTTCTTTAGTTTAATATAAATTGTGATTCTGCTAACTGAGTGGCAAAGGTACACCTATGAAAGGAAAAGAAAACAAAAAACTGCAGTGAAAGTTATAAATATATACAAGCTGGTCAGTTACAGAGTGTCCTTTTAATGATACAGTAATAAATCCAACTTTTTCTCATTTAATCTGATAGTCCGTAAACACAGTATTTTCAACAACTTTACTCACCAGCAAATTATTTTAGCATTGGTTGTCCACAAGTATACGCCAAGCCAAGCCCCTTATTCTTACTTATGTGCTACATACACCCATACTTATTAAAGATTTTCTTTCTTTTCTTATTTCTTTCTTTTCCAAATCCAGGAGACGCATACCTTATCAGTAAAATTAGTGGTTAATAGAAATACATTGCTCTTTCTCGTTGCTGCTTCTGTGGGCACTATTTTATACATACCCGCTCAGCAATGCTGTGTGGATCTGTGGCCTGTCCTCGTCTAGCCCTCACCCTTGGGCGCATTGCTGGTGGATGTGGAGCAGTGGCAACAGTTGTGGCCATGGGTTGACCATGAAAAACCTGCAGAAAGGTGACAACATTATCAACAAAATTAAAAGAACATGCATTTTTTTTTTTTCATAAACACTACAAAACACTCATCCCACAAAACCAATTTTTTACCACAAAGACAGGAAGCTCGACGACAACAACAACAAAGACTTTAGAGCAACCAATAATTCTCCATGTCATAAATTTAGAGGTACCAAATATGAATAATATTCCTCTTCTTTCCCATATGTGCAAAGTTAATTATTCTTGTAAGATACAGATTTCTGATGTTCTTAGTTTCAGCTTGTACCGAAATCTCCTACTGCAAAGATACTACATGATTGACAAATCTTTGGCAACCCTTTGGCTTATTTGGCTATTGTCAGATCCTCCAAAATAAAGCCCGAATGTCAAATACACTGACTCACCACCAAATCCCAATTGGAGAAAGCATTTGACTTCGTAACATATAGTTTGTACTCAAAATTGTATATTAAACAGTTAAGACATCAAACAACACAAAACATTGGACAATTTGCTGCCATGTCCCCAAATGGCTATCGCCACCAAGTAAAACATGGGTGTCATTTCCCTATATCACTTACCACATATGTCAACTGAACTTATGGCAATCAAATAGGAAATAGTTTGACCTTAGAGAGAACAACTGATTGTACTATTTTCCTTGTCAAACACCAATCTTGGAATCTCGTGAACTAGTCCCAAACCAGCCTAACTTAAATCTCCTCAAATTTCTTGTTTCCCCAGCCATCAGCTACTTAAAAATTAATTGACCTTTTTAGCCATAGTACCCCACCCAAAAGAAACAGAAGTCGAGAAAATTGAATCAGGAAATGCACAACATCAAAGTGCAAGCAAGAAACATTCACATTCTTAACAAAGAAAATGGACATAAGAAGTTTTCTAATCTCCAAGAAGTTGAAATTTAACGTTCAAAGAATTTAAATTGGCATTTTCTATAATCGAAGATGAATTTCGTTAAAAAAAAAAAAAATCAAACGCCAATAAAAGTTAACTCAACTATTAAGGCCTTCGTGATCTACTTTAAAGGTTTGTAATTAAAGTATTAGCGACGGTCCTTGTGGCCATTATTGGGTGATGTGTAAGTCTAAAGTAAATCTGCGTAAATCTGCTGTAATTGAGGCCTGCGGCTTTGCAGCTTATCCACCGCCGTTGATTTAAGTGGTAAGAGACTCGATACCTCTTAAACAAGTTTTTAAATTTAAGCTTTGTAAATGAAAAGAAAGATGCTGCGAGAGCCGTTCCTAATATGAGCTCTGGACTTAATCAGGAGCCCAATAAGACTTACTGAATATCGAGGAAAGACCAAAAAAAAAAAAAAAATTGAGGCCTGCAGCTTTGCTGAGTCTAACTGTAGCAGCTTTTTCTTGGCTAAACTTTTCCGGACCCAAAAAAAAGAAAAAAAAAATCAAACTTACATTTTTCACTGAAGTAGCTCTACCATCAACCACCTCATCGCCAAACCGCTTGCCGCTTCCCGATGCCTCCTCGGACTTCAAGAAAGTTCCCTTCCCCTGCTCCAGGCTCAGGCCTAAAGGAAAGCCGTGAAACCCGGCACCAGCTCCGGCGCCACCAAGCGGAGTGATGTGGCCCGCGGAGCCGAGCTGCAGCACCATTGGGGCTTGTGCAGCCAAGCCGGCATTGGGAGGCACCAAGCCGACTTCAGCCGAACCGTAGTCAGGTAAGCCGAGTATTTCCTGGAGGAAATCGTCGGTTGTAGGCTCGGAGGGATTGTTCGCCATGAGTTGAGTTGGACTCGGCCGAGTCAAAGTGAGTCGAGATAGCTATGTATGTAGGGCTCCAAAAGAGCATCTACATGCAATGTTATTTTTTTTTTAAAGGATCAAAAAGAAGACAGAGAGATGAATTTAGAGAGAAAAAGAGAGATTTTCCTTTTCCTTCAAAGTACTTCGGGGATTCAAACTTTGGGTCAGCTCTTCTTTTTCTTTCCTTTCTTTTTACTGAGTAAGTGTAGCGATTGCCGAAACAGCACAGCTGAAGGGACAAAAGCTGTGCCTTTATACTGCTCTTAAAAAAATGTCCCCCGTTTACATAAAAGGGTCTTACATTTGAGATTATTTACATTTATAGCCATTTATTATTAAATTATTTTATAATTTTATTTTTTTAATACTATAAAAAGATTCTTATCAAATTTGTGTGTTAAAATTAGAGTAATTTTTTTTTCTCATTTAATTATTCTTAAAAGAATAGATATATCACCTGAATAGTGATAAGATTAAGTAACACTCTACTACCATTAAAAATCACAATAATTATTAAATTTAAAATTTACATCGTGCTACACACATTCTATTTGAAGTGACAACCTAATAAATTGGCTAAAAGAGTGTGATTGCACAAATTCTTAATCAGAACCTTCAAAATAAAAATATATTAAATTATTACTAATTTATTAATTCAAATAATTGTCTTATAAGTAGTTATCTTATAATTTTATATTCATTTATTTTTATTCTCAATTAAATGACCGGACTGTATATTTGACTTGTCTTGTCCAGTTGGTTTTTTAATCTATTTTGAGCGGACAGGCAAGGAGAAACGGTGTCAAGTCGTTGCCACTGCCTAGCCAAAAACACATTTTCAGCAACAGCATCCCGAGTAATTTTGAAGCGTCGTGACATTGCTTTGGGCTTTGGGCTATTACACGGCGCTGATGCGGCCGTTTCAACACTTATTCTCATAACCATTCCAGCACTTCATAACAAATAACATCGCTAGGGTCACACTAACCTTTTTTTTTTTTTTTTTTTAGAATAAAGGGTCACACTAATTTACCTTCATGCAGTTGTCGATAGCGAAAGATCTTGTTAGATCTATCTTGATTGTTGAAGTACGATATGTACTGTAACTTATAATTTTGTTCAGATAAGTTAGATCTATAAAAACCTTACATTTTAAGTAGATTTAACTTAATTTCGGTTTCTTTTCCCGCAAGAGAATTTCTTCAAAACATGTCATGTATCTTGTTAGTAAATAGTCAATTGCCACCAAGTTAGACATAAGACACTTTGGCTGTCATGTGTTTCTGTTTCTGTGCAGGTCTTTCCAATATCTTTGTATTAGATTTATATACAGATCCAGATTATGTTAATGCAACATTTTCTTTAGGTCAAAGACCAAAAAAAGACCTCATTAAGAAAATTGTCACATTAACCAAGGAAAAGCTTATCCCAAGCATGCTAGCGTTATTATACATATTCCTCTCACCCAAAAAAGGAAGAAAGGAAGAGGAATTCACATAATTCAGCGGGGAAAGTGAATGCATAACAAATATTGGCTTGGAGTGCAATTAGACCCTCTGCTGAATCATATTGAATTATCGATTGAGATGGAGATGAACAACATCAGGGGACAACCATCATAGGCCAAAAATAATTAAGACGGTCTCATTTAATTCACACGTGAACAATTTTGGTACCAAAGCTCAATAAACGGCAATTAGAATGAAGACAAATGAGTA
The DNA here is from genome assembly GCA_037832335.1 of Carallia pectinifolia. Lineage (NCBI taxonomy): Eukaryota > Viridiplantae > Streptophyta > Magnoliopsida > Malpighiales > Rhizophoraceae > Carallia > Carallia pectinifolia. The sequence goes on from CM075451.1 coordinate 6,928,756, forward strand.
GAAATCAAAAAATTTTCTTACAATATGTACAGCAAAAGAAGCCACTACAGTCGCTCCTACAGTTTTGGTCATCATCTAAACTCCTTCATTGGTTCAGAGACAGAGTTCATCTACAACTGCCCCAAAAGAAAATCGAATGTTGTAGCTTTTCTTCGCATTGTCAAAATAGCAAGGACCAAAAACTTCTCAATTTCAGTCAGACAAAGTAAGAATCTGCAGAATTAGAAAAGCAAATCATTGGGCGTGTCATCATAAAGCATGTGATTCATAGTCACTAACACCACAGAACAATAAGTCTAGTTGAGCGTGCAGTGGAAGGACAATTCTACAAAATCAAAAGGTCACGTTTTGCATGACATCTATGCTCACATCAAATGCTTTAAAAGTGCAGTAAGTCAGTCAACATAGCAGTACAATAATTGATCTTATATTCTTGATACACCAAGCCATCATTTCGAAGGCTAGTACCAGAAAGTTCATTCAAAATTTGATCCTCAGTACCGTTTAAGAATCAAGCATGTGCTAAGCGGGCTTCAAGAGAACAATTTATGAATGTTTTTTGTGATGTACAGCAGCAACATAGTAAATAACTAGAATATACTATTACCAGTTAATGTTTTAATTGATTTTGAGGCTGTCCGAAAAATTCCTGTGCGTTGTGAGCCACCTCAGCCTCCAGTATGGCTTCCAACACAATGTCAGAGCCTGTCACATCATCTGCAACAGCTATACATTTTTTAAACATTAGAAATAGACAATGATGAAACAAATTATCATACATTTTCAAGCAAAAGACTGTTTAGCATATAAGTCAAGTTGTTGATAGTAGAAATATTCAAGGATATCCGATCATGCAGTCATGCATTGAATGAGAAGTAAAATCGTTGCATAAGTTATAGCAATAAAACAGCACGGGAAGAAATGATTGCCAATCAATAATTCAAGTCAAAGTTATGCTGGATCAGAAAAACCATCGAAACTAAATTAGTTATCTAATTAAAAGAACACCACCCCTCTTGTTGTCTATGGCACGAAGGGGAAATATGTATGATAGAGTCGTAGTGATTAGGCAGGGACGGTAAATCCTCGTGTTATCAATAGAAGAAAGCTTATGTTTGAGGACTAAAAAAGCACCATGGCTAGATGGGTACGCTGATATTGTAAGATTGTTACCCTTGCATTTCAGTAATAGACCAGCACCCTCAGCAAAAACAGGCAAGACATATGTGAGACCAACACCATCCATCAGCTTTTCTGCATCTGCACCACTTCTGAATGTGTTGGCCTTCAGGGAAGAGGATTCTGCAAATCTTGCATAAGCGGTTGCTTGGCTGTGCATAATACATGGATCTGAGGCTTCTAAGCTAGAACCCTAGAAGAAAAGAAGAAAGCAAAAAATGTAGCAAGGGCACTGAGATTGTGAGACTACAAAGACAATTAATTGCAAGGATAAAAGATCATAGCATACGAAGCATTAAAAACCTTGAAAATGGTAGCCATTGATATATGCTCTCCATCTGCCTGTTCAATAGAAATCTTAGATACAGTAGCGTCTGGTATGCTCTCCAAGTCTACAATTCTGGGTACGCTGTTGGCTAAATTCCCATCAGAGACGACAAAAATCAAAAGCTCCAACAGTAGGAAGTAACGCAAACTTGAAAAGCAATATGGCAACAAGGTAATCAAACTACCATTGGCAGCAGACGAAGTATCTAGATTATCCACTAGCCTCCGAGTTAAGGGACCAGGATTCAAAACAGACACGCTTCGGATTTCATATCTGATGGCTTCAAGTTGAGCCATTGTATCTTGAAGTTCCTTGTGGACCTATATTATAATACAAGAATCTTGAATCTCGAGAAGCATCATCTTCGAATAATCATCATAAATTTGTGACTCTGACTCCCAAACCACAATGATAGAAGCTGCATTCAACACCATCGCTTTTAACCACATCACATAGCCTAAGTTCGCTTCTATTAATCGAGGAGGTATACCTTCAACAAACTTTCTAGAGTTTCTCTACTTATTACATAATCAACCGAATGACAGGCAACTCATGGAAACACAAACAAATATCCTTTAATTGTAACGAGTCATTTCACATAAAATGAACTTGAACTTAAAATCCATGCTGGCACAAATCATTAATTTCAATGCGAAATACATCTCTCAACAGAGTTAAATGCATCAAATCTCCTCTAATAAATAAGTAATTAATCATGACTAGGAATTTTAAAATGGGAAGGAAACTGAAGAATGGAAAACAGTAACAAAGGAACCTGACGAGCCTGAGACTGCTGCATGACATTCTCGAATTGGGCACGAGCCAATTGGACGTATCCAATGGCTCGCCCAGCCAACCTCCCCGCTGTTCCTGCTACGATCGGTAGATCCTTGGGTCCTAATTAAAGGTGCGTTCATCCATAATCAAAACCCTAAACTCATTACCAGATCGAAAACATGAAGCAAAAACCAAATTGACTACACGTTACATTGAAACCGTATTGAATGTGAATTAGAGAAAGAGAGCACGGACCAATTACAGCAGCGGTGGCTCCGAGAAAGAGGAAGATTTCTCCGTATGACAGCCCGAGCATTATACATGGCACAAGAAGGAGCGATTAGTTAAAGCATTCTCCACTTCTTGGATTTTTATTGCTAGCCTACTCCGTGATTCAATTCAAGTGCGATTTTGGCTCGATCCAGTCCGCCTGGCAGAAGGTGACTTGTTGGCCCTGCCCCACCAACCGCAAATGCCGAAACAATCGAATATCGGCCTCAACAGTCTTATACCGTTAACCCTTCTGCAAATCAAATTTAAAAATATTAAGACTAAAAAATTATTATAAAAAATATTTCTCGGACGCGCTCAGTACCTGCACCAAAAGGTCATAAAAATTTATTTTTTATTTTTTAATCAAAATAAAATTTAAATTTAAATAAATATTATTTTAAAAACATTATATAAAATTTACTAAAAAAAATTTTTTTTTTCAAAAATTTTTCTTTAAACATTACTAAAAAATAATATTTTTATAAATATGTAGACCTTTGGGTAACAAAATTTTTTTAAAATAAAATTAAAATATTTATTAATATTTTCTTTCTTTAGTGTATTTGGGACGCTAAAACTCAGCGCATTTATTTTTTTTTCGTATTTCTAATACTTATAATAAAGTTACATTTTAATTCTCTTCTCATGTCTTGTTTTATGATGGCATTTTATTTTAGTAAGTAAATTTTCATGACCTTATTTTTGCCATTAAAAAAAAAAAAGCACTCGTGGGTCCAGGCCTGATTTATTAGTTCTCGGTCATGATTCAACTTTTAAAAAAAAAAAAAATTCACTATTTGAATAAAGATGGGCCGAACTATACTTTTGTACTGGTTGCTCAAAAAAGAAATACTCTGATACTGAAGTGCCGAACATTGTTCTGGCGAAACATACTGCAACAAAACGAGGGTCGTTTATTGTGGGTTTAACGGTTTGCCCGTGCATCTGTCTTGCTGTGTAAATTTTCTTTCATGCCCAGCCGCCATCAGGCACAAGTGCACAACACAATTAGGCGCCCACAGGCCACGGCCATCTGCCACAACCATCTGTCCCTCTCCTCTCTCTCTCTTTTTTATCGCCGCGTCGCTCCATACGTTTTCTCAGCGTCTTTTTCTCTTTCTTCTCTTTTGGTTCTTCGTTTTTCTTTTGCTACGCGTGATTCTTAACCTTCAACCAGTCAACCTCAACTCTTTTTAAGTCCTTTCGATAGATCAATTTCAAGTACACTCCATCATTGGGGTATACTCTCTGTCCCTTTACCGCTTAAGAAATTAAAATAAAATAAAAAATAGATGACAACACAATTATAGATACGTGGTAACTGTATAATAATTTAAACTATTTAATAATTAAGTTATATTTCACTTTAAAAATATAAAATAAATAAATTTTTAAATATTATCTTTAAATTAATTATGCCTTTTGTATGACTAATTAAATATATTTAATATAATCTTGTTCCTAAAAAAAAAAAAAGCCCCGAAAAGAGAGAGACTGAAATTTAAGAAGAAAATTATATTAAATTTCTAATAAAAAAAAAACAACAGAATCCCATAATAAATATTATATATTCAAAGAAGTCGATTATTCTCCGCGCACTACATTGACGTTGGGCTGGAGAATCTGGACAGCGAAGAAAGCAGATAAATTTGCAATAAATGCAATAAATACAGGGAAGATTTTCACAGCATTCCATATCTGTCGTATTTGACCAAGACCCAGGTTATGAATTGTTTGCATTGTTTTGATTTTTAGTTTTAGTATCGTTTTCTTTATAAGGTCACTGCAACGCCCAGCCTCTCACTCTCACTGGTCACGTTGTGTTAGAATCTCCCATCAAGCTTCTCCCAATCCCGGTAGAATACTGCTATCGTTTAGTATGGTTGTGGCCCTGAGAGTAACGTCTACCTTCCTCCTTCCAAAGAAATCTGAAACAACCTTTCTCGTGCGATTTCCTACTCAAAATTCTGCCGTGGTTTCCTACTCAAGTACACTCCATCATTGGGGTATACTCTCTGTCCCTTTACCGCTTAAGAAATTAAAATAAAAAAAAATATAGATGACAACACAATTATAGATACGTGGTAACTGTATAATAATTTAAACTGTTTAATAATTAAGTTATATTTCACTTTAAAAATATAAAATAAATAAATTTTTAAATATTATCTTTAAATTAATTATGCCTTTTGTATGACTAATTAAATATATTTAATATAATCTTGTTCCTAAAAAAAAAAAAAGCCCCGAAAAGAGAGAGCCTGAAATTTAAGAAGAAAATTATATTAAATTTCTAATAAAAAAAAAACAACAGAACCCCATAATAAATATTATATATTCAAAGAAGTCGATTATTCTCCGCGCACTACATTGACATTGGGCTGGAGAATCTGGACAGCGAAGAAAGCAGATAAATTTGCAATAAATGCAATAAATACAGGGAAGATTTTCACAGCATTCCATATCTGTCGTATTTGACCAAGACCCAGGTTATGAATTGTTTGCATTGTTTTGATTTTTAGTTTTAGTATCATTTTCTTTATAAGGTCACTGCAACGCCCAGCCTCTCACTCTCACTGGTCACGTTGTGTTAGAATCTCCCATCAAGCTTCTCCCAATCCCGGTAGAATACTGTTGTCGTTTAGTATGGCTGTGGCCCTGAGAGTAACGCCTACCTTCCTCCTTCCAAAGAAATCTGAAACAACCTTTCTCGTGCGATTTCCTACTCAAAATCCTGCCGTGGTTTCGACCAGAAAATTTGCACCAATGGCTAGTCTCTCCACAGCTCCATGCCTAGGTCTATCTGAGACCTTCTCCAATCTGAAGAAACGAGGCAAAGTAAGTGTTCTTGTCCTTGCTATTTCTTTTAGCTTTTCAAACTTTTTTTATTGGTCTATATGGGGGTTTTTTTTTTTTTTTAACTATTTGATAGTACTTGAAGTGGCTTTCTTCTTTGCTCGGTTGCCTGCCGAAGTAGATTTTCGCCAAACCTTTGTTTTTTTTTTTTTTTATCCATGTTCTGGCTCAGGAGGAAAATTGGTAACAATTTATTTAGTGGTAAACAAACTATTTGATTGGATGGCCTGTTCAGTTGAAGATTCATCAAGAGCTAAAAAGAATCGCTGGAACCCAATTCGTCTAACTTTCCGTTTGATGTATATATTTGCCACCTTATAAGAAGGAATATCTTCCTTCTCCTATTGCCTATTTTCAAGAGGCCTGTAGTTGCTATGCCCATCTGAATTTAATAGCTGATCAACTTGTATATATGATGCACCGGCGTATGTGCTGATTGTCAGATCAATTGTAGGAGGTGGGGTGTCAGTCAGGTTTGCCAGAAGTGTTAGAGGAAATGAGAAATTTTAATGATTTTACAATATCAATTTGGTAAATGATTGTGCATGTTTAGATGGCGTTTATCCCTTACATCACGGCTGGTGACCCTGATCTTTCAACCACGGCAGAAGCATTGAAGGTGCTGGACTCCTGTGGATCCGACATTATTGAGCTTGGTGTTCCTTACTCTGATCCTTTGGCTGATGGTCCAGTTATCCAGGTCTGTTATTAGTATTGTCACATGTCAAAGGAGTTTTCGGTTTTATGTTCTTACCAGTTACTCTTTTATTGCAGGCAGCGGCTACCCGTTCCTTGGCAAGAGGGACCAATTTCGATGCAATTATATCAATGTTGAAGGAGGTTAGATTATGAATATACTGGACATTTCATCACTTACATGCATCTTTCTAGGAAAAAGAAAACATTAAGTTATGACCCAATATTTTAGAAGCAGGCTATTCTAATGGTAAAAAGTTTGTTCTATTATAGTACTATTGTGACTTTTGGTGAAATTTTAATTTGCTTAATATGAAAGAACCTGTAGTGGCGTGTTTAAAGTATACACATTTTAATCCATTGAGGGTGTTATTTCCTGTGTAGTGGGACATATAGCTTGAAACTCTGATTTAATGCAGCTTATTTTTTTGCCCCCATTTTCTGCCTTTCCTATTGTGAGTCTTTTATACATTTTTCCAATATTATGCATATAAAAGTTCAGATGCCCAAATTATGATCATCTAGTGTCCCTAGCACAAACCTTGTTTCCCTATATAGTTATGGTGTCGGTTTTTCTTTACTGTTTCCAGTATTTACTTTACAGGTGGTTCCACAGCTATCGTGTCCAATCGCTTTATTCACATATTACAACCCAATTCTAAAGCGCGGAATTGAAAATTTCATGTCCACTGTAAAAGGCACTGGCATACATGGTACTTGACTTGCTTTTATTTTACTTGATTTTTGAAGTTAGTGATGTAAACTAAACTTAGTGGTTGGGTTTTCGCGTATTCCTGTGTGAATCCCTGATCTTGTTTGATTCTACAATGTACATAACTTCAAACTTGTTTGTAGGACTTGTGGTCCCAGATGTTCCTTTGGAGGAGACTGAACTATTGAGGACAGAAGCTGTCAAGAATAAGATTGAGCTGGTTTGTTTTCTCTTGATACCCTATATAGAATCTTGTCAACCGGTTTTCAGTAGCATAGCTTTTGGTTGTAAGTGGATCTGCCGTTGGTAACTAAAAAGTAAAAGGATGAGGACCAAGGCAAGAGTTGGTGATATTGGTATATGTATGGATGCGTGTGAAATGTTATGATTGTGTATAGTGAACTGAAGATGCACTGTTGTAAAGTAATTGATATGTGTAATTTTCCTCAGGTATCTCATTTGGAAAACAGCCTTTGATGTTGGTTTCGGTGATGATCCATTTGTGTATCCATTGTTGCTAATTTGAGGGTGCATGTTTCGCCACTCCTCTAGATGAGAAAATAACAAGAAAATGGGAGAGTTTGTTGTTAGCGCGAATCATTTTTTTCCAGACAGATAACTAAAAAAGTTTTATTTCATTGGTGCAAAACTGCGACTTTGTTTTCATTGGAAGATGTGCATTTGCAAAAAGCTTCTGTGTGGCATGACTTATGAAAGAGAAGTTATCTTGTTAATCGTTAAACCTTGATGTCAGCCATGTGTTTGACATTTGCACGGTAAATGCTTGTCACTAATCATACATCCTCACTTGGGTCTGGTTCAGGTACTTCTTACAACGCCTACTACTCCAAAAGAAAGAATGAAAACTATTGTTGAAGCATCAGAGGGATTTGTGTATCTTGTAAGAGCCTTTTTATAGTTGGACCGATATCCTAGTTGTTCTAATACCAAAAAGATGTACTCCACGGTTTTTGTGACATTTCCATTGTTTCTGCTGTTGTAGGTAAGCTCAGTTGGAGTTACTGGCACCCGTGCATCTCTAAATGTCCGAGTTCAAACCCTTCTGCAGGAGATCAAGGAGGTTTGTCCTTCAAATTCATTTCATGTCCTAAAATTGCTGTTGGGTCAACTAAATTGTCTTTAACAAAGAATCTGTGCAAGCATCGCAACCAAACCCTTAACCCTTTAGAAAATGTTTCGTAAGGTCTCTTCTTAGTTTCTCACTGCAATGAATTAACACAGGGCATCATAACAGAAATCCTCTCTCTGCTGTGATGCAATTCGTAGAATAAATCTGGTTTGCTACATGATAGATGACAATGATACGGCTTTTGACATCTAACTAAAGTGCAGGATTTCATAAAAATGAACTTTAATACACGTGCCTTATGGAATCTTTTGTACTATGACAGGCCACAAATAAGCCTGTGGCAGTTGGCTTTGGTATCTCGAAACCTGAGCATGTGAAACAGGTTAATCTTCTAACCTAGATAACTTGATGATGCCTTGTCCACGAATCAGTCTAGCCTAATTTGTACCTTTCTTGCAGATAGCCGGATGGGGCGCTGATGGCGTCATTGTTGGTAGTGCCATGGTGAAGGTTTTGGGTGATGCAAAATCTCCTGATGAAGGGCTGAGCAAACTGGAGATGTTCACGAAAACCTTAAAATCTGCACTACCTTGAGTGCAATGTTGCGGGTCCGATCAGAGCTTATTCTCTTTTCCAACATCGACAGATGTTCTCTGTCGGCCGTGTCCAGAAAACCCTTGTGTCTCTGATTCATTAGCTGAGTCTGTTTGTTATTTTTAGTCTTTTTTCTGGGATAGATGTCATAAATTATATAATAAAAATAATTATTTTAATTTTATAAATTTTATTCAAATTCTTAACTAGTTGGGTGTTTCATTGCATGCACAACCAGTTCATTTGTACTTTTAAATTTCACCGTTACAAAAAACTAATTGAAGTACCCACATGCGACTAGCGGGCATCTCAATGCAAAACTTCGAGTCTTTTATATTTTTTTAGAGTTAGAATTCCTTTCCCATGTTATCATTGTATTGATGATATAGCTAAATTTAAAGAAATAAATATTGAAAGAGTATGTAATAAAAGAAATAGCAAGTTAATTTAGCGGTGAAAAATAAAATTACTCTGTCACCTTTTTACCCATATTGAGGCGCCCTCGACTTCTTTTGTGTCCACTGAGCGCAAACATTTGGAGGTCAAACCAGTATCTAAGTTAATGGTGACAACGATTTGATCCCATTTTTCGAAAAGAATATTCCAACTTCAAAAAGTTCGGATGTTGTGACCGCCATGGTTTATTTGTGTATGAGTGAATGTCACTAAGTAAATAATTAATAGAAATTAATGGGGTAACTTATTATCTGCTAACATTACTACCAAAAAAGAAAAATCTGCACAAAGTAAATCTTAATGGTCGTTAGGATATAAAATTTGATTAATACAATTAATTTTTTTGAAAAAAAAAATGTATCGTCAGTGTGTAAATTATTACATATGTAGATTGAAACTGGAGATCACCTGTTTCATCCTCATTCAATCTCTTTCAAAGGAAAAATCTTCTACCCAAATACTAATGAGACCAAATAAACTGTCCCCAAATCCGGTTTTAATGTTAATAGGTACTGAATTCAATATCGCACCATAATAATCTCGCACATCTTGTAGAAAAGGCAATGATAAGAAGACTTGAACCAAAAGTAATATTGGAGAAAATACACTGATTTATCATTAAATTACTATTTTAAGTAATAATATATATATATATATATATATATATATATATATAAGAAAATGAGAAAGTAAGGTGTGGCAAAAAAAAAAAAAAAACCTTTGCATTATTTGGAGTGGGTTGAATTGTTACACTGAATTTAACAAATGAACAAATTTTATAGTATATTCAGTTAAAAATTTCTTTTATAAATGTGCAGGAATAAAGATTACAGGCTTCACGAGACTAGGTCACCAGTTTCTTAAAAATTAATTCTGTTATATAAATTGGTTTTTTTTTTAAATTAAAAATTAAAAATATTTAATTTTATTTAATTTTATTCTAAATTTTATTTTTGAATAAAAAATTTTCAAACTTTTTTGTTTTTGGTTAATGGGTGGAGGCGAGACACAATTCCCAGCCCAGCCAACCAAACTTTTTCCTTTAAAAAAGGGGGAACTTTTGTGTACGGATACGTCATATTTCAAGTACTTTTCCTCGCCACGTAAAAAGCGACACGTTGTAGTAAATTTTCTGTTTGAATGCGTGGCGACGTTGCTTTACGCGTGCAAAACCAGAACCACAGTAATCTAGAGAGCACGTGATTATTGCCCCTTCTAACAAGGTCGGCCGCCCCCAATAAAAAAAATTCGGAGCTCGAAAGCCAACAGAAAAATCATCAATGAAGGAAAGGAAAGAACACAACACGAAAGAAAGAAAAGGAATTAAAGAACGAACCAGCAATGAACAGTGTCTTCTCAGTCGACGATTTTTCCGACCTGCTCTTGCACTCTCCGGCGATGGAGCGGAGCACGTCGGAGTGGGAGATGCAGAGGTTTTTGGAAGAGAATGGCGACGGCGAGGTGGCGGAGATCCGAAAGTCTCAAATTCATCTCCCTCCTTCTCCTCCTCCTCCGCCTCTTCTCACTCATCCTCAGCCATCGGATAGCGCTCCACCAGCGGCTCCGATTGATTCGGAAGAATACCACGCTCTTCTCAAGTCCAAACTCGATCTTGCCTGCCGCGCTGTGGCCATGTATCGGGTACGGGCCTGCACAGATATGTTGCTGTTTTGTTGTTTATATGTTTGTTGGCTGGGGGAATTTTATGGATTATCAATGCAGGAATCGGGTGCAGAGGCTGGAGATATTTCTTCAATTGCTCAGGATCAAAGTCTTGCTGCCAATAATTTTCTGTTGGGATCAATATCTTCTGCTGGTATAATTTTGCTTACTTTTATCATCTTCGAACGCCGATTACCCCGAATTTTCACATCCTTGGAGTTTACTTAACTCTTTGTTTGCATAGGCAGTTTCGAGGATTGAGCTTTCGATCGAATATTTATTGCTTGAGAAGTTTGGATATATCTACTTTCTGCTTCAAGTTTTTGACAAGTCTGAGTGTCTGGCATCTTAATTCTTCTTTAAATTGTAGAAAACATGCGATAATTAACTAGTTAAAAGGAACATTGCCGGATAATCTTGATTCGCTGAATGATGGAGATCGCATAGATGTCTCTTTGAACAACTGATGCAGGGATAAGAAATTAGGACATACGTGAATTTGGGTGTCTAACAGGTAAACTGCACATCTTGCATGTGCACCCACTTGAAACAACAATACATCTACTTGGGTTGCCAATGGATCCTCTTAAATATGTTGTTATAAATACATAATGTTTCTGCTTGAGAACGATGATTGTAAGCTACTGCCTAGAAAGAAGTAATTTTGGCTTGGTTGCATAAGCCTTTGGTTATGTGATACACCCAAGTGTCTATTGTGTATTTCAAAGCATGATAGGCACGACTGGTTAATCTATTTAGATAAAGTGGCAGTTCACCTTGTTATGAAAGTTTTGTTCGATTGCAGAGGTTAACATATTATTAACTCTAAAGTGCAATGTCTGATTTTTATATACTCAATTACATATTGATTTTGCAAACTTTTTATATGCTAATTTTGCTCTGTAAGGTATGGATTCTATGTCTTTACCTTCAGATGGAGTATCATGTGTAAACTTGGATTATTACAGGTATAAGAAGTGGTATTCCAACAGCGCAAAGTGAGGCTAATGGTGCTACACCTAATGCTCCAGCTGCACCTGCTTTGTGGACAAAAGAAGAGGTTCAAGCTAAGCAAACAACCAGTGGGTCATCGAAAGATGATTCAGATGATGACGATCTTGAAGGAGACACGGGAACTAATGAACATACAGATCCCGGTGATGCCAAACGTGCTAGAAGGTGACTGAAATTTCTTACCATCCCATTCTGAGTGATGCTTTCTTTTTTGTTTTTTTAGTAAAGTCATTTATGGATTACTATCCAATCTTTGGGTAGTGGAAGTGGTCAAACATCATTTTGGGATGAGGGATAAGTCCTTTATCATTTGTGATAGGAAATAGTGCCTACAATGATTTGAGGTAAAACATTTATCTTTTCTGCCTTAATCAACTGAGGAAGAGGGATGGGGTTGTTTAATAATGGATTGACCAATTCTGACCATATGAAAGCATATATCATAATAAAGAAGATAGAAGTAGCTTATGTGAATTGCCATGAAAATGTCTTGATAATTCAGGATGCAGTCAAATCGAGAGTCTGCTAGACGCTCCAGAAGAAGAAAACAGGCACAGCTTAATGAACTTGAGACACAGGTTTTGTCAAGTGCTTTTCTCCAACTCAAGTTCCCCCATTTTAACTTCTTTATTGGTTTATGATTCTCTTTTAAATATTGAATTTTTATCTCACTTGAGTAGGTTGGTCAGCTCAGGGATGAACGTAATTCACTGCTAACAAGCCACACAGACATAAATAAGAAGTGTGATGAGGCTGTTGTTAATAATAGAATTTTGAGGGCTAATATTGATACCTTAAGAGCAAAGGTAAGTTCTTTCTACAATTTTCTTTGTTCACATATTTCCACTTGGTTAGTGTGTTCAAGCTACTTGCTTTTGTTATTATTCTATTTGTGAAAGTTGAGTCTTTGTCAGCTCATGAAAAACCATTTTCTGTTCTTGCATTGAATATTGGGAAAGCTTTTGCTTTGGTGTCCCTCCAGAATGTCCTAATTTTCACAAATTACAAGGTCAAAAAATGTTAATTCCAAACCCCCTTCTACAGTGGGTTTGCTGCTCTGATGGTGTTGTCGGTGGCAATTAAGGTGGCACCATGCGGGAACTACGCTGACAATCTGATGATACACAAACATTTATGACATTCATGGTAATAGGTAGATGTTTTTATGAACTTTCTAGGTCAAGATGGCCGAAGAACAAGTTAAAAGAGTGACAGGTTGGAACCCAATGCTTCTAGGAAGGTCCAACAACTCCATGGGCGGCCAGATTGGTGGCCAAGTAGACACAACTGGAATTGTTGCTGGACCAATGCAACCGAACTTCAATCAGTTCTTTCAGCAGCCACAACCTGTTCCTAGCATTAGTCCTGCATCACATTGCCATGGACTTAATAATGCCTTCTCCAGTAGTCCCATGATTCCGCTTCCCACAAATTTGCAAAGTGGTAACAGGGCTGGTAATATTGGTGGAATGCCTTCTCCGCTGCTAGCATCTAGTGGGAAAAGTATGGCTAACATGCCTTCCGTGCAACATGTGCAAAAGGAGATTGATGTTGGTTCTGGTGAGGCCTTACCCAGACGTGAGCCAAGACTCCCCCGTGCAGTCACAAACGAGAAAGATGGGAAATAAATCGGGGATTCTATCATATTCTGGTTTCTGAAATGGGGCTTAGAAGGTTATTTCATGGTAAATTATTGTTTAAATAATCCTGTGAATTTCAAACTTTTATGGGTTTTAAAATCACGATGATCTAGTCTTTGTAGCAATTGGTATGAGATCAGCTCCTATCTGTAGACTCTCGACTTGGATTATGATTAGTGAAAGAATTTACTAAAGATGGTTCAAAAAAAGGAGAGGATTGAACTCAAGTTCGGTAGTAGTATTCTCGACTTAGAGTGACAAGTTCTTTGAAAGGCAGCCGAAGCCAGTTACTGTTACGCACAAGTTATGTATTAACCCAGCAAAAAAGATCGTCACTCCATCTCGCACCAAGTCTAGTAATTCATTTATTCACTTGAAGTGGATGGCATTTTTGAAGCATTGGATGGCAAATAATGTGGATTATTTGCGAAGATGGATTTGTCTATCCACTAAAGAATTAAAAAATTTGGAAGAAACAGCCTTTAAAAAGTTGGATTCGAATTAGTATAAATAACCTACGAACTGAGAATTTCTGCCGTGTATATTGCATAAAAAATGTGGACGTATCCTGCAGTATACATAGACGGATGTGACAGAGCCACTAGCCTAAAGTGTTCCGCATCAGATTTCCTCCCAAAAAAAAAAAAAAGCTGTTCCGCATCAGAGCTGGCGCTAAGACAAGGATAAAGGGAAAAATTGCACGGAGTCCAGATTTTACAATGTATGCCCAGAATGGTAATGAGAGGTAGCTAGCCAACTTCTAGGAGAAACATAATTAACTGCATTGATCTCGGTAGCCACGCCACCTACGGAATTTAACGAACCTAAAGGCGCATGGGTCATATATTCCGCGGAACGCCGTTCTTGCCAAGGTTGTATGTCTTTTTTCAACCCTATTTAATAGACATAAACGTCTCTGACAAATTAAACTCAGATGTTTGGGAATTACTTCCTATGCCTCCAAGATTCGGCCTTTGTTCTTCGTCTACCTTATATCTGTGTCTCTTTCTCTAAATCCATCTTTGTGGGCTTAGCCCAGATGGTCTTGGTAAGAAAATGGACCTAGACCCACTAAGAATTTTTGGTTCTTGAGTATCATTCATTCCATCACCTATATAGTTAAAATTTCATATACAGCAGGATTTGATTGGGGTTCGTTGGCCCCGAGGTTAAGTTGTAATCTGGTTCTTGTTTAGGCTTTAAGGCTCCTTTTTCTACCAAAAGAAAAAAAAATTTATAAATTGTCACTATAGCAAAATTTTTTTGGAATCATCTCATACTTTTATGTAAAATGTGAATACTAATTTCAAAGATCCACAAATAATTCGGCTAAAATATATTTTCACAATATGTAATCTTGTAAAGCAATATATGCATGTGTTAACCACTCAAGTTTATTTGGGTGGTCATTGACTTATTTGGTTTGGAAAGTGGAATTCAAACTCCTACCTCCCTTTACTATAAGCCCTCCCGTAAACAAAAACCCAAAAAAAAAAAAAAAAAACCAATATGAATGTGTGCCTGTGCGTGCTGGAACTGTAGAATAGAGTCAAAATATCATAAAATTAAATATTAATGCGCTAATCCCTTAATTCTTCGTATTCACAATATGATTATTGGAATGAAATTATAGAATCGCTTTTGAGTTAGGTAACAACTAGTTATATTCTGTTAATGCGTTATAAATTGTAATTAATTGAATCTTAGAGAATGTTTGCTTGTTTGAAATACACAGAATTAATATTGGAACTAAATTATAGAATCTCTTAGGTACTAGTTAGCTACATTCTATTAATGCGGTATAAATTATAAATAATTGAACCTTCGAGAATGTTCAAATGTTTTGAAATAAATTCCTTTTAATTATTTATTGCGAAGAAAGCGGAACTGTCTAATAAAGTCAAAATAATTAAAGGATAACATACTAATGCAAAATTTCTGTATGTACCTACTTAATGATTATTAAACTACAAAATAATTATAGGATTAGATATTAATGGGAAGTTTTCGTGCGCATATACTTAATGATTATGTAATTAAATTACAGTCTCTCTTGAATTGGGTAGTAGATAACTACATTCCGTTAAATATGTTATAACTATAATTATTCCGTTTAAAAAGAATAGAACTGTATAGTAGATCAAAATGATCATAAATTTATATATATATATATATATATATATATAAAATCATACATAAATTTAAATATTAATGCACTAATCGCTAACTCTTAGTACACACGGAATTGTTATTGGAACTAAGTTATAGAATCTCTTTTGAGTTAGGTATTAGTTAGCTACATCCTAGTAATGCGTTATAAATCACAATTAATTAATTGAATCTTTAAAAATGTTCGAATATTTGAAAATAAATTTTTTTTAATTATTTATTACGAAATAAGTGGATCTGTCTAATAAAATTAAAATAATTAAAGGATAACACATTAATACAAAATCACTTACTGATTACAAAATAATTATAGGATTAGATATTGGAAGTTTCCGTACGCGCGTACTTAATGATTTTGTAACATGCCCATGTCGAGAGAGAGAGAGAGAGAGAGAGAGAGAGAGATTCACAAATACCATTAAACAAAAAAACATTTTGGGAGGTCATCCATCCATGCATATAAAAAAGAGCTCTAAACCCATGAACGTTAACATAAATATAAAGACCCATGCAAAGGCACATATTCAGGCAATCAAAATAAAGAACTCTTTGAGCATCCAAAGATGTGGATATCACCACATGCACTTTCATAAGTCTTAACCAAATGGGAAATAGGAGGAACAAAGATAACAGTACTGCAGCAAACATGGAGGTCCATCCTTTCGGATTCCAGAAAGAGAAAAGATAATAAACAGAAAAAAGGCAAAGGGATCTAATTTATTAAGCATTGTCCAGCTTTATTATTATTATTATTTAGTAATATATAAAGGAGTCCATACTTCTTTCAAAGTCCCTTCCTTCCCTTGCCTTGATGAGCATGCTGCTGCTGCTGCTGCTGCTCTTAGTCAAACCAGTAGTAGGCGTCCCTCTTTTTCTCTCTAATCGCCAGAGGCACGTATTTCTCTTTGTTTGGCTCAACTTTTGATTCCTTGGCTCGTTTGCGCTTTGCCTTCTTCGCCTCTTCTGCTGCTGCTGCTGCTGCGGCGGCGGCTGCTACTGCTTCCGCCTCTGCTGCTGCTGCTGCTGCCTCTTCTGCCTCTGCTTCCTCCGCTGCTGCTGCTGCCGCCGCTTTCCTGGTCCTTATGTACTTCTCCTCTTCCCTATTGGAATGTAGAGATTGGATAATAAAGCCGGTAGATAACAAAGAATTATTAAACTGGAAAGAGGGACTAAAACTAAGTTTATTGATCAGCTGCACATAATAGTCGATAAGAAAAAAGATATATAGTTAGAAAATTTTGCCAAAATCTATTTAGGATAATATAAATATGACATAATTAAATTTTGACTAAATCTTTTGACTATGTAATTATGCTTATCGTGAATATTGAAATTAATTATTAAGGGGGAGTTTAACGCACAAGCACCAATTAGAGTACCGTAATTGAGAAGCCTATGCATAATCTTAAGTAAAATAAACCAACGATTACAAGACAAAATAATCAGAACAAACTTAAATAATTTCCATAATATGGTAGGAGTAATGGAATATATGATATATGGTATTAAAGATGTATAATATCTCATGATTATTATTTTGCTCTTTCTTTTGAAATGATAGTCATATATGCAAAACTGATTAAATATGTTTTTAAGATATTTTCTAATTTGACTCACTTAAAATTAATTAAAATTAGAAAGCACCTTTGTTTATAGTAAACCAACAATCTAACATTTTTTTTTATTTATCAAATAAGTTTGTTTTAACTTAATTGCAAGTTTTTCACACGAAAAAAAAAACAAAAGATTCTAAGTTCAATTTTAATTACCTAGCCCACAGTTCATCAAGATACGAGTCGACAAGATCCGGTGGGGCTATCATTTCTCCTAATTCATTCCAATTCACAGCCTCGGCCTCGCCATCTTCAAAGACAACCTGAATCCATGAAAAAAGACCCCAATTAGTTATTGAGATTAACGTAATAAACCGTTACCGATATGTTTTTCAAGTACTTTTTATGATGATCAACCGGCTCAAATATCATCAACCTAAGAGAGAAACTCTCTACATAATCTATATACAGAATCACCTAAGCAATGGATCAACTCGATCCCCAGAGCGGACGACGTGCATCAGATTCAGATCTTGCATCATAACCATGCAATGTAAATATAAATCGGTGAACAACTGATCAACATATTTAACATATTTTCACACTATGGGATTTTCATATTTAAATGCTCTTTTTTTTTGTGTTAAAAGAAGTATTGGTCACGATTATATAAAAATGTGATAGGTAAAGATTTAGTATGATTCGAACACTCGTTCATCATAACAAGACACACATTTCATTATTGGTGGGCAAGTCCCAAGTCTCTACATTTTTTTTTATGTAGCCATAAATAAAAATTATGAGATCAAACCTTGAACCAGTCATTTCGAACGTCGTACCAGACGACGTGTCCCATAAAACTCTGAAAACCATCTCTTTTCTTCACAATAGTTCCAAGCTGGATTCTTGCTTGAGCAATCCTATCACGCTCCTGAAGACAACCAATCACCGTTTGCAAAAATTTGAAGTTAATTAAACAAAAACCAAAGATGAAATATACGATTGGCTGGTGGTGACTTGATTACATCTTGAACAGCTTTTGACGCTCCTTGCACTGCGTCAACAAATCCAAGTCCATGGTGCTTTTGGTCCTCACTGTTGAGCTTCAGATACCTTGGCCCATATTCAGCTGGAGAGTGCCATCCTTCATTTGGGGAATTGATCGACTCTACAGACGATTCTGTTTCATATATTCAACAATTTTAAGACAGAAAATTTCAGGGCTCGAGCCACAGCTAACTGGAATGAAGGCCATCTATGTAACATGTGTGTGTGTATAATTTTTCCGATAAAGTTGTGCCACTGTGCAATATAACTCATTTACTAACGATTTTCCAAGATATCTTTATTTGACATAAAGTTTTTATAGAAACTCTTTTAAGTTTGGTAGTAGCTACACTCTTAAATTTTCTGCAAAATTTTTAAAAGTTATTTATTGCAAATAAAGCAGACTATCCATTTAAGTCAAAATGAATTCAAGATTATATATATATATATATATATATATATATATATATTTCGTACAAACAGAGCAGAAATGTAAAATAGAGACAAAATAATCATAGAATTAAATATTAATGCAATAACCCAAAAATATCTATAAACACAGAATTATTACTAGAATTAAATTATAGAATCTCTTTTTAGTTAGGTGATAGTTAGCTACATTCTATTAATGCGTTATAAATTGTTTTAAAATAAATTTGTTTAAGTTGTTTATTTGGAAGAAAGCCGAATTGTCCAATAAAGTCAAAATGATTTTAAGATTATATATTAATGCGAAGTCTGATTATGAAACTAAATTATAATGTCTTTTAAATTGGGTGGTAATTAACTACATTTTTCAAATATGTTATAATTATACTTATTCCTTCCGAATAGAATGGAACTGTAGAATAGAGTCAAAATGATCATAGAATTAAATATTAATGTACCAATCCCCAAATCTTCCTATCCACAAAATTCTTATTGGAATGAAATCCTAGAATCACTTTTGAGTTGGGTAGTAACTAGCTATATACTTTTAATGTGTTATAAATTGAAATTAATTCAATCTTAGAGAATGTTTGAATGTTTGAAATACACAGAATTATTATTGGAACTAAATCATAGAATCTCTTAGGTAGTAACTAGCTATATTCTATTAATGCGTTATAAACTGTAATTAACTAGATCTTCAAACATGTTCGAATATTTTTAAATAAATTCCTTTTAATTATTTATTCTGAAGACAGCCAAACTATCCAATAAAGTCAAAATAAATGAAGGTTAAAATATTGATGTAAAATCTCCGTATGTACGTATTTGGTTATGTAACTACATTATCTAAATTGGGTCGTAGCTAAATTACAATCTCTTTTAAATTGGGCAGTAGCTATACATTCTGTTAGATATGCTATAACTAGAATTATTTCTTTTGAACAGAATGGAACTATAGAGTAGATCAAAATGATCACAAAATTAAATATTAAGTCACTAAATCTCGGTACACACAGACTTAGTATTGGAACTAAATTATAGAATCTGTTTTGAGTTAGATAGTAGCTAACTACATTCTGTTATTGTGTTATAAACTATAATTAACTGAATTTTTGAAAATGTTCAAATGTTTTTAAATAAATTTCTTTAAGTTATTTATTTCGAAAAAAAGCGGAACTATCCAATAAAGTTAAAATAATTAAAGGTTAAAATATTGACACAAAATCTTTGTATGTACGTACTTAATGATTATAAAATTAAATAATAGAATCTATTTTGAGTTAAGTAGTAGCTACTACATTATATTAATGCGTTATAAACTATAATTAATTGAATCTTCGAGAATGTTACAATATTCTTAAATAAGTTTCTTTTAAGTTATTTATTCCAAAGAAAGCGGAACTGTCTAATAAAGTTAAAATAATTAAAAGTTAAAATATTGACGCAAAATCTCCGTACGTACATACTTAATGATTATGAAACTAAATAATAGAATCTGTTTTCAGTTAGGTAGTAGCTAACTACATTCTGTTAATGCGTTATAAACTATAATTAACTGAATCTTCGAGAATGTTCGAATGTTTTTAAATAAGTTTCTTTAAGTTATTTATTCTGAAGAAAACGGAACTGTCCAATAAAGTCAAAATAATTAAAAGTTAAAATATTGATGCAAAATCTCCGTACGTACGTATGTACTTAATGATTATGAAACTAAATTATAGTCCCTTTTAACAGGATAGTAACTAACTACATTCTGTTTAATGTGTTGTATCTATAATTATTTCTTCCGAAAAAGCGGAACTATATAATAAAACCCAAATGATCACGGGATTAAATATTAATACACTTGTCACAAAATCTCCTTAAGCACGTGAATATTGTTGGTTTTAAATTATAAAATCTATTTTCTAGTTTGTTAGTAGTTAGCTACATTCTATTGATGCATCATAAACTGTAATTAACTGAATCGTCTAAAATTTTAGAACTTTTTCGAAGTAAATTTCCTCGAATTAATCCTTTCAAAGAAAGCGGAATTCGTGCAATTTAGTCAAAATGATCCCTAGATTAGATATTAATGCACTAGTCTGAAAATCTTCTAACACACCGATTATCATCAAACTAATTAATAAAAATCAATTTTATAAGTTATATATTATTATCTAGGTACTTTCTATTAATGCATTATGCACTACAATAAACTGAATCTTTGAGAATGTTCGATTTTTTAGTAGTAAATTTTTTAAAATTTTTCTTTTCAGAGAGAACAAAATTGTGCAATGAAGTCAAAATGATCTTAAGATTAAATATTAATGTACTAGCTTTAAAATTTTCCGTACATACTTAAACTCAATTCTAAAATCTCTTTTAAGTCAAGTAGTAGTTAGCTATATTCTATTAATATGATTTTTGATAATTTTCTTTTTTTATGGTATTTTATTAAATTATTCATTCATAAGAAAGAGGAGCTGCGAACATAGTTAAAATGATCTTATGATTAAATTTTGATGCTTTTGTCCTAAAATTTTTGTCCGTACTTGATTATTATTATAGATACGATAATAAGTTAAGTAATTACTAACTATGTCCCATTTATGTGATATATAACATGAAATTAACGAAAGGATTGCGCCGTAAAATCACTTCCTTGATTATTATGGATTTAAATTGTAAAATCTCTTGATAGTTTGGTAATTAGAAACTACGATCTATTAGTATGTAATAATAACAAGAAATAATTAATCAAACATTTGAGATGTACCAAAAAAAATAATCAAACATTTAAGAATATTCAAATTAGCTCTAACAAACCTCTTTTTTAGTCATTCAAAAAAAAAAAAAGTGAAATTACAGAATAAAATGGCCCAATCAATGAGAATTTGAAAATTGTTAAAACTCTCGCCATATGTTTTCCGTGTGTTTTATATTTGTAAAACGAAACTTAGCTCTCCTCAAATTTGAGTGACTATTGAATCTATTAGTTAATTATAGATTGTAATTAGTTAAACCTCTTGAAAATATTCGAGTTTCCTGTAGTAAAATGCTTAAATTTATTTCCCTCAGAAAGAAGAGGTTATTTCCGTGGTGGAATGTGTAACTTTGCAATAGAATTTAGATTCTCTCAGTAACGCCTTTTTTTAATTTTTTGTTTTTTAACATACTGCCCCTGTGTGGAAGTGAGTTTTAAGCTCGAAATCTTCAAGACAAGCGAGGGCTTGAAGCCACCATTTTTCTTCTTCTTTTCTTTTTTTTTTCCCCCCCTTGTGAGAAGTTCATGATGTGAAGGGTAATTTTCCTGTGCATGCATGGACGATCAGTGAAAAAACTTGGACAGAATTCCATACGATTAATCGATCAAGGATGTTTTTTTGAACAATTTTATAGTTACAGAAATTAAGTTGATCTATATTGTTGTGTAAATCGGGGGGTCAAAATTTTCATTAATTTAGATCTAAAATTTTTTATGTTTTTGGTGATCAAATTTCTCATCATTTGATTTTCAATTTCACATAAAATTATTAGAGGCTTTGTTGAATGATCAACATGCATGCAATCCAAGAAGGGAAAAAATTAGAATCAAAAAATTGTAAATGCAATCCTAGCACAGAGAATAATTAACATGCATGCACTATATGATCTGATCACCTCTTTCCCTCCTCTTGCTGGCAGCCTCAAATGAGTTCTCCATGGTCAGATCTGTAACGCCAGGAACAAATTCCATTAAAACAGTAAGCACATCACATAAATCAAGTGTTAAGAAATTAAGTAACCTAAGAACCTGATGAACAATCCGAGGTAGTCTCGAGCAAGGTGTTGAAGCTAGCAAACAGAAAATTTAAGCAAAGGCCAGCCACAAAGTGAGCTGTTTGGAGAAATGGGTATGGCATAATGTATGTATATATAGTGACTAAACCTTCTTTAGGTTTTGTTTAAGGCTCGCTAATGGATGACACCTGCACTCAGATTGGTACAAAGAGACAAAGGGGTCCTATATGCGTGTATATATAGATGTATATCATGCTTGTACATGAAATGAAATTCGTGTATGCAGTTTCTACTTTCTATTAATGATTAATTAAGCTTTAAATTATGCAATATCTTGACAACATTTCACATTTAATGTCCTTGAGGTTAGTTATGGCTTCTAAGGGAATACAGTGGTTCTTTGTAATAAATAAAAAATTTCAAATTTATAGCTGAAATGTGAGGAAATTAAAAGATTAAGAAAAAAAAATTACGTAATAATACTCTTAACAAAACGTACCGCAAATCTAATGAAATACAAGTCTCTCTTTCAATGTGAGCCTTGTACATCTATGAGACTCCTTTACTGTGAGTCAAGGCCACGTAGATTATATTCATTTGCAATTTTTTTCAAGGAATTTTTTTAATAATCTAGTCATTGGCTAGTAATTTACAAGGTATCAAAGAACTTTGAATTATACCTTATTTCAGACCCGGCCAGTTTTGCCCTTCAGGTCGAATCATTGGTTTGGTTTGCCATTAAAAAATGAACCGTGTCTGTAACAAATCGGATTTAGTTTCAATTCTAATTTCAATTTTAATTTTGATTTGGGTTCGATTTGATTCAATTATCTTTTTAAAGTCAAAAAATCTCAGGATTTTCACTAAAAAATTATTGTGAACTGGTAATTTGAATCAACGATTACATTTCAATTCGGTCCCATTATTATACTAGCCGGTTCACAAAAATCCCAACTGTGATTAGAGGAGATTTTTAAAAAAATAAAGAGAAATATTAAATAGCAATATTTAGATAATAATAAAATAATATAAATTATTAAATAATTAATTTTTTAAAAAAATTCTTAAATATTATTAAATAAATAATATAATTATTTTATTTTTATTTAAAATTAAATTATATAATAAAACTTATAAATGCTTTGGTAAACTCGTGAATAAATAAGAGAGCGGGGCCTACTGTGTGCATTGGCCAGCGAGAGGGATGCGTTTTTTGGCGGCCAGTGAAGTCTGTTCAGCTTGTTTGGGCCCACAACATATGACGTCTGGGCTAAAAAGGTGACGTATTAATTGCAGAAATATTAAATGTAACACTATAAACAATCTAAACGGAAAAATATGGTGGCAATATAATAAAAAAGCTATGATTAGTATATACTAATATGAGCTAATTATATGAAATATATTTAAATTCAAAACAAAAAATTAACAAAAAAATATAAATCGTTAATTAAATTATATATTTTTTATTTATCTCTCGTTATAATAATAAGTAATCAAATTCAACAATTAAACCAAGTGCGTTTAATGTTGTCAGGATATTGTTTTCGTGGTTAATGATTTACTTTGACCATAAGATTTAATGCACTTAAAAAATTGAACTCTCTGTAACCGAAAAAAAACAAAGAAACGCTCGTAACTTTTTCACCTTTTTTAGAGCGGCAAACGGTTTATTTTGGACAGAAAAATATATTGGTTAAAACCATTCAAATAACAATTTTTTGATTTACACAGATGCACACAACGTTTAGGAAATAAATAAAATTTAATTTTTCAATCATCTATTTATTTTTTTATGACCATTATGTTTCAGTTCAATAAAATTAAAATCTTAATAACATTAAAGAAACTAATTATAAAGTAAACGTTGGCGGACGTAAAAATATAAATTAATGAGATCGAAATTATATATTTACTTCAAAATCACCTTGTGACCAAAGGAATATCTTTTAATTTTTTTTTTTTACTCCTTTGATTTACAATTTTGAGTCTTAACTCTTTGCACTACCAAACAGACTCCTAAATTGTTGATTTAAAATTAAATTTTTGTCTCTCCATTTACCATGTGCAAACATTATAATACCTAGGATTATCATCTTTTAGGGTCCATTAACTCTTTATTTTACATAAATCTCATACGTCACAGCTATGACCTTACGAGGCGTTTGGTATATAGCAGAGTGTAAAATAATATAATATATACTAGTGTTATATTACATGAGAAATAATGAAATAAAACTACTATTTCGTATATTATTCTACTTTGTATCATGTATCATACTTTATACCATGTATCAAACGTACAATGTCTAAGCCTTAGTTTCTGCAAGAACTTTTCTGGGCCATCGGTTTAATCCGTGTAAATTCCCAAAGACAGATGCAGCATGGATGCAATGAACCAAATGCAAGTGAACTTAGACTTAAACACAAATTTAGAAGGCCTGCACTGTCTCTGAAGTATGGTTTAGGTTACACTTCTTATCGAAAAAACTGATGGCTCAAGGCAAAGAAACAGCTTCTTTTCTACCAGTATTACGTCTAATAACAGTGCGGCCGGGCAAATCTTTCTTTCATTCTTCAGCTCTTCATTTTGGGACCAAATGTGTCAGCTCAGGCATCAGAAAGAAAATGGTGGGCTTAGCATAGTGAAAAATTGAAGCTTGCCCGGGATGATCCATCGAAAAGCCTCCTATATATTTGAAGCACAGGCCACAACATATTTAGTCTGATCTGGGCCTGTTAGGACCTCCTTTATGATTGTTATAGAGAGGAAGCAGCCAACGTGACCCATGCTTCCTTCTGCCATAACACCGCCAATAGACGACTAAAATAGCCGCTATAAAACCGATTGGAATTGCCCATCTGTGTCCAACAAAGAGGTAGAACAATCAATAAACAAAAGGAAAAGAACAAACAAAAGAAGAATAAAGGAACCAGTGCATACAAAGTATCCGTGCCCTCTTGTTACTTCTGTTCATATTTTACTGCCAATTTCTTATATTAATCAAGATGTGCATCAATGCACTTGAAGAATAAAGCAGACTCATGGTTGCCTGTTATGTAAAGGAAAGAAGGGCTGTGCAGAAAATAAAGCCATCAAATGCTGATCTTCTATCCATGCAAAAAGGTAAGATACAAATGAACTTGCAACCAGAAGACCATATAGGCCATTATGGCCTCTATTTTCTAATTGGATTACCTGTCCAAATCGAGGATCGGGCTGTAAACAAGCGTTTCCCAAGTTGCAACAACAAAATGCCAGACAGGGTTGTAATAGAGAGACTCAGCAGACCAAAACATTCTTGTATATGTCTCCAAGAAAATAAAAAGTATCCATGCTCCCATTTCTATCAAGATGAACTTTATAATAAACCGCCCAACCACTACCATGACAAGAGAGAAGGCCACCAACCAATTGAAGAGCCTGTGATTGTATTCCTTTATAAAGAGCGTTTTTGACTTTCCCAACATCTGCAAATCCACATAGTACAATAATAAGTCCAATTTCAGCAAACGGTTAATGAAGCAGCTTATCATGCAGAAAACATATGACATCACCCAAGAAAAAAAAACAAAAACAAAGATACAGGCATTGCAAAGCCTTGCAAAAATCATGATTTGACAAGTTGAAGAAGTAAAAAAACTAGATAAATAGAAGCTTACGTGGCAGTTGCAATGCTATGCCAGAGGAAAAATACTATACACATATATATGCTAATGATTATTATGAGGTACATGGTTTTTTTTTCCCCTGGAGAGAGGTACATAGTAATTAAAAGATGATGTTTTTGGATTTCCAATTCATCTCAAATCACTGCAGCTCAAAAAGAAAAAGGCCAAATGAGAAGACAAATCGATATGGCTGTGCCTGACCTTCATCATGCGAAGTTCGTAGTTTGCTTTTGAAGGTCCAACACACTCCTGCTCAAAACTATTGTTGCATTGCAAGAAGCCTGCATTGAATTTTGCCATGGAAGGGAGTCTGAGAACCTGAAGCTGGTCCATTTTGTCCTCGCATCTTGTATAAAGTGCCTCACAGAGTTTTGCTGACTGATATTCATTTGCCAGCATGACATTATTGTAAACCTAGATAAAAGATTGAGCATGAAGGTTTACATCAGCTTTGAAATTAACCACTGGTCCTTAGTCCACGAAATGTTGACATGGTCAGAAATCATCTCATTTCACTGATAATTCAATGGAGTTTTCAAAAAGCATTGAACAAGAGCCATTAAATCGTCTAGTTGTCAAAATAAATTAAAACAGACCCATGGTGCTCTCTCCCCCTCAACGGAATGTGGACAATTGTGGAGTTCAAAAACAAGCAACTACAGAGTTCAAATTGTCCATCAATAAACTTCTTAATAATTCAGCATTAGCCACATATAGAATTCAAACTTCTTGTGCCAATTACTTAAATCCCACAAATCAGTCAATTGAACTCCACAGAAAAATTTTTCTTCTGCAAATTAGGTAAATTAAGCAAATGATATACAGCAAATTATTTTTGGTAGAAACGAAACAAAATGGAGCCAAGAATGACCTTTGGCCAAAAAAGGCCTGAGAATGCCATTTATAGAACAACACTAGTAAAGCCTCAAATCATTACCTGCTGTATTCCATCATCCAGTTGCATGACTGATTTCTTTGCATGATGGCGGCCAAAATGCTGTTCATCAAAAGCTTTCATCGCTTTGACTCTAGAAATTTCATGGGCATCTTGCAGAGATTTCTCTGAGAGTGGTAAACGCAATTTTGCCATTGTCTCACTATATAGTTTCAAACATCTTTCAAGAATCCCTTTATTAAAAACCTCTACAAGAGAGCCTGTTGATGGGATCTCCCCTTTGTTCAAGGCATCCAGTATCTGAAAAACAGTTAGATGAAGGAAGGGGAATTATATTGTACATTACTGGAGTTGATGTTTCACATGCACTCTTTGTCTCATTTCCTTTTCCTGCCTTTACAAACCTGACACTATTGATGACAAACAGGTAGTATGACTGCAGCATTCACAGCAGCCACCAGCATATCATTAATTTTTCTTTATTTTTACCAGAGGATATCATTCAATATGGCCTTAGCTTTCCTGGATCAACTAATGTGGACAGACAGGGCTGCGAGTCTAGGAGGCGCTTGTCACATTAGGTCTTACTCCCGGGTATTTATGTAATTCACTAAGATCACCATATTGATCATCCTGTTTCACATTTCCTTTCACTCTTATCTTTTGCAGCATGGATTTTTATGTTCGAGTTTTCATCATTGCACTATGAATGGGCAGACAAAAGAGTTAGATGGCAAACAAAAAGTGCCGCCCACACAGCCATAGTGTCCACCAAATAAAAAGGGGAATTTGTTACAAGCTCATTCTATTTAGTATAAAGACACATGGAATTGACTAAATTCTGAGACAAATTTCAGCTAAATGTAAAAATCTCATCAATCAGGTTTTATCACAGTTCCACGCAGAGTCGCAGACAACATACATGATTTTCAAAAGCTTAATTTTAATTACCTGCTTCAGAAAACCTACGAACTCCCTCCCATTTAGAGGTTTGCCTTGCACAATCTTTGGACGGATGATGCTAGCAACAAGTCTTTTCAATTGTTCCTTTTTCTCAACATATTGTGGATCAAGCTCACCATCCTTCATGTCACAAAGTTTTGTTCGCTGGAGATGAGGCTGTCAGTTGACAATCAAACGGCAATGAGATCACCACAGCAAAGATGCACAAAAGAAAGCATTTTTATACAAAAACCAATAACCTGAATCTATAGCACAGTAGAAAATTAATAAAGCATCTCTCTCTCTCTCTCTCTCTCCCTCCCTCTCTCTCTCTCTCAAGGCCTTTTTTTTTTTTTGTTGATGAATCAAGAGCACAATGGCTATCCAGATCACCAACATGTGACCAAATGATAATACATAAACAGACATGGGCATGTCTGCACACATGGACACACAATCTTCTGCTGATGCATTACTCTTCTTTACCAGACATACAAATGGCCATGAGCTTATGCTTATCCACGTGTCCTCATCTGATGAACACAATGGCATAGCTCAAAACTAAAAAAACTAAAATACCATATGTTCATGTAACCATATAGGCACCAAACTAGGGTTCTAGAAATTAAGACCACAGGAACAAACATGGAGCACATCATACTTGTGGCAAGCTAAATGCAGTGCTGTTGTCACCCATAACGGCCAACGAGTCCCGAATCTGGTTGACCTGATAAAAACAGGAAATAGACGCAAAAAGGATGACCTCATAGCTCCAGGATTGTAATAGTTTTTGGATGACCTCATAGTTTTGTGAACAAAAGAAGCAATTACCAGGTCAATGTTTTTGTCGCCTGCGAAATAGAGACAACTATCAAGCCTTGGTTCAAAAATCAGTTATCACACTGAAAATAACAATCGTCTCTTCTACAATAACTGCTGGGGGAAAACTAACCATCATTATTAGGGACATGTTGAAGGGCTTCATTCACCATTTCTTGCACCGATTTCCCTTCTGTGCTTGACCAAAGACAAAATCAATTGCTTATCAGTTGCAAATGGATTAGGTTACTGCAACAAGAGATGCAGCCACATCCAATATCTAGCAAATAAGCATAAGAATCTAACTTCCACATATGGTACTGCATTTTGTTGAGAAACGATGAAAATGGCCAAGATGACTTGAAAATTAGGTGGGGCATAAGTAAAGAGACAGGTTGTGGATAATGAATTATGTTTAGTGAAACAACAAACAAGGAAGCTAGATCTCAAGTTTGATTGGGAAAAGCCATATGAATAATTTTCTCGCCATTCCGTTCTATTATCAAGAAACCATATCCTAGGCATGCATTAATTAACTTACGTAGAAAATCGCGTTGAATAAGCCACAGAAGTTTTGCAGGTTCAAAAGCCACATCTTGGCCCTAAAAACAGAAATTTAGCCATTCTGATGCATGTTAGTAACAAAAGCTAACCTAAAGAAAATATAATAGAGGAATATCAATGCCCAGCTTGTAAATTACCTTCACTCTGCTCTTCACCGCCAAATGATTACCAGACAATCCACAAAAAATTTTGTGTTAGTAATTTAAAAGAATGCTAAGAAGAAAAGGTCAACAAACCATCTTTCTTTCATAATTCCAATATGATGGCAGGAGATACAAACCTTCCATAAAATTCTTCTGCAAGTTCAACAGCAAATGATAGGCGCGATATGTCAGCTTCTCGAATCTGAACCCAAGACAAAAATAATAACTACTCAGACACTAAATAGTAGACAATCAGTTTTTTGAGAGTTAGTCGAGAAGCAGTCAGCATAATCTAGCATCCCATATTTCCCTGTATAGTTGATTTAATTTTCACTAAAAAATACCAAGTTGTGCCATTTGACTTGCTTTCCTTAATCTGGTTCCAATAAAAACTTAACAGCAATCCAGGTATCATCTTACAAACTTTTTTAAGGCGCATAAAACTAGTCCATTCCAATTGTTGTTTTTCAGCATTGGAGAAATCCAAGTTCCTGTTAACTTAGTAAAAGGCACATAAACAATATTAATTGAACTTACATTCCCCAGCATTCATTAACATTTAACAGGACAAGGTCCATAAGAATGTTCCTTTCACATAAATGAAAATTCACACATCTCGTGACATGTTATATGCCCCTCATAATTGAGATTTAGGATGAAAACAATTACACAACTACAATAAATAAGCAGAAAAAATAAATATAATAATAAACAACTATAATTCAAACAAGAACCAGGGGGGAGGGGGGGGGGGAACCATGGAACCCGTGGAGCCATGTGGGCAGAAACGGACCACTTTGGATGTCGACCACTACAGCTTGACAATTTATACTTATCTACAGAAATAATACTTTTTCCTAAGCACATCTTAGGAAATGATCTTTTTATTTGTAATGCTGGATCAAACTGGTTAGTTAGGGGGCCAAGTCATTTATTGGGTACATGTAAGTAGCGACCAATTTAGTTAGGCTGTGACCTACCGTAATAAATAGTAGTGAAAATTTGATAGCAAAAATCATATATATTTTCGTTGTGAATGGGAGGGCGAATTACGTCCAAAATGGCCGCTGGACCATATAACTTGGTAGTTTCTGGGTTGTTAGAAGTTAATTCTTAATTGTCTGTCAAGAACATGTCTTGTAGCCATAACATTCCAAGCACGAGGAAAACTTATCTCCTTCGAATGATATTTCAAGTTTGTTGGCACTTCTACAACATGGCAAGAGATGAAAGAGCCCCTATTAGTTTGATTATTTATCTTGTTGGATAAACTCTTCTTGTCAATAACTCATTCCACTGCTCATCATCTACTCAGTAATTTGTATTTTTAATTTTCGTTGCAAGAAAAGCACTCCACATTTCCTCTTGACAGTAATTATTGACATCAAATAACTCCATTTCACTCAAAAATGTTATTGTCTATGCTAAACAGGAGCCAGTCAACCAATATTTCCATGTTTGACAACTCACTAAACAAAAAACCTAAGGACTGCATTGTACCCCATGAAACATTGCCTTTAAAAGCTCTACAATACAATAATTTCATGTCTAAGAAGCCAGACCTTCAAATCATTTTACTCCAAGATCCGAAAAATGCAGAATAAAACGAAAGGTCGAGGAAAAATAACTAACTGTTTCAGGCAGATTATAAATAAGCACAGAACTCAATACGGTCGCCAAAGCAAATATCCTGAAAAAGAAAAATATCAAAATGGGAGAAAACACAAAAAATATGATTCTAAAAGGTATTCTATGTCACATGAGGATTACACTTTACCGGTCATCATAGACATTCGACTTCCCAACACTTTCAAATCCTTCCGTATCAAGGTAAATCACAGAAGTTTTAACTCCATCGATATCCAATTCCAGTGGGGTTCCCCATACCCAGATCCCTGTAACAAACAAGTGTTACTGATGATACCTATGAAAATGGCTAATCTTTTCTCTATCTCAAGATCACAGTACCTTTTGTCTTTGTATCGCGCATATGTCCAACACCAAAACCTGAAGGAAAAAATTATCCAGATTACTGAAATGTACACAACTCATTTATGAAGCATTGAACACAAAAAATTTTTGAGACAAAGTATCCAATTGCAACAGTTAAAGTAAGGGCAGCACCTTCATAACAAGAAAGTGAAAGGAGCTGATTAAGCAAAAAAGATTTTCCAGAGCGGTATGGACCAATGACCTGGTTATACAAACATGAATATAACAGTCAAAACCTGGAAAAATATTCTCCATTTGATTACACATATTATAAATATGAAACAAGTACCTATGCCCTTACTAAATGACCAATTTATGCAACAGGTTGTACTTAAAAGCACCTAAAGAATATATAAATACAGACATTCATATTAGTGAGAGAAAAGATTATAGAAAGTCATATTAGCAAGAGAAAGAAAAGCTACTGAAACTTCGTCATATAAATTTTCTGCAAAAACCTCGAGATATCAAAATATAGTCCACATTACTCTCACATCAAATTTTGCAAAAAAGAAAAAAAATTTGATTGCCAGCAAGATGCTGTTGCATTGCAACTCATAGAATTATATTGTCCCAAAATATCTAAAATCCCTTCACACAATCTTACGATTTTCTTTCTTTCCACTAGCAATTATGCATACTAGAATAACCAAGTCATTGGATAAAAAAAAAGAATCTTATAAGAAAAGGAAAAAAGTATAAGACAGTAGGAAAAAGATAATAGCGTAGGCAAACACGATCTACATGCTACAGTACCACAGTTCCTTCATAAGCTTAAATAATTAACCCATTACGAAAGCCATCCTTACTGAAATGGCCCAACAAGGACAAAGGGTTCACATGCTTATCTACCAGCAGTTAAAATGAGAACAACCCAAACATCAAAGTTATGTTTCAACAAATTAGTTTGCAAGCAAGTTGCAATTTCTAAATCTTAAGAAGTTATATCTAGGGCATACAGCAACAGCTGCAATGGGGTTTGTGATTCGACTGATGGCTTCCAAGCCTTCACTTGCAAGTCGAAGCTTCGTATGAGCCAAATCAGGTTCGACAATAGGAATCCTGTAACCACGGAGACAGAGACAAAAATTAAATGACACAAGTTAATCAAAAGCTGCTTCACAATATCTAAGTATATAGCAAAAGCAAATGGTTAAAATGACCAGGAAGCTGCCAAAATTCAGTGTAAAAAGCAACGGAAAGGCAAGAAAAATGACAATGCTGAGCATACTGAAATCATTCAAGAATATGAAAGAGGTGAAAGGTTGACAAGCAAGGATAAATATAAATAAATGTTTGAGAGGAAACACAATGTGAAGCTTATGTATTCTGCATCCCAACCCAATTGATGAAATTGCATCCAACATGGGTTTCATAGGTCTATGCCTAATGACGCAAAGAACTTTCCCTATGTTAAACCCACAATCTTCTAGATCTCTTATAACTGTGGTACAAACATAAGTAAAATCTCTCAAGTGACACTGGCCAATTGTAATTCAACTTCCACAAACTCTAGAACACTCATTCTTCAAGGTCAGTCTTCAAGATGGACCATCCCTAAATATACATATCAATTTGACAACTACTTTGCCCGAATAGTAATGAATTTGTTGTATCATCTGATCCCCAAAAATAAGATGGCACTGCTTATGTTTCTCAAATTTTATCTTCCCACGTATTTTAACTTAACCTGCAAGCCCAACTGCCAACCAAGAAGCTGCATAATCTAATGGCCATCATCACTTGTAAAAATCCTATAAATATGATGAAAATAAGAGCCTATAATCAAATATTGTTCGTCTCACATTCATTGTTCATTACCCAATAATAGTTGAGTTGACTTCACAAGTTAAAATTTTACCCCATTCGAAAAACAGACATCAATTTACTTGCAAAACTTCAGAAAACAATAACTTTATGCATCAAACAAAATTAGCAACGGCAAGTTGGCAAACAACTGATGACATATGTTGTATTAGGAAAGATCTCAGCACACAGCATTACAAAAATTCGACTTTCTATCCAATTCAAAGAAAAAACAAAAAACAGAAAGGGTTCAGGATATGTGCAGTAACAAAACCAGAAACTTCCAAAAACCGACTCCGAACTTATCTTCAAACCAAGAAACTCCAAGTCTATACAGAAAGGCACCAATCCAAAACGCAAAAAAAAAAATTATTGCAAGAATGGCTATAATATTATAACTTACGCTTGATGAAAATTGTCAGTCGAAAGAGACCCAGATGCAGAAAAGCAAAGAAGATGCAAAATAATCAAAGACCAACAAGAAATCTTCATAATTGGGAAATTCCCAGAGATCCTAACAACCGTTCTGTCCACCCAATGCAGCAGCCGCAGCAACGGACAAGGGCCTGCAACAATAATATTTGATGAAACTGTACGGACACGGCACTTATTAAATGCATGAGAAGATGAAGAAGAAAAGAAGCCCCAAGTGGTTCGACATTTGTTGAATAAATGGAGCCAACACGAAAATGGGATCTCGAAAAACTGAAGGGAAGGGGGGGTGTACGTTAAGAATCGTGCTGCCGCATTGAGCATTGAAGTGGTTTTCGCATCTCCACAGAAGGGGAGAGAGTGCACCGAAACTTAATCTGCGGCGTCGTGCAGGTGATCTATGTCGCTTTAGGAGAAGAAAAATAATCAATGAATCGATAACGAAAAACTTGGTCCCACTGGTTGCGTTATAAGGTCGTAGATGAATTTACCGTGAAGTCCCCTGGATTATGACTGGGGATGGGACTGATTCTCTTGGGGGTGTGTGGGGGTGTTTTGGTAAAGAAAGATGTTTACCTTGGACTATCTTTAGATTACGCGTCGCTCCGTGATTGGTTGATCTATGGGTCTCTAACATCACCTTCTATGTTTCGGGCTTATGGCCGATGTCAATTTTTGGAATGTTCAGACTTTTCAAAAGCTTCAAACAAAAAAAAACAGAGAGAGAAAAATGTTAGACTCTCTCTCCTATGTACGGGGGTGCGTGGAGACCATGAAAAATCATATCTTTTTTTGTTCCTATTTCCCAAACGAGGAATCACATCTTCTCTCAAGAGGAAAAAAACCAAAAAAAATTGTTTGGAAGAAAATTGACGAAAAAATTTATAAAATATAACTGTTTAAAAATATTTTGTAATTTAATAGATTTATTATACAATGAAAAGAATAATAATTTTTTTATTACATTTATAATTAATATAATTATACAATAAATTGATATAATTACAATTTAAAATTTTTCTCTAATAAATTTATCCAGATATGTGACGGTGCAAAAGAAAACGGAAGGAAAGATTGAAAAGACTCGAAAAATAGTGATGAAGAAAAAAGATCATTAAAAAGTAGCCAAATAGAACGAGAGGGTGCTGTTCACAAAAAAAAAAAAAAAAAAGAACAAGATGGTATTTCTTGTGTTCTTTCATCACTCTAATTGAGGGATTGAGACAAGAAGAATATCGAAGATCGATCAAGCAAAAAGCACACATTGTAATTGTAAGCTCATAAACAAAAGCAATTCAACTTGAATAAAATAAAGGCTAATGTTACGTAATTAAAAAATATTTATTAAAAAAAAATTTATAATACAACTTACTCAAATATTCTGTAATACTAAGTAATCAACTCTAACTGACCCGACCTCAGGATTTAGCGATCTTAAATCCGCATTCCATAAGGATTTCCTTAGACCGCCTCTGTTCGGGGCATCCAATATAAGCAGGCCACGTCTTAAAGCCCAAGAAGAAATCTCCATTTTCAGTCCAACCCACGTGTGCCATCCTTCACCGTACCATGTCTTTTACTCGTAGCTATGAGATGTTAAAGCCCGGCCGTCTGGGTTCCAGCCCATTCCTTTCCAGGTTTTTTATGTCGCCAAAACAGATGTTGAAATTTGACCAAAAAAAAAAAAACAGATGTTGAACGACATCATAGGGAAAAGAAAAAAAAAAGTAGAGACATAATTTGATAAAAAATATATTAAAATAAAAAAAGTTAAATATAAAACCTTTGGACAGACTGCTTCTTGTTTTTTTTTTTAAATCAAAAGAAATAAAGAAAAAGAAAGTTAACTAAAAACAAATAAAAACAATTCCCCGACTATTTTTATCAAGAAAGGGCTACAAACCCTGAAGAGGATGATCTAGTATATCTTGACTATTAATAAGTCGAGTGTTCATTTTAGTAAGAAAGTCAGGACATGAGTTGCTCTCTCATAACATGCTACATTTGAACTTGTCAATTTCTCGTGCCTAAGTATTTGATATCCTCCACCAAAATTGAAAATGACGAGAGGTAGAAATAGCAGATGAAATCAGGTGAATAGCCTCAAATGAATCATACTTTAGAATCTGCCAGTATCCTATATTTCATGTAAACTCCAGCCTGTGTCGGACACTTAGGAATTCAGTAATTATATTAGTAGATACACTAATCGATCTCACATAACTACTAGCATCCTTCAAAAGACCACTAAAACCATTCATTTTCAAATTACTAAAAGGGCCCTCATCTATATTAAATTTAACCCAATCCAAAGAAAGAAACACCCAACCCACCACATGATCAAAAAATCTAAGGCCCTCCACAATAGGAGTGAAGCTCATAAAAAAAGCCTCTGAGCCAGAATTCTACTAAAGGCCACCTCCAGAAAAGAAATTTGGGCCATAGCAGACAGCACCGTTCAGTTTAACCAAAAATAAAAATAGAAAAATTCTATCAAAAAAATAAAATATAAAAAATAAAAAGACGAAAACACCCTTCCAAAATCCAGAAAGGAAAATTTGGGGAGTTTCCCACGACCACGGAAAAGACCGCTCTGATTTTTTTTTTGTCAAATAGAAATAACACAGTTAAATAAGTATCAATTATCAAATGAGAGAAATTAATTCCCATCTAATCTTCCACCAGTAGTTGAGACCATTCTAATATCCGGGAAAAAGAAAAGCCCCCAAAGCCCACCTCTGATCCGAGCCTAATTAATCTAAATAAATATATCGCCCCAGTAAAACACCTAATTTCCTGTTCTCTCACTGCAACGCTGCTCATCTCCTCTCTCTCTCTCCCTTCGCTTCAGCTTCCTAATTCTCAGGTGTGCGTCTCTCTCTCTCTCTCTCTCTCTCTCCCGTTTACGCACGGAGTTTTTTTTTTTTTTTTTTCTAATTGATGATTTTTTTTTTAGTAAATTGTCAAAATCTAAGAGGCTAGATCTGCTAAAAGTGTCGGGAGATCTAGGTTTCATTTTTCTTGTAATCTTACGCCACTCGATTCTGACTGCTGTAAATCGTTTTTCTGGCTTTTTTTTTTAGGTCAATTTATGGGGTTTTTTGTTTTTCGCTTTTCGTTTTTTTGGTGGGTTTTGACTCCTTTGAGCTTTGAAAAAGGTCAAAGTAGTAGGCGGGGTTGGTTGAAGGATGGCCGGAAAGGGAGGGAAGGGTCTTCTGGCAGCCAAAACGACTGCTGCAGCTAACAAGGGCCAGGACAAGGATAAGGACAAGAAGAGGCCTGTTTCTCGCTCTTCTCGTGCTGGCATCCAGGTTTAAACCCCCAACTCTTCCGTGGGTCTCTCTCACATTATTATATTCGTATTCCCATTGTCGGTGAATGGGGTTTTTGGGTTGGTTGTTCTGAACTGCCATATAGAGATATGGAAAAGTTACGTAGGCCGAAGATCTGAACTGTTGATCAAGAAAAATGTATTGGATTTAAAAAAAAAAAGAAAACAGAGAAACTGTTAGATTAGTTGCGTGTCTTCTGCATGTTGTAGATTACGTGGCTGCGTAGTGGTACTATACAAATATTTGAGGACAAGGAATTGTGGCTTTGTTTGTTTGTTCTTCTCAATCTAGTTACTAAGCAACTGTTAATTCTTGATGGCCCGTTTTAATGCCTGTGATGAATGTGCATGGCTGATCTAATTGTAGTTTCATGGCGGGGGATAAATGTGGGTTATTCTTGTTATAAACATTATAATCACTCATTTTTTCGTAGTTTGGGGATACTACTTTAAGCGTTTGGAATTGAAATATTTGTGCTTTTTTGTGTTTGTGGACACCTATTTTGATAGAAAGCTTAAGTTGTTATGCTCTCTAAGAATGGTGCACTGAGTTTCTAAACTGAATTTTGATGTGTGCAAGATGGACGTGTATACGGCTTACCAATAATCCCTGAGAGAAGTGGAAACCCACATTTAAACCACAAGAGAAAGATTAAGTTTAGTGGACAATAATATTAGGCCAGTTCGAAAAGGGACATGCGTTCTCAACTGAACTTTATCTTTTTTTTGGATCGGCATTAACTTTTTGTGTCTTGAAACACTCATGTGTTGCTGAATATAATGGCTTGCTGCCTTAGGTAGATGCGCCTGCAAATTATTCCTTTTTCTTCGCCTTGATGTTAGAGCTTAACTGATGGTTCTGTTTTTTTTATTTGCATCACACCCAGAATCTTAATGCTTCTTTTAGTAGTAGTGGTACATTTTATTCATCAGACACATTTGCATTCTGCATGAGTGAATCTAGTTTCCTGTGGGTCGGATCCATCGCCACCTTAAGCTAAGGATCAATGCAAATGGGCGTGTTGGTGCTACTGCTGCTGTCTACTTGGCTTCAATCCTTGAATATCTGACTGCTGAGGTTCTTGAGCTGGCTGGCAATGCAAGCAAGGATCTGAAAGTGAAGAGAATCACACCCAGGCATCTGCAGTTGGCTATTAGAGGTGACGAAGAACTTGACACACTCATTAAGGGAACCATTGCTGGCGGTGGTGTGATCCCTCACATTCACAAGTCTCTTATCAACAAAACCGCCAAGGAATGATTTGTTGTAACTGATTAAGTTGCTTAGCTTGTAGCAGGATAGTTTTGTGCTTGATGTATGACTATTTTGGTTAGGATAGTGTAGGCTTGCTGGGTATTATGTTTGTCTAGCACGTGATTAGTCTATAGTGTTGACTTGTAGGGTTTCTCACTAGGACTGTCTATGTTTAACGTGGAACTGCCTTTTGTTGCATTCATTGTCACCATAGTTCCTTGCATCTCCTGACTTCCAAGTGCACCATCCTTGAAAATTTGCTTGCCTATTCAATGGTAATTGTCGAATGTGGTAAAATATAGCCGTTGCCAAAGATGCAGTGCGCTTAGTCGTCAGAGATGGATCAACTGTGACTTGTCCAAACGGATCAACTATGTACAATACTTCTTCATTGGTGAACTTCTTACATTGCTTTGTTGTTTCTTATCAATCATATTAAGCTGATAGATGTCTCATTCTTGCCTTGATTTGAGGTAGATGGGTTCAAATGTTGCTTACATGTCATGATTCCTAGTTTTAAAAATGCGATATGATCAAGGCTGAAACAAGTAAACTGTGCAAAATAGTCATCACAGATCTAGGATAAGCACAAAGCAGTGAAAATGACATTTTACAATTGTTTTTCCATGAAGCTATACATTAAAAGTTTCCAAAAATTTTTTATCTTGCGTGAGGATCATTTTACATCGTTAATTTGCATGATTATAGCATATAAAGGTACTAGGTCTAAGTTGTTTTTCAACTGGATTAGCATCTGCATTTAGTTTCTCTTCAACAGGATAGTTAATTTTCAGTTTTTCTATGTAGATGTAGGGATAAGTATATTTTTAGTCCTAAATCTTGCAATATTTTTCAACACAATCCTAAAAGTTTCAGCAATTTTATTAGACTTAAAACAATTTGATTTCTTTTCAATTAAGTCTAATCCATAACTAAAGTTAGTCAAACCGTCAACTTAGTACATTGACCGAATAAAAAGTAATAAAATAAGCAAAATACGAATTAGAAGCTATTTTCACACTCCACACCAACCCCAAAATGACCTAAAATCAGCCTTCTGTTAACGCTCGAGGCTTGAATTTATTCATGAGGCGGAGAATGCAGCTGCAAGCGAATGGCATTGTTGGCGATTATTGCCAACGAAAGCCTCAATTGGAGGACATTGAAACGCGAAGACCCTGGAATTTAATTCCATCCGTTTGAAGGCGATGCTGTTCGGCAATTTGCCATCTAGCCACTCTCTCGAGGGCTCTTGAACAAGCCCAAATGGTTACGAAATATGGGCTGCAATGCAATTTTATGACCGTAAAAAGCTTCTAATAGGCATCTCGAACTGGACCAATCACGCCAGCTGTTAGGCTTAGTCTTAGATTGGTCTTTACTTATTGTACTGCTGCATTTTGTAGTGACTCGTTTTTTTTTTGGCCTTTTGTAATCCCTGAAATCAATTGCATTTTTTTTTTTTAATGTTAACTGAAATCAATTACTAATTCTAGATTCTTGTAGAACTTCATTACATGAATACAAAAATTGTTTGCACAGCCAATGGTCACACATTTTAATTAGGTATTTTTTGCTTTTTGGTCTAAAAACTGGATGAAGGTATAATCATTTTTTTAAAACATAAAGATCCATGATCATTATTATCAATTACACATTTTGGTAAGCATTTAAGTTTTTATTAGTATGATATTTTAAAAACCACCAGTTGATATCTATAATCATAATATAAATGATTACAATCATTGAATACATATTAGCACATGGTGTACATGCAAATTTTTTTTATTTTTATATTAATGTTAATATTAAATGGAATCATAACTTTAAAGACAAATTCATATAGGTGTTGTAGGAATTTTTCGGTGTAATTATGTTGTTTAATCAGTGACCAAAGATTGTTTTTGTTGCTTTTCTTTCCTTGTTTTTTTTTTTTTTGGGTAATATTTAGCTTTCGCTACACTCCTTCTCAACTTTCTTTTTGTTTTTTGTTGGAATTCATGATTCCAAATGCTTTCAATGTAACTATTAATTTGTTTCTCAACAAGCAAAATGGTAACTATTAATTTGATAAACCTAAAAACTGAACTGATCAGTATCAGTATACGGACATGTCTGTTGTGGTCCATAAGAACATAAACGGAAGAGAGAAAGAGACTTATTAAAGATCCAAAAATCAGCAGCCGACTGGGTTCAATCAAAGGGTGAAATAACAGTAGATAGCCCGAAACATCCATCAGTCAATATAAAAGGAAGAAGAACCGAAAGAAAACTTTTATAGCCATTCACCCCATACTGTGCATAGGACCACTCTTTTATCTTCTGGCCGTGCTTTAGTTCTCAACTCAACATTTAGTCTTGGCAAATTATGAGCCCTTTCAGTGCCTAATTAAATTGTCAGCTGCCATAGGTAGCAGTGGAGGAGACAGGGACGAGGATGACAACGACCCCAACTGCGATAAGGATTGGACAGGACTGAAGAGGTATTTGGTTAGAATTCTTATGTAGGATCAAAGTAGAATCAAAAGGAACGCATGTTGTTCGATAATTAAAATAAAAAAAAAAATAGAAAAGTTGTTAGATACTAGTTGATGAACCACGTAATTACTTTAATTTTATTTAAAGTTAAGTTACGCAGTGGAATCATTTTTTTCCCCCTCATAAATTCATCACCACCTTGTATAAAAATATGCCACTCAAAATTCGAGTAAAGTCCAATGGCAGTGGCATGTGCCTATGCCAGTGCACAGTCCACATCTTCTAACAAATACCTAAGGTAAGCTTCTGCCCTTTTCCCATGACAAGGACCCCATCATTTTCTTTCTTTGATGAATTCTCGGGCTTGGCTTCTTTTGCTTTTAAAGATTTCTTTTTAGGAAGAGAGCAAGGAAGTAATGGAATGAACCAAAGGGTGGCAGAAAAAACGCAACGCCACTTAAGTTTGGTGGTTGGCGTGCAAATCAAACAGGTGCAGTTGAAGGGGATAATTGGATTAGTCCAAAGTCGTAACGAGGGGCCAACCAAGTCGGCATATGGGCCACAAGGCCTGCAATAGAAAAGCGACCTGAATGGAATCGATCAAGGCCCACATCTAAAGAGAGCAGTTTGCTGAGGTAGCTCTCCATCTTATCACCTTACACATCCCCATCTGAATTGAACTTTTGCTATGATTAAGGATGCGAATCAATACATGACCGCGTGACCGGCAAGAGAATGCTTTCAATGGGCAAACATTAACGTGATCCGCCAGAACAGTTGTCATGAATGGTGGAGCTTGACTTATATGCTTAAAGGGCCACATAACAATCTTGCCACCGTTGCTCAGTGCAGAAATTAATTGATGTCCTGAGAAGGCCATAAGTGATTCGCCAATTCCAGGACAAAGTCAAGTGGCCCAAACAACCATGACCGTTGCTGCAGAAAGATGATGACTAGTCTCAGGACCTCATAACTTAATTGAATTGAGACACGTTATTAACGTGGTGTACCATCAACTGTTCAGAAGAATGAGAAGCAATCAGATAATTACAGTATTCATAATATTATTAATAATAATATTTTGATGGACAAACTTAGAAGTACATGGTGGGTCAATGAAGTTGGGGCCCAACAGGCCCCAAACCCTTAATTGCTACCGGTTGTGTGTTTTTGTAATCCCTGCCTAATGCAACAAGCGGGGTTTTGGTAGCATTCCAAGTGGTCCCTTTTTAAAGTAGTATTATATGTTTGCAGTTGCACAGCAAATATTCTGCGACCTTTTGTACAGTTGAGCAGCCGATTTTTATTTACATTGCAGTAGAATCGCAGAGATATTATGCTTGAAGGAGTAAAATTCGCTCACTGTTTAAAAGGGAAAACCGTAGCGAAAGAATTGCTGAAATCTTCAGAAAATCAAACGCGCTCAATCAGGATTGCAAATCAAGGACGATGTACTATGCCATTTTTACTCACATCATGAATTCACCCCAGTTTGATCAGAGCACAGTAAATGATCGTCCGGCTGTTACGCAATTCCTTGCCCATGCGTCTTTGCCATGCCACTCTCTGATGTCCCCGCACCCCCTTGCTTCTTGCATTAAAACAAAGCGAGTCCAACTTAATTTTTCTCGAAAAATGTGGCACGCGGCTTAGGTTGAAATGATGACTAGAAATACTTCCCGGCACTGTGCAACGTGCATTGTGCCAGTCATTCGGAAGCAGTGTTGACTGTAGTTTTATGAGCTAAACAAGGGAACCATTATTTAGACACTGCCTCCAAAATATAATTAATTGTGTGTAAAATGAAACTGCATTAATTTTTTTGAAATTTTTTTAAAAAAATTATAAAATTAAAATACAAAATTAAGTGAATATAATCTTAAATTTTAAAATATAAATCATATTATAATATACACTTAAACAAAAAAAAATACTTCAATAAATTTTTTTTAAAAAAAATCAATACACTTGCATTACCTTTGAATTTTAGGACTACCATCTGGACACATTTTCCTTTTCCGGAGGCATTCTCCAGCGCAGTAACATTTCTCTTTAAACTTAACAAAGACATTGTTTTTTTTTTTTTCACTGGTCATTTCTGATGTTATCAAACATGGCTTTGAGAATGGAAATTGCCCTTTTCCACAAGCAATGTTAACTTTTCGAATATTTTAAACCCAAAATCATACGGTGTTTTGAAACTTCACACATGCACGCACTCAACAGCAACTGTGTCTGTCATTGATGCACCACTTTACAGATTTGCAAAAGTGAAAGTTAGATTTGCCTGGTAAATTATAACTGGACATTTCCCAACATTTTGTTAAACCAAGAATAATTGGAGATTATATTACCGAAAAAGAGAAAAGGGAACATCAGAAAGCAAAGCAGCAAAGAAAGAGCCCGAAAAGGGAAACATAAACGTTAATAAGCCGAAGCCTCCTATTGTCTGCTCCCCGTTTTCAGAAAACCAACTTCCTTCGCGGCACGGCAACTCGATTGCATTTCGGGGCAAAAGCAGCGAGATCCCGGATGGTTTCCCCGATCAAGTCCTTAAATATAAGCCTTTCGATGTCCAAAACCGCTTCAGACATCTCAACTGGGCAATCCCCCCAACCATTTGTTGCATCCCCCGCGAGGTCTTTCTTAAGCACCCCGCAAATGATCTCAAACTGGTCATCAGCTGCATCTCTTTCTCGGATCCGCAGAAATTCTGGCAACACTTGTTGCATCAAAACATGTCCGTCCGCAGAATTACCCCAGCTGATGGCCTTCCAAGGAGGCAATTGCTTCCTCCGATTGAGGATCTCACTGATCGTGTCGAATGTAAGCTTTCTCTCAAGTCTTGATACCTTGGAGGTATCCCTTCCTTTGAGACATTGTTGCTTCTCTAGAAAAACGAATACGTCGGTATCTCCAGGTAAATGATTAAAGGCCCGAATGATATCTGAAATGTAGGTGAACTCGGTATCCTCTTGATCCTCCTCCAATCTGGACTGGAAAGATGAGATTGTGGGGCTCCAAATTTCATCTTCAAAGTCCGGTAATTGATCTGCAAATTTCACCAGGACAATAAACAATGTTAACATGAAACGTCAATTAATGCTAAAAGTTCTGGTAAGTGTCACATTATCTGATTCAAGGGCAGAAAAAGTGTGTATTGACTAAGAACCAACGGACCACCCGAAATGGTAATTTAGTGGTAATTTAATATACTTTTCTCATATCCAACTTGGGTTACAGTCTCAATACCAGTGCTTGGAGCAACATCAGCTTCTCATGCTCATAAGGTTTGGAAGTGATACTAATTTTAAATTCGTTAATATTGTAATTAGTTTAGAGGAGTGATGCTCGGACTTAATAATATTTGAGTAATAGATATACTCTTTTGGAGCAGTTGAAAAAGGTATCACAACGACATAAATATCAACCTTAATTCAGAGATTCAATTATTGATATACCCACAATTTTTATTTTTTTTTGCTAAAAAAAAAAAAAAGAATCAACGGACCATGACAGTAATAAAGGCCTTAACTCGCCGACTCTGAAAGCAAATGGACACATAAAAAGAAAGGAACCATGCTGAAAAGAAAGATGCAAAAGGCAGGACCAATACATAAAAAGCAGCATCCAATTTGCCATGGCCGTGAGCGGACACGTCTTCTATCACAGGGTTGTTGTTGTACTTTATTTAATAATT
Organism: Carallia pectinifolia; assembly: GCA_037832335.1. Lineage (NCBI taxonomy): Eukaryota > Viridiplantae > Streptophyta > Magnoliopsida > Malpighiales > Rhizophoraceae > Carallia > Carallia pectinifolia. The sequence goes on from CM075451.1 coordinate 6,973,025, forward strand.
GAGAAATTGTACGTAGACGGGAAAAACCCGCCTTGTACAAGATGGAACAGTAACAAATGTTATTGTTTCTAATAAAAAATTATTTTCTAAAAATAATATTTTTTAAAAAAATTAATTAAAATTTAAAAAATTATTAAATACATTAAAAATAATATTAAATATGTTTAGGTTTTAATTTTTTTAAAAATAATATTTTATTATTAGAATATTACAAATTTAAAAAAAAAAGGAAAAAACACAAAAAGTCCATCGCGTCATCCTCCCGTCCCAATTTACCCGACGATGTTACTGCACTGTTAAACATTAAGCATGACTTCTGACCACAAAATAATAATAATAATAAGCGTCACCATGTAATACGGCGTCGTTTTCACCAATCCCATTCTATTCCTGTCACCAATCCCATAACCAATCCCATATTATTACCGTCGGGGAGCATTTCCTATCTATCCCACGTGAATGAACCGTTTTTTCCTCGTCGCATGGATCAGGGTAAGAACCTTTTTAATTCATAATTTAATATTATTTTTAATTTTTTTATTTAAATAAATTTTATTTATTATATAATATAAAATCATGAATAAATTATACTCATTTAAAAAAAATTAAAATAAAAATCTCCGCATGATAGTTACCAATTAAATTAAAATTCATATAACTTACTAAAGAACCAGATCATCCCTTTGCAACCAATTTCATGCCAAATTCCAGGGGCATATTTCAGCTCTTATACGCTAGTTTCTATCTAAAAAGTCTTCCACGAGACGAAAATCAACGCCTGAGGTTGGTTTTTAAGGGAGTTTATTGGAGGACTAATTGACTACTGTGGATATCGACTCGACGAAGGACCATTTTGCCTGCGCAAGAAGGACTAGATCTATTGGCCTTAATAAGTCAAGGATTCACAATCAGAAAATACGTCACCATCGCCAGAATGCAAATCTTCTACCTATAAGATTTTTTATGTTTTTTTGAAGGGGGAGCCAAATCGAGCAAATTGTACAGAATTAACAGGGTGGCAGAATCTCATTACCTTGGAAATCAATGCTCCGTTTCATGACAGGTGAAGGAGAAGATTCCTCCTTGTAAAACGACGAGTCAAGCACCGATACCGGACTCGGATGCAGCTCCGTCGCCGTCATCTCGGCTATGCTGTGAAGCAGCTTATCACATCTTTCTAGTAGACTTCTACCTTCTTTGTAATCCTCCGCTTTCGACCTCTGCAATCACAATCACAATCACAATCACAACGTCATTACCATTTAGAAGCAGTTCAATTAAAACTAATCTTAATTAAAACAACATCATCATCATCATGCGAAATACTAATCTGAATAATAGGAAAACAGAAGGCCCAAAAAAAAAAAAAAAGCCTCATTTATGATATTTACCTCCGTATCAGTCTGAGAAGAGGTACTGAAACTGCTCTCAGAAATTGTCGAAGATTCCTCCTCCGTTGGGACAAACACCTTCTCAACAACCGCCTGTCTCCTGTTTCTGGATGTTCGGTTTGTGGTCTGGTCCGGTCCGGTCCTCCTTGAACTTAACTTAGGAGATTGAACCGGAGAAACTCTTCTCTGCACTGCCGAATCATTAGTTGCTCGTCTCTGCGTTTCAACACTCAGTGGTCTCCTTCTGTTGGGACTATTCACTCTGCTCTCACTTGGCGTTGTCGGCGAGCTCGAACTTCTCCTACCTCCCGTTTGCTTCCGTACATTCTGTTCGATCTCCGGCGGATAGCGCTTGGGACTCATCGCCGGCAATGTTTCACCGTACAGATTCAAGTCACGGCGAGCTCCAGGCCTGGCTCTGAAACTTGGAGGCGGAGAGTCATTGCCCATTCTCCCAGGCCGGTTCATTGGAGACCTTGTTCTCGCCGACTTCATTACCACGATTGGAGATTCGTCCAGCGAGAAGCTACTATTGTACACATAATTTCTGCGGCTGAACTGATATGGAGGCTTCTCGTAATGCAGAAGGCCTTTGAGTTGCAGAGCCTCCAGGATTTGCTTAAGAGTTTCAAGATCCTTCGATGGTTCTTCTATTCCTCTACTTCTCAACTTCCTCTCAATCTCGCCGTAAGCAGCTACAGGCCGTAGATGTTTCTGTTCCGGAAAGAAATCAGCCGAATCGAAGAAGCTCTTCCTCTGCACTATACCTCTGTGGTTTGCTGTTCTAGCAGCCTCAGCATTAACGTTCCTTGCGGCATTGACGGCTCTGCCGTTTGTTCTGATCTGATCTTTAACAGCAACGTCTCTCATCGCGTTGCTCTGCGTATTTTGCTTCTGTGGCGGCTGCTTGAGCTGGAAATTGATGCCGTCAATGAATCGGTACTGAAGCAGATCGCCGGAGGCTCTGGACTCCGAAGCAGATCTTCGAAGTTGAGGTCTCTCTGCCTCTTCGGTATCCGAGTCCGGCAATATCTCCAGTCCCATCAGCCGTGCGACCACGCTCGGCGATCGGCGTTGCTTCTCGCTAGCATCACTCTCTTCTCCGTTACTGTCGCAACGATTTGCTGATAAAATTGCGGCATTGGTTCGAATCTTCTTTGGTTTCAGGCTTCCTTTGGTGGCGTCAAAGGTTGCTCTGCTGTCGAGTGACAGCCTCGGAGCTTCTTTGCAGAATTTCCATGTGGTCTTGGTTCCTTCCTTCAATTCGAATATCGGAATAGGAAGAGTCGTCATTTTGGACTGAATCTCCACCGGGCATGTAACCTCCGGCGCCGGAGACCGGAGCTCGCTCACCGGAGATTGGTTAAACCGTTCAGGGGAAGGCATAGATCTAGACATCCCTGGAGAGCCAATGCTCTTCTCCAGTTCCGTGCTCGAATCAACGATAACCTGAGAGTTGTGATAATGATAATTCAGCATTTAACTTTTCCTACATTTTCAAAGCAACCAAACAGAAAACAAGAAAAGGAAAAAAAAAAAGGAAAAAGAAGGGAAACTCACCACAGATTGGGGGAGGCGTTTGGTGGAGTAAAGACGTTTACCGGAGAGGACATGGGGACGATCAAAAATCTGACGGAAGGCAGCCATGCACCCCATTTGCCTCTCTATCTGTTGTTTCTCTATACTCTGTTCCTGCACTATCCTCGTCATGTTTCTCTTCTCTTCCTGTACTACAGACCAGATTTGTATCCCAATATTTGATATAAATATTTTGCTCACTTTTTCGTCTAAAATCTTTCTGCCTCCATCACTCACTTTCCGAGCTCCATCTCTCCCATTCTGTGAGTTATGCGGGGTGCCCCCTCTGTGACTGCGCCTGCATCAACGTCGCCCGCTTTTCTGGTCTTTTAAAAGTGGGGAACGGACAGGACTGGAGGAGCTGGGTGGGTGAAATGACATGAAATGCCCTTGCCCTCCAAAAAATGACAAATTAGTCCTGGAAGTTTGGGCTTGTCTAATTAAGGGAAAAATTTGCCCTATTTTTGGGTTCTCGGAGAACCAACGGCATTGAAATGAAAATAGGGATCGTGAATACTTGATGATTTTGTAGCGCCCACAGACCTGCAACAATTGTTTTGCAGTTCAGATCAGGGTCCGTAGGCAATGCTCTCAGATACCCAATGTCTTCGATTTTCGTGAATTTGAACGATGACCAGCTTTGACTCCCTCTCTCCTATAATTTCACCTCCCTAATGTTATATTCTCCCTGTTTTTTTCGTCACACTTTATCGTCTTCCCTCTGCACTCAAATTTTATGCAGAAATAATGTCACTCGACCCATCATTTTTAGGAAGGGCCAAAAAAAAAGTACTTGAACACCGATTTCAAGTATTATACATACCGTAAAGGATTCTATTATATAAGTATATAAAAAATTATTTAGATAATATTTATATTATAATATTTAATATATTTTATACAATCCTAATTAAAAAATATAAATTAAAAAAATAATTATATTTTTTATATATTTTATCATTACAGCTATATACAATACACTAATTATTATAATATATATATACTATACAAATAATATTTTGTATATCCATAAACATTTATCGTTCTGTAAACATTTTTTTTTTTTTTCGGTGACCAAGTTCTGTAAAACTTTGAGGTATAATGATAGGAGTAGGTTGATTACTGATTAGTGATTACAGGTCGCCTAACACAGCCAGATCGTCTCTAGTAGCAGGGCTTCTCAAAATGGCAATATGACATTCAAACAACGCGAAAGATTCAATTGGTTGGCACTTGGTTTGGACGAACCGCTGCTCGACACTTGCAATCATATTTCCACAGTTGCATTCAAAGGTCTAGGCAGACCAGTTTGGAAACTTTTGAGTAGACCCAACAGGTCATGTGTATATAGCTCCCTTTGAAGATTTTTTTTTTCTTGGTGCAATATATAGCTTCATTTAGAGATGAATCAAGATGGGTTCCCTTGCGCATGCCGGCAATGGCAAGGAAATGACCGTATAATATTTTTTTTCAAGCATTAGTAGGTTTTGATGAAGTAATGGCAAATAAATTAGTCAAATTTGAACAAGTGTTATTGATTTTAGGAAGACTGTAATAAGGAATATGACACTCAAAGCTGAGTTTTTAATTTGAAAAATCAAGAGTTCTCAATATTTCTTAAATTCATGGAACTAATTTAATTCTTTTAGATATTTCATTCAGTTTTTATTTCATCAAAAACGTTGCGTAAAGTTTTTTGATTACTGAATTTGGTGTTGTCGCCCAGAATGATCACGGAAATCTCGAGGAAAAGGTGGGGTCTTATTAAGAGGAGTGGCTTTTAACCAAAGGAAACTTTTGGTGATTGTAAATTATTTGAAATCAAGGTAAAATTGTTTATTAGATAATTAAATTTTAAAAAATTAAAAAAATTATTTAATATTATTAAATATATCGTATGTTCACCTGTATATTTTTAATTTATACTTATGTGATGGTACTCTTAACCAAAATCTATGATGCATGGCTGTTGTGGGGGCAGCCAAGCAATTGAGCAAAGGCAGCCCGTGAGCCGTGGAACGAAATGAAACTTTCAGACTTCCAAAAGTCTAAAACAGCGCTGAACCGAGAAAGCACCACGCGGCATACCGCAAACAGCCTCCCACCGGTCCTCCAAGACGGATCAGTTTAATGGTCAGCCTACCTAAGCCACATCTCACCCGCTGGCTGCTGGGGTGCTGCTAGTCGCCAAATAAAATGACGCAAGCACTTGGAACTTGGAAAACCGATTCAACAGCTTGCCACGTGGTATCTTCTTATAGTTACAGCTAGGCCAGACTCAACAGCCCATTCAGCGGGAAGGACCGGGTCCCACATTCCACAGTTTGAGAAAATCGAGGCCAGCAACCGCAGCAATGGTGACATGACATAATCCGTTCCTCTAGCAGTTATTAATGATACTCTTTATTTTAGTGAAGCCTAAATGGGGCAAAGGGGGCGGCTCGCACTCAGTCTGCTACCTATAGAGTTAGCACCCTCTGCTTCGCATTTGTACCTTGGCAGCGGTAGATTAGACGCACAAGTAACAATATTTAAACAAGATTTGACAGAGAAGAGAACCCATTCTTCATTTCTTTAATTAAAAATTAGTGAAAAATTAAAAAACCATTTGGACCCGAAATTTCCGATCTATGTACACGAGACAAAAATATGACCTTTGGGATTTCGTTATACGTAGTAATACGACGGGAAGCAACAGCTGGACACGAGGAAGGAGAAAAGCTGAAATAGCAGAGAGAAAGAAAGAGAATGTGGAGTAAAATTGACGTGTGTTTACTTCACTGTTTTCACATATTTTTTTTTTTAAAATTATATCATATGTAAGATAAATAAAATTAATTTACAACGGGCCTAAATTCTATGTGCAACAATTAAGATTAAAAAAAAACAAAAATAAAATACCCATTACACCTCTTTCTGTCAATTGCGTGTTCGTGTATCAACACTCAAGCTCAAATCTTTTGTATTTGCATGGGTATATTGTCATCCAGGTATTCAATCTTTGTGTCATATAACCTTAAGGAGTGTTATGTCTAATTAAGACTAACTTGGTCGGTATCAAAAGATTCTGAGAATCTTCTTCATTGAACGATATATAACCATTTGACTTTTCAAGTTCAAACCTCCGAGTCAACTGCTGATTTATTTTTGTTTTCTATTTCCACTCTCTTCCCCCAAAGAAGTTCCAACTTCCACGACGTCCAGATTAGTCCTTCTCCATGTGGTCAGCATCTTTTGTTATACTGTCTAAGGTGTTTGTTATAGTTATATACCTTTTTCTGTTTAGTATATACAAAATTAGTTACAAAATTAGCACAAAAAATTTAGATCGTTGAATTGTGAAAAGTATATTATATTTTTAAAAAAATAAATTGTAAAATAAACTACATATCTTTTATTTGCCACACGATACATGCTTACTATAGTCTCTTTCTCTTTTTAGATTGGCCCTTCCGTTTGAATGGGCAATTGTGCTTTCCTTAATGGTAAACTTACTTCCTTTGTTTCTGGTTTCAACTGCGTACAAATTTTCTATATATAAAAATTACCATGCATACTCCAGTTCTTCCAATTCTTATTCGTTTTATAAATTTTTTTTCCCGGTCAAAAGTATATCCGGGAGAAGGGATAAGGATCCATGATAAGATAAACCAATTTTTGTTAAAAAAAAAAAAAAAGACAAACAATACGATTTCATTTTGAGCGGCCCTATTAACTCAATAGCATGCTCCTAATTAGTTCATTACATGTGCAACCAACGACGGCTAGCCAATCCTACATATTCTTTAGTTATCTGTCAGTGTTTAGGGGATTTGCAGCAGCCAGTAGGGAATTTAATTAACTTTATTATCTCCAGAATAAAAATGCGGGCAGTCTCTGCATATAATTCACATTCTAATTATCTCCAAAATAAATAATGACATTAGGTGGGGGGTTTCGATTAATCCTCGAAATCAGAGGGTCAGGCTGCCACCCCATGTGGTTGTCTTTACGACAAATAACATAGCTGCTTTCTGGATTCTTCTGTGTGAGTCTCTCTCTCTCTCTCTCTCTCTCTCTCTCTCTCTCTCTTCTCTCTTTGTTCCTGTCTCTCTGTTGTACATATAATTCACATCTTACCCTTAAATCCTACGACATCTCTTTCATGTGTCTTGTCCAATAATTATTGCGAAAAATATAGATGGGCATATGATTTTTTGGTATATGCTAACATAAGTTGACGATATGTAAAACATACGTGTTAAAGTTTTTTATTTTTGAATCTTTAAAGTTTTCCAACAAAATACATCTGATTTTGCAGTGAAGATCATATAATTTTAGAATGAAGATGATAGTATTTTGCAATGGAGTAGCAAAATAGTGTTTTTTAGGCCCATTACAATTTGTGTTCATATCTGGTACAAATTCTACCTCCTTGCTGCATATCATATTTTTGAACAAAGAACTCAAAATTAAAAAAGAATTATTTTTTTAATAAACAGGGTTTTACTTCTATAATGTTGTTATGACCACCAAGTTATGTCTACCTACTAAAACCCTAATAATTATTTATCATAGAAAAGGGGCATGCAGCACTTCCTTCTTTTTTACCCTGTATCTCTCTCTCTTCATTTAACCCACATGCATTCCAGATCTGAAGACCATCTTTAACCTTTATAAGATTTTCACAGATACACGCATCTCCCCATCTGATCTGACCACTAATAACTGTAAAATAAAAAACTCAATGGCTCATCAGTACAATAACTTCGTTTTTTCTCCAAAAAAGAAAAAGAAAAAGTGGGGTCCACCCCGTCTCCAACTCTCCTCAAGTTCCCATGCCCTGGTTACATGAATGTGGTGAGGTAGCACGGTCTCCAAACCTGAAACTCCCATTTTCTCTCCCTGCGCTTTCCCTCCTCTTTGCACACATTCCTTCATATTATAAATTATTTATAATCAAACAAACTGGTTTCACATTCCCCTTACTCTCTAAAATAATGTGCTAGGTTTGGTCTATATATTCGATTCTTGGCCAGCCTAATTCTATGTGCAAGAAAAGTAATATTCAAACACCGTCAAGGAAAATGTGTCCCAATTTGTTTATATATATGCAATTGACAAATCACCTAATATGCCTAGCCGGGAAAATTTCTCATATAGTTAATTTGTGAGATAAACCGTCTGATTGGGCTAAAATGATATGGGAATGCTGAATCAATCATGAAGAGATGGGATTCTGATTGTTTTCTCTTGGGTTTTGTAGTTGAACCACTTTGAAGGCTACTGGCTATATCCTCAAATCACGTGGGCTTTTCTCATATCTTTGTTCTGTTACTACATAGCCATGTCCACTTCAAGGTCTTGCCCCTCGAATTTCAATCCTTGCTTTGCTTATTCCTTCTGTACAACATGAAAAAGAACAATTTGAACCGGCCTTCGTGAAATCGTTATCGCCGCCATGACACTTTCTAGTTGGAAAGCGATACTCATCTGCCTTTTTTTTCTTTTACTTCATATGTGACTTGGAAGAAGGAAACCAATTAATTAGGACAGCAAATTTTGTTGAAATATTGTATTGATATATAAGTTGTGTACCCTTGAGGTAATTGTAACAATAGTACTCATTAGTCTAGACACGTGAATTCGACCCAAAAAGTTAACTGGGTCAGCCATTGCCTTTTAAAATCTCTCTCTCTTTCACTCTCATTATACACACTCAGAGATACGAGTCCAATTACACTAGCCTAGAAAAAGTGAGATAGAAAGCTGTAATATTACAATGAATTTTTTTTTTCAACTAAACACGTTTTTTTGCCGTAAAAAACAGATAAAAAATATTTTTATTTTTTGTTATAGGAAAAAAATTGTTTTATTACAGAAAAAAAGCGATCGATTGTAATATATTTACTCCACATCTCACTTTTTCCGTAAATATGTATCTTTTTCACACAAACAATTATCATAGAACTATATTAGTTGATTTGTGCTAAAATTTTTAACTATAGTTGACGTGCACAATATATGTAATTAATAGTTTTTGTTTTCTTCTTAACATCTGTCAACTTATTAAGTTAGACGCTAGTGTTATGATCGTAGAAAAAAATGAAGTAAAATTTTCTATTTCTCTTAAAATTATTCTATAAATAAACAACTAGAATTAGAACAGTGTAAACAATGTCAGCAACAAAATGTCTATACCTTTTGGCTTATATCTTCTGGGTTTTTCTGTTTTTTAATTTCTTGGACTATGACCATGGTTTTCATGTGAACGAAATAGTAACTTTCACTGTATAATCCTCTGATAGTAAAAGTGCATGAATATGATATAATCTTGCGTCATATCATTTTCTTTTGTGAAATCAAAGTTTCTTTGCTTATATTGCTTCAAGTTAAAAAAAAGAAGAAGAAGACAAGTGTCTTTACATTAGTTTTGGCTATGCTCCCCATCCTTCTTTTGGAGCAATCCCACTTTTGCTTGGTTTGGGGTCTTCAAATATGAAAATTCAGTTACCTGATAATTTATATTACTTCAATTACATTTAAAAAATCTCACTAAATATTTTTTCGAAGATTGGGCAGTGATCAGTCCCTTTTATAGTGCAGAGACTGAAAAGCTTCTGAAGAGGAATGGCCTGGCACCTTTGTCACGCAGTAACTAGCTAGGGAATTAAGCTAATCCATTTCTTCCTTTTGTACAATAAGAATTTAACTACAGTCTTCTCGAACGGTCTCACATCAGTTTTAGATAGATGGAATATATGTGCCCGGTAAAAAGGAAGGTGTCAGAACTTCAACAAATTTCCTTTTTCTTTTTCTTAACTGAAAGCTTAATTCTCCTCTAACATATGCACATGTCGCATGCAGTTCTCTTTTCTTTCTTTGTTCGTTTCTTCTTTTTCTTTCAAGCGATCAGAATATTCCACATGATGAGTGATATTTCTGCTAGATCTTGCCTCTTATCTCAGGCGCATCGCTAAGATATTGTACGATTGCACAAGAAAACATTGAACCTTAGCCTCCTTAGCCGTTTTCTGGGGAATTTGTTTACCCTCACTAAATTTGATATACATTTTAGTTTTAGATTGTTAAGACTTACACATTTTTTATTTTTTTTTTTGTAAATGGATGCAAAAACTGTCAAAGAGCCATCAAGCAGAGTGCTATCGTGCATGTAATATATGTAACACAAAAATTTTACCGATACAAGAAAATGGATACGGCAGGGTACTTAAATTTTTTTACATTTTATGTATAATAATTAATAGTTATAATCGAATAAAGCGACGCAGTATCTAAACTGTATTTTTTTTATCTCCGCAATAAAATTATATGTAATATACACAAATTAAAATACAAAAGATTGACGGTAGGGACACGTGTCTCGTTTCCTTATTTCTAATTAAGTAGATCATAGTTCAATAATCTTTCGGCTTCCACGTTCACAAATTCTTGTCGTAAGCCCTAAATTGGGACGAATTTGTTTTGGGCACGTAATTATAGATTTGGTCACAAATTCTTCTTAGTCCCCGTGCCAGTCGCTAGGGATAAGGTCATTTTCCTAGGTTAAGATTTTAATTGTTTCTCCGGCTATACATTCCTACGACAGTAGATTTCTCATAGACCCTACTATTAAGCGTGATTAATTTGCTTCTTATTCTTCCTAGACCTTAGATTAGCGAAAAAGGGTATGTTTTTCTATATACATTATTACTAGCAACTAGCTACTTGCCAAAGAAAAGAAATTACTAGCTAGTATGGTTCATTTTCCTTGGACATTATAGGGTCTAATGTTTTTGTTAACATTTGCCTTTAATTAGACTAATAGTAAACTTGTGCTCACCTGCTCTCCATAGGCCTTAGACAAGGATTTTCCTTTCCTGCCAGTGTTACAGTCATATTAAGATGCCTAAAGAAGACAAAGCGAAAGCGACTGTGCAGAATATGGTAACGGGCATTGGTTAACGGTCTATAATTAGGTTAGCAGGTTTTAATGTTTTATCAAAATACTATATATGGTGATCATATGTAAGCAGGTGATAATTCCACTTTGCTTGGGAAGCGTAGCCAAACTGCAAAAAGTAGTGGGCTTCATCATCGATGCATGCTCTCTTCACATGGTCCCTCCTCACTCCCACACATCCACGCTCGCTCGCTCTCTTTCTTTCTATGAAGTAGTGAACATGGCTTCATTGAAGGAAGCAAAGAACATGGACTACTCACTCATCTATATATTTAACTTGATAAGATAACACCCATAATAATAATGTCACAACAATATATAAATATTTTTACCAATGTTTGCTTCTTTCGATGAGAGCTATACTTTGTAAGTCCATAGATCGAGGCAAGTTAAACATACTGAAAGTGGCACGGGTGACGCAATGCTTTAGTTATCATGGGCAGTAATTTACTTAATTGGAGCATTGATTTGTTCTTTCTGAATTTGTTTTTTTTGTTTTTTTTGGTTGTTTGGTCTACTCTTTCTGAATTTGTTAATTGCTTTGTGGACAGACGCTATTACAGGCTTGGAAAAAGATCCCTAAGCATAAAGTAATAAATATAAAGTTAGTATATGAAAATATAAATTGTTGAATAATAAAAAATATATTAAATTTTAAAATATATTAAATTAATTACGTGACCTCTACGTATTAAAAATTATATGATTATAGAATAGCGCTCTACAAGTTTTGTTGCCAAAGGTAAAAGTTAAAAGCTTTGATTGTTCCAATGTCGAGGTTTATCTTTAACCAGTGGATGAGGTGTGGACCTTCGCGAGGATTAAATTGCAAACAATTAAAAACCCAATAGAATGACTGGGTTGCTTAGTTCTATCACTTGCAACTTGCACGAAATTTTAGCGTAACCATCCTCTAGATGTTGGTCCAACTTAATCTGCTTGTATGTGATCACCGGAAAAGCGCCGGAAAAATAAAGGGACGCCTTTGGAGCGTCCAATTTGACGGATGGGGATCCTTATTGTTCTCAAAGGCCACTGGTGCTTGAATTGGATTTTTTCTTTCAGAAAAGTTTTAGATTATTTTATCCTAACAAGTATTTTAAAAAATAATTAATTTTTAATTTTTGACAACTACATATATATTTTGTGTAAAAAAAATGATAAGATATATTTCTTTTTTTTTTTTTACCCTTTTTATTAATGTGATTTTAAAATTTTAAAAATTAAATATTTTTTAAATATATATCAGAACAAAATCTCAAGACAATTTATGTGAACTTTAAACTTTTTTTTTCTTTTAATTTACGGATCTCAAATGACGCACCCTTCAGTGCCAAATATCTCGGCCTCTATGTTTGAAGCTGCTGTGGACCGGGCACAGGGTATGGCCTTACTACATCAATTTGGTGAATCCACTAGCCCAACGTTGAATTTTCGCTCCGTCAAACGTTGAAATTTGCTGTAACATTGTTGGTTTAATTAAAGCCTCGTAGTATCAGGTGAATTTTTTTTTTTTTATTGAAATTTGAAAGAAATCTTTTGGAGGGAATTGGGGGTTGTTAGCATTAACACTATTGCACTACTTTGATATCCTATGATTAACCCACAAAATCTCATATTTGTCCTTCGGCTAATCATATATGGTTGGCATGCTGCAGTGTAGGACAGTCCAATGAGATGAACTCATGTGTATAAGACATGAATAAATTGGTCGTATCATTATTTAATTCCGTGTTTTTGCTTTTGTGTTAATTAAAAAGGTCTATTATCGTGATACAGAAAATTGGTGAGGAGGAGAACTCAGGATTAATTAATTTCATGTTTTTCGGTCAATGTTATTTTCTGCCCAGTTTGGACATCGTGTTGGAATTAGGCCTGGCCATATTTCGCTGGGCCCAAAAGAGCCGCTTGCTGTGGCTTCAACATCCAAGCCACCAAAAACTGAGGCGTACTAATTACTTATCAACACGGCAGATCCACATTGGGCCGCTCATTTTTTAAAGAAGCCCAAAGGATGATATCACTAGGCTCCAACTTCCACCATTTATTTATTTATTAACTTTTTTGTTTTTTGAACCAACAGCAAAGGATGATTTTATTGATAGTAAACAAGCCTAAGAAGTACAAAGGGCAAGCCCAACTGGTAAGCCCCAAACAGAACATGAACTACAGATCCAAGCCCAAGCAAACCCCAACACTTCAAAAGCCCAACAAAGGCAGCCCAGGGAAGGCAGCACATGAAACTAAGGCAACACAGGAACCGGCCACCCAAAGCCCCATCGGACTCCTGCCCACACGGCCAACGGGCAACCCGACTCCACCCGCTTCCTTATTTTTAGCTCAATCATATTCGTTTCTTTAAGAATTATATGCTTATTGAATCTTGAGTGTGCTTTTCAGGAGATTCAGTGTAGATGATCTACCATTGTACACGTCGTAATAATCTTTTGTAGGATTATAGAGTGTCACCCATTGTCATCTTTTTTTTACACCAGAAAGAAACAAAAAAAAAAAAGAAAAAGAAAAAGATTCCAACTAGGTAGTGATAAAATTTAAAACATAGAAATAGCCCAAGTGGATATTGAGAAGAAAACTACCGGATATCTTCAGCGACATGTTCCAGTGTTTGTTTTTAACGCATGTCATGTCTGTCATGGTCACCATGTTAAACCCACTTTTTGGAGGCGGCCACCACAAAGATGCAAATTTTATCTTGCAAAACACAATTCTTGATTGGTCCGGCCACTCATAGTGCTCCTCGGAAGCTGTCTGTTTTCATATGATTTCACACATCTCCTATGTGGCAGTGTCCAACCATCTTTCATTCCTTCAATGCCATGACATTTCTGGGTCCACAAAGCTCAGATTAATCAAGATTACATCAACTGACCACCAAGTGGCTTGATCCAGATTAATTTCTACTTTCCTTGTATACCGCAGGAAGATTGCAGATTGAAAAGGAGTATATACCTAACCTCATTCAGGAGCAGCAAAGCCAATAATGTGATGCCATTTTGCAATGTAGAACCGTCGGCAAAATAACAGGCAAGGAAATCCGTGTTATCGAGCTTTAGCAAATAACATCAATTACTGAAATGTTACCGGTGGCGGGCGTATGTCGTGTTTAAAACAACTTTTTTGTAATTTTTAATTAATATTTAAAATAAATTAAATACGTTTAAAGTTTAATTTTTAAAAAATATAAACAAAAAATCCAAAAAACTTTTTTGAAAAAACAACAGCGCGTCTACCCCGCGTGACGCAGTGCATGGCCCAGTAATAGTGCTCCATCAATTAGTTGCATACAGGTTCAGTCCTTACTGGCTATTGCATCCAACCCATCAAGAAAGGAAAGGCGAATAATGATGTGTATAATTAGTTTAATGGAAAACTCGAAATTAGGTGAGTTGGCGTGACTTAGGCGCCTTGATTTATAGTTAAATTTCTTTGGTCGAATATATTTAAATTTCTTTAGGTCCATTGTATGAAGCACGTGGAAACTGCAGCAGTAGAACCATGCTATATATGAGGACCATGCTAATATATGAGGTTTTGTCTGAAAAAAAAAATCATAAAAAAATAAAGGAAAGGAAAATGGAGGAAATAGAAAAAAAACGAATAAATAGTAGTACAGCTGCAGAAAAATTTTCCAAAGTTTTAAGCGCCAAACCGTGCCTGTCAATTTCCCACACATTAAGCCCACCTTATCTTCCCCCTAAACAAGCACAGACCAGATGATTACGAAATTGACATTTCAATGTGACTCTTTCCCGCCATTGGAGAGAACTCTTCAGCACCATAGGAGTTATTCCTGGACTCGTGCCTTTCCCTATCTCCCCACAAAGCATAAGCTTCTTCTCCATGAATAGCATGTTCGCCAATTTGCAGCTCGTCATCGCACAGTTTTAGTGGAACTACAAGCTTAATCAAATTACAAATGATACCTGTGCTGATTAGGTTGACTACAACCACGAAAAAGCCCCAGAAATTGAATGCCCATTTGCTTGAAACCTGCACCAATCTTGCCACTTTCCAGGCCATAAGCAGGTCCTATGTAGTGCTCCCAATCAGGTACCAAATGGAAGAGGCGATTCAGCTTCGGCTCCGCCAAGAAGCCAGTGAGAATGCCTCCTAAGGCTCGTGCAACAGCGTGGATGTGGAAAACTGCCATGGTGTCATCAACTTGCCTGAGTAGCCTTACTTTCTTGTGGAGGACCATCATGGTGTACCGTGGTATGCTACCAGAAATCATTCCCATTATGATTGCTGCCAACCTTGCACAATTCCTGTTCAATTTTTGAAACATTAATAACAATTTTGGCAGAACCATTCTCATTTTGATTTTCTTCCATTTCTACAATGAACTGATAATTTTTAAGACCCATATCACCTCTCAAGATGTTATGTTGATATCGTTTTGGATTTAACATCTTATTTTTTATTCATATGAGACCAAAATTGATGTCACATATATATATACATATATAGATTCAAATTACCTGCAGCAGGGGTGATGCAAACTAGACCGGTGATCATGCCTAGTGTGGCGCCAATGACGGAGGGCTTTCCAAAGAAAACGATGTCAAGAAGAAGCCACGTCAACAAGCTGGTAGCAGTGCAGATGTGGGTGTTAAGAATGGCCAGAGATGTATCAGTGCTGACGGAATAAGGATCTCCACCGTCGAATCCAGACCAGCACATCCAAAGCAGCCCGGCACCTGCCAACATCAGAAGAATGTTGTTTGATGGAAATCTTTCTCTGTCCTTGCTCGCCTTTGGTCCCACCTATGCCAACAATTCCAGTGTAAGTCATTACAAATTTATAATCACAATTACAAATTTATAATCACAATAAATTAATATGTGAGCATTGGAGTCGCAAGTTACCACTGTTTATTTTATGTTCTTCTTGCAAAATTGTTCATGTATTTGGTTTTGAAAATCCTCGATCTCGAGGTTCGTGTGAATACTAAATATTAGAGAATTATATATTTATCAAAGTCTGAATGAAGGTCGAAATCTGATAAGTCTGGATATTAACAATCAAATAATTATAAAGATCTGTACATTTTGATGTAATTAAACTACGAGGTCAAATATTCATGTATTTGTATGGCCCAACTTGTGAACAAAAGTGCATTTATTGCCCAAAATGCTGTGGTGAATCCAGCAGCACCAGCAGAAAGGTGAATGACAAAGCCACCAGAGTAATCAATAATGCCATTCTTATATAACCAACCTTGGGGGCACCATATACTAAAAGCAATTATAGTATAAGAGAAAGTAAGCCAAAGAGGCACAACGAGCATCCAGGCATGCATATTCATCCTCCCCAACAGGCCCCAGCTATCAAAATCAAGGCGATCGCAGCAAACATGTCCTGGAAATAAACCATGGTCGCATTAGTACCCAGAAAAGGCCCTATGCAAAAGGGAACTTCTCGTCCAGGGAGACGTCGGGTCTGCCTAGGAAAGGCACCAATGTCTTACCGAATGACATACGATAGCCCCAGCCCACCCAGCAAACCAGCACGGCCGCGAAGGCGTAAAGGGCCATGAATGCCGAGTTCACAGCCCATTTCTTCTTTACTATGCTCCCGTGGAGTATCACAAGGCCCGGCACGCTCTGCAGGCCCACTAGGGTGGCCGCCGTGAGCTGCCACGCGTTGTCGCCTTTGTTTAGCCAATCTGGGCTTCCCTCAGCAGGTGCCAGGTTCGTTGGGACAGCCACAATGTGGTTTTTTTATTCGTGGCTCCGATTGAGTGATATTGATTCCGACTTACTCTTTTTTTTTATTTTTACCGTTGATTCTATTTGTATATATATAAATATATGATGGATTGCTCGCTAGTGGCTAGAATGCACATAGAGGAGAGAGATTGTTGGCGGGGTGGCTTTTAATTAATCTCTTTGTTTGACAATTTTGCCTATTGCCCAGCTTGTTATTGAAATCACCCATTTCCCCTAGGCTTCCTACACTTTGGAAGAGTAGAGTAATTTAAGTGCCGCTCCAAGCTTATTTTTTATCACAAAAAAGTTTGGGAAGGTTCAGATTTAAAATGATATGCTCTTTTAAATATTGAATTAAAAAAATAAATAAATTATTAAATATTATTTAATGATAATGAATTATTATTTTAATGTTATTTAAACAAAAATATGTAATGATTTTCTGTATAAAAATATAAACATATAAAATTAAGGGATGTGTGTGGTCATTATTCCTCATCAGCGATAAATCCCATTGCTAACAAAGACGTTTTTAGCACTGAAAATAACGCTGGGCTTTTTTAAGCAAATGACAGCATGGATGTTTTCGGATGAATTAAAGACTGCACACCAATAGAACAAGTCCCTTGGCAAGAAAGCGTTTTTGTCCCTTTCAAACAGCAACAAAGGCAGTTCTTGTCTGAATCTGATAGCCAAAAATTAGGAACCCATACAACAAAGAGATCTAAGATTAAATGCAGTTCTGATTAGAAGTGCTAAAACTGCGAAAACGCGAGCGAGGATAACAAGGAGAGAGGAAGAGTAGTGTTACGAGGACAAAATTATTTTTTTTAATTATTTTTCTTTGACAATTCAAACAAAAATAAGAACAAATGTATGTGGCCTCTGTATATGTCATATTAATCCGTCTATATTCGTCTCCAGGATCTTGTGTCCAAAAACCGTTTTCTCACGAAACTCTCAAAGCAGGGCAAAGAGCCGAGAAGGAGCAACAACATTTTTTTTCTTTTTTTTTTTCCCTTTGCATAAAACGGGAAAACGTTAATAGTATCATACAGTCCCATCAAGAAAATTGTGACTTTATAACTAAAGGAAATGCGAAGTAATCAGATGGTTACAACATTTTTCGTGTCAGATTACGAGCCATAATTTAACTCAATTACTTGATTCAAACGGGATTGAAACTCGTGATCTTTTGCACAAAATCAAATTTTATAATGATTTAATGGACATATTTCGATATCATCTCGTCGTTGCTTGTTTGTTAATTTCCCAAGATTCTAACGTTTGTCTTCAACAAACATCCTCAAAAGAAAATGTTTAAGATTCCAAACAAAATGGCTCATTGAAAAACCTTCTGTCAAAAGCTGAGACTATTATTGTTACTTTGGGGTACAGTGGCCAATGCCCGATACGGTTTCACTGCCCAATGGGCACTTTATAGCCACCACGAGAAGAAAGATTCTTGAAGTAATAAGTGAAATAAAATCTCTATCTCCTCCCAGCTTTCATTCTTAAATGTTTTTGGAGAAATATATATTTTTTAACTTTGCTGTGAAACAAAAAAATTTCCCCACATCGATATAGTCTTTGGGACTTGGAGCAAAGGTGCCTTTTACATTAACCTTAACTTTTGATAGAACTAACTTAATTGTTGGATAAGATGCCAAGTGGAAAGAAAATTATATAATAATTTTCAAAAGATAAATAAACTTATAGTACTCAACTGTAGAAGTTCCTGCTTCCTCAAACAAAACAAAAAAAGGAAAAAAAAAGCTATAGATTTTCCTGGGACACAAGCAAGATAGCGCACTGGCCAGAAGTGATAAATCATTTAACTCAAAATCGTTTCTTTTTTCCTGGATAGAGGGTTAAAAAAAAAACGACTCTAATGCAGATCTCCCAGCCCAACTAAGCTCATCAGCTCGAACAATTTGAATGAACCCAGAGGGAGGTTGCTGGCCTGCCGGAGCAGGCCCAAATTTTAAGGCGCCTCCAAACAAAAGTCCATTGCATTTGTTTTGCTGTAGCTGTGTCTTAAATTCTCATCTTATCAATATAAGGATGAACATATCTTCTTTTTTTTTGTTTTTTTCTGCCTAGCTTAATGCTGTGATTGGTTTGGCCATTAGAAAAGAATGGGAAAGAAAATTGAGAAACCCAAGAAATGCTTCCTTGTTTGGAAAACGTGGGAAAAGAATTAGAAATTAAAATTTATGTTGTCAAATTAATCTGAAATTTTTTTTTAAAAATCTTAAAATTATAATGATTAAAATAACTATAACTTATTCTATTAGTTATAGAGTTATTTTTATAATTTTAATTCATTATTCAATTATTTGTAAGAGTATTTTTATAATTTTATTTATACATTTTTTTTCTTATTTTCTTATGGAATCTAAACACAAAATTTTATTTTCTTATTATTTTCTCACATCTTCATTTTCTTACAACTTTCTTTTTCATAATTTTTTTTTTTTTACAAAATCTTACAATTCAAACAAACTATAAATGACTAAGGAAGTTTAGAAGGGTGAGGTCAACGTCAGGGGAGCATCCTCTCCAACTAATTGGATTAGTGTCGATCCTAAAAAATGAACAAATTATTAGCACTTTACCTCACGGATATTTTCTAGTTCGCAAACACAAGAGTATAACAATTTGTCATTAAAAAATACATAGTTTTAATCCGAGACCTTTATTTTTAATTTTGATATTTGAGATTTCAAGTTTTAATTTAAGAAAAATATAAAACTTACTTTTTCTGCAAGACAAAATGTCCCCATTTTGTGCCAAAACATTGTCGTTATTTGATTGGCCTAAAATTTTCAACACTCAATAATTTAGATGAATTATACCAAGAAAAAAAGGTAAGTAACATTAAATAAATTTTTAAAAATCACATCTTATTTAAAATTTTTAGAATTATATTATGAGTCTTCTAATTATATTTATACTACAAATGAACCCTGCGCGTTGCGCGAGTTTAAGATATTTATTAAAAAAATTTTAATATAAATTTAGTTATATAGTAAGTCAGATATAAATAATTAAATTTAATTTTTGAGAAATTATTACCAAAATAAGAAAGTCAATACTATAAGTTAAATTAACAGAATCCACAAATGATGTCATTGTTTTTGTCTCCATGACTACCATTTCCCCTTAAGTGAACCAACAAAATTATCATCTTTATCTAACAATTTATTTAGGGAAACAATTGAAAGTATAAGTATTGCAAAACATACAACTTCAAAATGCTATGAGTAAAGAAAAGTCAAGATGAACTTAAAGTGTGTTAATAAGAAATTAACATAGTTCTAAAGCCAACAAACCTTCATTACACAATCCACCCTTGCCACAAATATAATATTAGGATGCTTAGTGTCAGGTCTGTTGAAAATTCAAGCAGTGTATTTAAAAGGAAGTTTCTTCTTGTAATTCAAAAGTAAAAATACTGAGAAATTATGCTAACACAAATTTAACATGCAAAACGTGTTGATGAATAATACCTCATGGTTGTAGGAAAGAGGAAACCTGAAAAGAAATACAACAAAAAAGAGTCAATATCATATCTCTCATTTCTGTCAAGATATTTGAAACATTATCTAAGAATGGACAAAATCATAATTGAAATAGCCATTTAACGAATTTCAGTCACCAACTTCAATCCCTCAAAAAAATATATCATTGTAAATAATTAAAAGATTTATTTTTTTAAAAAAGTAAATATATGAGTGAGAATAATAATTCTTAATTTTATGTGACATTCAAGTATCGATATATAGATCCAAACAATCAATACTTAAAAAAAAAAGAATTTGAAAGAAAGAGAGAGTGTGGAGATTATAATCAACCTGCTATGAAACATAATAAATGAGTTTATCAAATGATTAGATTTGATAGAATAGGTTAGACACATGAACATCATATGATCTACGCACATGAAGCTTTTGTTGTTGTTTTTGGGCTAGAAACTAAAAGAAGAAGAAGAAGAAGGGGAGAAGCAATCGTGAATGGGTTCCTGTGGAGAAGTAAAATAATTGTGTGGGAATAATAACAGTTAGTATATGTTTAAGACAATAAATTTGGTATTAATTGCAATAAATGATTTATTAGACAAACGTTACAGCCCTTTTTTGTTTGGAGAAATTTTCCCACCGCACATAACGACAATAATCTATTAGAAAATTTAATAATTTATTTAATTACACAGAAGAATTTTTTCCACCAAAGGGTCTTTTTTTTCCTATCGTAGAGATAAAGAACAGTAACGGTAGAAGCAACACATAATAATGGCAATAAGGAGGTGATCAAGTTTTGTATTAAATACTACATTCCCTCTAAATATATTTTGTTCTAAAATAAAAGTAATAGATGATAATTATATGATAATTATAAAGAATTAAAGAGAAAATTTGTGAAATTGACACATAAGAGTTAGGATTAAGGGGAAACTTTCTTTAAGTTTCTCTTTTATACTAATTAAATAGATTTTCAATGGTAATAATTGTGAAAGAATAGTTACAAAGATTTTCAATGGTAATAATTGTAAAAGAATGGACATGTAGCAAATTAATTAAAAAGATGAACAATTTTATGAAGTTTTTTTTTTGTTTTTATAAGAATTGAAGAGGTTTTCAATGGTAATAATTGTGAAAAAAATGGTTACAAAAATTTTCAATGGTAATAATTGTGAAAGAATGGATAGGTATCAAATTAATTAAAAAGATGAACAATTTTATGAAGCTTTTTTTTTTGTTTTTATAAGAATTGAAGAGGTTTTCAATGGTAATAATTGCGAAAGAATGGTTACAAAAATTTTTAATGGCAATAATTGTGAAAGAATGAACAGGTAACAAATTAATTAAAAAATGAACAATTTTATGAATTGTTTTTTTGTTTTTATAAGAATTGAAGAGGTAATTTGTAAGAATGCCAAATATGATCTATAATTAAGGGGAAAATTTCTCTAAACTTTCCTTTTATACTAATTAAATAGATGTTGATTTATTCTTTCCTTCTTTTTTAACATGAGAATTCTATATCTTATATTCTAATATGTCTTTTCATGCAAAAACCCAATTTACTTAAATTGAGTCCAATTCACTTGAACTGACAATATGAATAAACAACGAAAGTTCAACTCACCGGAGTGAGACTCAACTTACCTGAGTTGGCTGTAATTCACTATTAAATATAAGGAACAGTAAGATTCAGACTCTAATATTATGTAAAAATTTGTAAAAATGCCTAAATCCAATAATTTAAATGAATCACAAAAGGGAAGAAATAAATAGCATTATATAAAATTTTGAATACCACATTTTACTTAAAATTTTAAAGATTAAATTATAAATTTTTTAACTATACTTATATATTAATTTACTTTTTTTTTTTTATCAATATGAAATTTTTACATCTTATATTCTAACGGTTGGATTTTCACAATAATAATTTAAATATGTTGATTCTTATTAAAGAATTTTATTTTCAGAGATCTTCTCTTGAATCACTGTGAACGGACATATATAAAAAAAAAACGTGTGCCTTTATATTGAATTTATTAAGCATAATAAAACATATAGCCTGGCCACAAGCATGAAGCAAAATTTTGCAATTACTGTAAAATTTGAAAGAGTTCAATTACCCAATTATATAAACAGACAGTTACAGTGTTTTATCAATTTGAGGAGGTTTACTCAGATAATACTGCAGTGATAGATTTTTTCTACAAATTGAAGTATATGGGTCAAAATAAATAAAATTACTTTAATTTTATTCTATAAATCAGATAATTAATATATTCATAATTAATTTTTAATAAAAATATACAGTTTAATACATTTAGTAAATTATTTTTATTTATTTTTTAAATTTAATTATTTATCAAATGATATCTTTTAATGTGATTTTATTTCAAATTGCCAACGGCCAGAATGAAACCTGCATTTACTACATGTGTAGTGTTGGCTGTCCAGGTGCAGAACATATGAATGATGAATCAATATCGACGTCACCAAAAAACATAAATCTTAAATGCTTTGGCCAAAGTCCTCCAACCTCCATTCCAGAGCCAGTGGGTCTAGTGTTGCCGATCAATAGCAAAAGCTTTCAACACATTGCCGAGTGCTAAGCCGCCGCCAGTCTGCCTGTTACCCGGTAACGCAATTTTGGTTCAAAACGAGCGAAATTTCAGGTGAGCATCTTTACACCTTAATCATTTGCACAGCATCATATTGACAGAACAACCACAAAACCCCACTAGTGAAGAACTGTGAGAATTTTCTTGGTGGGTCTTCTTCAATTACAGTTATTTCACAGTTTGTTTTATTTTCCGTTCTGGGTTTTCCTTTTTCAGTCCTATTATGGCGTCCTCTTTGCTCAATGGGGCTGAAAACCTCACACTTGGTAGAGGCATCAACTCAAATGGGTTAGGGTTTTTGAGGTCAAATTTTAACGGGAAGCAATTTCCCCGATTGGATTTAATATCTAGCGCTAAGTTCCCCAAGGCAAGAATTGTGTCACCCAAGTGCAGTTTATCAGCCTCTAGGCCAGCCTTACAGCCCAGGTTCATCCAACACAAGAAAGAGGCATTTTTGTTCTACAGATTTCTGTCAATTGTGTATGACCACATTATAAACCCTGGCCATTGGACTGAGGACATGAGAGATGAGGCACTGGAGCCTGCTGATCTCAGTGATAGGAATATAATAGTGGTAGATGTTGGGGGTGGCACTGGTTTCACCACTTTGGGCATAGTCAAGCATGTGGATGCCAAGAATGTTACCATCCTGGATCAGTCCCCACATCAGCTTGCAAAAGCCAAGCAGAAGGAGCCCCTGAAGGACTGTAAGATTATTGAGGGTGATGCAGAGGATCTGCCTTTCCCCACTGATTATTGTGATAGATATGTATCAGCAGGAAGGTATGTTTCTTATGTGCTTTTTCATTCACTTGATTTGAGCACTCTTCATCGTCCCACAGGGATTTAGAAAAGAAGAAAATTCTTGAGCACATTTTTTTATTGATTGGTTCCATGTGCATACTGTTCTTTGATTCGGTCTAATTAATATTTTAATCTGTTATGTGCACATGGATTTGTGGGCGGTTGTAATATGTGCAACAAGATGTGTGAGTGCATGGTCTTTCAGTGTAAGGTTTATAAATAGTTTAGTTTTTCCATTAGTTCTCTTATGGATGATATGTGACTGCACCTTCGCAGCATTGAGTACTGGCCTGATCCACAGCGTGGCATCAAGGAAGCATACAGGGTGTTGAAACAAGGAGGAAAAGCCTGCTTAATTGGTCCAGTGTACCCAACTTTTTGGTTGTCCCGCTTCTTTGCAGATGTTTGGATGCTGTTTCCGAAGGAGGAAGAATACATAGAATGGTTCCAAAAGGCTGGGTTCAAGGATGTTCAACTGAAGAGGATTGGCCCAAAATGGTATCGTGGTGTTCGTCGGCATGGGCTGATTATGGGATGTTCTGTAACAGGGGTTAAACGTGCATCTGGAGATTCTCCTTTGCAGGTGATTATTCTTAACTCACTCGTTGCATAATTGCTGTCTTTTGCTCATTGACTCTATTGGGTTTATTTGAAGTGATTGACCTTTCTTCTATAAAACAATATATTTGCTGCTCCCTTTGGTGCTCTTTTCAATTCTGTCTTCTAGAACGACATAAATTTAAGCAGTCCTATGGTCTCATGCTTTATGCTTATGTACTTTTTGGTGTTTTGCTCGTTAGCAGTACTATCACCAGTCCAAGTCGGAACTCCAACCATTTAGAGTTGGTGTATATTAAACACTAGACAACCTCTGTGACATATCTGGTGTGTTTTTTTAGGTTCTTATCTTATTCAGTTTATATAACACAACATCTCAAATGTCATGTCAGCACAATTTGCTTACCGTTTGAAATTGACGAGCATTTAAGATCCTACTCTCGGTGCTGCATGTTTTCATTTACTGCAGTGGAATATAGATTTTTTTAGCACATAATTTAGTTTGAATATAAGGGTTTAAGTTGTTTATAATTAATTGAAGCTATTGGAAAATTTTGAGGATGAAATTTTGAGGCTTATAATTACAACTATTTAACGTAAATTTGCTTGATTGGCGCAAGTATATTTCCTCTTCTATTCATCTATTGCAAGCTTCTTAAACTATCTCATTTCTGACGTTTTATTACTCCCATTTCCCAATATTAAATAACTACAGAGTGGTCCGAAGGAAGAAGATGTGTCAAAGCCTGTGAACCCATTTGTGTTCCTCGTGCGCTTCCTTTTCGGGTGCCATGGCAGCGACGTATTATGTGTTGGTTCCTATCTACATGTGGCTCAAGGATCAAATTGTGCCGGAAGGTAGACCAATCTAATAGATTTAGGCTGGTTGTGTCTTGTTTCAATTTGCAGATTTTCCATTATGTAATAATGTGAGGGCCTAATGAGTCTGACTCTTTGAGTTTGTCAAACATAAATTGGACGGTGTTGGGGTGCTTTTGATCTAGACCTTAGCTTCCCTTTCTGCAACTGCCAAAGAGTTAGTTCCTGCAACTTTCCTGTTAAATTTGCTCCTTATTTTCCCAGCAAGAAAAATCTCCGTCTTACCGTGTGCTCACAAACAGAAGCGTCCAATTTGAAAAGATAACCATTTCCTTGCATGCTTATTTTGATCTATTTCTGTGCAACATCTTTAATATCAGTTTTTGTAATTCAAAATCTCATCGAGGAGAGAATGCAGTAGGCTGTGCAACGCCTTTGAATTTAAATTTCTAAACGTAATGACATTGAGTAATTATGGTTTATGCAACATCGTTTTGTCAAAAAAAAAAACCTGATTGTTTGCTATGCTGTCCACTTTACATTTTACATGTAGCTGTAGTATTTTTGTTGTTTTAATTTCTTGCATTTTCTTCTTTAATTTTGCCATACAACGAAAGGAAAAAGCGTGTCCGATGGTCGAAAATGGTGGGTTGGTGGCTTAAGCTTTGCTACTCGCCTTAGGTTTTTACGCTGATCATGCCCTGGACTTGACCTAAACTGCCGCGTAGTTGCATTGTTCTGTTGATGCTTGGTTCTTGCACTTGCTGCGCTGACCGGGTCTGCCGTATCCTGTTTCACGTTAGTTCATAAGAAAGTATTAAAGATTTTAATACATTGGAGGTCATCTTCCATTTATGATTCTGCTAAGCAAACGCATCCACGCGGGAAAGTTTTCCACTCCTTGAACAATATAATAAGTTGACAACTGAGGACGAAGGCAATATAATGCCTTTGACTATGATTTTGGTATGAGCAGCTCTTCCAAAAACACAGGCGCCAGTAGTGAAAGCTCTGGCCTAGTTGACCACGCAAGATTCAGAGCCATGGCCAGACAAGGAAAAAAACAATGCCGTGGAAATTTCACCCCATTCAACCGTTGAATGAATTGAATATCTAGGAAGCTTTCCACACCTTTGAATTGAATGCTCTGCTCCACAATTTTTTGACCATCTTAAATAATTGATAAAATTCTTTTTAAGTAGAGTCAAATACATCAATTTATAGATAACTAAATTAAAAAAAATAGATAAATTGTTAGAAACTCTCGAATAAATTATATTACTACTTTCGTGTTATTTAAAATACAGTCATGTAGTAGAACTCTTTTATGACGTGACTATAAATTCCCTCAACGACACCTAATCAGTACCTGACATCTCAAGTTCAATCCTATCTCTCTGTCCTTCTGATTCATTCCTTCTGTCTTCTGCAATAACGATCATAGTTTCCTGCTGTATTAATAGTATGGCAAGTGTTCTGGCGGAAGACCAAATCGCCGAGTTCCAAGAGGCCTTTTGCATGATTGACAAGGACTCGGATGGTCTGTTTCTCTTCTGTACATTCCTTTATTCCCAGTACCTGAATAAATGAGAATACGATTTTATATGTATATAGACCCTTGTTCGATTTATGTATATAACTTGCTATGACCTATAGGAGAATCCCGGAAAAATAATTTCATTGTGTTAACTTTTAGATTGTTTGGGGGGGGGGTGGGGGGCAAAAATCATGAATTATTCAAAGCAAGTTTTAGATTTTTTTTTTTGGGTTCATAGAGGCCCGTTAGGTTCTTTGGGATTTCAGATCTAAAGCTTTTGGAACGCGGATCACATGTAGGTCTTATTACAATGGAAGAACTGGCGACCGTAATCCAATCATTGGATGGACATCCTACAAAAGAAACAATCCGAGACATGATGAGTGAAATTGCCGTTGATGAGAACGGGACGATAGACTTTGAAGAGTTCTTAAACATCGTGGGAAAGAAAGAGAAGGTAACAACGGGAACAATGATATATCGAGTTTTGCCTCATTTATGATGCTGGAGTCATCTCCAAGGCCGAAGAGCTTGGATCCTGACTCGAGAATCCGTACAATAATTTCTTTCTGGTCATTATTGAAGCGTACTTAATTCTTGTATTTGTAGGAAAATGTTGCGGAGGAGTTGAAAGAAGCTTTCAAAGTGTTTGACAAGAACCAAGATGGATATATATCAGCCAACGAGGTGAACATTGAATTAACTTGGAGTTGTTGAAATGTTATAGGCACGTTGACGGAGGACACAGTTTTCTTTCTATGGCTCTTCAATATTTTTGAAGTGGTGACTTGCAGCAATGCAATCATTTTCTCTTATTTTGTACCCATTTTTCCGGGAATTGTGTGGCTAGTTAGGACTTTTGTTTTGTTTTGTTTTTTTTTTTTTTTGCTTTATAGCTTAATGGTTAGGAGCCCATATTTGGCCATTTAAAGGGAAGGGGGAATTGTGGATCAGGCGAGAGTTCGGTATGGTAAGGGACACTCCACTCGAACAGATGCTTGTGCACACTATCTAGGATTTCGTGTCTACTCGTGGATTATGTGGTGTGATTTTGATACTGACATTGTTGTCCTGCAGCTAAGACAAGTGATGATGAGTCTGGGAGAGAGATTGACTGAAGAGGAAGCGGAACAAATGATAAGTGAGGCTGATTTGGACGGTGATGGTCTAGTTAGTTACGAGGAATTTGCAAGGATGATGATGACCTACTGATTCTTTGCAGAACCAGCCAGGGAAGGAAAATACTTGGACAGGCATACACACAATATATTTCCTTTGTTTTTACCCCACATAGGTGGCTGCTCTTGTTGTGCTACATTAATGCAATCAGCAATAGGCCAATATCGTACAGATGCTAGTTTTGACAGATGCAAAGAGAAGCTTCAATTTGACAAAATTTTGCATAGGATATGGGGAAATAAGTCTCCGAATTTTATCCAGACTCAAAACGTTTTGTATATCGGCGAAAAGGGTTTGTGCAGATGCATTTGTGCAGATACACTGTAATAACTAAGATTTGGCCCACATATAGCAATTAGCGTTAAGCGTAGCAATATATAGGTGCATTGCATTTTGCCAGGACTCGTACATGTAAGTATCGGCAAAAAAAAAAAAAAACACAAAATAAACATCTGATACTGTTAGTAAGAGGCTAAAGGCGGCGTCGAAGAGAAAATATTGTACCCACGAATTCAATGAGTGAAAAACATCAAACTATTCAAAACAATGAAGGTAAATATACAAAAACTGGGCTTTTAGAAACCACACCACCCCTCCCCCCCCCAAAAAAAAAACCAAAAAGAAAAACAAGGACGCTTTCGGAGAATGCACGTAGGATTGCTCTAAGCATTTGGGTAAGGGGAGGATAATATTTTTGGATAAAGGTAGAGCTCCACACGATTTCTCCAAATGATTTGTCCATTGCCAAGTATAAAAATGTTGCCAATCGTCAATTGAGTATAAATCATGTTGATATTTTGTGTGAGAACAAAATCAAGTGATAAAATGTGTTTATTTTTGTTGTTTCATATTTTGTCCCTTTATTTTATTCTTACCTAAAACATTAATATATTTGCACTAAATTTATAATTAGTTGCATTTTTATACCTTATATGAATAGATTGTCTAGAGAAATTGAATGGCACAAAAACTGCGCTAAATATTTTTAAGTTTATAAAGACTAGAAATGGAATCTTAAACTTCAAACTAATAATAATTAAAGTGCTCTACCATTTTATGGCTAGAGGATAATATTTTTTTAATTCATCAAAATATTCATCAAATTATAAGTTATATAAAAAGGATATCTCTCTTCTCTTCGTAATTCTCATACTTTTCTTTTTCAGAACTAAATTTCAAGATTTCTAAAATTAAAATTAACTTCTTTTTTTTGGTCTAATACCACGTGAAAGACTGATTAGAGTATAATATTAATAAATGAAAAATGAAAGGAGCCTGTTAAGCTCGCTCACTTGGGCTCGAGAGTCTTGTGTCTTGGGCCCCAACCCCCAACGTTGCCACGATGAACAAAACTGATGGATTCTAGATGCTCGTGGGCCAAGTCAACGACAAGTCTAGTTACTTAATTGGGCTGCGTCAGTAATGGATGAAACGGCAGACCCGGTGGATTTTTATATGCCTGTAAACTGGCCCTAAGCCTACGGTCAACCCCTCTAGTAGCTCTGTTGGGCCTGATCTGACTTGGACTCGTTTTCGTATTTCTATTATAGCCGAAATAAGGATAAAACCCAAATAGTTAAGAGTCAGTAGTTGTTAATTGCAAGAATTGGAATTCTCAAGACAAAAAAATAAAAATAAAAATTGGGATTTAAAGTCCTTCAAGACTCTATAGTAGTTAGAATTTAAAATTTTTATTGTAGAGGTCTTGAGTTCAAATCTTAGAAAGGGAAGGGTTGGATTTATTGAAGGGAAGAATTACCTCATTGTGTAGTTCACAGCCCAATAGATCTCTTAATAGACAAAAAAAAAAGAATTAAGATTTAAATTTAAGATCTTATTTATATAATATTTCTCTCTTACTGCTGTTTAGCATCTCCAATAAGTCAAAAAAAAAAAAGAAAAAAAAGAAAAGAGGATGCAATGGATTCAGCTATATCGGATTCATTCCAGCTATATGGGATTGCAAAATTTGACCCCTTTTTTTTTTGCATTCATTTTCGTCCCCAGCACTGCCGCCTTCGTTATATTGTGATGCTTCTACATTAATTGATATGAAAATAATTGAAATTTTTTGATCCTAAAGCTACAAAATAATATTATAGGAAAATGACTCTTAGAATTACTGTTCTTTATTGACTTGAATTTAAAAGTTGCATTTCACCCCAATTTATTTGGGTGACACAGATTATAACATAGCTAATTGTTTAAATTAACACTTCGATCACAAAGGAAAACAAAGGCCTCATAAAATCATTATCAATTGTACTGTCTAATAAAAATTACTATAGTTTTTTTTTTTTTAGCTCCTGTAGGCAATTAAAGCAAAATTATTTCTGTCCTCTATCAGGGTTGCAAAATAATTTTAAAAAAAAAACCAAAAAAAAAAGGAAGTAGCCAGTGAAATTCGAGTTGACAAACCTGGTAGTTTACACTGCACCCCGTAAGCTCATATGCCACAGCAGGAAACATTCTTAAGTATAAGAATGTTATATGCAAGATCCACATAGGTGGGTTTGGCGTGGGGTAATTATGGTTTTCTCTTGATGCCAGCAAGAGGTGAAACTGCCAAAACGATCTGAAATCTTCCTTGGATATATACCGAGAAACTTTCGTGATATATATATATATATATATAAATTAATTAATATATAATCAAGGAAGTTTAGATCATGCTGGCAGCTTCAACTATTAGTGGCACCCGATGGCACAGGAAAGAAAATGAAGAAGAGAGCACGAAAGAAAATCCCCACTAATCTATATCGGGCGAAGAATATTAATCGTCCATCTTTCGGTGCTAACTATCTAGTCTTTAGTGATCGGCTGGTTATTTGCCGGTTATGAACTATTATAAAGGGAATAACTAAGAAATGCTTATATATATTAATTATTAAGATAAATTAATAATTGTATACTACAGGAAATTGGGAATAAATTGATTGATAACAGACGGCACTTGGCAGGTCCAAAGCAAAGACACAATGAATGTCATCTTTTGCCCACCCACCCCACCACCATGCAGACAAGATAGCGAGTTCTTCTAGATTTCTCCCTACACTCTCTTTACCAACTTTTTATTAGCTCTCTCTCTCTCTCTCTCTCTCTCTTTCTCTCTCTGCCGACGTGGGACGGCTGTGTTTTATGTGATGTCCCATGAGCCTCAAAAAATAGTTCTAACGACAAGTCATGTGGTTCTTTGGGGCCCCGCTTTCGGTGTGCCTTTATTCAGGACAATTAGATGTAGGGTTCCGGTTTGTACCTAAAGAAAATTATTCAGAGAAAATTATTCATAATATAAATTTTTTTTAATTATATATAATCATATTAATAAAATATAAAATAATAAAAAAATAAATATATTTTATCCTTTTATTTTGTTGTTATACAATGTATTAATGTGATTACACAAAATTAAAATTTATTACATTTTGACAGTATTAATCGATACAATTTCTCTTAACAATTCCTATGATTCAAAAATTTTTTCGCTAGATGTAAAAGGGATGGGAATGACAAAATCTTGTTGCTCCCCACCTTTCTTATATGGAAAATTTTTTGTGGGTGTTAGTTATGCAAGATTAAAGTAAAATTAAAATGATATAAACTAACAACTAATTAAAAAAAAGAATAAATAAGTTATAAAGTATGTATTTACTTATATTTTTCTAACATATAACCATAGAATCATACTCTTCTTTTATTGGTAAACTAAGGCTTTTCATAAAAAAAAAAAAAAGATTATTTTTTAATTAGGATACATACACACATGAAATAGTAAATTATTAAGTTCTGTTTTTTTTTCTTTAAATGAGATTGTTTTTTGAGAATAAACAAAAAGATGTTAAATGTTTTTGGATCGTTGCGTATATACCCTATTAAGGATTAAGGATGAGCCAGTATTGCTCCTAAATTTTTTTTTTGATTTTGAAAAGAGTGGTCACTTTCTACGATGGATAATTGAAGAGCGAGCAAGAGCTAAAACCCCATTCAGTATAATGAAGCACACACCCTATCCTCCGTCCTCCAAAAAATATTAGCTACAGCTATACAATCAAAATATACAATCACACATCGTTCCATTGTTTCGGTGAAGATTGGATTTCCTTCTCATCCGGGTGCCGAGAAGTCGGTCCAATTACGAGAGAGTTTAAAGTAGAGACGGCTTTTCTCATTTCTCACTGTGTATATAACCAAGGGCTTCAGAATTCTATACTACTGTACATAAACCAAAGACCACAGAATTCTTACTCCAAAAGAAACCCTAAAATTTGAAGTCACTTCCATTTTTCGGCTTTTTCTTCAACATGGGCAATGAGTGCGACCAGTAATTAGTAATGACCTCAAGGTTCAAACCAACCAACAAAACATTTGTGTGCAAACAATAAAATATATAGTTACATGGGGTCATTAACATTGGCCACTTTCGTTTTCACCTTGCACTTGGCACAATTACGAACCATTAGAACCGTTAGTGGCCGACACGGAGTAACTGGACATTTGCTTAATTTTGATTAGGGTCCTGGCACATTGTAGCAGAAATAGACAGGAGAAGGAACAAGCTAATGTGGCGGGCGTGAGTCCGTATGAGATCTGTGCCTTTTTTCTATCGAAAAACCTCAGCATGTATATACAGACATATAGACTTTTTTAACAATGATATAAATAAGAATTTTTTAACAATTATATGCACATTTTTACAATCTTTTCTTCTATATTTATCTTAACTGTATACAAGTTATAGGCTTTTTCAAAAACAGAAAAACGCAAAACTCAGCACTCCACTAACCCTATCTCCTTTCCCAATCTCCTCAACTCGTCTCCCCAACCTTTTCCTTTCGAATATTCAATGCCATCTGAATTACACATTAGAGCTCACCTTTTGATACAGTTAAATTCCCTGGGAGATGATAAGTTTTATTGATGATTATTAATCAATTGATCTGTGGCCATATGGATCCCTGCAACATATTACTTGACGCTTTTCCAACCATCTTATAATCGGTTTAAACAATACTTTTAGTTTTGCTGTCTGGCATTTTTTCTTTTTTCTTTTTTGTTTTTTTGTCTAGTTAAATTGGGGAAGGGTATTTTCTTCGAGTGAAATCTGGTAACCCACAAGTAAGGAAATTTTGTTGCTAAAGCATATCATAAACTATTTTATTGCAGTCTGCCAAACAAAATTTTCTCAAGTTCTAACAAAATTAAAGACAAAATTTGACACTGAAGAGGCCTAAAATTCAATCTTACCCTTTACATATTTCTTTGTTTATAACAACAAATCATTTGCTGCATACAAGAAATTGTCAATGTTGAGCTTCGCATAATTAGAATAAGGTATATCTCGTACTTTACAAACGCACTTCCATGTGCAACTAAAGATTCCAGCAGGTACACCTTTGACTCATTGTCTCCGTAGCTTCTCATTTCAACAAAAGGAGGTAAGGTAGAGAACAAAATCTATATACAAGACTACGTAATCACGCATTAGTGAAACGATTAGTAAGTGATACAAAAGTGAAACATAGGATGTCGCTGTAGTGAGTCAGGAGTTTACAAAACAAATATAAATGACAAAGAAAAATAATTGGGAAACAACATTGATACTTTGACTTCGCCATTTCCTTTGCATACCTCACACCATGCACAGAGGAGGGATGCAAAAGCAATAGAAAAAAGAACTTGTAAAAGAAAAAGTTGCGGTAAACGCATGCCAGACAACATGGAAACCAAGAGCAGGGAAAAGAATATATACTTACAGTGACTTGTTATACCTCTTTTTTAGCCTTTTTTTTTCTGGCCCATTGGGATGTGAAGGATGAAGGATCTTTTTTTGGTCCCCAAACAGGAAGAAGTGAGGCTGCCACAGCATGACCTAGCAAAGGTTAGCCCTTTTTATATCTCTCCCTAGCCAAAGCTAGATCACGCTGGCAGCTTCACTTTTTCCCTTGCGGACTTCTCTAAACTAGGGTCAACTCCTCGGCTGTTTTCTGTGTTTCTACTGTGGAAGAATCATCATAGAATAGAAGGTGTTTCACGTTCTGAGAGAGCCCAAATGCAAAAAAGAGATATTAAACAGCATATTTAGCTAAAAAAAAAAAAAAAAACTATTTCTATACAAACCCATCTTGTTTGATCACATGCTTGGTGGGCAGAATAAAAAGAAAAGGTAGAAAAGCTCCAAAAGCAGAATAACAACTAAGAAATTAAGAGGGAAAATGGAACACAAACCAGGCAAAAATTCTTCAAATAATTTGGGAAAAAAATGGAGCCCCAGAAACAAGAATATTTGAAAGAAGACGCAAAGTGTTATGAATCAAGAAATGGAAGGGAAGAGAAGGAAATGACATTTTAGGACTTGACAAGTAGAAAGGCTAAACAATTTTCTTTTTTTTGTCCATAAAGCCTAAATAAATTTTAAGTAACAAAAATAATAAGATTACTTAAACAAAAAGATATGGAACCATAAAGATGCATCTGGAGAAGAAGAAAAGAAAGCAAATTTTACTTGAAACATTCATAAGCAAACAAGAAGAAAATGAAAGGAAACCCTAGAGTTACAGAAGCAGGGAATTGGATGGTTATATAGAGAGGGACTTGAGACAGATGTTAAGTTGTCATAAATAGAGAAACGCCACAAAGAGTTAAGAGACCCACCTTGCGAAAATAGTGAAATTAAAGAAGTGCGAAGGAGCCAGCTAAGAGAGGACGAGAGAGACGGGGGAGAGAGAGAGAGTACAAAGGCAGAATAGCTGGAAAGTCTATAGACCTAGATGTATCGGAGGGAGAAGAGCATTAGGATCGCAGATGGTAGAAATATAGGGCGGCAGATGGCAGGAACGGGTGGCTTTGAGCACCCCCACACACAAATACAGAGTATTTATAAAGTGTGGACTATACAGAAACAGTGCTAGACATCATCGATAGCCATAGGTATCGTACCCACAGGCGCAGGAGAGATGCTGGGGCTACTACTGCAATTATTGACTTCAATATTTGTAGTTTTTAGTAGTTCAATGCAATTGTTTTGTGGATTAGAGAATATTGTGAGACGGCATCCGACGAGTATGCAAGCAGTTGAACCGTTAAATATTAAAAAATATATTAAATTTTAAGAAATAAAATTATTTTTTTTTTATTGAAGAAAAATATTATATTAATATAAGTCATTGTATATTAATCTTACATAAACATATCGGACAGACCTGTATACAGGGGAAGAACAAGACGGTCTTTGGAGAACAAGATGATCAAGTTGGCCTACAATTAACTTAATTAAACTGACAATTAATTGAATGGACACAATGCCTGTTTTGACTTATTTCTCTGATAAAAATAAATTGAAATTAAGATAAATTTACTTAACACAAAAATTTCAAATAAATTTAACTTGTCTTAATAAAATTACTTAAGTTAACATAAATAATATCTCGTCTAACTTATGACAGATAAAAATACAGACACAACATAAACAAAAGATAGCTCCTGTCTTAAAAACTAACAACCAAATACCACAGAACACCCATCTCAAAAAATGCACAGTAAACCATCCCTTCAGATCCAAAGGTGGTGGCAGCGGGTGGCAGAAGAGGTGGCGGCGACAGCAACGGTTACGGTGATATAAGAAGTGTGGTGAAAAAAAGAAATAAATAAATAAAATTATTAAATATTATTAAATAAATTATATAAATTTTGCCTAGCTTAATAAACAAGTGCTCTGGTTGTCAAACTCTGGCTAGATTACTTGCCCAGGTTGCCTGGCCAGTTGGCTGGCTGGCCCCCCCCGTCCGCATGCCTATAGCTAACAAGTTCACTTGACAGTTGTTGTAAGTTGCAAGTTCTTTTTCTTCTCATTCTCTCTCTTCTCTCAATTATAATTTCTTTTCTTTGTTTGTTCGTGTTCAGTTGTCAATTTCATATTTAGGAGGGGTTTTAATGCTGCTTCCCGTCCATCGAGACAAGCCTAACCAATCTCTCCTCTCTTTTGCTGCTTTATCTGCGATGGGTAGTCCCCAGGGCTCTGTCATGATCGTTAAGTTCTGGTAATCCATAATAACAGGAAGGCAGAGCATATTATGTCTGCCCATTTTTCCCCCATGACATCCATCCCCCCAAGATGGTCATACACAACAAAGATCACATGTATGCTCTCCAATTTGTTGAACCATTTTTTTTCTTTTTCAGAATGAAATAATTTTCTAGGTT
Organism: Carallia pectinifolia; assembly: GCA_037832335.1. NCBI lineage: Eukaryota > Viridiplantae > Streptophyta > Magnoliopsida > Malpighiales > Rhizophoraceae > Carallia > Carallia pectinifolia. The sequence continues at coordinate 7,008,907 of CM075451.1, forward strand.
TTACCGTAGATGGGTTGTCTTATTTAGTAGTTTAAACTTTGAACTAAGGAACTAAATATGATGCACACAATATCTTTTGATATTATATTGTTGTAATAAAAAAATAAGGAAAAATAAGATTATGAGTTGAAAATAGGAATTATATATGTTAACAAATAACATAAATACATTTTACGTGTATGGTATAATATTTAGCTAATCAAATTTTGAGATGGAATGAACTCACAAATTTATTAATAGAAATGTTAAATTTTGTTAATATCAACCATATTTACAAAATTCATTTGCTTGTAATTCTTATTGACTTTTTTTATGTGTATAATTTATTTATAATTTTATATTATATATAAATAATATATATTTATATTAAAAATAATAATATAATTATAGTATAAAATTAAAAATAAATTATATTTATTAAAAAGATAAATTAAATTAAAATTTTCTAATATTTTTGTGAATATTTGCAAAGATGATAGCTGTCTAACTAGGCTTCTCTTGTCACGATCAAGATAAAGTCTATTTTTTAAGTTGATGATCAGATTCTTTTGTGGACAGATAAACATAAATATTGATGATCAGATTCTTTTGTCTGACTGATAAATTTTGTAAATAACAAATACTGCTTAATGCTTAACATGTTTTGACAATTCATTTTGGAGGCCTGCAAAGGAGAAGCTACTAAGCTACAGGTTACAGATTCGTCACAGATGCAATAGACTAGTAGGTCTGTATACATGTGGACAATCTACAATACCAAGAAAATGAAAAAACAAAAACCTCCAGTGCGCCCTGCCGGTAGCTTGGTCTCCTAATCCCATTTTCGAATTCTTTGACCAGCTAGTTTACCAGATCCTAAGCTGGATATACTAGTTAATTTTCTTTTCGGGCTGTGACCACGTGATTATGTTTATATATATATATATATACATATATTTAAAAATAATGAACTAGTTGTATCAATAATCTTTAAAATTGCATATAAAATAAACACAAAAAAGTAAAATTAAATGTTTATAATTAAGTAACAATAAAATTTTATTTTATTTTTTTATATATTCAACTATCTAATGGTAATGTAATTTTTTTTTTTATATATATATTTAGGAGTTGCACCTGTAAAGTGAGTTTTTTTCCATCCGACGCACAGAGAACCGACAAAATTGTTGAGAATGATCATACTGTGAACCGAGGCTCTTATACGTTCAACTCATTTAGTAGGGTCATTGACTTGTAACGGGTGCGCAGTTTCTGGGGACATAGCGGGCCTCCTCTCTTTATTACTGTACTGTGGCATTTACAGAGATTGCAGAAACCTCTTCTTTACTCTTGGCTTGCTATGCTAACGATGGCTGCCACACATTTATGTGCCCTCCAGTTCCACAAAACGAACTAATAACCCGATCACATTTTACGGATCCACGAAGGATATGTTAGGATAGCATCTTTTTACTAACGTTTGGACAAGGGTTTTTCCTTTTGACTGTTTTTGGCTTACCTGCCTTTTGTCGCCTTGTTTTCAACTCAACAAGCTATGACGAACTTATTTTTTTTTTCTCGAGATAAAAAAAAAAAAAAGACCTTTTGTCATGCCTCCTATGGTCTCCCCCACAACACAAATGATATCAAACCTTTGCACAATATCTCGTTTTATTTTTTTTTTAGGACAGCTCGGATAACTCACTTTTAATAGATTATAAGTAAATGTATAATCTATCGAATGACAAATAACAAACTGATTTATTTACTTTATTTTTATTTCTTAAATTTAATTATTTAATGATTTATGTCAATACATATCCATTTGTGTGATGATAAGATTATATTTTTTAGATTTCTTTTTTTTTTTTCATTTCAAGAAGGGACATTATTGTACAAGCTCCCACCGTAAACATTAGGCCAAAGCCGTTAAGTACCCTGAATGGCTGATGTGAAGAAAGCGAGAGATTACAATGAGTTTCTGTGTGAGAATTAGGCAAGAAAGAAGAGAGAGAAACAGATCAATTTCTTTCTTTCTTTTGTTTTTTGGGTGCATTGAGGAATATTTATTTTCCTCGAACAAAAAAATAAACAAGAAAAATAATTACGGTACATGTTCAACGGTGGGAATCTCGGTCTCGAACAGGAAAAAGATTACATTTACAGTGGATCTTTGAGCAGTTAGTAGGACAATTAATTCTATCTTAGTCCAAAAATTATTAATTGTAGTCCAAATAGGAAAAAGAAAAGAATCAATCGTTGGATGTTTCTGTTGTATAAATTATTAAGACATGGATTTTCTTCTTGAAGTGAGCTTTGCCTTGAACGATTTTCCAACCCACCAACAGCTGTCAGCCATCATCTGTGTCTGGAACTCGAATCAGGGTCCTTAACAACAGAATTAGAATCTCTAGCCGTACCTGCTTAATCTCTGTTTTCCCAAAGGTCCTTCCCAATTGAAAATTGTCAGATATGGGCCTTAATTGTGATGTATTATCTCGCCGAAAGTAGATTCCTTTTGGCATCCCTCAAGCTCTTTATGACATTTGGATGGACAATTTACAAAAATCTATTGCAACCGCCACAAAGAATAGGGTTTCCTCTAAGCCTGATTTGTCATGCGAGCAAACAGATTTTGATAGCAAGAGTTAAATTGATATTTACTGAACAATGTCACTCGCGAACGAATCATATCTTCAAATTTGTGACAAAGCAACATTGCACCAGTGTTCTGTCCGTCACAAAAACTGAAAAGAAGTTGTGCAGACCATTTTCAAGGAAACCCATCGGCATGGCATTCCACGTGACGCAAGCCTTGTCATTCATTTTATTAAAAATCCCTCAGCTTCACCCATTTTCCCAAATTCACTAACTTAGTTATCAAAGTATTGCAACATGCACATTAAAAAGTCGTTTAATTATACGTTACACAATAAAAATAATTTTTTATATTTTCATAATTTTTTTTTTTTTTTTTTTTTTACAGCATTACATATTGGGCTGAAATGTCCCAACCCCGATTGACGAGCGGACCCACATTTCCCAGGTACGAAAACCTCAAAAACACGAAACTAAGTCTTGCCTACGTGAGTATGAATTTATTTGTTTATTTATTTTTTTGCCAGCTGGGCACGAATTTATTGTCACAAAGCTCAAGCAGTATTGCATAAACCTTATCGTGGACAATAAAGAAATCAGCAAACGAGCTCAAAGCCAGCCTCTTGCAGGCTTCGCTGTTCCTCGCTTGATTGCATATCACTTTAATAGGAGGGATTATGATGGGCTTCTAAATGGGTATGGCAGAGAAGCTTGCTTGAAAATTGAAGCTGACCATCGGACAAGACCCCAAAAAAGAAACAAAAAGAATGGAAGTGGCGCCTGGCCTAGAAATGCAGATGCAAATGCAAATGCAAATGCAAAATCAACCTAACCTAGTTGACATGCAAGCTTAGATTCAAGCCCCCTTTTTTTTTTCCGACCTGGCTGCCAAGTACCTAAGAAATTCTTCTCTGCGAAAAGAAAAAAAAAAAAAAAAAACCTTATCTAGAAAGAGAGAAGAGAGCCAGGAGGAAAAGAAATGGGCACCGTGTGCCCTTATGCACTATGCAAAATGAATTTTAGCCACAATGAATAAAGTCATTTCATGGTCCCTAGTATAGCCGGATGATTTCCGAGCAATGCCTCTTTCCTGGCACATTCATTTCCTATACAACTCCATTACACACTGTTAGTTATTGAATATTTGAATCTATGTACATGGAATAGAACCCGTTGCCGCTCTTGGGCAAACTCAAAATTTCCTCCACCAAGCACCCAAGATACAACAAGAAATGTAGCCTTCTACTCCGCCTTCTCAAACCACAACCTCAGGCTACCGAGCATATAAACCGTGGCATGTTAATCATCACTCGTGCTTGTCTCATATGCATGCTTTCTACGCTTTCAATATTTCACCATATTGCAAAGATTGTCTTCCTTGTCCTTGCTTCTCCTTTTCAATCCCACGCTTGCCTTGTGCCCTGGTGTCCATTTGTAAGGTTACAGTGAACTTGCAGTCCACTCTTTCTTCCCCACGGAGAGACTGACAAAACCCCGAATGCATTTTGATGAAGAATAACTAACACAAACAGACATGTACGTCCCATCCTCACCCCAGATTAAATGAAGACCTCAAGCTCTCATCCGATAGCGTCCATGATAGAAGATGCCCACCAGAATCCCCAGTCAGTAATTGCTTCAGGTCGCTGCCGAGATACATGGCAGTAACGGGATGCTTATGAAACTTCAATATCTTATGGAGAATCAACCTGTACTCTGGTACCTTATCACCTAAATTTAGCCCACCTGTCAAATTGCTGGTCGCTTTACTCAAGCAACTCTCTTGATTGGACTGGTGGACCATGTGCCACACCTTAACAGCCCCACTCTGGTGACCTGTAACGTACCAATTTGTGTCCAGCCAATCTGATGATGTGCAACTTGTCACTGAGAGAATGAAATCAGAAGGCAGTTGGGATGCGTTAATCACTGCAAGGCAGTCCCCATTGATACTCCATATAGCAAGCAGAATTCCAGCAGCTGTCACAATCTCCCCAGTCAAGTCATTCACATAAATTGCTGACACCGGCACTGGAAACTCTGGTAGCTGCCTAACAAAAGACAAGGAACTGAGGTCCCACATGATAACAGTACAGTCATCAGATCCACTTACAATCAGCATGTATGGCTGACTAACATGAAGGCATGTGATTTTGTCTGTGTGACCACAAAGTGCCTTCTCCAACTGCAGGCGTTGTAAAACACGAGATCCATCATTGCTGATTCTCCAAACACAAAGCAACCCATCATCAGCTCCTGTTACCAAAATTTGACCATCATGGCTGACACCAGCACACTGAATTTGATTACCACCATGAAGATTCTCATGTGTTGAAACCAGTCTGTCTTGATCATAGCTCATAAATCTCAGGCTACGATCTGGGAATCCCCATGCAACATATTTTGTATATGTTCTAGGTTTAAGGAGATTGTTCATCCCTGCGACAAGAATTTTCTCATTGCTAGACACAATTTGAGTTGCAGCAGATGAGCACTTGCGTACTTCATGCGGAACAAGATGAGAGGAGTGCTTGAGAGGATGAGGAGGTAGCCTTCTATCAGACCGCCTTTTCACATGAGGTTTGAGGAATAGTTGCTTGGGGGTTTGACCAAAGTGGTTGATTTGTGCTAGAATGGAGGCTTTCATTGCAGGATCTGTAACCGAGTCTATATCCACACTTCCCTCATATGTGTAGTGATAGAAAACATTCACAGCTTCTTCAGCTGCCTGTCAATAACGCAAATATTAGTCCTTAACCAAGAAAATTGACATATACAGGAGATATGGCTGTGCGATTGAAGAAATGATATGTGCCAGAGCATTTTATAGAAGTTTCAAATATTTTCTTTTGGCATTTTTTACGCAGAAACCAACAAATGGAACCAAAGATATTCATATAGCTAAAACCTCGGAAGAAAGATATAATTGCAGTTGCACAGAAATAGCAGCAACAAGCTATATGGAGACCCCAGAAGGAAATCAAGCGTGATGTAATTTATAAATCAGCAAAAGGTTACTGAAAGAAAATTTCATTAAGAAAGGGTCAAAAAAACCAAATTCTAAATGCACTAGATTTATAGCTCTACATTCAGTCTGTTACAAATAATAAAAGCAGAGAATTGGATTATAAATCCCATAACTGGCAAAAGAGGATATTTTGAAGTTTAAGCAAAGATCTCTTTTCTTGTAAATTAACAGCAACATAGTTCTATGTCTGATAATAGTGAAGAGTAGTGGCAATGTCCATCAGAGATTTGTAAGCACAGAAGAATGCATTTGCAACTAGAAGACAAATAGGCAAGAAGCAAAAAATCCAGAAGAAACATCTGCTCTAACTAAACAATGAAAAACACTGCATGCACTTAAATTTCAAAGAATTGAATTGGTTCGGAAAACTTAAGTATTGTGCATCATAATGCAAAACAATGAAAAGTTTCTGTTGAAGCACAAACAAATGAACAATAAATTTCCATTATTTTTGAAGTCTGCAAGGATAAAATGAGATCAACCACAAAAAGATAACGAAATTTTATGTTTCTTAGCAACATAGTTAAGAATCTCAACACACCTTCCCCCTCTGTTTATATCCAAATATGAGATCTATCCAGTGATGCAGATTTTCCGAGACATAATCAGATTCCAGTACTTGCCTATGCTTTCTAATGAACTCTCTAGTGCTGCCTTTGGCCCACGGAGGCAAGACAACGTCACCAACCTGGTAAAAACAGAGGAAAACCCCAGACATTAATTTTTTTCGGATAAGTTGGACAATAATATTTCTACCCTTAAAAATAGAAGTCATGGCACATTATTTTGTATCAGCAACTCGTAAAAAAGAGATAAACTGATATCATAATCTTCACACATGCAGATGCCAAGCCAACCTTCTCTCCTGACTGTTTCTCCCCCAAGTCAAGATTGAACCTATTTTCCAGGAACTCTGGCATGTAGAAGAATTCTGGAATCAATTCCTTAACATCAGATGTGTTGCCCTTCCCTGCTGCACTCAACCAAGTATCTCTAACACTATTGAAAAGACGGTCAGCATGATCAAACTGGCCACCCTGCAGCTTTTGATTCTCTGCACTAAATGGTGGCAGGCGTAGAAGATAGAAGAGGACAATTCCAGCACTAGAATAATGAGAACCATAATGAAATTTGGGAACTTCAGGATCATCCCAGCTCTCATATCTGAATAGACACAGAAAAAAATGGAAAAAAGAAAAAAATGAATGAAGCTTGATTAACAAAGGGACCACACAATATTCTCACAAAGACTGACCTTTTCTTAAATTCCTCTTCTCCCTCAGCTGTCTGACAGCCCATTGGTTTCTCAAGGTCACGGTAAGTTTTAGGATCTGACAAATTAAGATTTTCACTCTCATAATCTGCAAGAACCCAAGGAAAAACTGGATATTGGGTGAGATCACTGTATCCACGACCAGCCAAGGTGTTGAGATGCATGATGTATTGGAAATTGCTAATTTCTCCATTTTGCCACCTTTTTGAAAATGATTTAGCCATTATCTTGAATAAACGGCTGCCCTCACTACTTTCTTGTTTTGTTGATCCAGAAATTGTGGTATCCAGCCTGAAGCAAGGAAGAAACAATGAAGTGCAAATATTGGAACTACATAATTCAGAAAAGAAAGCAGCAACTGGGCATATGATGTAGCATTGTAGCAGAATTACAATCTCAATTATATGAAGCAAAATCACCAAATTCATGGGAACTTGGATGCTGGGGGAAAAAAGTGTCTCAGCAAGAAAGCAATTCAACACACCCGACTAATTTTTGCAACTATATTTACAAATATATCCTTTGAAAGTCATGCAGAGTTCTAAATGCAAACCCACTGTAACTTGATTATTACTATTATTTAGTGGGGGAGAGGGATTTAACTAACAGTGAGGTCTGAGGTTCAAATCCCAGATCTCACCCCAAGTTATAGACTTGGTGGCCACTAGGCTCTACATAGTAGTTAACTTCATTAAGTTCCGCCTTCAATTCTATGGGTACTGTTATGGATTTTGTAGCAATAATTGATACCCAAGTCAAACAAACATGCGAGTTAATTTACCTCATTTGCCTGTTCCAAGGCAAATTTCAATGTAAGATTAATTTCAGCTTACAGTAGCATAACTTTAAGTCATATTTTCATGCACCTAAATCACCAATCCCCTTTTCTGGTGGAACCAACTATAAATCCTCCAACCCAGGCACGTCTTTCGGGAGGTGCAGTTCATATCCAATTACCTAAATGACCCAGCAGGAATTCTGAACTAATTAGAATAAAATAAGTGATGCGGTTCACTTTTAGTATGTCAGAAATCCCAACTGATCCTTACTAGATCAGACAAAATGAAGTCTTCGACAAATCTCCAGGAAAACTATGCCACTGTAATTTTATGCACAGATAAGATACAAACTATATACAAAGCTGGAAAAAAGATACACAACCCCAAATCAATCACATCATGCAAAAAGGCAAGTACCATAGAAAGTTGGCACCAACTTTCTCGCCTTCGTTGACCTTGAAAGATACATCGCCATACATAAAAAAATCCCCCTTGTGAAGCCAAAATATAGCTAAGGGCAATTCAAAACACTCAAACAAATCCAACGTCACAAACTTCCTATGTCCAAGGTTTAGCAGTTAACAGATTTGCCAGAATAGCCAACATCGATATTATATATTAACATAGCATCATATAGAAAAAGACAAGGGCAAAGAATTAAGGATGTTGAAATCAAGCATGGAAAAACATAAAATTATCATGATTGAAAATAGAAAGAAATTGGGAGGGACAGAGGGAGAGAGAGAGAGGCCATGAGATGTAGGATTCATACATGCTATTCCTTGGAAGATTCATGGAAACTAGATTTTTGAAGACTTCTTCTCTTTCCTTTTTGTGAAACACCAGAAGTTCATTACATCCATCCATGCTAAATATCTCAATAGCAACAGGACGAAGCTGAAAATCACGTTTCAACATCTCATGAACACTGTTGAGCTTCCACATATGCCAAGGGTGAGACAAGTTACCATTAGTACAAACTTTCTCCTTGCCCCATGCCCCACCATTATAGGCCCATGCCTTTGCTCCAGCATATGTCTTTACCGTTGTGCTCCATGATGAAGTTGACTTGGATTGGAAATCAATACTGCTGCTAACATCCTTTTTTACGCCTAAAGCTTGATCAATAACAGAGAGTTCATCTTCACATTCCTTTTCACAAATGCACCCAGAATCATCAATGAAAAAGTTCTCAATTACATACAAAGAAAGTTCCCCTATCAAAAATATTCCGTCATGTTTGTCAAGACCAATTACTCGCTCACAGTTATATTTGAATCGAATCTTTTCAAGAGGCTCCAGATACGGTCTGATCAAATATTCCCCATTATCATTAAGTTCCTTTTCTGACTTATCCTCTGTGCCTTTGACTCCATCCAGTTTATTAGAAGATGAATGCCATGGAGATCCAAGGTCAGACTTTTCTTTCAAGCTTTCTGACACTGGGGCAGATACTGTACTAGATTCGACACCGAACTCAAGTGCCGAGTGAAGACTTGCGTCATTCAGACTGCTCGCCCTATCATCAATCCACCCATTCCTAGCAGATTCTACGCCCTTGACATTCCCTGATTCTTCAAACAAATCAATATACATCTCACCATCAAACCCATTCTGTTTGGGATGGTCATTCAAAAGATGGAACAGCGATTCTGAGTCCGTATCAGAAGCATTGAGGCCATCTTCATGTTTTTCTTTGGATAGCTCTAATTCACCCAGTTCAAATTGCCCATCAAGAACATCTTGAATAGTATCAATCTTCAATTTACAGCACTCAAGCTTTTTACGCATCCTATATGGACCCTCAATGGGACAAAGCTGCCACTCAGGATCTTCAGTAGTGGAGGATCTACGCATTGGGAATATTCCCCGCTCATGCACAAGTTGGCGAAGAAGGGTTTGCCACTCACTTTCAGCATGGAGAACCCATCCATACTTATCTTGGCGGATAACTCTCAACTCAGTAGACATTGCATCACGAAGCATTTGTAATGCATATCTTTGTTCATTAACCTGCTCCCAATGTTTTAAGTCTAACTTTAAAATTTCTCGTGATCTTCTACCCATTTCCCTCTTACAACGTCCCTCAAGGCCTTTTATTCTCACTGTTGGGAATTTTGCTGATCCAGCAATGTACTGGACCCACATAATGGCTGCACACTGTTCCAATACTTTGTTGACCATCTGTTCGGAACTATGAAGCCACTCAAGGAAAGCAGATAGACTTCCAGTTAATAATCTATCAAAACCACCATGCAGTACATCCATGTGCTGTCCTTGATTCGGTTTAGACACAAACAGGTCTTCCAGTGCAGCCCTTCGGTGCACCAGCAGATGCTTAACCACATCAACTGCCAGGTTCTGAACATTTCGCCTTTGGTCACGGATAAGAGATACTAGATTTACACAAAGACAACAATTTATATCAGTGTCTACATTACTGGGACAGAATATAATTCGCCTGTGTGCTACTAACAACTGTAAAACCGTGCAGATATCGATTCCTGAATCTTCTCTTGAATTGTTTACGGATAATCTCTTCTGGGGTTCAACAAGCAAACCTAAGCATGAAAGCAGATCATCTTCTCCAATTGTAAGCAAGAATGATGGCAGAAAGCAATATAATATCATACGATTTGTATTCTTGAGAAGCGAATGTACATAAGCATCAGGTTGCCTGACACCTCTAGTAATAGATAGGAGGCCCTTTCCTGTAGGAACCATTTCTTCAATTTGGCCATCTTTGTTTGCCAATTGCAACATTGATAACAAGAACTCCAAAGTTTTCAGGACAGCACCAGGTTGAGGAAAAGCACCCATATAAATGCGATCCACTATTATCCAGCACAATGCATCTAAATTCGGAGACCATCGGCTTTTGTCTAGCTTTTTCTCATCTTCCTCATCATCACGTAGAAGATGCCTTTCTACAAAGTTCATCAATCTACTAAGGCACAAGCCCTGAAAAACTAAAACAGATTCTGAATCCAAATATAATGGTACCATTTCCAAGATGCCCTCTATAATCGGTGCTGCTTTCATCTGCTCAGTTATGAATTCAGAAAGAACTTCTGCCATAAAATCAAGCACAGCAGTTGCTCCTGCAGAACAAGGACCGCCACCATAGCCAGAATCATCAATTTCAAGCAGCAGCTTTGCACTAACAGAACAATATGTGTTTTCAGAGGATGCAACAAGAGAACTAGATTTAAACTCAGAAGATGGATCGAATTCACCAGCAGAAACAGAAGAACTCATGGAAGGACTGGCATTTAAGAAATCTTTGGATTCAGTCTTGTGTGCACGTCCCAGCCAAGATGTTGACGCAACAACTGGAGATGAAGAGGGTGTAAAAGGAACTCTTAAATTTGACATCTCAGATATGGCAGGAGAATCCGGTAAGGCAAGGGATGCAGAACTCTGGGTATCTGCTGGATGAACGGGATCCATACCACTGTTGGCGTTAAGGAGAGTATATTCATTTGAGTCTGAGGTTGCAGATGCCTGATCAGCGTTGGACCCATTCTTGTGTACAGCTGGGGGGTCTCCTTGTGCCGGTTGTTTTAAATCCTCATGGGAACCAGTAGCCTTCATCTCCACTTTGTTATCAACCATATGATTTTCGAGCACAGGCGTATCTTCAGAACTTGTACTTACATACCCATGAGAAAAGCTCCCAATAATAATGGATGTTTTGCCAGATAGTTCATGCTCATGAGGCAAACTGGAAAATGTATTTTGAGAACTACTAGTATCATCACAATCCACCAAGTTCTTTTCTTCTATCTTTTCAGAGAGTGCTTTTGCCATCTTCACTGCATAAGTTGCCCTGTAAGACAGATCTCCACACAGCCAACCACAAAAAAGAATTAAAGACAAAAAGACGAGCGGAAGAGTTGGTCAGGCTTTATCATTGCTTGAATTGAGTAAAGCACATAACATAATGATGCTAATCTAGATTCATGGTATACAGTAGCATCCAGGAAAAAGCATATAAAAAATACACAAAATAAAGACATTTATGAACACACCTAGCACATGAAAAATAGAGGTCATTGCAACTTTCAAGAAATTCTGGCCTTCTACAAATGGCTGAAAAATGAGGGCACATCTTTGCAAGATCAACCATAAATCTCAGGACTGAAGTTGCAGTCGCAGGAGCAGAAGCTTCACCACCCATTAGACGCGCTGCATATGTCTTGTGCATCAGAGCTTCACCCTGAAGCTCTCCTGCCACATCTGAGTTTGCCTCCACAAGCTCTGCCACAAGGCTCACACTAACCTGGGAAAGATTACCAGTTTGATAAGCAAGCATTGACAGCGTGCTCAACCTATCGAATGTGAATTTTGCCATTGCAATCACGGAATCCAATAATTCCACAAATTTCAACTCCAGATAAGATCCATCACTTGGCATAAGGGCATGAAAATCTAGCATGCGGACTTCCGGAAGCCTTGGATAAACAGGCTTTCCAAATATCAGACAAAATAGAATATAATATATGTCTGGAGAATCATAAAAACTTGGAAGAACTCGCATCAAACCCTGATAACCGCCGCTAGTGCGAAACTTAAGGGCAAACGTGGGAGAAGAAGCAAGGCACACACCAAGAAGAGTCATAATCCATCTCATGCTTGTGGGATGAACAGCTTCATCAAGAAAATACGTTATCAATTTGGATGAAACAATCTTATGCCACTGCTCAAGCAAATCTTCTGATTTTATGGTTACTTGTAGATCGATAAGCATCTCTAGCAGCATATTCCTCACAATCACATGCTTACCCATTGGTTCTCGCTTTACCTGATCCCCTGGCTTCAATTCAAGCGGATCAAATGTCATAATCACAAACCTAACAACATTTTCAAGTTCAGAGGCCAGAAACCCATCTTCCAAGATTACTCCAAGCAAGACAACCAGTTTCTCCAAGACAGGAACTTCAACATCACCCCGCTGTAAAGTCACAAGTAAATGTTGAACAAGGTTGATTCGACGCAAAACAGTAAGGTTATGACTCCTATACCAGTGCATAGATACTAAATGCTCAAGGAAACCTAGAAGGGCAATTTGGATTGAAACAGAAGCCTTAACCCACAACGTCCAGTCCAACAAGACATGCTCTACCATATCTGCATTGGACAAGACAACGCAATTTGAAGTTTCAACTGGCGTATCAGAGTTTTCCAGCTCAGAAATATGACTGAATGAATCTTTTGGAACAGAAAAATCATCCATATCCCCATGAGATCCAACTGAAGAAACTTCATCATGAAATCTGGGTAAACTAAGGTCATCCAAGGTGGCTTCGATAGTTTCAGCAAGTGACACCTTAGTTTGTGTATTTTCTAGCTTCTTTGGTTCAGCAAATGAAGCCTCACACGCAGCAATTTGAAAAAATATTTCAAGAGACTGCATATCAAACAACAACATTCTACGACGCAGAAATAGAGCTAGCAAATGGTATCCCCTACATGTTTGCATATCTTTCGCATTCCGGGGATTCTGATGAAGGGCACAGGCAAGCAATGTCAAAGCCATGTGAAGCATATCCCTTGTTTCAGCAGCCTCAACAAGAGCAAGCACAACAGCCATCCCACCAATGGGGCGGATTGTATCACCAATCACACACTGCCTACAGATGTAAATATCCCCATGAAGACGTCCAAATCGTGGTATACCTGGGAAAAATTGGAAAGAAAGAAAAGGCAATCAGTGACAAGGTCTTTAAGTAACATAAAATTAGAAAACCAACCCACTAGTTTAAAACATCAAAGAAAGACCAGAATTTGGGACCTTACCCCCAATAGGAGAAGCTGCAGCTGATGTAGGATCAACCAGATTCAGCAGGGATAATGTCCCAGATGCTCGGATAGCCTCAGTGCATGTTCCATCAAACGCAAATATAAGTTTCTTCCCCGAAAGCTGCAATGACAGGCTTTGTAGCCTTTCCATATCCCATACAAGCCCACTGCCATCTGTCTTAGTGTCGCCTTGCTTTCCTGCACTTTCAAGCTTCTGTGTGTTTGCCAAAGCCAAGTCAGCATCTAATGAATGCCAAGATGGCCATACTACCACCACCACAAGCCTGATTCGGGACCAAACGAAGAAGATCTGAGTCTTGGAAAAGCCCCCTATAACCTCTTCCAAGAATGTACATGAAACATATGGAGCCTGCTGTGAGCACCTCTTCAAAAAGATAACAAGAACGGAGTTTCCATGTCATGTTGCTAACTTTTGCACAGCTCAGTGGTGTCCCAATGGTCACCTGCAAGGGTTTTCCAGCAGGAGATGGAGAGTATCCTAGCTTCCCCGTGTGCCTTAGCTTCCCATTGAGATAAACGTGTGCAACGCTAGCTTGGAATAGCCCAGCAAGAGCATTTGGCTTGCTATGAACGACAGCAAGGTGATGCCACCTGCCTTCCACCAATTCTACTCCAGAAAAGGATAGGTACCAAGAGTCGCCAGTAGCAAGAGTTAGAACCCCATCATCTGTCACATAAAGTTCTGCATATAGTATATTTTCATTATTTGCAGTGCCAACAGAAAATATCTGGAGAATGTGGCATTCATTATGCTGCATATCAGAGCCACACTGCCTCTTAGGTCCAACTCTATGAGGTTCTAGTTCCTTTGTTTGGGATTTTAAGAAATTTTTGAACTGAAACCAACATACAAATGAATAGCCGGCAGCAGGAGGCCAAGATCTTTCTCCCAAGGAAACCTGAACAGAAGCATGGCCAATCTTACCCATGTCCATCACAACAAATGGTGCAAGAGAAACATTTTCCAAGGCCGTGTCTTGCCTAATAATTAGCTTCTCGATCATATCAACAAGATTATGGCTGCAATTCATCACCCTCATTTGCAGAATGTATCTAATAAGCAGTCGAAGCTCCGATGGAGATAACCTACCACAGAATTAATAAACACGTATTATAACAATTCAAATAAATCAAGCAGTGTAATTATCTTCAAAAAAAATTCAAAACTTCTACCTATATGCCCCGAGGACTTCCACAATCTTCAGTGCATGTGAAAGCAATGGAGACGAGCCTAAAAGGAAAGGGTGAATCATCTCCAATATAAGCTCTACACAACCTAGACAAATGGAAAAGGCGCACAACTTAGTATAGGATCTAGTAAATAGGTGACAAGAATTTAGAGAGGTGGGACAAAAGAAACACACCTACAGAGGAGAGGTTTTCCCGATTAAAGGGCCCAGAACGAGCAAGCCCATCTATGAGGTTCAGCACTTCTAACTGCACCTTGGGTGTGAAAAATAATAATGAACGAATCAGAACTCTAACAGCACCGGGATTGTACACCCGTTCCCTATCTGGATTGAATAGCCCCGATGGGGTAATTTGGGAAAAAGTAGCTAGCTCAGATTCATTGATATCAGGTGGTGTCACTCTGTCCGATGACAAGAAGGGGGGCAGAACAATCTCAAGAGCAAGTTCCAGCAACAACTGTATCAGTTGTTTTTCACATTCTACACCAAGCAAGCCAGACTCTGACAGAAGATCATAAAAAGTCTGAGACAGTATGATAGCATGCAATTTTGTCCTATTAGTAGCATTATCACACACTCCAGCCGTGATGAGGCGTATCAAATATTTAAAAACCTTCATGTAAACCGCTATAGCGGATTCTTCTGTCTGCCTTCCATCACCTTGAAAACTGTGGAGAGTGGTCAGCAAAAGAGAAAATCCAGTGGCTTCACCAAAGACTCTTTGAGCTGAATTGTTAGCCCCCAGTATACGCCATAAGACACCCATCGTGTCACATTTGGCATTGTATTGAAGCTTATATTGATGTCCTGCACCACTTGTGACCATTCCACTTTTCAGAACTTCAACAAGTGCACCTAACTCTTCAGGATGAGCCTGCAAAAATGGAAATCCAATGATCAATCCATCATTACTACAATTTAATATTGGGCAGCACTAGATGGATGCCCCAATTGTTTATGCATGAAGCATGCCCAACTGTTTCACCAATATGCTTATTCAAAAACTAAATAAAGATACCACCCATTGCACAAGTTGAAAGAAATAGAAATAGGAAGAAGGATCGTACATTCCCAGGTGTATACAAACACAAAATTTGAAATATGAATTTCACAGACCTGTGTAACGTCTTCAGATATCAAACACAACAATATCCGGAGGACCCCAGGCCTATGAACATCAGAAACCAGAAAAGGAAGAACAACAGTCATGCCATTAGCCGAACGGAAAGAAGCTTGACTAGCTTCAGCTTTCTTCACTAAAGAAACCATACAGTCCCATGCAACAGAAATTGTGCTCTCAATCTCAAAAATAGGAGACTTCCCCGAACTAGACTCCATTTGCTTGGGTGAAGAAAGAATAGCATATTTATTATCAAAGTGCTTTTTGAAACTGCTTGAGCCAGACTTTCCCTCTGACTGTGTAGGATCAACGCTCTGTTCTTCTGGACCGAAAAGAAACTTGTGGTGCTTCAAATCGTCTAACAGAACTTCCAGCACACCAACTTCTCGAAGGACTTTCTTGTATTGTTGATCAAATGATAGAAGTTTCACAAAGAAACACAGTATTGTGTGCTTTAGTGTTGATGTTATTGGTTGCTGCAGTAAGCAACAAAGAGAGAGCAATTCTTGATCAGGCACACAATTGACAACAGTCACAGCATATTCAAGAATTTTTAAGATTCTCTCTTGCAAAGACAGAGGGAAACCAGCCATATTTAAAATTAAAAGTGGAACTGTCCTCAATTGCTGACACAATTTATAGTTTTCAAGATGATTTGAGAAAATCTTAAACATCCAATTTAATACTTCTGCCCGCAACTCCTTGTTATCTGCCTTAAGAAAAATGTCCTGCAACATTTGAACAGCTTCAAGGTCCTTAACTTTATTATTGTCCTTCTCCCAATTCTCATCAGCAAACCGATCTAAAGATGATGCAGGGCTTCTGCTGTGGCCACCAGCCTTGGCATGAGAAGATTTGGAACATTTTCCTCCAGAAGATCCTGTAGATTCAGTTGGGCCCGTCTGGGCTAGATTAACAAGGACGTCAAGCAGCCTAGCCAATGCAGGTGATAAATGCTGAACAGAGGGGTTCTCATTCCCAGTAATATCTCGTCTCCCAACATCATTTGTCAACTGAGAACCATCTGAAGCACAGTCTTGGTCAAGAGAAGCCTCAGAATATATAGACAGAGAGGCCTCGTTTTCTGGCATAGAGGACAGAACCAGTGCAAATTGAACAAGAAACTGATAACCATGGGCATTATGTATATCCTCCCTCAGCCTGACGCCACTGGCCTCTGCAATTGAAGATTGTATTGAATTAGCAAAAAACCCGTAAAACAACCTAGAAGCCGGATATAAATGCCAGAGTTAATACTTAGCCACTCAGAAGTTGTGCTAACTGCTTTTACACAATTCAAGACAGAAAATGTACATGTCAATTACCAGATCTATGGGACAGCTCAACACATTCAAGTAACAAGTCCACTATGCCCATAGTGTAGCCAGGATCACCACAATCTGGATTAAAATCCTTGATGGCCATTAAAAGAACTTTTATCTGCATGTGAAATGGAACCATACTGCTAAGATCCCAAAAAAAGGCCATGGACCATGCCAATAGTACGAAACAAAAATAAACAGTGAAAGATTTAAAAAATTATAAACAAGCTTCCAGGAGAGTAAAATGCCTACATTCTATGACTTCTCAGCCTAAGCATATACATGAAAAAATTATGCATGGTATGTGAGTCTGCCACCACAGACCCCTGATATGGGTAATGAAACAAGGAGATATACTATTAATGACAAATTCCCACACTACTACATGCTTTTCAAATGCTTCATATTTACATGGTGGCATTACCAGATGATGTTTCCGTATATATCTGGCTGTGCTTCCATTGTCGTTGACCAAAAGAAGACCAAGGATCTGGGAAAAGAAAAGCAAAGACAAAAGGCAAGTTTCGACTGTCAAACCAAAAAACTGTCAAAACCTCATCAAGAGACCATAATTTACAGGAATCTATATGCAGCTCTATTGTTGCACAACAAAGCAGGAAGGATTACACATTTACCTGCATTGCATGCCGATGAAGTTGTATGCTATGCAGTGGAACAAGACCCTCTTTGTATTGAGAAAAGACCATAGAAGACCCATTGGCCACCATCTGAAATAGCAACTGAAGAGAATCATCCTCCACCAAACTCTGCGCTGCTGAAGGATGGCTTGCCAAAGCTTTCATTACATGCACTACAGTTCCCTCAACCTGCCCGAATATTTCAAAAGCATAAAATGGAATGTTACATTAGAAGTTCTGCCTGTCAATGCGAGATGCGGGCTGAGGGCAGGAAGTTGGTCAAAGAAGTAAAAATCAGTGACCATATGACAGAACAAGTTTAAAACCCAATTAGCAAACTAAGAGAGATATTCGAGTGAGCCAGTCACAACAGAGATTTCCTGAATCAGAAAAGGTATTGACAGATTAGGACACCAACCATGGTGCCAATTTTTTTTTAACTTGATCTAAGATTGCATTCAGACAACAATGTAGAAATGAAATTTTGTCAAGATCCCCAACCCAAGAAAGAGCTGATATTTTACCACCCAGCTGGTTGCTCTGGTGGCCAAACATGCACTTGATCTTAATCAATTTCGAGGGTTGGTAAAGAAGTTAGAAGCACCCAAAAAAGAAAGAGCTGATGGCAACTAGTAGAGGACATAGTTATATCAAGAATGCTACCTCAAGCTGACGAACATGTCTGGCAGTATTTTCACGATCTTTTCCAACTAGCATTGATACTTTGGAATTGGTAATCTTTTGCTTTTGACTGGACTCAGGACATAGAAAGGCATTTAGAACATGAATGAGACAGCATAATATCCCAGAATCAAGGAGAGATTGTTTGTCAACAGGCTGCCAATGGAAAAGATAAAAAAAAAAACAGAGAGAGAGAAAGAAAAAATCAGTTAAAAGGACTTTGATATATGAAAAAACAAACTTAACATTCATCTCCAAGACTTTATACCTCACAGTTTATTATAACTGAGAACCCTATTTGTCGCACAGAACAGCAACTACATAACCACCACAGTATCACAATCACTCGAAATCCTTCCCATTGCTCGATTTAATTCATATTGATTACCTTTTCTTTGACTTAGAAAAGATGCTTACCAAATGCATAAACTACATTAGAACTAAGAACAAAGTGAATTTTCACTAATGTACGAAATCAAGAGAGACAAGACAATGCAGCAAACAATAAATACAGCTCGGACCGAAATGAAATTTGGTGACGAAAGGAGAATACCCCAGATACAAGGACTTCTAAAGCAGTTAACATATTTGAACCAGGACCGAGGTCATCCTGCAGAAGAGCATAACAAAAAGTACCTTTATGCGCCTAGTCACCAAATGAAAAATCACAACAAAAGGCATAACAAAATGATAGAGCAAAACCTTTGTGACTTTTGAAAAAAATGTCCACAATTTATCTACATCCAGAGATCTTGCTTTGCTGCTGATTTTTAACTTTTCAACATCAGATACAAATGCTCTTCCCACAACAAAGGAGAATATGTGTGTTTCAACTAACCTGTTACTCATCCAAAATTTTTCAAATATATTCAGCAAATATATCAATCCATATGAAGCAACAAAAATCAAAATTCTTACCCAGAGCAAGAAAACAACCATCCAGTCCTGCTGTTGGCATGCACTAACAGAAGTAAAAGCTACATGTCTATAATAAGCAAAAATCATTTCCAATAGAAGTGAGGAAAAAATCATGTCTTTTTTGAAGAACAATGCAAAATACTGAAATTCTGAAAGATATAATTGATGCAAATTTTCACTCCAAACAAGTACCATGGCTGAAATTTGTCTCTAAAATAATCCTTGTCAAAAGTCATTAAAATACTCTAAACAGAACTGTGAATGGAATAAGCAGTCTGACAATGCTGGCATAGTTGAATAAATCTTAGTAAGAATCATTGATAAATGATAACCTCTGTACTTCTGTTTTAGAATAAATCAATGGAAATCTTGCAAACAGAAAAAACTATGTTATGTCACAAAGGAAACTAAATTCAGCCCACCAAATCAGGAACATTATCCTACATGGTAACTAATTGAGCAACATTTGCGTGCTGCTTCGCTAATCTACAAAAAACATCTACAGTCGAATTCAGGGCCATTTCTTTCTCCTGCACAGACAACAAAAGGGCTGTTAGCACAGATAGTTTATTCACAACTAACAAAAAGTTTAACCAATATGTAAAGTGGTTATGAAGATGCAATGGTAACAAATTCCTGGAGAAAATTATAAAGAAAAAGGATAGAGTACCTTTTCCAAGCTGGATGAACGAAACTCCTCCCAAAATCTTTTGAAGTCCAATTCCAATTCATGCCTGTCTCTGCTTATATATGATAAAGAATCAGAGAAGCAGTAATTGAAAGAAGACAAAATGTCATAACAGCATGAAACGGAATAGTCAAAAAGGGTAATTATCCCTATCTCTTACCTGAAAAGGGTAAAAGATGCAAGAAATCACGCAACATCAGCATTGGTTAACCAATCACCCATTATGTTTTGATATTGATCACTTTTTAAATCAACATAAGTTACGCTACATTCCCTTTTTCTGTACTAGTCTCTAAACTGCAAGCCTTCAAATTATTAAGTATTATTACATTTTTTACCATATAACTTTAAAACTAATTTTGCAGCCTTCAGATAACTTCATCATGGTAGTATAACAAGTGTAATTTTATGGATACAACCATGCAACAATTAAATGCTAGCACACACAAAAAGCTTAAATAGTCTCTCGCTAACAACCAATTCGGCAATGCTTTTACACTAGCTATTGTTCTTTCTATCATCGATTGCTCATCCAGAACCGTAGCTTGGGTCAAACTCCTTTTAAAAACTTCTCCCAGACATAACCACAAAAAATATGACATCTCCTTCAAACCACTCATAGAGAAAGGGTGCCAAAAAATTTCCTCACTGATGTGTGATTTCAAGCAATGGGAATTGACGCTTATAATATAATCTTAGACGTTCTCATGCAAAAGATTAGTCCCCTAATACAGATCAAGTTCTCCGCTACCATGGAAAACAAAACTCGATTTCAGAACTCGAACATATCTTCAACCAGTACCATCCATATGAACAACCCCATTTTTTGACAATATCAACAACCACCACGCATTCATTAAAACTCGAACATAATCATTATCATTGGCATGTTACGAAGCATCATTTCAAGGCCCATTTTCCTTCTTCACCTATGCACGTCTACTAGTCAAATTGTAAGTCTAATAACTCTTAAAATTAAATTTACCCACACAACTTATCAATCGAAAAAAAAAAAAGAAAAAGAAAAATAAAGCTACCAATAGCAGTTACATAACAGTACAATTTCAAAGCCACCAACTACCCTTAAATTTTCTAGAGAAAATAGACGCTACAGAGATCAACATTATCACTTCGTAAAAACAACAGAGAGCAAGTCCGAGGCACAAAGTAATGATAAGAGCTCAATATTTCCCATTGCAGATCAATGTCAAACACAGTCAACTCAGCTTATATCTCTACATTATCAAAAAAAAAAAAAACAAAAAACAAAGGTGGTGCAAAATATTTACTAAGTCAATCATCTACTAAAAAGGCAATGCCAAAATTGAAAATACTACGATTATCTAAAAAAAAAAAAAAAAAAGAGGACCAACCTGGAAGGAGAGGAGGTGCCATCTTGAAGAGTGGAAGAAAAAGAAAAAGAAGAAGAAGAAACAGCCGCTCCCGGCGCACTAGTGGAAGAAGCAGTAGGTGGGGATTGAGTTAAACCGACCTTCTCTTTTATGTCCTTAAGCAATGTTGCCCATTTCATCGTTTTTCCTTTCTCTCTAAATTCTTGATTTCACACCAGATCCAAGCCTTCTTGATTTCTTTTCTTTTCTTTTCTTTTTTTTCCCCTCTATTAAAAATAAGAAAAGAAAGGAAAAGAAAAGGTTAGTCGTACGGAGAAAATGCCGGATCGATTGAGCTGTGAAAAATACAATGCAATTCCAAGACAGAAAGCCGCAAGATCCAGAGATTCAATTTCTTTCTTTTGTTCGTTGATCTGTGCTTTTATTTTATTTTTTAGTCTGTTAGAATTTGTTTTTTTTCCGTTCGCTTATTTCAAATCTTGGGGGTTTGATTTTCTTGGAGCCCTAAAAAGATGGGACGAGAGGAGGGGAGACTAAACCAGAGTAATGTACAAGAAAGGGGAAGGAATGAAGACAAATGCGACGTCGGTTAAGGGAAAGGAAAAGGAAATGGATGGCCACGACGATGATGAAGAAAACACTACTCTCTTTTTCGCATATCGGCTGCTGCTGCTGCTGCTGTTGCTGATGTTTTTTGGACGGCCACTGAACTCCGCGCCTTGTTTCTCGCTCTTTCTCTCACTCTTCCGTTTTTCTGTCTGTGATTATAATAACGTGTTGACGTTATTTCTTGTTGGGCTCGTCTTAAAAACTTTAGAAAAGTTTAGCAACCACACCCACTAACCACATTACCACGTCATTCTCAATTTTATAAATACACTTATTTATTAATATAAAATATAATTATATTAATATTTTATATATAATTTTTTTAAAAAAATCAACAAAAAAAGAATTTTTTTTAGTTTATATTATATAAGATTTACACTTTTAAATTTTAAGGTAACACTCATTTAATTTTATATTTTAATTTTATTATTTTATATTTTATCAATATAGTTACTTTTTTTTAGGATGTTTGGCTTAACTTTTAAAAAGATATATTTGCATCTCATTTTAAAAAAATAAGGAAAATCATGTTTGGTAAAAAATTTTATACTGCTTTTTTATTTTACTTATTTTCTTATATAATATTTTAAAAACAACTGATTAAAAATTAATTTAATACTACTTTTTGAGTTATTTTTCACTTTAAAATATTAATTATAATTATTTAGACCAAATTGCCTTTAAAAATATCTATACAATTTTATTATTATTTTTACTTATCCTATGAATTAGATTTGTTAGTTGTTATTCTTTTCATGAATATTTATATAAATAAAATATTTTCTTTTTTAACAAATTTTTAAATTTTTTTACTTTAAATTTTCATAAATATTTACATTTAAAAATATTTCGAAAATTATTTTTTTACTATCTAATAAATATTAATAATTTTTTTAAAAAGTTAAAAATAAGCGAGATAATTATTAATATTATTTATAAAATATTTATTTTAAAATAAAAATTAAAAATATAAACATAAGTTTGTTAATATGATCCACTAATATAAACTAAATGTCTAAATTAATTATTTTATTATTTAACAGTAATAACAAATAAAAATTAATTAAATATTTTATTAATTTTTTCAACAGTCATCAACAAGAAACAACGAGCAATAGTTAATAATAATTAATAATAATGATTAACAATAATAATATAGAACAAAAAAGTAAAACAAATTCTTAATAAAGAGTTACATTTCGTAGTTTCAGTATGATGGTTTGTATGTTAGTTTTATATGGTTCATAAACCAAGCTCTAAAAATATTTCCGTCTTCCACGAGAAGGCCCCCGTTTCGTTCCGTCCACCAGATCAGCGTGGGATCCACTACGTAGGTCTTCCACATGGCGTCTCGAGATAATCGGCCGAGACGTGATTGCCTCTTTCTTGGTCTTAATTTGGTCTGCACGAAACGACTCCGACGACGAGGAGGAATTCTGAGCCCAACATTAACACGAAAATCTTTGCGACGCAGATGTGTTTTTTACCGCTTTGGTGGCTGTTTTTGGAGGTGTTTTGGTTAATTTTTGAAAAAGTATATTTATGTTTCATTTTTAAAGAATAGGAAGATAGGTGTTTGGTAAACTTTTTACTATTATTATTTAATTTTACTTATTTCCTCATTTGACTTCTTAACAGCAATTGATTGAAAAATAACTTTGAACTACTTTTTATTGCCTTTTGGTTTACTTTTAACTTTTTAATATTAATAATAATTTATATGAACTAAATTACTTTTAAAGAATATTTATATAAATTTACTATTATTTTTTTTATTTGACACCTGAATTAGATATGTTAATTTATTTTATTAATATTTATATAACTTCAATAATTTTTTTAAGTATTCTTAAATAATATTTTTTTTCACTTCAGTTTTTTTTAATATTGACATTTATATAAAAAAATCTCAAATATAATAATTTGTATTATTTAATAAAAATTAATTTTTTTTAAAGTTAAAAATTAAGTAAAATAATTCTCAATATTATTTATTAAATATTATTCTAAAATATAAAATATAAAAATATAAAAATAAAATTTTTAATATGATATATCTACACAAATTATATGACTAAATTAGACATTTTATTATTCAATAGTAATAACAAGTATAAAATTAACCAAACATTTTATTAATTTTATCAGCAATCAGCAACAGCAAGTAGAAATAAGTAATCAATAACAGCAATCAAAAACAATAATATTCAACAGTTAACGCAAACAGACCCTTAATTTTGATTTAGCAAACTTTATTAATCTTCTACCCGTCAAAAGCAAAAATTAAAAGGAGAAAATTAAAACAATGTGACATAGCCTAATATTAAAAGGAGAAAATTAAAACAATGTGACATAGCCTAATAAAAAAATTATAATAATTAAGAAAAAAATATTATATAAATTGTTAGATAAATTACTTTTTTTTATATGTCCATCTCATTATATTGCGGTTAAATCATTTGTTCGAGAAAAGGAAAGAGTCGGATTACTTTTGGGACCGCTTTATTTGTTTGACTGACTTCTTTATATTTGGCAATTTTTTTTAATTAACAACAAGAACAACCAACTTTGACCCTTTTTTCCGCATCTTAAAAATCTCAAAGGTAGGTGATGACCCCCTTGTCACGTGATTTCTTTTTCTTGTCTCTTTGCCCGACCTTGTAAGGAAAAGAAAGCTTTTATATCGGGTGCATTGGTCGTTGTATAAGACTTGAATTATCTACGAAGCAATATTTTTAAAAACATTAATACATGTATCGAATATTGATATTTTGATTATAATTAAAATTGATAATTTTAAAATAAAATTGATAGTTATTGAAATATAAAAATAATAGATATTAATTTTTATTTAAAAAATTATAAATTATATTTTAAAATTATCCATTTTAATTTTAATTGAAATACTAATCAAAATATTAAAATTTAGTACACCAACATATTCTCTATTTTTAAATAGAAAATAACGAGCAGTAATTACAACCAACATAATTTGCCTATCTAAGTGAATGCGGTTGCAAGTAATATAATTACAACGTCATCACTACTGTAATGCTACAGCTACAGATGTTGGAATAGTAGTTTGTTATTTAAATCTTTGTTATATACCGCAATAACATTCGTAAAAGTAAATATCTGAATACAAAGTTGTTCGGAAACCATACAATTTGGGAATCACATCCTCTTTATTTTGGTATTAAATAATCTACCTTTTAAACATTAACACTGTATTTGGATAAAATTCTTAAAAGATAAGAAAATTAGGGTGAGGAAAGTGGATGAGAGGATTATTAGAGGAGAAGAATATTTTTTATCATCTCTTGTGTTTGGAAATAGGAGATAGGAGGGAGGAAAATTATAAATTCTTTTATTTATGAAACGGTGAAAAGTATGGGAGAAGAACATAAAATTGTTATAAAATGTGTTGGAATAACAATTTTATCTTTTATAATAAATTATACTAAAATATTTTATTTATGTAAAATTGTAATTTTTAAATTATGTAAGGGGTAATTGAGTCATTTAATAAATTTAGTAAAAGAATTAACAACTTTCCTTTTATTTTTGGAGAAATTGGTTTTTGTGGGGAAGTGAGGATTAGGAGAATTAGGAACTTTCATTTTCCATATTCCATAAAGGACTATTTTTGCATTTAATTTGCAATGAATACTTTGGTTGAGCGTGCAAAAGCTAGAGGATGTATAGAAATTGCAGCTATACTTACCGTAAAATTCTCAGGCATCCGTGATTTTCTTTATTTGTGCATCTGTAGTAATCTTTTTTAAACTTTTGCTTTGGCAAAGCTGCGACATTTCTTTTCAGGAAATTTAGTCAGTGAAACTACCAGTTTATTTTTTTTGCCCATGTGGATCTGTTGCCATGTATCAGTAGATCCAGGATCCTTGTCTGCATCATGATTTCGACTATGGTGCAAAAGCTTGTCCAAATTCAGATTTTTTTAAACTATCAAAAGAAAAGGCTGGGAGCACATGAAAAAGAAGCCTGTGAGCAAAAAAGGTGAACACTGGATTTTTTTTTTTTTCAAAGGCAGGAATTACTTAACCAAGTTAAAATCCAAAACGACAGCAAGCATACAATAAAAAGCTGATTGTGATTTACCCCAAAAAAAAAAAAAATGAAGAAGCTGATTGTGAAGTAGGTGAATCGGAGAGACACGGAATACGACGCGGGAACAAATTTTAGTTGGCATTTAGGGCACAAACAATATCCTAACCCTTTGTGGCCAAACTATCAGAGTCATAAAGTTGATAAAAAGTCAATATAGAACACGGCTTCTTGCTTTTTTTGATTGCAGCTAGATCAGATTGGAAAACATTAGGTAACAATAGTTAACTTTAGTACGAAAAAAATCATTAGTAGTGTTCTGTATACAGATAAATTGTACACATAAACATATGACAACCTAAATAAATGTTAAGTGAATCCCGAAAATAATATTATAAATATAATGTGGTCTCATAAGTTGTACGAAGTTGTTTCGGTCTGATTGTACTGAATTGTCCATACTATGCACGAACTGTCCATATTAAAACATTCAGTTTATAACAGTCATTCGTAAATATAAGCAATCCTGTTCTACATTATTCGATAAATAACATCGCATATAGTATTTAACTAGGAATCGGTTTTTTAGCTAGTAAAATAAGTAGAACAAACCAAAAGGCTAATTAGGTGTACGCTAATTTCCAAGACCTGGCCGGTAATCAAACATAAATAAGATTGCCGGGGGAGTGTGAATCTGAATCGCATGCCATGGTTGCCGGCGTCGGCGATTAGAATCAGTTGTACTCCTAATGATTGTGAATAACATAATTAAATTAAGATGATTATATGGAGCCAGTATAATATATGTTTTGGCCGTTGGGCCTAGCATGATCCGCGTATGAATAGGCTGGACATTTTTTTCCTGCTACATAGATGTACCTTTTTGATTTAGCCATCGTGTTCTGCTTTTTTCGGCATCACATCAATAAAAGTAATTTCGGCCCTAAACTACTGGTATTGTGCTGGCTTCCAGGTTTCAATACTGTGAAAATAAAGTTCTATATGCTGCATATAGCTAATTCATATGTACAGTGAAAGAAAAGTTATTGACTGACTTACTTCTTATATTTTCACATAGGGCCTGAATTTAACCTTGTTTCGACTGTCTCCTACAGATTTGCAACTTATTCTTAGAGAAGACATGGTTGAAATTTCTTTTCATAAAATAGTAGCTTTTTAACTTTGAGTTTGCCACCCCAAAAAAAAAAAAAATGTATGCTATAGATCAAACTAGAGATACATCATATCCATGGCAAGCAATTGATCAGTATGTCAATGGTGGCAAAAATTAATTAACAGTATTTTCAATACAATTGATAACGTTTTATATTATGATGTTAACTTAAAGTTTTTTCCTTGATGAAATTAACCAGCACTTGGCTCAATCGTATCAAATTTGCAAATGAACATAAAATTAATTTTCAGAAAATTTAATATTTATTTTATAAACCAAAACCGAGAATAATGAAATGTTATTGCATTGATTATCATCTAAAATGTTATATGCCAAACTCAAAACTTATATCATCAAATCCATTTAACTGACCGAGATCTTGTGCTAGTGAGGTCATCTTTTACTGTGAATATTGATTTTCGAAGATGCATTTTTTTAACCTAGAAAAAAAGGGGTATATTTTTAGAATAAAACATCAATGGAAAAATAAAGATAAAAATTTGAGTCTTGTTACCCTGCCATCAATGGGCAATCAAAGTCAAAGCCCCCCGAAAAAAAGGAAAATCACTTGGGGGCGTTTCCTGTTGAAAAAAAAAAAAATCTCCACAAAACTAGTCGATAGTCTCGTTTTAAGTGTAAAAGTATTGTAGTCTCGAAATATCTCATTACTCCAATAGTGGTAATCTCGTATTACCATTAGAGAGGTAGATATAAGATTATTACCATTAAGATTAGTACTATAATGTTTTTAAAATTTGGGTCAATTGTTCCCTTACACATATTTGTTTAATTCGAAAAAATAAGCAAAAATTTTAGAAGTAAATCTAATGTAATATAACAAATATCACGGGTGTTATCTAATTAATTAATCAAAATATTTTCATAATAATAATTATTTTTTTGGGATCAAAATCGTAATAGTGATTGTAATGTTAAATAACAACTGCAACGATAAGGTTATTTAACATTACGGGGCCGTTGGTTTATAAATTGGAATGAGAATCTCAATGAGAATAAAAATCAAGCGGGATTAAAAACAGAATAACTAATTTTAAAATATGTTTAGTTTATTTCAGAAACGAAATCAAATTTCATTTATAATTATTTATTTCAATTTAGAATCATAATCAATATTAAATATATCATAACATCAATCACGATTAATATAAGAGAGATGTTATTAAAATTTTTTTAAAAATTAAATTTAAATTAAAAATTATGAAATAAAAAATAATATATAATATCAAATTAGAAACATTAAAATTACTATCAAAATAAAATTGTAAATGATATTATCATCAAGAATTAGTCTTCTACTAACACTACTACTACTACTACTACTACTAATAATAATAATAATATGTATTTTGTATTAATATTTAATGAAAAATAAAAATATTAACTATAATAATAATAATAATAATAATAATAATTATTATTATTATTATTATCATTATTAAAATGTATTTTATATTATCAATTATTAATTAAAAAATTATTATTTTAACAATAAAATATTTTGGTAAATATTTTTATTTTAGATTTAATATATTCATTTTATGGTTATTGTTAGGAAGTTGTTGTTGTTGTTGTTATTAACAACATGAATTTTCTATTAATATTTTCTAAAAAAACGTATTTTTCATATTGTCATTATTTTCATAGGTAATTTAATTGTTATCATAATTTTAAATTCTTAATGCAATTAAATGCATAATTTAATTATTTATTATTGTAATCATTATTATATTATTATCCTTATTATTGCATATAAGATTATATTATGATAAATACAAAAAATAAATTTTATATGTATAATTGTTTACTTGTTTTTTTTTTTTAAATATGTGTGTATGTATATTATTAAGAAAAAAAAATAAGAATGAGATTACCACTTATTAAATATTAGAAATTGCGAATCATTCATTTCTATTCTTATTGTATCGTAAAAAACACTCCAATCAAACAGTCTAAGAAGCCCTATTGGCCATACAAGAACAAGCAGAAAAAAAAAAGAGATTGGTGGAAATTGAACCCTCATCTCGTAGTTGAGGGGCACTCTCCATAATTACTATAGCAAATAGTCAACCTCTTAACATTACGATTACTACTATTACGATTTTGGTTGCTCAAAATTTCCGCACAGGCACGACCTATAGTTATTGGGAGATGGGCTGAAAATGGCTATAAAAGAATGGGTGAATCGGTCACGCTGCTTAAAACATCCCCCAGCCCATTTTGTTTAAATTGGATTGAAGACTCTCCGGGGTCTCTACCAAGTTCTTTTGATGCTTTCTGCCTTTTTCTTATCAAGGTCTTGTTGACTCCGATTTATGATAATTTATGATATTGATTCGTTTTTTGCCGTTTATTTTTGTTTTTTGGTCATGTGTTTGTTCCAAGAACGGGACTCACACCGGCGGCAGCAGAAGCCAGAAAAACCAGATACTTTGGGTCTGTCGAAAGAATCAGAAAACTTGTAGCAATTAAGGTCTGTTTGGAGACGCTGTCAGTTTTTTATTTCTGCTTTTTAATTTTTGTTTTTTTTTTTTGCTGTTTACTGAATTTTTGTGTTTATTGCTGTCAATTTTTGTTTTTTTTTTCTATAAGAATAAAAAAATAGGTAGAAAAAGGATAGTGAGAGAAATGGTAAAAAGAGTATAAATATAGAGAGTAAAAATGGGAGAGAGAGAGAGAGAGAGAAAGAGGGTAGAGAAAGAATGAGTAGAGAGAGAAAAATGAGAGAGAAAGAGAGAAGAAAGAGAATGAGTAGAGATAATGACATAAAGAGAAAAGGTTGAGAAAGAATGAGTAAACAGAATAGTAGAGAGAGAAAATGAGAGAGAGAGGGTAGATAGAGAATGAGTAGAGAAAATGACAAAGAGAGAAAAGAGAGAGAGGGTAGAGAGAGAATGAGTAGAGAAAATGACAAAGGGAGAAAAGAGAGAGACGGTAGAGAAAGAACGAGTAAAGAGAATGATAGAGAGAGAAAAAAATGAGAGAGAGAGGGTAGAGAGAGAATGAGTAGAGAGAATGGTAAAACAAGAAAAAAGTGAAAGAGTCTGGGTAGAGAGAGAATGAATAGAGAGAGAAAAAGGAGAGAGTGAGAGGTTAGAGAGAGAATGAGTAGAGAGAGAAAATAGAGAGAGAGAGGGTAGAGAGAGAATGGTAGAAATAGAAAAAAAGGGAGAGAGGAGAGAGAGAATGATAGAGATAGAAAAAGGAGAGAGAGAATAGAGAGAGAATGAGTAGAGAGAGAAAATAGAGAGAGAGAGGGTAGAGAGAGAATGGTAGAGATAGAAAAAAAGGGAGAGAGGAGAGAGAGAAAATAGAGAGAGAGAGAGGGTAGAGAGAGAATGGTAGAGATAGAAAAGGGAGAGAGAGGGTAGAGAGAGAATGAGTTGAGAGAGAATGAGTAGTGAGAGAAAAAATATAGAGGGATAGAGAGAGGATGAGTAAAGAGAGATATGGTAAAGGGGGTGGATAGAGAAAGAAAATGTTGTGAGAGAAAGTATAGAAAAAAAAGTGAAAAACAAAATCGGAAAGCTATTTTTATTGTTTTCCCAATTTGATTTTTTTCTTTGAAAAACACTTTTAACTTTTCAACAAAAAACAGAAAACAGAATCAATAACAAACATGTTTCCTATTTTTTTGTGAAAAATAAACAGAAAACAGAAAACTTAAACCACTCCAAACGGGTCCTATTTTTATTGTTTTCCCAATTTGATTTTTTTCTTTAAAAAACACTTTTAACTTTTCAACAAAAAACAGAAAACAGAATCAATAACAAACATGTTTCCTATTTTTTTTGTGAAAAATAAACAGAAAACAGAAAACTTAAACCACTCCAAACGGGTCCTAAATATTTTCATTAGGCTTTCTCACCAAATCAAACTATCTTTTCCTTTTCTTAACAATTTATTGTCTCTTTTATCGTATCTTCTAATTTTCTGATAAAACGTTTGGCTTCTTGATATCTTTTCTTGGTTTATATTTTGCTTTTATTTTCATATTATTTTTACAGGTCTATTTTGTGATATTGTAGACGACTGTTCCTGGGGCCACAAAAGTGAAGCAGCCTGATGTTAAAATCATGCCAAAATTATATCTTCTTCTCTTTTTTGTTTCCCCCTTCTCTCGTAAAACTTATGCTTTTTTTTTTTAAGTGTTTTTTTCAATTTAATTTTCATTGTTTTTAATGTCCGGAATATTGCAGCCTTTCTTGAAAGGAGCCTAGTGAAGGGAGGGTGATCAGGTAAAAAATAGGCACAATATAGTTGTATCTATACATATTTATATTTTAAATGTTCGTTTACTTTAAGAAGCATTTTGTGTCGCGAAACACATTACTCGAAATTGTCGTGTGCGCTGATACTGATGGTGTGGTCCGCTTAAAATCACAGGGCAGTGCTTGACAGGTTGATTGTTATGCTACTTAGTTTGAAAGTGTGTGAGCATGTTTTTTATGCCTGAGAATGTTATGAATTACTACTTATCCTTTCTAAATCACATCAGGTGAATTTGATCTGAAGTTTGAAATCTAAATGCCTCCCATTGTTTTTGATCATTATGAATAATGTGTTCTTGTTTTTTTTCTGGTTGTAGGAGGGGGTGTGATGATTCTCAATAGTTATCATCGTCTCCTTTGAGTTTTCCTCTTTTTTAATTTGTTATAGTTTGTTATTGATTACCATTGGACACGAGATTATGCCGCACTGATGAGAGGATTTTTTTATGGCTAGAACTGAAAGGGTATTTTGTGTCAACTAGTGTGGAATGTAGAGAACAGGCATGACACTTTCTAAATTCTGTCATTGCGTTTAGTTTACTGTGGAATCCCAAATCTGGTGAAGAGAAAACTTACGTCTCAAGAAACTGTTGTTGTGTAAGTGAAGTTGGCCTTGAGCTTGGTTTAGTTCCAGCAGCAACAAAGAAGCAGCTCCATGAACAGAACAACAACACCAGCAACAGCAAAGGAGCAGAACAAGCAGCATCAGTGGAGCCAATGATCTTCCAACAGCTGTAGCTCACCTTCCAGCAAAGAAAGCAACTTAAAAGTCAACAAAAGAGGCTTGAGCTGACTGCACATCACAGCTATGATCTCAGCAAGGAGTTAGAAGCAGAAGAGGCAAATCACAACAGCAAAACACCATGTGACAGCAGCAATTTCAGTTACTAGGAAAGGAACATGTAGCAGCAACTTAATATGTAACCAATAGCAATCTAAAGTAATTGTAGAATTTTCATGTATTAAAATAAGCAAATGGTGTAATGATGTGGTACTTGGCTCAAGAACTAAGCTTGTATCCCTTTAAATCTGTTTTATGCCATTAAGAAGCATAATAGAAGAGAATTGCTTGTTATGACTAGAAGCTGTCCTGCATTAAAGTTTTCTCTGCAATTCCAAACACAAAACAAGCACTAAAAACACCCAAAATCAACAGTGGTATCAGAGCTCTATTTGATCTTAGAGGGCCTGTACTGCAAATACTAATACATTCAAATACAAACCTGAAATTTGGAGTCCAAAAACAGCCATGTCTGAAACAATAGAAACACCATCTCCAAGCTCTAATTTACCTCCAACAATACCAGCAAATCCAACCATTTCAACCACAAATATATCCTTTCCAGCTCCACTTACTTTTAATGGGGAAAATTATGATTATTGGGCTGTCAGAATCAAAGCCTTTCTAATGGTTTATGATTTATGGCAGATAGTAGAGATGAGTTATTCTCCTCCAGAAACAATAGCACAGTTAACTGAAGATGAAAAAGCTTTAAACAAGGAAAGAGCAACAAAGGATATAAAAGCTCTAACCTTGATACATTCCTCAGTAACTGAAGCAATTTTTCCTAGGATTGTTGCTGCCAAATCTGGAAAGCAGGCATGGGATACCCTGCAGGAGGAGTTTAAAGGTTCAGAGAGAATACGAGTAGTTAAACTGCAATCCTTGAGAAGGGATTTTGAAAATCTCAAAATGAAGGACGATGAAACAGTAAAGATTTTTTCTAGAAGATTGCAGGAGTTGACAAACTAGCTCAAGTTGAATGGTGAAGTAGTTGGAGATCAAAGAGTAGTTGAGAAAATCCTTAGAAGCTTACCAGAAAAGTTTGATGCCATTGTCACTTCTATATCAGATCTCAAAGTTTCTGAGTTACTTGGGGCTTTAGAGTCTCATGAACAAAGGATGATCAGCAGATGGCACACGAGCACAAAAGGTGATTGGAGTAAAGTGGATCTACAAAGTGAAGCTCAATGCAGATGACACACTTAATAAAAACAAAGCCAGATTGGTGTCCAAGGGATATTCACAACAGGAAGGAATTGATTTCATAGAAACCTTTGCTCATGTAGCAAGGTTAGATATAATCAGGCTACTTCTTGCCTTTGCAGCTCAGAAAAATTGGAGGTTGTATCAGTTAGATGTCAAATCTGCATTTCTCAATGGTTTCCTTCAAGAAGAAGTTTACATAGAGCAGCCTGAGGGATTTGAACAGAAAGAAAAAGAAGGATGGGTCTATAGGCTACATAAAGCCTTGTATGGGCTTAAACAAGCTCCAAGAGCTTGGTATAACAGGCTGGATCAATACTTTTCAGATCATGGGTTCAAGAGTAGTGCAAATGAACATACATTGTATGTGAAGCAGCTACAAGGGTCAGACATACTGATTGTATCAGTTTATGTTGATGATTTGTTAATTACAAGCAACAACACTGATGCAGTAGAGAAATTCAAGAAAGAAATGCTACAAGAATTTGAAATGTCTGACCTTGGAGAGCTTAATTATTTCCTAGGCATGGAGGTAAAGCAAAGCACAGCTGGGATCTTTATCTCACAGCATAAGTATGCCTTGGAGATTTTGAAAAAGTTCAAAATGGAAAGTTGCAAGCCTACAACCACTCCTCTACCAGCCAAACTCAAGGTCACAAAGTCAGATGGAACAACAATGAAGAATGCAAAGCAATATAGGAGTTTGGTTGGCAGTTTACTATACTTAACTGCTACTAGGCCTGATTTAATGTTTGCTGCAAGCTTGCTTTCTAGATACATGCAAAGCCCAACAAAAGTGCATTTTGGAATTGGCAAGAGGGTACTAAGGTACATTAAAGGCACAACAGATTATGGAATCATGTATGAAGTTGGACATGAATTAAACTTGCATGGATACACTGATTCAGATTGGGCAGGGTGCTTAGATGACATGAAAAGCACTTCAGGATACTGTTTCTATCTTGGATCAAGTGTAATCACATGGAATTCAAGAAAGCAAGATACAGTTGCTCAATCAACAGCAGAGGCAGAATACATATCAACATATATAGCAATTAATCAGGCAATATGGATAAGGAAGATACTTGCAGACCTGAATGAGGATATAGTTGAGCCAACTGCAATCTTTTGTGACAGCAAATCAACTGTTGCAATGACAAAAAATCCAGTCAGCTATGGAGAACAAAGCATGTTAAAGTGAAGTACCATTTCATTCGAGAAGCTGAGCAAACGCACCAGGTGACAATTCAGCATTGTAGTGGAGATATGCAAGTTGCTGATATCTTCACCAAATCACTTCCTCAAGACAGATTCAGCATGTTCAGAATGAAGCTTGAAGTTTCAAGGCACAACTTCAAGAAGGAGTGTGGACAATAATAAATGGAAACGAACAAGCATATTCCACACCTATATTCGATCTGGAGATCGCAGTTGTAAGTTGGTTATTGATGGAGGGAGTACCATGAATGTTATTGCGAAATCTGCTCTTTCACGATTAAACCTTAAGGCAGAACCACATCCGCAACCATTCCGTGTAGTTTGGGTAAATAAAACCACCTTACCAGTCACT
This sequence comes from Carallia pectinifolia, assembly GCA_037832335.1. NCBI lineage: Eukaryota > Viridiplantae > Streptophyta > Magnoliopsida > Malpighiales > Rhizophoraceae > Carallia > Carallia pectinifolia. The sequence goes on from CM075451.1 coordinate 7,043,990, forward strand.
GAGCGGTGTTTAGTTCCCATCCAGTTAGGTAACTATAAGGATAAGGTTTATTGTGATGTTCTGCCCATGGATGTAGCTCATATTCTCTTAGGTCGTCCTTGGCTCTATGACCTTAATGTGACCAATCATGGTCGGGAAAATACTTATGTCTTTAAGTATTAAGGCAAAAATATCATTCTGAACCCAGCTAAACCCTCTGTTAAGGACACAAGGCTGAAACCCAAATCTCTTCCCCCTGTTTTTGCCAATAAAGGTCTTCACATTTTAGATCATAAGGCCTTTGAAAGGGAGTTAGGGAGTAATGACTATTTGATAGTTGTTGTTTCCAAAGAGGTTATTCCACATTCGAGCACACCTCGAGCTGTTCTTCCTTCTGCTTTTGATAAATTACTCAAAGAATTTGTGGATATTATGCCTGATGACCTTCCCAAGGAGCTCCCACCCATGCGAGACATACAACATGCCATTGACTTAGTTCCTGGTTCACAGTTACCTAATCTTCCACACTATAGGATGAACCCAAAAGAACGTGAAGAGTTAAATAGGCAAGTAGAAGAATTGTTGTCTAAGGGCTTTGTACGACATAGCCTTAGTCCTTGTGCTATTCCTGCTTTGTTGACCCCTAAAAAGGACGGGTCATAGAGGATGTGTGTTGATAGTCGAGCTATAAACAAGATCACCATCAAGTACCGATTTCCCATTCCTAGGCTAGAGGATATGTTGGATATGCTAGCTGGTTCTAGTTGGTATTCTAAAATAGACCTTCGTAGTGGCTATCATCAGATACGCATTCGGCCTGGGGATGAGTGGAAGACTGCGTTTAAAACGCAGGATGGATTATATGAGTGGCTAGTCATGCCTTTTGGGTTATCAAATGCTCCTAGTACATTTATGAGGATTATGACTCATGTTCTGAAGCCATTCATAAATCGATTTCTAGTGGTCTACTTTGATGACATCCTAATCTACAGTAAGTCTGAGAAAGAACACTTAGATCACTTGCGGTTAGTTTTTCTTACTCTTAGAGAAGCTAAACTGTATGCTAACCTTAAAAAGTGTACATTCTTGCAGTCTGAAGTGTTATTCTTAGGATTTATTATTTCTACTCGTGGTATAGCTGCGGATCCTGAAAAGGTTCGGGTCATTCGAGAGTGGCATGAGCCTAAGTCTTTTACTGAAACTCGCAGCTTCCATGGTTTAGCCTCCTTCTATCGGAGGTTCATTAGGGGATTCAGTACCATTATGACCCCTATTACTGATTGCTTGAAAAAGGGAGAATTTCAGTGGTCTAGTAAAGCTTCCATAACTTTTAAAGACATCAAAAAGCAAATCAGTGAAACTCCTGTTCTGAGTCATCCCGACTTTAATAAGGTGTTTGAAGTTGCTTGTGATGCTTCGGGAGTTGGCATTGGAGGAGTCCTGAGTCAGGAAGGACACCCCATCGCTTTTTTCAGCGAAAAACTCAATGAAGCGAAGCAGAGGTACTCTACATATGATAAGGAGTTTTATGCTATTGTCCAATTTTTGCGTCATTGGAGGTACTATTTGCTTCCTAAGGAGTTTGTTTTGTTTTTTGATCATCAAGCTTTACGTTATTTGAATTCTTAGAAGAAATTAAATGCTAAGCATGCTAAATGGGTTTAATTTCTTAATGAGTATTCTTTTGTGCTTAAACATTGTTCTGGTATAGAAAACAAAGCTGCTGATGCTTTGAGTAGAGTTGTATGTGTTCTTCAAGAGTTGCATGCTCATGTTGTAGGTTTTGAGAGATTGCATGATGAGTACCCTACTTGTCCTGATTTTGGTCTTATATTTCAGTTTGTTTGTGAATGCAATTGTAGGGACTATGTTGATTTTGTTGTGCATGATGAATTTTTATTTAAAGCTAATAAGTTGTGCATTCCACGTACATTACTCCGTGACTTTTTAGTTTGGGAAATGCATGCTGGTGGATTAGCTGGTCATTTAGGAAGGGATAAGACCATTGCACTTGTTGATGATAGGTTTTACTGGCCTTCTTTGAAGAGAGATGTGTCTAGAATTGTGTCATAGTGTCGCACTTGTCAAGTTGCTAAGGTTAAAAAGCATAACACTGGTTTGTACACACCACTTCTTGTTCCACATGCACCTTGGTGTGATGTTAGTATGGATTTTGTGCTTGGTTTGCCTAGGACAGGTTGTGGTAATGATTGCATCCTTGTGGTTGTGGATAGATTCTCTAAAATGGCTCATTTCATTCCATGTAATAAGTCCACTGATGCATCTCATGTTGCAAAATTATTTTTTAGAGAAATTGTTAGATTGCACGGTTTAGCTGTTTCCATTGTGTCTTATAGATATGTTAAATTTGTGAGTTATTTTTGGAAAACACTTTAGAAATTGTTTGGGACTTGTTTAAAATTTTCATCTGCATTTCATCCTCAAACAGATGGTCAAACTGAGGTAGTTAACCGAAGTTTGGGAGACTTACTTAGGTGTTTAGTGGGTGAAAAACAAGGTAATTGGGACTTGATTTTACCAATAGCTGAGTTTGCCTACAATAATTCTGTTAACCGTTCTACTGGTAAGAGTCCATTTGAGATTGTACATGGTTATACTCCTTGCACACCTGTTGACCTCGTTCCCCTTCCTCCTAATCTTCGTTCTTCTGAGCTTGCTAAAAATTTTGCTACACACATTCATAACCTGCATGCTGAGATTAGACGCAAAATTGCTTTAAGTAATGTTGATTATAAGCTTGCTGCTGATGTACATCATCGAGATAAACAATTTCATGTTGGTGATTTTGTCATGGTTCGCATTCGTTCTGAGCGATTCCCTAAAAATAAGCCCAAAAAGTTGCAAGTTCGAGCCATTGGCCCATACTCCATCATTGAAAAACTTGGACCTAATGCATATTTACTTGATTTACCAGCTGACTTGAATATTAGTCCTATTTTCAATGTGGAGGATTTGACACCTCACCGAGGCACTTTCGAGCCTCATTCGCTGCCTTCTAGTCTCTTTGCAGGTATAGTTGTGCCAAATGCGCCTACTTTTACTACACGTGCCGAGGATATTGAGACTATCATGGATGATGAGTACGTTGCTTCTTCTCATGGAGGATTTCGACGTTTTCTTGTTCAGTGGAAAGGTCGTCCTGCCTCTGATGCTACTTGGGTTCCTGAGGATGATCTTCGATTGATGGATCCTGAGTTGCTTGATGCTTATTTGGCGTCTTTCTCGACGGAGTTGAGTTCTTTTCAACCAGAGGGGAATGATGCAGTTGCAGTTGTTGATAGGGATTTCTTCTCCCGGAAGAAATTCCGAAAGTTTTGGTCCACGTAGGATAGGATTTGTTATTCAGTTATTAGATTCTATCTTATTTAGGACGTGTTAAGTACATGTTTATTTTTCAGTTATTTCCATAATTATCTGTTAGCAGTTATTTGTTTTCGTTTAGGATTTATCTGTTGAGCTCTATAAATAGAGCTTGAACCTTTGTTATTTTTCAGACTTTATGCAATTGAATACTGATTACAGACAATTTTCTCTCGAGTGGATTCTCGTTTATTTTCGGGTGGATTCCCGAGTGTTTTAGTTGTCGGGTGGATTCCTGACTTAGGTTGTTCTTCCAATTCGTCTTACATCAGTAGTCAAATTGACTGAAAGTTTGACATACAAGAAGAAGGGTGTGTAGCTCCAACGAGAGTTCAAAATTCCATCTGGGATGGTGGGACCTCCCACTACGTGGGCTAAACCCACCCACAACAATATACATTTATACATTTTAATAATGTTAAATAATAATTAATTAAATAAATTCAAACGGTATAAATAATATATTAATAAGTGAAAAATTAAAAATTTAAACTATCAATTTTTTTGATTGTGCCATCTTTTTTTAATCAATTAGTTTAAATTTATAAAAATTAAAAAAAAAAAAACTAACCGGATTGCCTTTTTTTTTTTTTGGTCATGACTAATCGCGTTGCTTAAAATGTACGAAGGTCCCATTTTAATGGGCAGATGGGCTGAAAATGGCTTGTAGATAATGGGTGATTAAGGTTGCTTATATTTTGCGCCCAGCCCATTTTATTAGGAGATGGCCTGATAACGACTTTAGAAGGACGCCTGTATGCTGAGTAGGTTAATAAAGGAAATATTAATATTTTTAATTTTAAATTTTTTTTATATTTGAATTTTAAATTTTTTTGATATTTCATTTAGGTTTTAAACTTTTTAATTTTTTATCAAATCAATCCATCTGTTTACTAAAAGTGATTAATCTATTAAAAAATAATTTTAATTTTACAAAAAATTATTTAAAAAAATATTAAATATATTTTTTATCAAAAATATGCATGTTACTTATTTAATTCGTATATTTGTTGATTAAAAAAATATTTAATGTACATATTTTGTTGATGAAAAAAATATTTAATTCATATATTTAACTTTTTTTAAATGATTTTTATTAAATTAAACTCATTTATTAATCGATTGACCACTTTTTATAACTTAAAGGACTGATATAATATGAAATCAAAAAATTTAGAATTCAAATGAAATGTGAAAAAAATTTAAAACTCAAACGTAAAAAAAACTTAAAAATTTATAATTAAAAATATTAATATCTCGTTAATAACGGGAATTTTTCTCCATACCCACAAAAAAAAAAAATTGATACGCTCCGACAGGTCGTGTGGCATGCGAAGTTACTCCATTCCACCGTGGATGAGGAGAGCCCTCCTCTTCCTAATACGGAAGTTCTCAACGGTCCCAAAGCCCAAATCAAATGGGAGTCCTACGCTTCAGTCATTTTTCTATATATATTTCGAACTCCGCCACGCTGAATCTACACTTTCCCCAGGCCGCTCCTCAATTTCCATCTCTTCTTCTTCTTTTTCTTCCTCCTCCTTTTCTTCTTTCTTGTTCTTCTCCTCCAGAAAATATACGTTATTGCCCTTCGTTTGCCGGAAATTCTCACGATCTTTTCTACTGCTTCGATTCTTTTGACAAGGATCTTCTGTAAAATTCCTTTTCCCCTTTTCGATATTCTCTTCCTCTTCTCTTACCTTATCAGGGTCTTCTCGGACCCAGTTTTATGATAATTTGATCTTCTTGATGCTTTTTTTTTTTGGCCCGTTTAATAATGTGTTTTCGGCGTCTGTTTGTTTCAAGAATGGGACTCGCACTAAGCGGCGGAAGCAAGAATTTCCTCTTGTGGTTCTGTTAGTATAACCAGAAAATTTGTTGCCATTCTCGTTACAGTTTTTCACAAAATCAAACTTTCTTTTTTAATTTTATTTTCTGGAAAATTTATCTAGTTTTTATCGTCTTTTCTAAATTTCTGATTAATTTCTTAATTTCAGTTATTAATTAATAATCTTTTTCTTGGTCTATTTTTTCGCTTTTATTTTATTCTAAATTTCTGATTAATTTCTTAATTTCGCTTATCAATAATCTTTTTCTTGGTCTATTTTTGCTTTTATTTTATTTTGCGATGTTGCTGCAGAGGAATAATCCAGAGGCAGCGTCAGTGAAGCGGCCTGTTGTTAAGGTCATGCCTAACTCTCTGTTTGTTTCTTGTTCGTTTTTCCGTTCTCTTGGCAAAAATCTTTCCTGTTTTTATGCGTTTTTCCAATTTAATTTTCGTTGATTTTAATGTCCAGAATATGTTGAGTCTATCCGTCTCTCGGTTTCATACTTTTTTTAATAGTTTTTGTAGATTATTTTGATACTCCTTTGTATGGGTGGTGATGATATTCTGAATTCTTCAAGTTATGCTTATGACTGAATATAATGTATACTAACTCCATTCCTTTCAGGTAAATTTGTTCTGAAAGCTAGATGAATATAATAGTGGGTTCATAAATTTACTCTAGCACTTGTGAGAAATTGTATTAATAGTTCACATTTAATATAAATCTTTATGATAAAACTTACTTACCAAACAAGCAAAATTGATTTTCACTTTTCAGTTCTTTCTTTCTACTTTGATATTATAATAAAATGTATGGTTAATTTATTCTTTCATGTCTTCTAATTTGCTATTTTTTTGAATTTTTACAGAAATGTTATAGAATAAAGTCGAGACTTTCGCTCTTAAATACTATTCTTACTACCAATAAAATTATACCTCGTGGGTTGTTCTTTATCAATTTTCAGCTTTTACTTTTACTCAAGTTTTGCTTTTCGAATTTGTATATTGTTGAAAAACTTCATACATTTTTTTTTGGTCCAAACTTCATACATTTTTTTCACCCCCCATTTTTTACCGCAGAGTGGAACGCTAATAGGGACGTCACTTGCCCAGAAAGCTGTGGATAATTTGGTTTTGGGCTCCGTTTCAAGCCCATCCTGCCCTCGGACACGAGCCATTACCCAGGCAAGCTCTTGGAACAACCCATTTCTAATCGGATATCCGGATTACGGACGTTGCTGTTCCTTTTTTTTTTTTGTTTCCTTGCTCTCGGTCTCCAACTCTCCTCCGTCATCGACACACTTCCGTTCTTTCCTGTGGTTGCCGCCACGCTCTCAGCCTCTCACTTCTTCTCCTCTAATTCTTAGGAGTAAAACAGGAAAGAGAAGAATCATGGAGGATTCTCCGCAACTACGAGTTCAGAAATTCGAAGAACTTCCCTCGCCTACAGTCTTTGCGTCTCAAATTGAATCCCGAAACGTGCCCGCTGTAATTTCGAATTCAATTTCCTTCCCAATCACAGTTGCCGTCTCTTTCTATTTTCTGTTTGGACTTTGCTGACTTTATTTTTTTTTTCTTGCGAAAATTGAAAGGTATTCAGCGGCTGTATTAAGGATTGGAAAGCATTCACCAAGTGGAATCCAGCTAATGGCGGCCTCGATTATTTGCAGGTCATTCTCTTTCTTTGGAATTACTGCTGCTCTTTCCTCGTCTCTCTTTTTCAGTTCGTTGATAATTTTTTGATGTATGTTTAATTGTTTAGGAAAGGGTAGGATCATGCCTTGTGGAGGCTATGATGTCTAGAACGGCGCCTGTTTTTTATGGTGATATCAGAAGCCACGAGAGGGTGAGGCTTGTTCTGGTTTCTATATATGCTTATTCCTAATCTCTTGCATTTAGGTGCTTACATGGTTGTTAATTTGCTTTGGTTTTGTAGGTTCCATTACCATTTTCCACCTTTATTGACTTTTGTAAGCAGAGGTTGCAATGCTCCGATGATCGTGGCGGTGCTGCTTTTGATTCAGAGAGGCATGAGCTTACAGACTTTGGTGCAGAGCCGGATGCTTTTCTCTCCGGCATGGCTTCTCAACAAATTTATTTAGCACAGGTTCCAATATTGTGGTTTTTACAAATTTATTTAGACATCCAATGTCATTTACATGGTTCCTCTGGTTTAATATCTCTGCCATCATTGTTTTTTTTGGATGTGCAAGGTTGCATTTCTCCAAAGGTTTTTTTTTTGGGGGGGTTGTGGGGGAGGCGAGTCAATATTGTGCTGAATTTGAGATCTTTGCTATTCAGGTGCCAATTATGAATGCGGAAGATCAAGAGAGGGTCCAATTGGAAGCTCTTGGGGAAGACATTAAAATGGTTTACGCTGCTTTCTTTTCATTTCGTTTACACCTTTATGGCTTTCTAGAAAGAACCAGTTGTTACGGTTGGCGGTTGTTTATTTATTTATTTTTTTGTACCAGCCGAGAACTTTGGATGCAAAAGAACTAGCATCTGTCAATTTGTGGATGAACAATGCCCAATCTAGAACGAGTACTCACTATGATCCTCACCATAACCTTTTGTGCATCGTTGCTGGCCGCAAACAAGGTTCTTTTACTTTCTCCCTTTTTTTTTGTCGATTCTATACAAGAAAATTTTCCATTCTATTGATAAACTTAGATTTACTTGAAAAAAATGATTACTGTCATTGTATATCCTTTGTGAAAGAAATGTTTGCTGATCTTCATTGTTTTTCTCACATTTTTAGTTCAAGCTTCATGGTTGAGGAGTTTCAATCAGACATTTCCTTTCTCTTTGCCGATTTTTAAAGTTGGGAATGGCCATTAGTTGAACTATTTTGCCTTTTGTGTCCTGTTATTGAAGCTTAATTGTTATTCAACAGAATGACAAAAACAAAAAGGAAACAATTTTAGAATCTGTTTGCCGCTGCCGATTTTAGTGGATTTGTCCTTCATTATATGGTTTTAACTTTAGGCATGTGCTTACACACCAGAACAAGCTTATATTTTTATTTTTATTTTTTTCAGTTTTTTGGGCTCTTTATGTACATTGTGGTAATATTTTTGAGTTGCAGTTGTCCTATGGCCTCCTTCTGCAAGTCCTCTCTTATATCCAATGCCTTTATATGGGGAGGCCTCCAACCACAGGTATGTTGCTTCTTGTATAAGTACTGGAAATTGATCACAGGTTTTTAACTTTTAAATCCTTCCTTGTCTACCAGGATGGCCTTGTTTTATGGCATCTTAGTTTATAGATTGTCTGAAAATCTGATTTTTCTTATCTATTTTCTTTTTGGCTGGTAGTGCTGTTGGCTTAGAGAATCCTGATTTCTCTTTGTATCCACGAGCAAAATGTTCCATGCAATTCTCTCAGAAGGTTGTTCTCCATGCAGGTGATGCCCTTTTCATTCCTGAAGGCTGGTAAGGTCAAAGTAATACTTTTCTGAGTCAATTGCCTGTATTAGATGCCTTCCTGCCTTGTTTAACATAATGCTATATTTATGAGGCTTTTTATGTCATGCTTGCCTCTATTCCAAGTTTTCTATTCATTTTGCTTTAATGGAAAAAGGTAAAATGACAGAAATCTGATATGCGATCTTTACTTTGTCCAAGGCCTGATTAGTTAAGACGTTAATTTTTAGGCTTAATGTCCTTGACGATGAGGATGTAAGAAGAAAGAGGCCTTGACAATTGCAAGTAGGGTTTTGGTACAATGATTTCTTACTGGCCCAGATGATAAAAAGTGGATAGATAAGATTGTCAAAAGATGTGAACTTCATAGTCAGCCCCTGGATGTTTTCTTTTGACCAGTTGTTGCTGGCCAGAACTTATGGAAATAGTTTGGATCTTTTACTTCTAAATGGCTGATTGTTGTCGGTAGGATTGTAGACTATCTTTCTGGAATGCCTATATTTAGTTTAAATATTATTGTTTCGAATTGTTTCAGGTTTCACCAGGTAGATAGTGATGATTTGACCATTGCTGTCAACTTTTGGTGGCGGTCCAACACAATGTCTAGCATGTTAGAACACATGGATTCTTATTATCTACGCCGAATATTAAGAAGGTATTCTTTGTTCCTTATCCCTCAAATTGTTTAACCTTCTTATCCTCCATTTTCTTTATGTCGGTTTGCTTCCCTTTTTGTTAGGTGATTGCTATTTAGCATTATTTCTATAGTAAGCTGACCTGGTTCTTTAATTTTGTTTCATCAACAAACTTCAATTGCTTATCAAATTGTTGCTGAGAATTCAAGATTGGTGGACAACGAAATGGTATGTCTATTGGCTTGAGGTGTTTGTTGTTACTGCTACTGTTATCAGCACCTTGTTGAGATTAGTGATCTTTTTTATCATTCCTTCGTCACTTTAAAATTTGTAATATTTTGGCTTCTGTGGATCACTTTGGCATCAAAATAGTTTTCATTTGTATTTTCATTCAAACCGTGCTATTTAAGTGCCTTGTTGTTTATTTGTTGCTTTTCTACTAGGTAAATATTTTACAACAGTTCTTTGAAAAAGTTTCAGAGTTTCTAGCAGGCTTACAAAAGGCTTTGTAAACTCTGCCAGAGTCTCTGGTTGTTGAGCCAACATGCTTGGACTAAGATCATTACAGGCCTCATATTGACAATTTGCCACTCAGATTTCTTGAATTCAATCCAGTATAAAATATTGTTTGTATTTCATTTGTCCTTCTTGTCTCTTGTTTAATTTGCTGATAATAAATATTACCTTGCATTATTGGCAACTAGGACAGAACCAGTTACTCCCTAAGGCTGCTTTTCCTGTTATGGAGAGACAGAGTAGGCGTGTATCTGAGCTACCTAGTTGTGGAGAAACTGGTTAGTTTCAATTATTCCTTTTATGTTCTCCATTTATTCAAGAGGAATTTCTAGCTTGCTTTATGCGAGCATTTCCTGGTGTTGTACTGACGATGTTGTTACTAGGTCATGCACACAGCGCACATGAAAGACGAGATTTACTGGGAAACAACCAACAGGGAATTCTTAGGCTGCATGAATTGGAACCACGTGCTCTCCAGGCTCTTCATGAACTTGTTTTTTTAGTTCACAATCATGTAAAGATCAATGACCAGGATTCATCCCTGCAATCAACTTCAACTAATGATCATACAGTTTGTATGAAAGATGCATATAATCAAATTGCAACAAGCAATTTATATCTCCTGAAGAGTGATCCAATTGCTAAAATTCTATGGACTCTTGATGCAAGTACTCTGCAAAATGTCCTTCTTGCCATGGCGGTTAGTTTGCACTCCCTTAAATAGCTTACACTTTTTAGAAAAGGATGAAATTGTTGTTTTGACAATGTGGTAGTTACTCATCTATCCTGAAATTAGCTCCAGTTATGCTACTTATCTGTTCTCCAATTATGCATGGATTATGTTTGATCTCATAACACTTTGTGTTTGAGATTTTCAGATAGTGTATGAGTATATCCTCTTTTTTCTTTCCAGCACAATTTTCGAAGAACCTTGGAGGCCCTGATACTGCACTTGCTTTCACCAGTAGGGGCGGAAGTACTCACACGAAAATTTGATGAGATGGATCAACAGACATCTGAAGAAATGAGGTACTTGCCGAACTCATGAAGACCACTAAAGTCACTAGAGAAGTACATAACAGGCTTATTTTAATATTTTTGGAATTGTCAATGGTGATTTCAGGAACAAGTTCTACAAGGCATTTTATGGTGCATTTGATGACCAATTTGCTGCAATGGATGCAATTCTAAAGGGGAAAGAGTCATTTGCCTCGCAGGTAATTCTTATTCATGTTGGAAGTTGTCTAATGATGCTCGCTCTATTTGTTGTCAAGTTTCAAAACTGATTTATATAGCAGGCATGTAGGTATTAATAATTGCAGGTGAAATCCCTGTAATTATTCAATGTGAATGAGGAAAAAAGGATAGCTGGGTATGATAGTAATGGATGAGAGGCTTTGCATGGTCTTTATGTCATAGTCAACTTCGTACTTTGTTGACATAGAACTACTAAGCATCCTTTCTCACCCATAAACCCTGTAGAAACAATAAGAATGAAGCGTGTTTTCAACAACAATGGCATACAGCAAGATAAACAATGAAACATAATAATTGCAGCTCAAAGACTTGGACTTTGTGAGTGTGGCCAGATGATTTCCTGTTTGCTTTACTTATGACTATTACTCAACCTTATGGATGAGTTGCTCGTTGGCAATGTGAACGTTCTGGTAGATTTTGATGGCACTTGAAACGAGAATCTTGTACATGATCTTTATTGTTTAACAGGAATATTGCTATGCATTATTCTAATATTTTTAGTTCCATTAGTATTTTCGGATTTCCTGGCAATGATTTTTTTTTTTAATTCCTTGAAATAAAAGCTATTTCGTGTGAATCCAATTCAATTGCAACGCTACTGACACTGTGTTTCTCTGCTGCTTTTCACTCTACTACATTGATTTTTCCCAGAATGATTCATTACCATTCCTTGAATTCAAAGTTATCTCATGCGAATCTGATTCAATTCCAGTGCTACTGACATGGCGGCTTTCTGCTGCTTTTTACTTGACTGCATTCATTTTTCCCCAAATTATCAGTCTTTTTAAAGTTATCTGTGGCCCTTGTTCTCCTTTTGGTTCTTTACATATTCGAGAACCATAAGAATCTTCTTATGGAGGGACTTTTTTGTGCCTTTGTTATCAGCATGTGCATGGTTACCTTTAGCTAGTTGCAGGAATATAAAGATCAAGCATGCCTATGGGTAGCTTACTACATTCAAAAACTTTCAGTACATCTAAAATAGAACTATGATGAAAGATGGGAGTATACTTTGAGCAACTTTGATGAAAAATCGCATTAAAATGGGGATCTTGTTACTTTTTTTTTATTTTTTTCTATTTCCAGGCATTCAAGGATGTTTTGGACCAATACTTGGGAGTAAACTCTGATTTACTAAAACCATCACTTGGATGAGGAGCATAGGGATGCAACTTCATCAAAGACTTGGTCCAACTCTTGATCTTGAAAGATCGGTCAGTCTTCTGTTGGAGAAGATTTATGTCTTTCACATTACATAGCGAGTCATTGCTAACTTTGATAGTGCTGTATATTTCGTAGTTAACATGCCATGCTATCCACAGGTCTTTTGGCTTCAGACGGTAACTGATTGGAACTTTCAAGTTTTGTGCCGAGATAATAAGGCTTGTGTTTCTGGTCCATAACTTACCATCCAAAATCGTCAACTAAGACTTCATCAGCTATGCTAGCATATTAAGAGGACTTTGGATCTTGGGCATGTGAGTTCATCAAGAAAGTGCCTCACATATTTAAATTAAAGAGAATCTGGAGGCAGTAATACGGAGAAAATAATATGTAATTATTATGCCCGTAGTCAAACTGGCAAGCATGTCGGGAAGTGGCACTTAAGAGGAACTCGCACAAATGGTAATCCTAGTAACAAATAACTTAAAGCTGACATATAGTAAGCTGGGTTAAGGCTGATATTGCCCGTCACTTAACTGGTTTATTAGAAATTTACCGTCAACAGTTAGAAATGCTAGAACCTCGTTCACTTAAAAAATTTTTGTTACTGCCCCAGGGAAATCTGATCTCTTTGGTCATATGTTTCTAAATGTGGCTGCCAACCAATAGCCTTCGTCTTTATCTTAATTTTGGGAAGGCGCAAAAATGTTCAATTGACACCAAAGAGGATGTAGTCTATGTGGTAGAAAAAGTAAACACCTGTTCTTAAATTGTATGGTACATGTGTGCTACTCAAGAAGGTTTGCAACAAAGAGTGTTTAGCATGAGGATCTTGTAGCGGAAGAGTAAAAGAGGAAAAGGAGAATAGAAAAGAATGCTTTGGTAATAATTAGTACTGGGAGGAAGAAAAAGAGGGAAAAGTAATGTTTGTTAAGATGAGATTCCCTGACGGAAGATGACATGAGCAAGTGTGTTCAAACAGGGAGGACAGAGGTAGTGAAATTGGAACTTTTTGTTTGTCTGGAGGTGGAGCAGAGGGAGATAAAAAGATGCAGTCTTTTTTAGAAGGCAAATGGCATATACCTTAACCCTGCTACTCACACGGACATACTTTCCAAAAGCTTGCATATACCATAAGAGCCAACCCCCTGCTTTCATTAATCCCAAGATCACTCCTCCTTTTGCATGTTGAAGGTGATTTGACCAAGTTTTGGCCAGGATTTGCCCCTTACTTTTTATACTGCTGCGGGTTTAGCATTTGTAAATTGATCTTTTATGACTTCTAACGTCCGATAGTTATCCAGGATTGATAAAGAAAAACTGCCTTTCAATGCACATTGAATTTTAAGCCAGACCAAGAAACCAGTAATAGAACATCTCGTCAAGTGAATTCAGGTTTGAATCCCATATGAAATTCTTCCAATCATTAGGCAATAGGGAAAAGTTCAAGAGATCAAAAAAAAAAAATACGGGATGAAAGAGATCAAAAAAAAAAAAAATACGGGATGAGAGATACAGTTATTTATTTTCGTCTCTTATTTGATATGGGATAATTTTGTCCTCTTATAATAAGGAGTTGTGTTTTTAATTTCGTCTACTTTTTGATTCTTCTTAGCAAAAGTAATACCAGTCACAGGAAATGAGTCTTTACCATGCATATTTGTCCAGGCCCTGTGATCATATGGATCAATTATTGTCACGAACAGTAGGTCTTGAAAGTAGAAGAAGTATAGAGGAATGTCACTTTGTATGTCTAGGTAGCTAGGTTAAGCCTGCAAGGCATAGGATGTGTGATGTGGAGACATGCACGGAAATTGAGAAAGGAGTCATCAATAGGGGAAACAAGACCGGTATGTAATTCAAACTTTCAAAGTTGCACTGAGTATCAATTTCATAACCGTTGACAATTTCTTCTTTTTCTTTCTTTTTTATCTTCTTTTTTCCTTTTGGTTTAGCAGCTACTACGTGCCGGACCACCACCTCACTCGCACAATTATACATACAGCATCAACTTAGTTGCCCTTTCCACTCACGCTTATGGTTAGAAGAGGTTTTGCAGCCATCTACGACCCCATCTCTTTATAAAAGGCTGTATTTCTTTCTAGTTTATTGCCTTCTTTTCTTAGTAGTTAGTTCCGTAAGGTGATTGCGGAAAAGAAATTCTTGGAAATTGATAAATTTATAGCCTTCGGCAGGAATTGCATAAAAAAAAAAAGGCGTACCTAGATATTTGGGAAGTGACTTCTGTGGTCTCATTCGAAATACGGAATTGTCGCGTGGAGGAGAATGGTGGGTTGACGTTTTTATTGACAAAGTATGTTCCTTTTATTAGTGAAAACAAAATTAGTTTCATACTTAACAGTAACACCCATTATTAGTCTGGTAGTAATGACAGTATTGTATGGATTAAGAGCACAATTTTAGATTCCAATACTTTAACTACATCAAAACATAGGAAGCTGTGACAGTAAAATAATGTACTAGCAATTTCGTGTTTTCTCAAAGAGATTCCCAGTTATAAAAAAAAAAAAAAAAAAAGTCAGTTCCATTCTTGTAGTTTCATACGTTCAACTCATGGCCCCGACCGACATGCTCTTTTTCCTTGGTTATTCGTGGTTTGGGTTCCAACTTTCGCTTGTGAAGTATTTCATGCTAATCTACCCACAAAGAGAACTATTACATGCTAGGAGCCTAGGATATACTCTCTTGCTTTAATCTTCTGATGGCTTTTGTTGGTCAATTCGGTAAACATGGAGGGTATTGTTATGGCAATTTCACTACATGCGCAGATGTTGCATTCCATCATACGTGTAGGACTACAATGATGGAGAGAATCATATATTGCACTGTAGAATATCTTTCCATGTCCTATGTTTATTTTATTCTCAAGAATCCAAATACAATAGCATTGTCAACAGAAGCAGGAAGATTATGTGCGTAAATGTCCTACAATTCGTGAAAAAGAGATAATCGATCTCAAATCGAGAAAGCGTTGGAGAGCAAATCCACATTTATTTTAACCACCCGTAATTATCATAGGTACACGGACACAAGTTTAATTCTCCTTTGATGTATTGCATAAGGAAAGTAGAACCTGCAGGCAGCGTTCGTTTTTTTTTTTTTTTTTGACGTGGAAATGGCCTTAATTTGGAGTATCCAAAGACAACAATGTGAATAATTTGGTGGGAGAGTTGCAAATCTAGTTCATAGGACAGGGACTCCTTTCGGACTATCTTGCAATCTAATCCGCCATCCTATTTGCATCTCTACTAACATAGGCAACAGCACAATGTGAAATAGTAGTAAGCAAGCTTTTGATATCCCTTAGATATGAGGCTATCTCCCATGGCCAGTTTAATTGATCTTTCATAATAGACTTATACAATATCTTGGAATCAGTTTCTTCTGTACTGCTAGGTAAATGTAACCTGTCCACCAATTGGAGCGCCATTAACACAGCTATTGCTTCCGCTTGGAGAGCTGACCTTGTCTTTCTTGATGCGCTTCTACCATCCACTTTGCTTCTTTTGAACCGCAAAGTAACAGGGCCGGCAGGCAGCGTTCTTGCCCTGCTAGATGTCCGGAATTTATTAAAAAAAAGCATGTAGAGAGGAATATTGTTGCGAACTAATATATGTGTGATTTTAGTTCTCACAATATACCAAATAAATGGAAACAAAAAAATTAAACGAATCACCAAAAGAAATAAGTAAATAATCGTTTGAAGATTTTTTTTTTCAATAAAGAAAAATCTTTAATTTCTGCTTAGAGGTCCACTACGTAACACAAAAAGGGGCACACGTATTCCATACAACGACATCTATCGATTTTTTTTTAAATGCAATATATTTTTCATAATTTAATAGTTTATATCATTGAGCACCTACTACATATATTCCTTGTTACATTGCCAAGAAGCTCTATTCTTTTAATAAAAACTACAATTTAGTAAAGCGTTATTATTAGTTGTCCAAGACGATAGTCTCCGCCCTTGTGCAAATTCCTATCGTAAGTACATACCAAATTCCAAATTATTTTCTCGTAAAATTCCACTTGTCATAATTGAATCTGACTAGGAATACGATTGCACATCCCTTATCAATAACAAAGCTCTTCTTCCATCCTCTACATATTATCTAGATTCGCTGTTTATCGGCAGTACAAAGTATATCATTAAAGTTAATTATCATAAAGTACACCTATTTTGCGTGAAAAAAAAAAAAAGAAGAAGAAGAAGAAGAGTTTGACACAAAAAATGAAAAAAGTCATTACTTCTGTTCATCATGTGATAATCATGGTTAGCGTAGGCCCATGAACTCACGTCACAGATGTCTTTCTATATGTGAATATGACCACTTGTACATATCCTTTCAAAAAGACAAAAGGGTTATGACGATGATGATGAGCCCTAAAAAGAGAGAGAGAGAGAGAGAGAAAGAGTAGACTTTGTAATAAGTTCAAAATTGTTCGTCTCATATCGTTTTAGTGGCGACATAGTCTTGTGATTCATAGCTGTCGAGAAAAAGATGGGACAGCAGCGGAACGAGATTAATTGATCAAAATTACTAGAAAATAAGATCCAAAAGGTACGTACGCACCTTATTATATGTATAATAATGCACATAATTCGTCTTTCAAACAATCACCAAAGGCCAATAAAAAGGAAATAAAAAAAAAAATCGACTAAATATGCATGAAAATAATATTGCCTCTTACTCTCAAAATTAATCTGGCATTACAAGTAAGATGGTCACAAAATATAACATTAAAAGGTGCAAATTTCTTTTCAAATTAAACAGACAAGCATTTAGAAATTTTAAGAGATAAAATGGCAAAAAAAAAAAGAGAGGAAAAAACACATGTTGAGGCATAAAAGATGACTCGATGAGGTCGGGCCGTTGACGAGTGACTAAAGCTTGTTGCTCCACAAATCAGGCAAGATTCGAACCCTTGCTTAGTTCTTCGCCTTCCCCTACTCCTGTTCCTTGGGGAACTCCTCTAACCACAGGCTAACTGACTAACAAGAGATGACTCCATGGATAGCAAAACATAAAGTTCTCCTTAATTAAGAACGTTTATAATTTTTTTTCCCCTTAATTTAAAGGGGACAAGGGACAGTTTTGTCTTTATATGGAGAGCTAAATTTACGATTGTACCCTTCGTCAATTTCAGGCTTCTATAGGTAGTCACCCCACGTTTCCGAGGCAGAAGGCTGAGGGTATCCATAGCCATGGGGCTTCAACGGTAAGTGGTCTCTCTGCTCATCGTAGTGCTGGAACCTCAGTCCTCCCGCGTACGTTAGCATTTTCCTGACACTCATGCTAACGTTAACGCCCGCCGTCCCAGTTGCACCGTTTCCGTTGTCATTGCTAATGGTACCATGGTCATCACCGTTAAGTCCCAGAAAGTCCCTCGTCAAACGGTCATCCTTCTGCCACGTGGCAAGGTGGCTCCCCAGGTAACTGGGCCCCTGACTCACCGAGTCAGCACCATGAGTCGCTGCTGCTCCCAACTCGCCCATGTCCAGCTGCGTCGTGCGACTACTTTGACCTACCCCACAAGATGCAGCCTTTTGGAGGAGTGCAGTGGCTGACAGGTGGTGGGATGTCGCTGACGTGGAAGGTCTTGATAGGTTCTGAAATGATGAAGCAACCAGACCGTTCTGCGCGGCCAATGGCAGTGGTTCTTGGAAGAGAACTGGTGGCGGGATATTGTGGAAACGGTGGGTTTCAGGCTTGACTGCTTGAACTGAGTTTTGATGGAGATCACCAGGGTTTTGGAGAGATGGGTCCCAGACATGGTGGTTGGGAACAGGGAAAAGAGAAGGATGGCTTTGTGGGTTCTGATGAAGAAGGAGAGATTGGGCAGTTGGGTTTGTGGAGACCAATTGGTGAGCTGATGATGAGAGTCTTGCACTTTCTTCGGCTAATGCATCGCAGAATGCCCTGTGGGTTATGAAGCTATCCTTCCTGTGTAGTAGTCTCATAATGCATTCACATTGAGATTAGATAGTTAGAGCCTATAGAAGCAAAAATTTAAACCAAAAAAAAAAAAAAGATAAAAAAAAGAGTGAAATGGATCTAAAGTAATTGACCACAAATTCTTAAATGTTTGTCCGAGAAGTTGTACAAACAAAGTAACCTAGAAATATCAGAGTACTAAGAACTTTTTTTTTTCACGGAAATATTTCGGATATACATTTATACACATATTCATACATATATTAATATAATAATTATTTTTTGTGCTGTATTAGAAAAAAAAATTTCTAAAGGAAAAATTATTTTTTTTGTTAAGAATATCATATAATACTTACATTTTATATTTTAAAATAACACTCATTTAAGTTTAAATTTTATTTTTTCTTAAAAAAAAGAAAATGTTATAATATCCCTTCCACGTGAGCCCGTGCACCGGCTTGGTGGAAGTATTCAAGTCCTTTTTTTTAAAGTTTGGGTACTAAGAACCTAGCTTGTAGTAAATGACATTTATTTGTATAATCTAATTTGTACTTATTTGCATAACAATATCTTCACAAAACAGCTCTTAACCATGTAACATATATATTTCATCAGTGAGCAAAATTTTCAATGTACTACCAAATAATTTAACAATGGTAACTTCTTTTTCTCTCCGCCTATTTTTCTTGGCTAAGACAAAGGAAATGGTGAAGAGACTAATAAGGTTATGAGTGGAGGATACACATGACTGCCGTTCATTATGTAAAGCTATAAAGCACAAAAATTTAAAATCATAGATCTTCTTCGGTCAAAGCTAATGGGGAGGGTGGGAAGAGAGAGAGAGAGAGAGAGAGAGAGAGAGAGAGAGGGTTAAAGGACGATTGATGCATGGAAATAGGTAAGGATGTAAAGTCCCAACTTTTCTGTTTAAATGCTGCGGTCATGCATGTAACAAAGATGCGCAATTAAGAACCCTGGCAGCCGTGTGTTGATGAAAGAAAATGAAGGCAAATCATAATATCAGATATTTTTCGCAGATTTATCAGTCTTTCATGATGCTGAAGGAGGTCAGAGTTTAGTTTGATCTGCGATTAAATTATGGCATCCTTCATCCCAAAAAAAAAAAATAAAATCACGGGTCTTTTCTCAACCATGAAAATACCCTATAGCAATTACTTGTTTTTCTTGGACACAAGAAGATATTTATGCATTATTGCAGTCACAGCATTCCTATAGTGCCCAAATTTGTAAACCCATTGGGAAAAGTAGACAGTTTAATGTTAATTTATCGAAGAAGAAGGAAATGAATTAGAAGACTATAGAATAGTTCACTTTTAAAAAGACACAAGTACATATACAATTTTTTTAATAATATTTAAAAATTAATTTATTTTTTTAAAATTCAACTATCTAATAATTTTATATGTTGATGCTTATTGTTGCTTTTACTTGTTTTTTTTTAACATAATTTACTTATAATCTTATACAATATAAATTTATTTTTATTATTTTTTTATTTTAAATAGACTCATTTTTTATATAGCATAAGATGATTGGTAAGTTATTACCACCAGTAATTTATATGGGATATGTATTGTACTTTGTTTAACAATTTCTTTTAAAAAAAAAAAGAAAATGGAGATCATGTAGGTTTCAAATTTAGCATCTCTTCGCAACAGTTAATCCGTCAAAAGGATAATCTTGACCTACTCGTGCATCTAATGCACCGACAGAAGACAAAATTCGCTTGCTCTTGAATCGAACATATGGAGTGAAGACGACGACAACACATACACAGATAGATGTTCAGAATTTTTGTTCACTGACACATAAAAATTCAATATATTTTTATATTTTTTTAATTACAATAATAAAATGTAAAATAAAAAAATATGTTTTATTAATTTATTTTGTTATTTCACAAAATAATAATGTAATTATAAAAAAATAAACATGTTGCACTTTAATGCTCAGTTTGACAAAAATTGAAGCAAAATTGTTAGGACACCTACTTTTTTTCATATATATATATATATATATATATATATATATATAACATAAATGAAGATCAACAGTGTATTAATTGTTCCAACGTACATTGCCCCATGCTTTTGATTCTTTTCAAATGAGAATTTGGCAGGTTCAGAAAGAATTCAGAGAGGCATAACTCAGACTTGTATTAATGGCGGCCACTTTTATGCAACCTGCCAATGCATTATTTGAGCTCCAGAGATATTCCATGCACATGCAGAGTTTTTTGCACTTTTGCATACAAACAACCACAAAACAGTTTGCACCTAAAAAAAAAGAAAAAAGGAAAAACCCACAAAACAGAAGAGATCAACCCGAAGACACGAAGATTCCAACTTACTAATATATATTATGCTTTGTAGAAGACCCAAAATGATAAATAGAAATGAAACATCAAATATGCTAAACAAGCGAAAAATGGGATTTTTTCGTAACAGATATAAAGACCAATAAGAGCATTAATAAACAGTTCGAGCAAAGAAAAACAAGCCTACAAAAGATCAAGAAGAAAAAAAAAAGAAAGAAAAAAGGCAGAAATTTTACCTGGAAAAAAGGGTTCCACAGTCACATCTGTACTCTCTTGTTCCACAGGTTTTAGAGTGAGCCTTCCAATCGGATTGAACAGCATATAATTTCGAACATTTTTCACATTTCCACTTCTTCTCTCCATGTTTTCTGCAATAGTGTTTCTTGATGCCTGTTAGGTCACCCAGAGCCCGAGACGGATGGTGATGGACACATGTGGGCTCAGGGCAAACATAGGCTTTCTTTTTAATCTCTTTGCCGTTTCTTTGCTTCAGCTTCCATGGAAGGTTGTGGCCTCTCCTGTGAAGTTGAAGATTCTGATCTCTCTGAAACCCTTTGTTGCAGATCTCACAAACAAACCTATTGGTAGCCAGTAAGGTCTTTGGAGATAATGCTATCACTTCAGCATCTGGGTCTATAACAACAACAAATTTAAGATTAATACATAGCGAATTGAATCCTATGAATCAAATTAAAATACAAGATTAGAGAAGAGAATTAGAGCCTAATTATAATTACCTGGATTGCCAGGTAGGCTTCTTTTCTTCTTAATCTTTTGTTGTTGTTGTTGCTGTGGAGAAGTGGTTGAAACAACTTGATTTAGACCGCAAAAATCCTGAAATCTGGTCCCAGAAGAACCAGTGGCTTCCTCAGACAAAGAAGTCGAATTGGACATGGCTGCAAACATGCCTATGTAGAAGAAAACTCCAACAGAGTAAAACAAAAGTAAAGAAAAAGATCTTTTTGTTTGTTTGATATCTTTCAACCACTAATTTAACCCATATATGTTCAAGTTGGTTCTTTGGACGTTTGAAGATATATAAAAAGAAAAAGAAAAAAAACAAAGACTAGGTAAGGCCAGCCAGGAAATAGAGAATCCTAGCTTTGGACAAAACCAAACACAGCTTTGCTGATGAACAGGTGGCAGTGAAAGGCATCATTCACTGAGTAGCAAAAGTAAAATCTCGTGCGATGGTGATGACGATGGGTTAATCTCCAAGTCGCTATCTAGCCATGGATTGCTTGTCTGAGCATCTCTCTGAAACTCAATTCAGATCTCACCATGTAATAAGACATAGAGATACTAGACAATAAGATAGTTTTTCCTCAAAGCCTCTTCTACCCCATAACATCTCTTTTCTGTCTATATATGCATATAAAGATAGAGAGAGAAATTATCAGCGGTGGGTCTTGTAGATAATGGTGCACAGATGGTGATGATTATGGTGGCAAACGAGAATGAAGACAAGAAAAGAGAACCAAACTATAAGAAAAAGCTAGCGAACCCAAAAAGTAAAAGAAAAGTGATCATCCTGCAAGAGAGAGAGAGAGAGAGAGAGGAAGACTAAGAAGAATCTCAACCCACTTGATTCATCAACATTATTTTTGTTTAAAGTATTTGATACAGAGAAATACGTTGTGAGATTTGTTAGGTAAAATTAAAGTGATATGTACTTTGTAATTATATATATATATATATATATATTTGTTAGATACCTTTTCCACTGGATAAATTATATACTATTTTAGTGTTATTTAAAAATAAATTATGAAATAAAACCTTAAATACAATAATTTTTCTTTTGAAATGTGACGTTAGTACTTTTTGTCTTTTCCTTTGTTCCTGTTATAAAACACCCAAACCCTAAAAGGAATTTGATTTGAATGGAACGATATCAAAAGGAGGGAGTGCTTAGCAGAAGGCACATAGAAGAATGAGAAGCTTAGCTTGGAGGTGCATGATAAAAGGGCAAAGAGATGTAGAGATAGAGAGACAGATGGGCCTTCTCAAAGCTTTCGTTATCACCCCCACAACCTCCATGATTGATTTATTGATTGCCTTTCTCATCTTGATATTAGAGTTGGTTTAGATGATGGGATACTGTTTCAAATTTAATGAGCTTTTTTTTTCCCTTAACTACTAACTATATCATAATTGTTTATTGATCTTATAAGATGCATATTTAGTATTTCTCTAATAATTTATAACTTCATGTCAATTTAACCTTTGTCTAAAATCTTATTTAACTATTTTTCTTAGTAATAATTATAAGGACTATAACGTTCTCCTATTACTATTTCTTTGAGGATTTTTCAATTTTTTATTTGTAATTATTATTCCTTATTCTACTTATTCTATCGCATAGTGAATGTGCTCAAGCAAACCCCACCAAGGGGGAATTTGGAAGGTCTACTTTTTTCTCACCTTTTGGAGCGTTCTTTTATTCCAAACCCAAATCTAAAGCCATGAAGACATGACATAAATGATAAGTACAATTTTATACCCCATTAATTATAGGCATATACAATTGCATATTACGGTGGATATAATTTCCATTGTTAGTAAAAATTTGGGTATTCCCTATCTTCCCAGTTATGAGGTCCCATCTGCATTTCACTTTTCGGAGAAATTATATATGACGGCCAAGTGTTCCTCTTGCATATCCCTTGGAATCCAATGTGTTTTCTTTCGTTCTCATAATCTTTTTTTTTTTTTTTTTTTTTAATTCTAGCTTTCGAGGGAGATTCATATATATGTTGCTTTTCTTTTGGGATAAGTGGCGATTTATGCTTCACAGATTCACCTTTAAGGCCAAAAGTTGGGATATGAGCAAGGCATATGTGGAAGCTCATTTTAACATATCTATTTTTCTTGAATGTTTTAGTTCTATTAATGGATTCACATTGTGATGAACATGCTTCACAGCAATATCGTGCCAAATGTAGAAATTATTAAGAACGTTTGTATATATTTGTGGAAAATTGAAGATGACATCAGGCAATTTTTTCTGAACGAAAAAAGTTTACCGGAAGACTAGGAACAAGTCAACTTTCGCGTCAACTAAGATTAAGTCCTTTCCTAGATTGATAATCTTAATGTCTTACTCCCCAGCAATGTTCGACAAATGGTAATTTATTAATTCTGGAAAAAAAAAGGGGGGGGGGGGGGGGGGGAGGATCTCCCTCTCTGTGCATTCTTGGATAATTGTGTCACGTTGATGGATCAGTTGTCAAAAGGAGGGTTTGACCCAAAAGGTGGGCTAATAGAGGAGGTAACCAATTAAGTGGCTCTTGCATTAGCCTCTAGCAAGAGAGATGCCAAGATGGAATCTAATCAGTAGTTTCATTAGAAAAAAATTTATTGCTCTTAAGTTTTTAGTGGTATTAAATGGTTTCGCCAAGCATGACCCGTTGGTCTGACATTTCTCGTAGCTAATACAAAACTCGCACATTCTTTGGTTTAATATGTTCACCTAAATGGCAGATTACCAAGAATAGATGCCAACTTTGAAACAAGATGTTAATGTTACAGAAAATTTATACCTAGCTACAGACATTGAGTTGAACATCCTCTGTGTCGATCAGGCATGAAATTATTACCTTTTGATTTTTGAAGCAATATGTAAATATTCATATCAAGTTATGATACCCACCTAGTTTGTAGCCCTTTTTAACTTTGTTATATATTGTCTAGCTATTTTCCATTCTACTATAGTAGTGAAATTCTTATCCTGCGGCAGACTCAGATTGATGAGTGGGAAAGAATAGGCCTTTTGTGGGCCAATATGCTCTTCACGGGTTCTTATATTGCTAGATTCTCTCTTGCAATTTTGGCTCTTCTGGTTCTTTTGCCTCCCAATGGCACAGTGAAAGGCATAATTGCAGCTGTGCGCTCATATAAAAGACCTTATTAACGTTTTCCTATTTGTGCTGTTTTGTCTGGATCATGTACCCACTACCTAACTACAGTTTCATTCAGTTGAATGGAAACAGATAGAGTTGAGTTTAGCACATCCGCCTTCTACATTGCAAGAAGCCAGCTAAAATAAAGGAAATTTTAGCTCATAAAGATGCATGTAAAGGAAATTTTAGCTCATAAAGATGCATGCCCTCCTCCATCAAATCACATCCAGCAGAGAGGAAAACAGGGAAAGCAAAAGGAGGAAAATACTCTAAAAGAAATAAGCACATTTGGAATTAATGATAATCCGTCACTCCTAGTGTAGCTATGAGTCAAAATAAGCACCAAATAGCCAGCCACTAGCTGCCATTGTTTTTGGAGGACTAAGACTTGAAACCTAAACCTTTACCAATTAAATATACTTCCTACTCAATTGTTCAAATAATTTCTTGACCCCATGGACGGGATATTTTGATTTGTAAGGGACATGAGAGTTGTTCTTGCCTTCTCAAAATAAAAGGAAGTTCGGCTTCTCCGTCTAGAAGTCTCATCCTCCCAATTGTTTTTCTAATTTCTATTCATTTTAAGCCCACCACCATGTGTGCAAATTGGTTCTCCTGACTCTACAAAACCGATACCTTTTACTTTCATTAAAAAAGGTTCCTCCAATTAAACCCCGGCGTCCTAATGGCATGAATTCGTGATCCATGGTTCGGATCATTATTGTCGCTTGCGACAGTAAGGAGAAATTCTGTTGAAGCACTTAATGGGCCGCGTGCTAGGCCCAATCCTACATTCCTTCACACTTTAATGTGGGCCATACGTGGATTCTGAGGTTCAATACAAATTTCCGAACCCAAAACTCTTTTTTCGGCCCGTTTTAGGAGCCCAAGTAATAGTAGTGGACATCTTGGCGTGAAAGGTGAGATGTGGGGTTTCTTTCTTATTGGCAGTTATGACTTACGACTCACGAGTCACGTGTGCTATGGACGTGGAGTGGGCCCACCTGGATCAGTGCCCGTGTCAACCCCAAGTGCTTCAACTACGCCAGAGCTGCTTCCAGGTGAGACAACCGCCACTGCCAAAAAAAATATTTTTTGTTATAGGTAATAACGGTTTTTTTTTTTGGCATAAGCTCCAAAAATATGAAACAGACCTGCTGTTATACAAATTTTGATGTGTTTTCTCTTTAATTATGCCGGTCGACTTAACAACTTGTTCAAGAACTTAATTACATACAATATGAAACAAGTTTTGCAATTTTTTTCTTTTTTTTCTTAGAAAAATAAATGAAGAATGATGATATCTTAACAGTTTTACTAAAAATTATTACATTTTGTCCCTAAAAGATGTGAGTAATCTGAATAATTACGCACAGTAAATCAACAATCTATTTAATCCCACAAAACATCTTAATAATATTTAACCTCGAGACTTATTAATTGTACGCTGAATACTTTACCACTAAACTGCAGAAGGAACTACCGGTGGTTAGTTTTGCATCTTCTTTCACATTTTGAATATTAATTACGTCCATCAGCCATGCAATTGACATAACGTCTTTCATGTCTTGTTGGTGGATTAACTGACATGACTGGTTGCCGCTCTCCGATAGCTTGTTATAAGGACTGAGGTAACACATGCTGTTAATCTTGTAAGCACATTCAAAACAAAACACATGCTGTTAATCTTATTTGTCCATTTATGTAAGCACCCACTGTGGCCAATGGGCGCATCTGCACTACATAAAAGGGACTCTCGATCATGGTGTTCAAATTACTACATTCTGTGATGTAGATTGTGTTGGCGGGCCCACTCGAAAGATGAGCGGCAAAAATTGATCAGATCATGATAATCTATTTGAAATTTGACTCCTATTTTGTATTAACCGAAAATATCAATGTTTTTTTTTTTTTTTTGAGAACGAAAATACCAATGTTTATTACTCAAATTATTTGTAATTTAAAATCCAAAACTTAAAACTCAGAATCATTTAAATTCACTTCCAAATGCTCTAAAATCTAAAACTAGTTACATTACATAGTCAAATTCTCTAATTAGAATTCAATTACGATAACCTCATTCTAAGTTTCACATAATAAAAAGTTAAAATTTAAAATTTCAAAATTTTTTGCTAAAATATGTTATCGTGCGCCTTAACCACAACAAAATGTGGAATAACTATGAAAAAATATGTATAACAAGCATAAAAAACCATAGTAATAGTAACATTATATTTTGCTCTTAACATCCTATGATTAGGAGAAAATTAGACAATAACATTTAGGCTGTAATATAATAAGAACAAAAAAGCAGACTAATTATATTTCATGAGACTCTACAAATAAATAAAATTGAATATGAGAAGATTACTTAACAACTATCCTCTATTTGATCCGCTTTCTTTATCCTCACATTGTCAGGGCTGCCCCTTTTCCTTCAAAAGCGATTTTAAAGTATGGACACACTTAAATTTGATAGTATTTTGTATTGGAGACGTGTTTGATACAGACACTCAACGAATATATATTTGACTTGTTTAGAAGTGTCCGTCAAAAAAATATTTCAGACAAAGATTTCGGTATACATATGAGACACAAAAAGTACAAGTGTTTGACACATCATAAACATGTCTAAATATTTTTATGATCATTTTTTACAAATAAAAATAAAAAAACCTTAAAAGTTATGATTTAATATTGTCATTTGTAATTAATATCTTAATCATTCAAACTCTAACTTATTTTTAACTTTAACAAAAAAAAATTAAATTAATTATACATCTTATATCTCTATTTCAGTACTCCACAATAATAAACAAAAAACAAAAAATCTTACAATATGTTATTTGAATAAAAAAATTTTAAAACTTATAGTAACTATATAAATATATTTTTAGATGTTTTCAAGTTGAATAAAATTTATAAAATTATTTAAAAGAATATATATGATATACAAAAAACTTTATAAACTTAATTTTTTTCTTATATATATATATATAATTGTGTTCGAGTCGTGTCTATGTTTTAATATTTTTAAGGTTAATATATCATCATATTCGTATCGTGTCTTGTGCATGTTGTCGTATCTGTATCTGTGCTTCGTAGAGAGTGATATATTATTTATTCACCCATTCCTTCGAAAATAATACAGGGCACAAGATTCTACCGTGCACACTGTAAAAAAATAATTTTTTATTTCAAAAAAATAAATTAAAATTTAAAGAAATACTAAATATATTTAATATTTAGATTTTGAAAAAGAAAATTCCAAAAAAAGAAAAAAGGGGAGGAGGGGGCGTCTGCCCTGTCCTCATTCGTTATAGTTGGGTTGGGAAGAAAGGAAAAATAAAGAGAGAACAAAAGAAATTGTATCACCGCAAAAGTCAGCGATGCATAGAATTTTCGGAATTCTGATTTTGCAAAGAACAAACATGGTCGGCTAACGTAAAAACCTAGAACGCACTTTTCGCACAGCTTTTAATTTTTAAAGAAGGATAATTATGATGGTACAAAAACGAAAACTGTGGACAGATAAGTAATTTCTCAGGAGCTAGCTTCAATTGTTCTTAGACACACAGCTACGAAAATCGATCATCTCAAACATGAAGACATACAAGATGATGAAAATTGCTGCTGCCGACATGTTAGACCCATCAATGATAACCCAAGGGTCCAGGACGAAGACTGCTGAAAATGACCCGAGTGAACAGACTTGCCATGGACATCACAAAAATCTTTGTGGAACAGATTGCAAATTGTAACATTAACAAAATCATCACCGACCCACTTTCCCAACATCCAAGGGAACAGGGAGGAACGTCAAATAAAAGGAAAAAGAAAAATCAAACCGACACTGTTAACCACCAAAATTTGGTTCTCAGCAACTTGCAGCCAACATCTTGTCCATTTCATCAACAGCTTCTGAACAATCTACATTCATTTGAGGCCCAAAATTACAGAAACCATGTCAAGCAAAAACATGAATTGAATTCATAGGTCAGAAAACAGTGAGCTACAAAAAAGAAGATGAAAAAAACAAAAACCTTTTGAGATGGGATCATGATACATTGAATATCAAGTTCTTGTCTATGCGCAGCTGCAACCTAAGCAAGGCAGAGAAGAATTTAGGTGATGGACACAAGGGAAATTTTGAAAAACTAAAAGTGTAACACAACAAAGGGTTAGAACTCAGAACACCAAGAAACAAGATGATTTCCATAATAAGACTGCTGGGCGATTCCCTATCCTGCCAAACTGCAAGAATTATATTTCTGTGGCCTAAGAGGCAATTTGGAATGACCCAATAAGCCGAGAGCACTGAGCAGCACAACCCTCGAAAGTCTCCTACCAAACGACATGATCGATCATTGATGAGGCAGTGAACTTATAGCAACAAAGGTCCACTTTGTCTATTTAGGACTGGAGCCTAAATAACCCAAGCGCTCAGCCAATGTATTCACATCTTCATCTTCAGCTCCCACAGTACTTTCATTTAACAATTCTTCCCAAAATCCTTCATCAAGTTCTCTATCTCCATCTTCTGGTGGCTCAAGCCCTTCCTCTTGCTCTCTCCTTGCCCTGCCATATCCTTGCATTTCCAATGCAAGTGCTTCAAGCTCTGATACTTCAAATCCATAATCTCCATATTCTAAAGGTTCAGCCTTGATGGGGTTTGAACTTTGACCGTGATGGCTTGATTCTCCTCCATCAGCAGCACTACGAGGCCCTTGATCAATAGGCCTTCTTCGCTTTTTTGTCATCGCTTCTACTAGTTCCTTTCTCTTTTCCTTCTGTTGAACTAGTTGCTGTATAAAGGCCGGATTTTGCATCGCTTTAGCTAAGAATTGCATCATTTGCTGCTGCTTCATTTCTGTCCCCCGCAGCCTTTGCTCCATGGATTGAATATAGGCCCTGGTGCTCTGCTGCTGCTGTCTAAGCTTCACTAATTCCATCAT
This sequence comes from Carallia pectinifolia, assembly GCA_037832335.1. Lineage (NCBI taxonomy): Eukaryota > Viridiplantae > Streptophyta > Magnoliopsida > Malpighiales > Rhizophoraceae > Carallia > Carallia pectinifolia. The sequence goes on from CM075451.1 coordinate 7,073,327, forward strand.
TAAAACCTGCTTGTCACGTTTCAGGCGATCGACTTCTTGATCTAGTCCGAACCGGCCAACTTCAACACAAGCGTCAAGAGCTTGCTGTGGGGGGAGAGGCTGAGAAGGTGCCTTCCTTCTCTTGATGTTCCTTAGCAGGTGCTTCTGGCCCCTTAAAAACCCTTCATTGGCAAATTCCCATCTATCTGGATCAATCTTTCTAAAGCCCTGCAGAAATCAAATTCCACAATTAATATAAACCTCCAAACCAATTAATTTGTGGAATTGACATCCCATGTCAGGATTTTTCCAAAAAAAAAAAAAACTCAATTTGAGATGCTTTACATGGATACAATACCCCATTGCTATTCTCAGGTTGATTGATTAATTTTTGTATCTGCGTTGATGATGCTAACGAACTATATTAAGAATTCTTCCACTTGATGAGGAGAGCACTGCGTTCTCTGATTAATCTATTTCTGGAATTTCATCACCCCAATAAAAATTTAAAAACCAATTAAAAAAAAAAAAAGAAAAAAAAGAAACAAGGCCTTGCATCCAGAAGCTTCCATGGAAATAAAAAAAGTTAAAGCAGCCGCGATTCGATAGGAAGACAGACAACGTGTCTCGTGAATTTCGAGCGAACATTTCAAAACATGTGAAATTCCAGACTTATTGGTAAGCAAAGCGATTAAAGAAATAATCCAACCAATAGGACATTGCCACTGCTCCTTTAGCGTGTTTGAGCTGGAGCATTTAACAGACCAACACGGAACAATGATTTTCCATTTTTTGGTAAAACGAAAAAACGAATTAGTATAGCAAAGCCGCACTGGGAAGACCACCCTGAAATCCAAACAAAAATTATTTCGAGAAAATTCGAACTGGGAGCACCCTTATAAGAAATTCATGACATTGTCAAAAAAAAAAAAAAAAACCAAAAAAAAAAGTTTTCGAAAAATATCTGATGAACAAAAAGTAAATAAGTTTACTTACGTAAGTATTGAGCTGCCTGACAAAGCTTGAAAAGTTATTATGCTTGAAGTGCCTGGGCAAGAGGTTAGTGGAGAAAGAGTGAGGATCCCACACAACAAAGCTGGTGCCTCCTCTGTTCCAAAAAACTATTTGATTGGTGGATGGGTCATCCACCATGTCAAAAGTCTTGGTTAAGAAAGGCGGTGGCCCTGCGTCGTGAAGGCCCTCCATCGGCTGTGGCGTTGGCATCATTGATGGCTCATCACCGGACTGCGTTGAAATTGATCCCGCCTGTTCTTCCTTGGTGATGAAAAAAGGATTCATCTTCAAATTCACAGTTAACAAAGGCGAAATCTTGCGCAGCTACTTTCTGTTGAATTGGGAAATCAGATGAGAACTCGCAAAAAAAAGAGTCCAATGCCAATTCAAGATTAATAAACCAGTAGCTAGGCTGTTTCTTGATGCTTCCAAATGCAGAGTGAAACGAATAAGAAATTCAAAGAATTGGAATTCAGAAACTATCAAATAACAGATCAAGAGAAGTCAAAACAAGTGATGAAATCAAGAATTGGAACTGAAAGGTGAAAACTGAAGAACCCCCCCCCCCAAAAAAAAAAAAAAAAAACGAAACAGAAGAAAAGTTGGTGAAAGTTTTATAAAGCGAATTCCCGGAGAGGATGAGTCGTTATATACTCACAAAAGAGAGGGAGAGAATCGAAAAAGGACGCGGAGATTTTTAATGAAGAAGAGGGGACAAAGTTACATTTCCTTCAGATATTTTTAGGAACAGAGAGATACAAAGTTTGACCTCTCGCTGTTTGTTTTCCTTCTCCGGTCGGCCGTTTTGTGCCGTTAAGAAGTTTAGTCGAACAAGAAGATACCACAAGTTAATTTTAAAGGCCCCGAAATCAGAGTTCGACGCATTTTTTTAATATTTTATAATAAAGTTACGTTAGAAATTTCCAGACCCTTGGGTGTGTGCACCTTCTCAGTTTTTTTTATAGATTTTTTTTAGTGTTAATATTATTTTATTTTGTACCGCCTTTCTTCTTTTGGCTAATATTTTGGGAGTGAGTGTCATAGAAAAAGGAAATGCGAGTACGGAGATTTGGAGGAAACTTCTGGAATTTCAGGGGTATGGATGTCATCAGATAGCATGCGACAAAAAGAAGGGTTCGGTCTGGTTGATAACCCCAGATTTGAGCATCCTGATTGGTAGATCGCCAGGACTGGCTTAGCCCCATTTATAATAATTGGGTAACGTCATTGAAAACCACCATTAGATTAAGCACATTCACAAATTTTTTTAAAAAAATTTATTTAGAATTTATTTATATAATTTAATTTTAAATAATAATAAAATAATTATATAATTTATTTAATAATATTTAATTAATTATTTAATTTTAAAAAAAATTGATTATTTAATAATTTATATAATTTTACTGTCATTTTATTATTATTTAAATATTATTTATTTAACCCCAAACCCCATAACTTTTCGCTTGGTCTGAGGTTATTCAGGCACTGGTAAGCTATTTCGACTTAGCAATTTAGCATTCAATACCTTGTGCCAATTGCAAGAAACTGTTCCCTGGTGGTGACAATTCCGGTGACGGAGGCCGCTAACTCCTACTGGGTCAGTGGGACCAGGGAAAGGTCAGTCGGCGGTTAGGAAAGCGCTGGTGGGGAAGCAAAGGCCTGGACACAAAGGATCGGCGGGCAAAGTGGCAGCACGCAGGAGGAAACTCACGAGCGACGTTGTGTAGCAAACAACGAAGGTTAGAGCATTGAAGAGGCAGCGGAGCAAGGTGAAGGCAGCGAGCTTTGAACAGCTTTTCCGATTGTCTCTGACGAGATTCCGACGCGTGGTGCCCAGAATATCAAATAGGATATATCCAAATTTTCACAATATTTAATTCAATAGCAGACAGAAGTAACAAAATATCTGTGCATTAGGCTAATGGGATTGTTTTTTTAATATAAATCAAATCAAACGATAATCTAGTGTCATCAGACCGATGTTATTGCAACTCATTGATGTATTAGACAACTGGCATTAACACTTGATAATGAAAGAAGCAGGAACTTTCCAATATTGTCCTTCTCCAGTGCCGAATTTTCTTGTGTTTTTTTTTTTTAGCAAAGGCAAAGAAAACATCATTCTAAGTAAACAAACCCATATATCGATAGGACTAATCTGGTTCGTACAGTCCATGCCAAAAATGCAGACAAGTGCACTAAAAGTCACCTTTACATACAGCCTTAACTCACAATTTTTTTTAATTCATTAAAAAGTCCATTAAATCATAAGTTATATAATAAAAGTAACTCTCTTTTCTTATAAATCTTATTTTTTCCTACTCAAATTTTGAACTCAAGACCTTAAAAATAGAAATGTTAAATTTTAATCACAATAATGTCTCCTAAACGACGCCAAACTCACAATTTACTAATACCTTAATTCTACAGTTAAATTAACAGAGTAGTATTAGAAGCAAGTCAAAGTCTGAAGCTCAAAAAGGAAACAAACGCGTTGGACTAAAAGTGATAGGCCCAAGACCCACACACAAAGCACCCACATAGCAGGACTCCGACTAGACACAAGCCGGTATCATTGGCGACCAAGTCTAGTGGAACGCAGAGGAGCACATGGCGGCCGAGACACCGCGCACGGTGGAAGGCACGCCAGGGGATGCAACAACGCCACAGATGGGTGTTAAGAACGAATCCAAACAGTAGGAGTAGTAGGGACTGAGCATCGGTGAGTGCGCAAAAACCTGTGACCTTGAACGGCAGACATGAAAGGCGCTGGATTGTGTGTATAAGGCCACCCAGAGGGCCAAAAAGTTGTCTCCCTCACCTCTACCCATCAAAATGAAGGGGGGAAGCAAGAGAACCATCGAGCCCTCGAGCCGAAAAACAGTAGAAAAAATGCTATATGGGACACATCACTAGATAAGGCAGAAAGGCACCCAAGCACTAGAACTCACACGAGAGGACTAAATTGCACTAGAATTATAAATGAGCCGAGTTGAGCTGAACTTGTGTGTGTTTGGGCTCGGTTAGGCTCAGAATTTATAGGGCTCAAGCTTGAGACGAGCCTAAAAAATAAGGCTCGAGTTCGGTTTGAGAAAGTATTGATAAAACTCGGGCTCGACTCGGCTTGACTCGAAAGTATTTTTAAATATTTTTTTTAGAAGAATAAGTAATAAATATAAAATATTTTTTTGATTGACATAAATAAATATAAAATATTTAAAAATGATATTTTTTTTTCATATCAAAACGGTACGTTAGATCTTATAATTCATAAATGAGTACAAAAAAATTTTTAAATGATTATAAAAATATCTATTAATGATATTATAAATGAGCTCACAAATGATTATTTCATCGAACCTGTTATCGAGTTTTACCGAACTCATTAAACGAGCTGTTCACGAGTTCTAACGAGTCGAGCCTGACCTTATTCAAACTTGACTCGTTTATGACACGAACTTTCAAATTAAGTTTGGGAATCGTTCGTTTACTTAAATAAATAAGTTCGAACGAGCTCTTATCAATTCAAAACTCCGAACTCTTAATGAGTGACTTGACTCATTTGCAGTCCTAATATGCACCAAGGATACATACACTACAAGCGAAGCTCGCCGGAGAGAAGAGCAAACAGTCAAAATGTGACCGGCGCACGATAGCCGATGCAGAGGAGGGTGGCACTCGATAGCCAGTAAAGTTTTTGCAATACTTAAATATTTTTTACGTGTGTTAATTTTACGTGTGTAAATACTCATTGAACGTTTGTTGAAATATCACTTCAAATTCATCAGTTGGTACCATGGGGTTACTATGTCAATCATTTTAACGCTAATCCAACTAAAATTCTGTTGAATATTAGAAATGAGAACATAGATCATATCGAAATTTAATTTCATATTTTAAAAATTATCATAAAATGAAAAATTTTTGAAAAAAAAAAAAACAAAGTGATCTTGTGATGTGCCATGGGGTTCGCATCATCTTGTGTCTAAAGTTTTTTTAATTTTTGATCTATCGTTGAATAAAAATTATTCTAACAAATCCATATATAACAAAAAATCTAAAAAATGTATTCAGTTAATTATAAACTTTCCACGAAATAATCATATTTTTTATATTTATAAAATTTATTATAATTTTTAAGCATAAAATTGATTTTTTTACATAATTCATAGGTCCAAAGTACTAAGATTTAACGAAATTTTAATAGATTAAACCTAAACAAATATAAGACGGGGTGACCACACGATACTAAACTAATTAATTCGAAAACATGCAGTGGATTTCATGCAGATCACGAGGGTACAAAGGTGAAATTGTCAGGGATGAATAATAGTTTGTTTAGATTGAGAGTAAAAGTGTAAAAAAAAAAAAAAATTATGAAAAAATAAAATTATTTGGATACGTGGAGAAAATTATGAGAAAGAAAGTGAAAAAGAAGAAAAATAAATAATAATTTGTGAAAAAAAATGTTGAGAAAAATAAGTTATTTAAATAAATAAAAAAAATTATGAAATAATAATAATAATAAAAATAATAATAAGAGTTCGTCCCAAAGAAAGAACAAGAGCTCAATGGAGCCAAGGACGCGTCGACAACGTAAGACATTATTATTTTGCGGCTTGTGGGGGATCGAGTTACAGGACGAGGAGGAGACGTGGCTAATTTCCCTTCGTTGACGCGACCCATTAAAAATTTGGATTTTTATTCCTTTCTTTTTTTTTTTTTTTTGAGTTTAATAATTTTTTAATCATGCATAAGATAGGAGAAAATTACTTGCAACTAATTGTTTAATATACGCGTAGATGAGATAGCAGGGTTCTGACTAATTCCATCTCAAAACGGTACCGAAAAACAAAGGAAAGAGCATTCCAGGCCACACAAACGTCTCTATTATCAAGTTTACGGGTCAATTGATAATGCCAAAAGATGGCATGATCTAAATGACAGGATGGGAGCCCGCAAGACATTAATTGCTCTTGGTTTATATTGTCTTGTCTGCGTCTTGTAAAGTTTGTCCCTAATTCTCTTTCTCAATTGATGAGCACACGTTTGATGGAGCTAATGAGAATGGTACAGAGAAAAACGTCTCCTTTTTTACCCTAGTGGCTGCGGGACACTAAGTGTCCTTTGATTTAGTATCAGCATAGTTTTGTGAGGGTTTTAGACGAGATCAAATATATATAAATTATTAAATAATTAAATTTAAATAAATAAATAAATTATAAAATATTATTAAATTGATTGTGAGACCATATTAATTTTATTTGAAGTACAATTATGTGTAATTTTTTTTGTTTTCTTTTTGGATATTGAGATATGGGGTTTATAAGTTTCTTGAGAGGGTTATCATCGTCATCATAGTAACATTTGCGAAAAAGTTTAGTCCTCGAGATAAATTCCTACAAAAACTCAATATTTTAATAACATCAACCATAACGCACATATTCCAGTTGACCGTGTTTCAATGATCTCTGCCTTGTTGACTTGAATGGCTTCCCATCAACTTAGTGTTTATCATAATTTTTTTTATTTTTTTATTTTTAATTTTATGGTTATCAAGAGGAGGGGCATGGAAATCCCCCTTTTGGCAATTTTTGAAGAAGATAGGATCAAGGATTGTAGCTCCTTCCCTCACGAGGCAGCTTGTTCGACTTCCTTGCCACCCAAATTATCTCGGCTAGATAATTAAAAGGAGAGGTATGCGCAACAACAGCTCCAACATGACCGCCGGAACAAGAAAGTGCGGAATTGGATGAAACATTTCCGCCCGTGCAAGTTCCATTAATCTAATCTTTGGCTTAAAGTTCCATTAATGTAATCGATTATAAGCAAGTCGATATATTATATTTAAGTAGTGATAAATAGTAGTGCAGTCTCATCTAATAAAATCTAATAATTTAGTTTTTTTTATAAGTCCTATCATCCAACAATCTACATTATTTTGTTACTATTTTGAAGTCACTCTTTTAAAGTTAAAAAACTTTTTCTTCTTTGTAATAAGAAAGAATGCAGCCCATATGATGAATGTGGAGTGATGTAAAAATACATGGATACAACAAATATATTAGATTAGGCACATTTGAAGACATGTTAACTCTTAAAACATATGTAGAACATTGGCCCAACAAATATATTTAATTTGCATGACATATATATAAATTAGCAGACCTGTACAAAATCAATAGAGATATATATAATTTATGTCAAAAAAAAATTTATGTCAAAAAATAGAGATATATAATTACATTTAGAATATTAACTGAGTTCTCACTGAACGCATGCAACTGTACAAACATTTTTTTTATTTAACTTGTTTTTTTGATGAATATTTTCTTAACACGACTGAAAAGATTTCCCATATGTAAATGTAAAATATTTAGTAAATTACAAATCAAAATAATTGTGCAGTAAATATTAAATAATAATTATGTTTCAACATCTTAAGAATGGATGAATGAAATTTCTATAATGGGAGAGTTGTCATATTATTTAGTTTATAGTCTGATGGACTTCTGAGTGAACTAATAAACGAAATTATTTACCGACTCCTATTTATGTTTCCATTCCAATATATATCAAATATATTAATTAGAAACATTCAATACATATGTATGAATTTCCTTATTTCTAATTCTTGTTTGACACGTTTAATATGTGTCGATAAATATACGAGATCTCAAGCAAATAACTGGTAATCTTTATCACGAAAGCACAAGCGTTTTAAGAGTGGTAGCGTGGCGTTCGATGGACCGACCATAACTAAAGCGAATTAAGGTACAGTCTTTGTGCACAATAACTACATGCAAAAAGATTTTGTTAGAGGCAATAACTTTTACCATTTTTTTTTTTTGTAGTTAGTTATATGTAATATGTTTAATCGATTATTAAAAAATTAAAAATTAAATACATTATAAATTTACTATTAAAATATATTGACATATTAATTTTTAATTAATGATTATAAAAAAAGAGAGGTTAAAAATGACTGTTTAACCTCACATTCAAAATATGTTACTTATAGAAAAAAAAAAAAAAGTTTAGTATGACTATAATTTTTTTGGATTGACATGCGCACAAAATGCTAGAAAAAACTTTCAGACAATTGAGTATTTCGGCTCCAGCCTTCAGGTATCAATGTTTCCGTCTCCTTTTGGACGTTTTGAACTCTAAATTACGTACAATATTTACGTTTTTTTTTTTTTTTTTTAAATATAGGAACGAGGAAGCATCAGGTGGGCACAAGAGGAGCCAATTGTGTAATCGTAAGTTTAATTCTATTGAACGTTTTAACAAAGTTAAAGCCTAAGACTTGTAATTTAATAGCAGATGACCTCTATCATTTAGACCATATTACTAGTGATTGTAGAATATTCAAGTGCATTCATATAAGGCTGTTTAATGCCAAGATATATAAACTTTACTAAGATTTTTAAATCGCCAAATAAAGCATGTGTTTGACCAACTAATAGCCTACAACAATTAATACAAAAGTTGTGGCATAAATCTTAATATGACTCAAATTGCCCATATTATTATTATTATTATTATTATTATTTTGATAAGTCAAGTTGCTCATACCTTTCCAGTTTTCACACACGCAAAGGCAAGCAGCAGGGTAGAAATGGTCCAGTGTTGGATAAATAAATCCATTTAATTTATCCAAAAAAAATCCAATTGTTTTGGCAATGTTAATAAGGAACCTTCTACAATTTTCTAGCATCTTCTATATATATTTAATAGCCAAAGCACATGGAAAGCACAAGATTCTGTTTCCAAAATGCCCAACAAATTGCGTCTACAACGCAATAGTTTATACAAATAATTTAAGAAAAAAAAAAGCAACATGTAAAGAGATTACTATTAACAGTGGGTCACGCTCATTTTTTTAGTTTATTATTCATTTGAAAAAAAAAATCATATGCATACAATTTACATAAAATATGCATACAACTGATATGAAATATAGTTACAGTCTTCAAAAATATTATTTGCACATTATATTTAGTTGTATAGTCATCATATTTTGAGAAAAAGATTAGAAAAAAAATGGTGGAAACCATAATTTATTCAAATTGACACCTCGAAAACATGCATGATAAGTCGGTAAGCGGCCGTAAAACGGGCAAAAAACCGAAAAAATAAAAAAATAAAAAAAAGGCTCTACTGCTCTAGTCCCTCGCTTCCGTTATATTTGCATATATCTAATTTCTCACGCGTCCCTTTAAGTGGTATGCTAATTTGTTTGTAATATCTTACTAGAGAGGTTGTACGGTTCATACCCTAATTAAATGGATCTTGTTGACTGTCCTCATGGCCGCTGCTTAACCAGTTCAATTTGTTTTTCTTATTTAATTTTATTTTGCAGTTTTCCGAATACGCCTAGCGGTTTTAATCATAAGTCATAAAATGATTACGAAACATTAAATGGACGGAATTCAAGGGCCAATATTATTTCTTGAGGTTGCTCAAAAACAAAATTTTTTCTTGAGGACTTAGAAATAAAAAGGGCCCCATTAAGTGGGTTAAACTGCAAATATGATTTCTTCGCGGGGTTTAACGTATGAGGTGCTCTAATCCCATTGGACGCCACACCAAGGCCGCTTGGGTTTTTTGTTTTGTTTTGTTTTTTTTCTCGTGGTCGAAAGCATAATCACATACCAACGACCGAAAAAAAGAAAGAATAGACGCGTACCACATAAGAGTAAAGTAAGGGGATGTGGTGACGAGAGATCCATTTCTTTTGTTTTTGAATAACAGGGAAATTAACTTTTTGTTTGGATGAGCAAGAGAATCGCATTAGAAAGAAAATAATGTATTTCAATAACTTGTCTGTTGTTTGGCAAAACATTAAGAAAATGGAGAGATACTGGTTTGGCTTTCAGCGAGTTGTCAACATCAAACAATAATTTTAGAATAAATAAATAAATAATAAAAAAATGAAAGTAAAATTATCCAAAAGTACTGATAACAATTTGGACAAAAAAAAAAAAAATAAAAACGAGAAATTTTGTAATGTTAAATATATAATTTTTTTTATCATTTTGTTATATAATCTAAATATATAAATTCACTTTTTTATTATTTTTTTTTATATTTTCTTACTATTCAAATAACGAATTCATTTATTTTTTTTTTCATAACTTTCTTTTTTAATAATTTTTTTTCTTATAACTTTATTTCTCATCAAAATCTCACCATTCAAACAAATTATAATAAATTAATAGCCAAAGCAAGTACAAAGAGAATCAATCTATGAACCCACAACAGCCCAAAACAGGAAGACAACACAAGCTACCCTAAACCCAACCCAAGTCAAGTCCCAAAGTCTACAGATGCCATGCTTCATGTTCGAGCACATAGCTCAGGTAGTAGGGCCCAAAGCCTAAAGAAACAAGTGCCAAAAAGTCACAGACCTCCAGCTCACCACTGTACTGATGATAATGAACCCTTGATGATCGGGGTAGGCGACGGAACACTAGTAGAGAGCAAGTAGCACACTAGGAATTACCAAAGCGGCAAACAAAAGTACTAGAAACACCCAATCTGTAGACACAATCGAGACAAGGAAGGGATGACTGACCTAAATTTGGTGACTGAGGAACAGAGCATGAAGCGGGAATCAACCACCAAGCTGTACGGGGCACCCTCACCTAAAAAGAGCCCCTCCCCCACCCGCAGCCAACAGAACGGCAGGGCAGTGGAAGGCAAACAAAGCCACCCTGAGCCAGACCTAGTGGAAGAATGCAAAAGGCCCAAAATCAGAAGAAGTTGAATCCAACGACACTGCACTACAAGGACAAAACCACACACCAAACCCACAAATGGGTTATGAAGCTCCACTAGAAAACACAAACGCAGACGAAAAACGGTGAAAAAGCAGACAGGAGCAAAAGAGGTGACCAACACACGATAAAGTTCTCAAGCGCACGATAGCCTCACCAAACCCGCTGCATTCTCACCACGAACTCTGTAGATACCTTTTTTGAGAGCTTGAATCCTTGCTACAGTCTCTTTGCCACTAGCTACGCTCAGTCTACATGTTGGGTTATCTTTATAGAATGTAAGGTTATCAGAATCGGATCGGTCAGTAAATTATAAATGTTAGCGGGTTAAAGTTTAACCAGTTGAACTGGTCGAACTGGTATTTAATAATATATGTGTGTATAAAAGTAATTATAAAAATGATATTTGTAAATAATGATTAAATATTAATTTTTGTAATTTTAAGGATGAAATTGAAATTTTTAATAGATTTAGGATTAAATTGAACTTTTAAATTAAAGTTAATACTTAAATTATAATTTAAATAACATTTGGGGTTAAATTGTAATTTATGAATTTTTTAATTTTATTAGACCGGTCCAACCAGTTCGATTTTCACCGATTTTGACTGGTTCTTGACTGATTTTTTTACAGTTTTAACTGATTTGAGTTACCCTTCGAAATTTACTTAAACCGGCTCAGACTACCGACCGGTCTTTAGTTCGACCGATCTGACCGACCGGTTCAGTCCGATTTTGACAACAATAATATAATGCGGCTTTGATACAATCTCTTTGTGCGCTCTAAAGCAGCTTGATTTTTTTCTATTTTAGGTAAAGTTGCCCATACTTTGTGGCTTGCACGCACGCAAAGACATGCGGCAGGATAGAAAGCCCAGATGGTCCACTGTTGAATAGATAAATCTATTTGTTTATCCAAAAAAAAAATCCAATTATTTTGCCAAGTGTTAATATGGAACCTTCTACAATTTTCTAGTCTCTTCTATATATTTAATAAACAAATTACATAGAAAGCATAAGATTCTGTTTCGAAGATGCCATTCAAATTCCTGTTTCTGAAAGTCACCTCCACAACCCAATAGTTTATAAATAATGTAGCAAAAAAGAAGGTAAATGTTAGATGGCAACACTGGTTAAACGATATTTATATTATAACTAATACTATATTTCGTGTAATTATAATAATAAAATATGTAATAAAAAAATATAACTATTTTTTTAATTTATATTTTTTTGATTATAATTGTATAAAATATACCGTTAATTGTAATATAAATATTGTTAATTGTAATATAAATATTATTGTGTGGCCCTGTAACAGTGCGTAAAAAAGAATAAGGACATTAGAGATGGTCGAGGAGACAATATTGGGTCTTACCCTTTTTTAGTTTTTTTATTAACTTGAAAAAAAAATTAAGAACATATCAGAAATATAGAATACACATATAACTAACGCAAAATGTGTATAAAATTTTTAAAAATGTTATTTACAAGTTGTATTTAACTGTATATATATCATAAATTTTTAATAAAAAATAAAAAGAACTATGGGACCCACAACCTGTGTTTACAGACTCAATAATTTGTTCGAATTGCCACTTTGAAAGAGTACATAACAAGCAGGTTGGCGGTCATCAAAGGAACTAATAATAAAAAATAAAAAAGGATCTAGTCCCTCGCTTCCATTTACGTTGCACCTCCTTCATAGCCGTCGATTAATATGATCTTTTTGAGGGGACTAATGGCCGCTGCTTAATCAGTTCAATTTATTTTTCTTAATTAATTTAATTTTGCAATTTTCCGAAGACGCTGAGTGGTTTTGGTCATAACTCGTACAATGATTACAGAATACTTAATGGACGGAATTCAAGGGCCATTATTATTTACTGAGGTCTTCAAAACAAAAAGGGCCCCATTAAGTCGGTTGACCTGCAAATATGATTTCTTCGTGGGCTTTAACGTGTGAGGTGCTCTAGTCCTGTTGGACGCCACGCCAAGGCCATTTGGGCTTTTGTTTTTTTCACTTTCTAAAAGAGTGGTCACAGACTACATAGGAGAGTGATAGATGAGGAAGTGACTAGAGATTACAGCATCGTCGCCACTGAATTATGCCCAATCTACATAAGTTGCGGTGTCCTTGTGGAATGCAGACTTGATATGATTTCTTTGTGGGCTCCAAAGTAGCGCTAATGCTATTGGATTCTAACAAGGGGCTTAGGGGAATCTTCATGGAATGCGGATTCAAGATTTAACCCATTTAAAAGGGGGCCTCGGGCCTCTCATTTTATTGAACCCAATCTTCTCTCTCCTGCCAGTAATTCTCTCTAGTGGGTGTTCCGTAAGTTTCTTTCTATCCTTTAATTTTTTTTGGAAGAAGAGAACAACTTCTCCTTAAAAGCTTTTAGGGTTAAATTGGTTTTAATTAGTAGCGTACAATGTGTGTTTTTTCTTGACTGACTTTTATATTCTTGTCGCTTCAATCCCTGAATAGCGTAATAAAAAATCATCAAGAAAAACCAATTTTTTATTGCCTTAAAGAATTGATTGTCGGATTCTTATTGAAATGCACACACGCACAAGATAACTGATTCGTTTTATGGTGGCCAGTCTAGCTTGTTCTATCTTGGCATGATTTATTCTTCTTTCTATTTTCTTTATCAAAAAAATAAATGTATATTTTCGTGAACGTTGTTCTATTTTTTTCGATGGATTCGTTAACATTGTGGAATGGGGGGAAGTAGGTGGGGCTTAAGGCCGACTTTTGCGTCAGCTGGACTGGGTTTTAGAAAGATCTCTGGCCCCCTCTAATTCTTTCTTTCTTTATGGGCTTGGCCTTTTATTGAACTATTGATGGAAAGTCGGTCTAGGAAACTACCCATTGATTCAAGACCGAAAAAAAAAAAAAAAAAACTACCCTTTTATTACTATCAAACTTTGTAGTCTAGTGGTAAAGATACTAAACATTATCAAGTTGAATCTTAGATTCGAATGCTTGTTGAAACAATCGGTAGGATTAAACCTACGCTAGAATTTAGTGCAAGTCATAGTATCACCATCTAAACTATTTGTATCTACCATAAACTTTGACGGAATGCTCCCTCGGGGGACATGCTAAGACATCACCCCTTTTTCACGTTATTTACCAAAAAGAAAAAAACTACCCATTGATTGAGAACCGGGTTCCAACTCCCGCCAATTTTCAGCCTACACGCTTCATTCTCTGTCCCTTAAAATAAATACATAAATAAAACTATCCGTTGTCTGCAAATTTAGTAAACACCAAAGCAAAAGTGTTGTCTGTTGCAGCCAGTGAAGCACGAACACATCTAATAGAAGGCACACTGTTTATTTGACGTGTGTCGGACATGAACACGCGCTGAATATGTCATCCACACATGTCGAACACGGTTAAACATGTTTAACAAATTTTTTGAAAAAAAAAATTTAGACACGATTCATCGAACACGAAAATGCTCCATGTCTGACACATCGAAAATCCTCGTGCAGCAAAAAAATACAAAGACCCAAGAGAAGAAAATGAAGGAAAACGGACATTTACAGTACCCAATAACCAGAGCTGTGGGCAACTACACCGCCACTCATGAGATCTTTGTTGTTTTTTTTCCGATTTCTTTTTCTTTAAAATCTCAGATCGAAATATTGGAAGCATCCACTTTGTTTGATTATTACATCTATTTCTCGGTTGAAATTGCAGATGCCAGATTCACACCATAGAGTCTGAGTTCGGCGGTGTTTGTAACAGAAGGAAGACAAAATTGACTGCAGATGGTGGATTGTCGACAGGAAAGAAAGCTTCAACTTAAGAGGGTTTTCTTTTAAATTTTTCTTTTTTGACATTTATCTTGTTTTTTTAATCACTTATTCTTTCTTTCTAAAAGCAAAACATGATATAAGGTTGACGATGAGACACAGTGTTATATTCTTTTTTTTATCATAATTTTTGCTTCTTGGGTCCAGACCAATGTTTTCTTTTCTAGCATCTCGAGTTCTCCACACACACACACACACAAACACACACACACACACATTTATGTTTTTACTGTATTTATATCTTAATTTTTTTCATATTGACAAATCACATTATTCATATCATATTATATCTGTATTACTGTGTCTGTGTCCCTATTTCACAGGTTGCAGCAGTTCCTTCTCTAAGTCGATTGGATTTCTTGTAAGTCCTTGTTCGTACCTGTCGTTGAGGAACTTACATCGTTTGCTTTTTCTTTTTCTTTTTCCCTTCTGTCCGCTCCATCGTGTGTGAATGTGACTTTTTACAGTGGCCATTCCATCTATTTTATCTGAGCATAGTTTATGTTTCTTTCTTTAAAATTTTTTTTGTGACCAATTTGTTTGCCGGGGCGCCGGGGGGTGTTTGTAGTTTTTATGATATGTCGTCTTTTTGAGGGTTCAATCATCCGTTGTCCATGAACTATCATTTTGGCGTTTTCTTTTCTATCTATTTTTCTGCTCTGTAGGTTGCATTACATTTTTTCCATCAAATATCGCAACGATACCAATCTCATCCGCTTCAAGTCCATTTCTGCCTGCATCCACAACGAGGGGGACTTCATTTAGCGGCCAGCAAATATATGTGGGGGAAAAACTTGTCATTGTATACCATATTCCTAGCCATGACCCTCGTTCGCTTCAGTTGGCGGTTCAATTGGCGGTTCCGTTCCAAGGTTAAGTGATCGAAATCTCTTAGACGCAAATCAAAATAAATTATGAAAGAAAGAAATTGTAAAGATAGACGTCACTGAAGCAGTAAGAAATTAAAACCAATAATTGTAAAGTCATAAAAGCTCTAATCAGTTGAGATTGGCAGTTGTTTCGTCCTGTAATGAGTAATAATATTTAACTTACATATGTATATGCATGAAATGAGTGATAGGTATTATTTGTCTTATGTGCATGATATTATACTAAATCACGTGGTTTGTTAAATATTAAAGTATAGTATACAAAGTCTTTATTTTTGATTTGTATTCATATCTGTAAGTCAGTATGTACAGCCAAAATTTATTGAATTAGTTCACATTTACTCGTAAGCTTATAAAAGACATGCAATAACCATTGTATAAGGTAGAGAGAAAAAAAATTAAAAAATTATATATTTCTGAAATTCTTTTGTATTCTAATTATTTTGTTTCATTCTTCTTACTCCATATAATATTTATTTTTATTATAAAAATAATCTTTTCTCTTATCAAATATTTATACACTTTTTTAATCATTACATCAACAAAACCGAACCGCAGGTGACGGGGTTTAAGGAGACTAAGAAACAAAACGTGAGACAATAGGTAAAATTACATGCCGAGCAACAGTACATTAGCGCCAAGACTATTTGCCACAGAACCTCTTGGTACCGTCTTCGTCCCCAGAGGATGGCAAACTGGCGGTCGAGAGTCTCAGTGTAGGGAAGAGATTCAAAACTGACCAACCGCTGGGGACATTCCGGAGAGCCATAAACGGCTGGAGCACCGCCATTGTCATACTCCATCATACACGAGACTGACATTGTTGACATCCCATAAATACATAAACATGCAACGTTGATGATGATGATAATGATGATGAGTATAATTCCAATTAAGGTCAATGGATTCTTCAATCCCCCTGCCATATCCGCATCTCTGATCGAACTCGAGGCCTGCTGAGGAAGTACCATGTCCCTACACTGTTCAATTATTTACTTACAATAGAAAAAGGAAGAAAAAAAAGAGAGAATATCGAATCGATATAATGAGCTGTGAATCTTCTTTTCTTTTCTTCCCTAATTTTCCTGGCAGCCAAATTATAACCTTAAAATACAGAGTTCTTAAATGATGATTACCTCGTTCCCAGTTCGAACCCTATGCAAACAATTCACATTTAACTATAAGTGCATTTGGGGTTGGGAGCTCCTATTTCATCCCTAAGTCTCAAATTTAACAATTGGTTGCTTTGAGGACGAGTCAGTGTTCCATGCAATATGGCATTAGTTACTAATCATGTACATGGGCCAGGCCTAAAACCGACGCAGAATCCAATAAGGACTTGCCTTTTGCTTTACTGACAGACCACCCAAACCCAACCCGGTACCATTAAATAAAAGTCCAATACATATCTTAAATATTGGTGTTTCAGTTAGTTTATCGATTAAAATTAAAATTAATATTTTTAAAATAAAATTGATAGTTTTTAAAATAAAAAAATAATAAGTATTTCAAAAATTATTAATTTTTTTCAAAAACATTAATTTTAATTTCAATCAAGATATCATCCGAAACACCAATACTTAGGATATTAATATATTTTCATTAAATAAATGCATGTAAAAACCCAAAGAAATTAAATTTCCCGAAAGGCCGAGATTCAGAACCTTCAAAAAAAAAATGCAGATTGGACTCAAAAAAATGGGGGCAGATGACCACTAAAGCATGGTTCGGTTAGTGCTCCATTTGATTTGGCAATTGAAGGTTCTGGTACGACCTTAATGCTTCGTTATGATGCCAAGAATGACGGCAATATTGGAAGTGAAATTTGGAAGAAATTTGAACCAAGAGTTTGTTATTGAAAATTGCATGTACAACACAAGCTCACAACAATTTTTATTTTTTTTCCTTTTCAAGAACAACTTGTACACAAGCTGTGGTATAGATTTAACACTTAAAATTAAATTATCTCTTATGTCTTTACTTGGCAATCATCTAACACAACCAGCCAGATGCACTACCTTTGACTGAGATGACAAATATCTCTCCTCTATTTTTTTTTTTTTTCCACCGAGTGATTTTTGTTTCCCTTTTTGTTTGTTGGGGGATATAGTAGGGATGCCGGAAGAGAAAACAAGAAGATGCTGGAAGGAGAGGCATGTCCACGTCCCACAATGAATGTCTTTTCTTTTCTTTTTTTTTTTTGTTACAGGCAGAAAAGCTAAAAAATGAGAGTAAAATCATCACAATTCAAACATAACATTAAAAGATCTCAACAAAATATTCTAATCAATTATATTAAAAACACAACGTCAATGTTATTTTTATGATTTGTCGCTGAGTTCACATAACATGCTTATTCTCACTATCAACTCGAGAGTTTAGCATTGTTCTCACCATCAGTATGCTATTTTTCATTAACGTTTAGCAATGTAAAGATTAATCATGTGATTGCAAAATAATCAATTAATTATAATGTATCGATTTTTGCATCTTTTTTTTTTTTTTTTAGATTCTTTTGACAAACATTTGAAAATCAACTTGTCCATAAATTTCTCTAAATTAAAAAAAAAAAGTGATCATTGAAATTTAAATTTAATGTCACTTTTTATTGAAAGTGGACGTGGTAATTTTTCTTTTTTAAGGATGTCCATCCTCTAAGTATTAGTCTCCAACTTTTTTTTTAAATCTAAAATATTCGGTCGAATTAACGCGTATCAACTATGTCTTCTTTTTTTTTAAATACTTTTTGCAGCCGGTATTAGTTAAATAAACAACAAAAACGGAAAAAAAACGAAAAAGGAAAAAGTTTCCAGTCAACAAATTCCCAAAAATGGCCTTTCTTTCCTTCAACGAAAAGTCTTTGGAAGACTTTCCACGTGTATCAGTGTATGGTTTCCCACGTGTCCTTCCCAAAAAAAATTCGCGCGACACATCTTGAAGTTTCTCAGCACCGAAGTCGCTTGCATTTGTAGACACTGAAGTGCTTCTTCCAAACGCCATTCTCTTCCAAGATTCTTTCCTCCAGCCGGAAATTTCAAGTTTCCACTTCTTTCCTTCACTTTCTCGCCATCCAAACACGCCTGTTTGGCTCTTTCTTGAAATTCCTCAGAATTTTCGGAGCTCTCTCTCTTCTTTTTTTCCTCTGCAAAAATATGTGGGGGGTGCAGCCGTACCGGAAAGACGACGTGGAGGCCGGGCCCAGGCCTCTGTATCCGACGATGCTGGAGAGCCCGCAGCTCCGTTGGTCGTTCATCAGGAAAGTCTATTCAATCCTAGCCTTCCAGTTGCTGGTCACGATCGGAGTGGCGGCCGTGGTCGTTTATGTCCGTCCGGTTGCAAACTTCTTTGTTACCACTGGTGCCGGCTTGGCTCTTTACATAGTTCTCATCATCATGCCCTTCATTGGTACGCTTTTCGTGCTTTTTCGCAGACACGTCTTTATTTACATTGTGTTTGAGAGGAGAGAACAAAGAGGAGAAGAAAAAAAGACGGAGCCGATTACGATAAATTGTTATATTTAAAAAATTATTAAAATATAAGAGGATAAAAGTTTTTATTCTCGTAATTATTTTAATATAGTGAAATTAATTCTTTTAAAAGTAAGAGAAATTTTGTTAATTTTTTAATTAAATTTATTGAATGATTTAATTATTTTTTATATAATTTAAAAATTATAATTATAATTAAATAAAATATTTAAATAAAATTTATTATAAAAAATAAAATTATTATTTTAATATATTTTATTTTTTTCACTTTTTTTTTTATTAAACAACAAAATTTATAATTTTTTTCTTTTTTAACCTCTTTTTAAATATAAAAGACGATAAAAAATAATTTTATCTTTTAATAATTCTCTCTTTACATCTTCTCTTTTAAAGATTTTATCTGAATACAGTATTAATTTTGCTTTGTTTGATTGATCTCAATCGGTGTGTGTAATTGTCTGTGTGCAGTTTTGTGCCCGTTGTACTACTATCACCAGAAGCATCCGGTTAATTACCTTCTTCTTGGTATTTTCACTATTTCTCTCGGTTTTGCTGTGGGATTAACTTGCGCTTTTACCAGCGGTACGAGCCATTTCAGTCTACTTGTTTTATTTTATTGTGTTTTGTTCTCTTTTTTCCGTTTATGTAAGTTTTTCTTTCCGATCGAAGTCATATTATGAGACCTTTTAACCCGCAAAGTCTATACAAGCCAATGGCCTTTAATATATAGAAACAAGTTTCTCAATATGGAAAAATTCTTTGAATTTGGAATCTTTCACAATCCAAAACCTGTGTCCCATTTGGTGTTGTGATAAGTGAAATAGAAAAATTTGTCAGACACGTCATCTTGTCATTTGCATCTTTTGATTATAAAAGATATATCGAAATTAAAAAATAAAAAAATAGATAAATTATTATTGGATATAGTTAGATTAATTGTGAAGTATTAATTACGTACTTTATGTATACTTCACGTATGCCTCTTAAGTGTAGTAAGTGTAGTAGTCATGCTTATATTTAAAACTAAAGAACGCTTGTTTGTTTACGAGGGTTCTCGGATTGTTCTGATCAATATAAGCATATTTGTTGTACCTTAGTGGCTTGTGAATTGTGAGCGTCGTGAAGTCATAAGTGATTCTTATGGCCATGTTGGGATTTTATGTATTGTGGAATAAATTGATTATTTAATAGGGAACTGCCTCTTTCTTTTCGTTTTTTTTTTCTCCCAATAATGACTGCATTTTTGTTATCTAATTTCTTAGAATGATTGACTTCAAGCAACGATAGCAAAATCAAAATCGTGGGTTATTTCTCTCTCTCATATTTTTTTTGCTTTGTTTGTGTAGCTTTGGGTCTTTCACGTTTGTTATAATTTGAAGTTTGAGAATTCATTGTCCGCAAAGATTATGGGTTGCATATGGAAATCTGGGAATGCATACAAAGACACGCACTATTGCTCTTTTTGGAGCTTTTCAATCTTTAGCAGCGGCCTACTTGGCTGCAGTGTTAATGTGCAGATAGATACTTCTAATAATGGATTTGTTGTAGTTCTTTATAATTAGTTGGCTACTTTTGCTATCAAGGAGCTGTAGGTATGTTTTTAATTTTGACAGTTACTTCTTCAACAGGGAAGATTATTCTGGAATCTGTGATCATGACGACAATGGTGGTCTTGTGTCTTACCCTGTACACATTCTTTGCGGCAAAGAGAGGCTACGATTTCAATTTCCTCGGGCCATTCTTGTTCGGTGCAATAACGGTCCTTATAATATTTGCTTTAATCCAGGTATATTTATATTTTGCTGTCAGCATCCTGCACCAAATTATTCCAATAAGTTTCACCTTTATTCTTTGGTATCTGATTGTGGGCACCATTAATTTCTCATTTTTGTTTCTTGTTTGTGGCTAAAGGTGCTCTTTCCGCTTGGAAGAACTTCTGTCATGGTTTATGGCTGCTTGGCTTCAATTATATTTTGTGGGTATATTGTCTACGACACAGACAACCTGATCAAGCGTTTTTCATACGATGAGTATATTTGGGCTGCTGTGGCTCTGTATCTTGATATCATTAATCTCTTCCTGTCATTGCTGCTCATTTTCAGAGCTGCCGACACCTGAGATTGAGTTCAGTATTTTGCTTTTTTGTACCATTTCTGTGTTCCTTGATCACAAGACATTGTTAATCCTATTTATCTAAACCCACCCAGCGGAGAAATTTCTGTTGGTCTCGGGGTTGATGTTAATGTCTTAGAAGTTGTTATGTTATCATGTAGTAAAGTTGCAGTTTCATTATGCAGTGTGAAGTAGTGCTTAATCCATGTTGTAGGGCTTTCTTGTGTCCTACTTCCTATTTTACTCTTCTATGTTTTTGGTTGGATTTTTACTCTGCTTCGCCTTTATGTTTGACCCATGGTGGCCCTGGGAAAGCGAAAAGCATAAGTATGGCAAGTCTGATGGATCTCGAGTTCTCTTTGGCACATCGCCTGAGTATCTGTTTCCCGAAACTTCTTGCGCCATGGGGATTGGTGGTCAATGGGACCATTGCTGACGTTAAGCTTGCGGCTCACTCCCATAACGGGCAAAGTCAAAAGATTGCGTGTTGTTACTAGTTTAGATGTTCGGAAATGTTTTGTGCGTATACTTAGTACACATACGATTATAATAATTATTTCTTATACTACATTAAAGATTTTTTTTAATAGAAAATTTTATATAATGTTTGTATTATTTTAAAATAATACTTATTTAAATGTAAATTTAAATTTTTTTTTAAAAAAAATATTGTAATGTTCATTTCATCACCCGCTATACCACACACCGGCTTGGTAGAAGAAGTTGGACCCTTCGATATCTTGGGGCTGAAAATCAGGATAGGATAGCAGCCGTGGGATTAATAAATTGTGCACGTTTCTTCTTAATTGCCAATTTTGAGGGAGCCAGACTAGTCCTTTTCTAGGACATTAAAAGTTTCCGTTGACTGCCGAGCTTTAGTTTGGTGTCAACCTGGGCTGGTAGCCTTTCCTTTTAAGGAGAGATGGAGGACAGCAAGAAATGGTCAATAAAAAGATCAATAATATTACAATATTAAAAGAAATTATGTCTGATAATTTTAATCGATGTAATGACTATTTAAGTTTTTGCTTGACTCTATTATGTTTTTACAACTCAAAAATATTTTTATATATTTTTTTTTTTTTGGTAAAAAATATAAGCGTCATTACAAAAATTTAAACAGTAATTACATCAGGTAAAATTTTCAGACATAATTTTTTTAGTGCTGGTGCTCTAAAAAGATAGAACAATAAGATATATATAAAGTAGCTGATTTTCCAATCTTCTTCCGTATATACTGAAGCAAGGCTAATACATCGGATAACATTCTCGTATTTCATTGAGAGAACTTCCCATCCTGGTATCACGTACAATAAACGAAGTCTCATTTGCTCAATCAATGATGAAAAAGTCAAATTACAAGGTAAATAATCTTCGTCTCCACAGAAACACAAGCACTAGGCGTTGCACAGTGAATAACTGTTCTGGCATGAAAATAAAATAGCTTTCATTAGATTGTGAACTAAAAATCAGTTAAAGTTTCAGTTTGCTTACTTCACAATCAATTGTTAGTCGCCATGCCCAAATATGAAACATACGGAAGTAATTTTCTCAAATCATTCTTATTTTCATGCAATTTGCCTTTCATTATCGATTGCACCATGTGTGCTGGATGTAGGTACAACTGCTGGGGGACATTGAGGCTGAAGGTATTTATAGTTGTTCGACGATCAAGATGTCCAATGGTCTTTTATTAGCGAATTCAGTTCAGAAATAGCAGTCCAGTTTCTTATGACGATTGCTACTGCAGTTGTAGCTGCTGGCTCGGCTTGCTACGTGGCCCTCATCTTTATGCCCTTCACTGGTATAACGTATATCCTTTGACGTTAATTTACTACTTTCGTAATTGTTTCTCTTATTATTTCAGCAGGGAGGGATTAAGGAAACAGAGAGAGAAAGATAGAGAGAGACCGAGTTATCACTCATAAATTTGATACATATCTTTTATACATAATAAGTTGTCAAAAATAAAAATAAAAACTTAAGAAACTTATAACTAAGATTTATGTACAATAGACTTATAAATTATATACACAATAATTAATTTGATTGCCCAGTCCACCGCTCTCTATCTCTATAGTTTTTCCAATTTTAACAAGTGAAATTTTGTGTTTGCATGATTTTTATGCTTGCAGGTGGATGAGAAATGGGCTTCCCTGAAAGTTGAAGGTTCATTTCCACATCTTCCAAATTACTCCTCTCCTGGCAGTAATATACAGTTTAACTGTCCTTTAAGAAAATAAAAAATGAAAAAAAAAATCTGCTTCCCTCGGAGTTTGTTCATTAGGACTCCGGTAAAGGTAGCCATCTTAGAAATGGGCCGAAAACGTTGGGCCTTTCCCTTTAAAAAAAAAAAAACGAAGGAAGAAATCTGCTTCCCTCTCACTTCGTTCATTACTCTGGTAAAGTAGCCATGTAAGAAATGGGCCAAAAATATTGGGCCTTTACCTTGCTATGTGAGAAATGGGCTGAGAAGGTTGGGCCATTACCGTAGCCATGTGAGAAATGGGCTGAGAAGGTTGGCCTTTACCTTCATCACTAGACCAATCTAAATTTTCCTTATTTCATTTAGCAGCGGCGAGTGCTTTAGTGGAATCCCTGATTCTGACGACTGTCGTGGTAGCCATTCTTACCCGGGGCACATTTTGGGCAAGAAGGAGAGGATGCGATTTCAATTTCCTTGGGCCCTTCCTGTTGGATGCCGTTCTTGTCGTAATGCTGATAGGTATAGCAATAAAAAAATATAAATCATTTAACCAAAAAAAAAAACATATATATAAATTAAAAAAATATAATGATAATTTTTTATTTCATATTTTAATATTATAATTATACAAAATATATTTATTGTTATAGTCGGCATATTGTCTACATAATTTTTTTATTTGATCATAAACATTTTTGTCTGTGTGTGTGCACAATTGCAGATTTCCATTCCATTGAATAGAATATCGTACATGATATACGGATTCTCGGGTTCAGCAATATTCTGTGGTTGTATTGTATATTACAGAGACCACCTAATCAAGCGCTCTTTCTATGGCAAGTGCATTTGGGATGCAGTCTCTCTTTATGCGGGAATCGTCAATCTATTCGATCATTGCTAATCATGTTCACAGCAGCGGCTGATAGATGAGATCACCATTTCTATGTTAAACTTTAGAATAAATCATTTGTTAAACTTCGCAACAACTCTACATTTCACTCTTGGGTGACGCAAATAATGGAAAATACATCAATCAAATTACAGCGCTCTTTTCTTCTGCAATTGCTTATTTTACTCACTTTCTCTTTTGGTATAATATATATATAATCTTGTATAATATATATATAATCTTACACCACACTTAAATAATAAGTAATAATACTGTACAGTTAATTTATTTTTTTTCTTTTATAATTCAATTATCAGACTAATTATAACACATTATTGTAATTTTAAAATTATTCCTGCAAAGATCAAAAGTTTGTTGGATCAAAAAAAGATCAAAAGCTTATTTTTTTAACTTTCAACTGGATTCCACTAAAAAATTTTATTTTCACTCTTATTTAAAATTAAGTGAAATTAACTCATATATCAGACAAATCGAATTAATTAGAAAACCTACAACATTGCTCTTGAAGCAAGAGACGAACGAGAACCTTTACTTATACTCCGATGTCTGTTGGATCACACTGATGTCGCTATTCCAGAAATTTTCAAGTGATAATTTAATTTTTTTTTCTTTTAAAAAGGAAGTCTCAGGGTCAATTAAGCTTTTTACATCACACATAATCAAGCGTAAACTATAAAGTAAACGACAGAAATATTCAGGCCTGGCAGCTCCAGGAATCTGATGATCCACGGTTGAAGTCCCAAACAGAAAAGAACAGACCTACCAATTATACTATTGCTAACATTAGTGGACCTTAATTCCTTACTAATTAATTCTTCTCTCAAATTCTAATTTTAGTTCTTTCTTTGGGCCAGAACAGAGAGAAGCTTAGAAACACCCTCAGTCCAGAGATCATGTTCTTTCTGGTTCATGCATTCGAACTCTACAATCCCTCTTGTGGCCGTTTTCAATCCAAAGTACCGGCGCTGGTCGCCACCATCAAACAGGTGTCTCCCCGGCCACGCTGGCATGTTCTTGTACACCTCCAACACCACAACTGCATCTCATACAGTAAAACATGATTAACATGTAAGTGCCACGTAAAACCTTTTCTCCCAGGATTGGGGTGGCGCTGTGTTCCTTTTTCAATAAAAGCCCCGCCCGTCTTAAACGAGGAAACGTAGAATTTGAAAAAGCTAAACAACTTACTCTTTTTCTTTTTAGTAATGGTCCCTGCGACATGTCTGCTCTTCATCTTTAGCATAATCTACAGTAATATATATATATATATAAACATAGTTAGATGTGCCGGTGATTTTGAATTGGATTATTGCGATTGATATTTTCAAAACAAAAACTGATATTTTTGAAATATAAAAATAATAAGTGTCTTAAAAATAACAGTCCCAATTTCAACTGGGATACAAACTGCCGGATACCAATTTTTTTTCTATATATAAATATTAAGAGAAATGTTGGGAGAAATGGTTTGGAGAGACATGAGGCATTTAGAAAATAAAAACATTTTTTTAAAGAAACCAAAATTTAAGACAATATTAATTATATTTAAAATAACAATTTTTTCAAATAAAAATAGAAAACATTGTCGCAAAAATCCTCCAATACATGATACTTAATTATTAATTAATTAGAGAAAACGAGGTTGTCCCAGGTGAGATAAGACAGTAGTAGTATTAAAGCTTGCCAAGAAAATGGTTGAGAAGACCCACCTGGCCCGTCCGGTGAATGTAAACAGAGACAATTTTCCAGTGTAGATCACCTGCACGACAGACATCATGTTCATGCTCAGATTCTGCATGTTACTATGTATCAAGAGAAGAATGTGCAACGGAAGCTGAGACAATTAAGTGGTAGAGTACCATTACGGGTGCGTTTGAGAAGCTCACCGCCCCTGGCAAGAAACTCTATGCTACAACCACCCAAAAAATCCTCTCCAGGGACAACCTCATCGCTGTTGTTTCGGTTAGGATTACCTGCATTCCCTGTACCACAGATTCCGAAACCTCTGTCCGCCGGTATTACTGCGGCAACATTCAGGACATCTTTCAATGCTCTCGCCTTCAAGATTGCAGCCCCGCGCAGAGCTGCACGATAAGAAATTTGGTTTGCGCCATCCAATTAACAATCCAAAAGAATGTGACGACAGGTTTCCATTTCAATAAGAGTTTCACTACACAACTAAATTTTAGATAACAATAAAATAATTATACAATTATT
This sequence comes from Carallia pectinifolia, assembly GCA_037832335.1. Classification (NCBI taxonomy): domain Eukaryota; kingdom Viridiplantae; phylum Streptophyta; class Magnoliopsida; order Malpighiales; family Rhizophoraceae; genus Carallia; species Carallia pectinifolia. The sequence continues at coordinate 7,099,759 of CM075451.1, forward strand.
TTTTTATTTTTTTTTAATTTTATTCAATGACGTATACTACTTTGTTACTAGTTAAATATTGCTACAAATTATTTCTTTTTCAATCGGAGAAGCAAGAAGAGAAATCATTACCTGTGGCAGCTGCCGCTGTAAGAGTGGTGATATCATCATGTGAATGAACATTCACAGCAGAGCTGACCACTGATGCGAGATGGTCACGCTCAGCACCCATAGCCTCTGCTGCCTCCACGCACTGTGCGGCCACCAATGTGGCAGCCGATGCCATGGCTGCGTCCGTCTTGGCCAATTGATCGTTTCTTCCTGATGCGGAAGAAGAAGCTGTGGCTGCTGCAATAGTGGCCACAGCAGCAGCCACCGCAGCGACCGAAACTGCAGCATGGAGCTGAGCGTTGTGAGTTCTAGACTCCTCTTTTTTTTTCTCTTTCCTGTCCTTCAACCACCTCCCAACTGTCTTGGCCCCTCCAGCAGCAGCAGGGTTGCCGATGCCAGCACCGGCGCTGGCACGGCCTCCCGTAAATAGAGGGTAAAGGGTGTTATGTGAGCGGCAATACTGGTTGATCAATAGAAATAATATCAGAGACTCAGAGCAGATAAAGCATACGAACAAGATTACGTGGACACGGAATAAGATTACGTAAACACATTTAATGAGGCATGCAGTTAATTTAAAAAATAAACTTAGAAATTACTACACGTAAGCCCGAGAACAGGAGACATACTTTGCAGAACAATTACCTTAGATGTGCAACGCAAAGCAAGAAAAATTACTTGGAAGTCCCCCCATTGTCTAATTCCAGCTTAATTGTCTATTTCCTTGTAAGCATTTCTCAGAGAGAATTAAAGTTGTTTAAAATCAGACCATTTTTTTGTTTTTTTGCTTAGATTTTTTCCCCCCCTTCAACTTACTGATCCAAAAAGTTTAAAACTTAAAGCTATTCCATTAACAAATTTGAAAATTCCTAAATATGACAATCATCTGAACTGAAGTAAATGACCCAAGAATAATCACGATTTAATGTATCTAATAATGTGATCATCTTAAGCAGGAGAATAATGGTCTGCGGCCACGACTGATGGTCTGCGGCCACTACTGAATCACAGCTCAGCCAAAGCGCCAGCCTTTTTATCTTTTTTTTTTTTTGGCTTTCTTCATGATTCTTTTTGGCTTAAAGTGCAAAGACTATCAACCTAAATCGACAAGACAACTCAAAAGACCTTAACGGAGATGGAAAGGTTTTACTGGAAGAAGACAAAAGCATCCATCCGTATTTGCACAGATCAACTGGAAAAAGCAAAAGCTGTGATCTCGGACTACGTTATCTTAGTTATCTAGCATGTACATTTGAAGGAGAATTACAAGCAATTTCCGTTAAAAAATTAAATAAGGAAAAAAGAAAGAGAAATATGGTCATTTATCGATTAGAAAAGTTAATTAAAGGCAAGAATTTCATTACAAATACCTTAACGATGTCTTCGAAGTCATCAGAGGGTGAAATTGGTGGGCTGTCCGACTCTGTTAAGTTCAAAGGCCCGCTACTGTGAGACAGCCTTCCTGATGTCAATGGCGACACTTCCTACAACGCGCAAAAGCGGCAAAATCGACATTTTGCACAGGTTAAAAATTTATGTACATAAGAAATTTCAGTTTAATTGAAATAGTTGAGACAGTACACGAAAAGGCAGGTTTCCCGCGAACCCGTTCATGTGAAGTTCAAAAGGACAAAAACAATGCATGTAAATGAATAAAAGCATTTTAATGCATGAATCATGCATGCACTCACCGATTGAGACATGATACGTTCGAGGACAAGCTGGGAAGTAGCAGAAGAAGCGAAAGAGAACTGGTTGGCAGAAACAGTACTATTATTGTTGGGGTGTGCAGCAGCAGCATCCTCATGAGTCTCGCAGGCAACGACATCTTCGGGAATGGAAGTGGTGGTGCAAGTGGAGATGCTGGCGGAAGACTTGTGGCCGGAGGCGGCCATGGAAGAGAGAGCTTTGGATACTTCAAGAGCCGAGACGCTCCACGACCTCGAAAGGAATTCCATCGGCACTCTGGGGCTTTCTGGCAGCTGAATGCCGCTGGTGGGGCTGAGCACTGGCCTGCGAGCGTTTAGTAGAGGGGCGGTAATGGTGTCTTCCATGTTCAATCAACACTCACTCAACTTCAGCTAAGAGAATTGGTTGCTTGGAGGTTTTTTGAATTTTTAGAGCAAAGGACCAGAAGCGGGTTTAGGTTCGCTTTATACTAAAGTAATAAAGGGCAGAGCAATTCGGCTACTTTTTGGGCGCCTACGGTGAGGGGGCTAAGTATCATATAAGAAAGCAGTGATCCGACGCTTTGCCCTTTTTTTTCTTTTTTTTGAATGATGCGTTAAATTATAATTAATTTTTATTTTTTATAATCAAATTGACATTTTATATAATAAAAAAATAAAATATTTTTTAAAATTTTTATCTATATAGTTAAAACAATAAGGATTTCATTATATGGGTAAACTGAGATGTCATACCCGTTGGGTAGAAGTGAATTTTGTGCAACAATAAGTGTATTTTGTACAATTATAACTAAAAAATGTACAGTAAAAAAATATTAATATTTTTTTATCTTATTTTTTATCGTTCTGGTTGTACAAAATATAATCGTAGTTACAAAAAAATCGTGTCTGTTTACGAACGTATGACACCTGCATTTGTCCATTAATTTTTTTAAAAAAATTAAAATTTTATTGTAATTTGGTAATTATTTGAATAAAAAAATTAGACGAAATTATCTGGAAGTGTAACCGTTCCATCATATAAAATGGGCCAAGGCCACGTAGCATGGTCGCTGCAGCCATCTTTTTTAAACCTGTAGTTGTAGGCCTCTTGTGATCGGACAAGGCTCAACAAACAATAATGATTAAGAAATTTGACAAAAAAAAATAATAATGATTAAGAAAGTTTTAAAAAACAAAAAAAATTCCAAAGGAAAACTTGGACCACTCTAATTAGAAGTTTGATCATAAGTTAGTATATTTTTGTTGAGATTTTGTTTTTCAACAAATTTTATGCGATCTAGGTTTGAATTTTAAAAGTATAATGTTAAATTTTAGAGTTAGTAATCGATACAATTACTAATGCTTCAGAGGAGGACTCATCATATAGAATAGTTGATTACGGTGAATTAATAATATTAATAATCTGTGAAATGACCAATATTCTATAAAGCATGAATATAGACACGACACGATACAAACGCAACAACACACTAACTTTAAAAATATTAGAATACGGACACGATTTACATACAGTTATATATATATATAATTGAATTTATACAATTTTTATACAGGATATATATATTTTTTAATATTTTATAAGTTTTATTCACTTAAAAATATATTTATATAATTATCATAAGTTTTAGAGATTTTTTATTTAAAAAATATATTGTAAATTTCTTTATTTTTTATTATGAGGTACCCAAATAGTGATATAAAATTTGTAATTAATTTAATTTTTTTGTTAAAATTAAAAATAAATTAAAGTTTAAAAGTTTGAAGAGTTACTGACGAGTGACAATATTAAATTATAATTTTTAATTTTTTTTTATTTTTAAATTTTTTTTTATTTGTTAAAAATAATTATAAAAATTTTGAAACATGTCCGTAGCATGTCGAATACTCGTACTTCTTGTGTCCAGAGTGTCAGGCATACGTATCTGAATTTCTTTTAAAAAATTTTTTTTAATAAACATTTTTATCTGTGTTCAACACGTAGTACCCTTATATTTTAGCGTGTCCGTGCTTTGTCGCCAATATCAACACAATACCACTTTTTAAAAAAAAAAAATGGAAAGAAATCAGAAGGTTGGCCTTTGATTTTACTTTTTCTTGAATCTAATGGGATGAATCAATTTCTGAGATTTGGGGTCACCCCACAGGCCTTCTGAGAATGGCCAGTAGGGCTTAATACTGAACACAACAGGTTCTGGGGGCGACCATAGTGATTACGTTGGCTAACCGTCTGAGGACTTGGCAACATCTCAGGCCGACAAGTTTAGGCGTCCAAACAAAATTAGCTGCAACTATTTTGCCCCTACATTTTTAGACAAAGCTGCCGAGCGTAGACAGAGAGTGTGCTAAAATGCGCGTGCCCAATTGCGTCATATTCATCCTTTTGATCTCATCTTCCCCTCGTTTCCCTCCTTACAAAAAAGCATCCTGTCTGACCCACTTCCTTTCTTTTCTTGTGTTTCTCATCAGAAGTCCTAATCAAGGTCAAGTCATTCTGTTTCATTGCTTTGTGACCACTGACTAAAGAGTTGCCCTTTATTCCTTGATCACGTTCTCACTTCGTTGTGAGCACAAGGCCGTTTTACCATCTTTTTTGCTTCTTAACAAATGTTCTTTAAGCCGTTCCTAGCCATTTTCAGTGTTCATTTATTCACACATTCAAAATATATTAAGTTCTACGGGGCACCATAACCTAAGCTAGTAGGGCACAGGACACTGGTAGAATAGGCAATCAGACATGCGGGCCCTAGCTCGACCAAATCGCAAGCACCGACAGTACCACAAATATCAGCAAGGCCTAGTGTGAAGGTACATGTACAATAAAGGTCCTATCGCAAACTGCAGGTCAAACCATCCAACTTCAGCGACTAAGTATACACACAGAGACACACAAAAAAACAGAAGTCATGATTTTGACAATAGAAGAGTTTTACAGCCACAGTCCGGTCATTTTGTCCCGATTTGTATTAAAAAATAAATTAATTATTAATTTTTTGTAATTACATATATATTTTTATATAACCAAAAAAAATAAAATAATAATATATATTTTATTTTTTTATTACTTTTTTCTTTGATGTAGTTAAAGAAAATAGACAATTAGTTGCTTCGAGACAATTTGTGTAGACCTTAAACCGGAACCTTTTGAATAATATCACTTGTAATTCTATCATCAGCGGAAGTAAAGCAGCTTTTTCTGTAGTTTCTCTGTCCAGTTAAAGGCCAGTTGAAGCTGCGCTACTCCATGCATAATACAAGTCAATTATCGAGCCAACTAAGTAAATCAAACCAGAAGATATAAGTCGTGATTTAATGACTTAAACGACTGGTCAGATTCGGTTCAAAACATTTCTGCAGTGCAACAAAGTCGCATCTTTTTTTTACTTTTTGAAGAACTACATATTAAAACAAAATTTTCTGAAGCGTAATCGTGGGAAGTAATGTGACCCAACTCAACTAAATTAGCATCTCTCACGGTTCGCTGCGGTTTCTTCGTGGCCCAACAGGGTAAGATTCGTTTCTCTGAAGGCTGCTGTGCAGAACATTATGGATGGCTCCTGTGTCAAGAAGACCAGCAACCGGAGGAGATAATCTTCAAATTTGAGTAAATCGAAGCGGCTTGGAATCTCTCTAAAAGGGAGGGGGTCACTTCAGCTAAGAAAGGTGGCTCTGATGATGGTGAGCAAAAAGGCAAATGCAGCGGTAAGGATGATGGGTCTGATGCCGGCAGTGATGTAGAGAAGGCATGATTGGAGGCGGTTAAATGGATTTTCGGCAGGAGTCTTACATCAAGTCCCACTCGAAATCCACTAAGCTGCCTCCAATCATGCTTTCTCCGTCATCACTGCCGGCATTCGACCCATCATCCTTTCAACTGGTGCCTTTGCGTTTTCTCTCATCATCATCAGAGCCACATTTCTTAGCTGAAGTGACCGCCTCCAGATGGATTGCGAGCTGCTTCAATTTTGGCTCACACAGAAGAGCATCCATGATTTTCCCCACAGTAGCTTTCGAGCCTTAAAAAATAAGAGCCTTACCCTGTTGGGCCATGAAAGTGCTTGAACTTAACAATTGCAGAAACCACGACAAATTGTGATGGGGAAAGAATACTATATGCCTTACCCAAACCGTATATGCAATATACATCAATGATCATAATAAGAAGTTACTTGTTGGACTGTAAGCCACTATAACCATAATACTGCTGGGTAGTTATGCGTGAGAATTCTGCAAATGTCATCCCGTCCTTCAACCGCGAGGAAAGTGGAGGAACAATTTTAAGAATTTCTTGAGCAAAGTCATTCAAGTCATACTGGCCATTTTCCTCACTAAATGTACCATTTTCATCACCTAGCGTCCGGTGCTTGATGGTATAATCTGAGATTGATAAAGTTTTGCTCCATGCAGGTTGCAAAAACACAACAAAAGTTTCTCTGCTTACATTTCCCAAGTTTCTTGGTTTGCCGACACAGTGAAGCGTTGAGCGAAGCTTCCCTTTTGAAAGAATATCAGCCGACTCCCCAATCTGTATGATGAAACTTTCTGGAGAAGTCTTCACCGTGAGAAGTTTACTCATCTTTCGATCAAAAATTTGCAGGCATGAATGTTCACTAGGATAAGGACATTCTTGATCACAAGATATTGGAAGTTGGCCTGCGGTGAAGGATTCTGATGAGCAGTAAGGCACAAGAAACATGGGTGCCGTCAAAACAGTGAAGATACCATAATCATAATGCCATTGCTGCCATAGATTGGCATGATTTCCACACGACACAACTTCATTTCCGTTTCCATCCAAGTGAAAGTCTTCCAACTTCCTTTGTTCACTTCTTACAGAGTGCTCTTGGTTCTTTCTTCGATTAGCCTGCTTCCTCGCAGAACCCTTCCTTCTCCCATTTTCTTTCACAATAAAGTTATCTAAAGTAGAATGATAGTGTATAAGCCTCCCTTTTGCCGTGCCTGATTCCAATAAGCTTCGTTTCAGCTCGTGGCCGCCAATAGCCTTGTCACATATTTGTGCAAGGCGAAGCCCTAAGTCCATCATGCAATATCCTAACTCCACGAACGTCTCGGCAAGATTCTCAAATCCATCATCCTTAACATTTTCCACAGTACTACAATCCAAATGATTTGGTTCTAAATTCAATTTACCAACAGAGCATTCCAAAGCTTGCTTATATTTAAGTTGCATTGCAAAAGAGGACACATTTCTATCAGGATTCTTCAAAGGAACATCACTCCCCAAATTATGCTCCTGAAATTAATTAATTCATTAATTAAACAAAAGCAAATGCGAAAAATATTAAGTTTACACGAAAAATTGAAAGAAGATTCCAGAAGATCCAAATTCACTGTAATTAATTCGACAGGTTTTCTTCGTAATTATGCAAAACAGGCCATTGTGCTAACCTTGAGTAGGCGTTTGCGGTCGTCGTGGTCGAGAAGAGCGAGCTTGCGAGCTAGAGGGAGGAGCTTACGGCGGAGGAGAGAGGCGCTGGGGAAACCGGTGACGGAGAGAAGACCTGGGCCTGCTGGGCCTAGGGTTTCCATCACTCTTCTCCTTACTGTTTCCAGTCTTTCGACATTACTAAGATCCGTCGACTCGTCGGCGCTTGAAGCGGATGATAATAGAATCAAGTCGGAGTAATGGAGCTCGTACAGCTCTAATACTTCGGCTTCTCCTTCCAATTCCATGGTTGTCTTTCTTCAGCTCGCAGTTGAGAACCGGAGCAAACCAAATTTAGGTGGAATTCGAATTCTCGAAGGCCAGCGAGAAAGCTCGAAGGCGCGGGCATTCAAAACGACATGTCGTATGTTGTCTACATGTCTCCGTCCGTCCAATTAGGTTTGAAATCGACAAGTCGTTTACAGCAAAATATAGCACACAGTCCATGAGTGACTAAATTTAAAAAGACTTTGGCTCGTAAACTCATTCATTCCGGCAGTTCAGCACATAACTATATGAAAAATGTTACAGGAACCTGGAAAAATACATGCGTGACAAACCGCAATCTCATACATTACATTATTATGACAACTCAATTGCATATTTTGAATTTATAATTTCAATTTATTAGTTTATCAGATAAATTTAACAGCCCAAAATATGGCTGTGATACCAACAAATAAGGCAACTAGGAAAATTCTTATTTTCATTAGTCCCAATTTAAATGCCAACTCGTAATTGAATAAAACTCTAATCGACTAATGGGTCCTTTCTTATGGAGATTAACTAATAAAAACGCAACGCTTATACAAAGTTAGTTTCGGTTCACAATTGCTAGGACCGATTACCTTTTTTTCTTGTTAAAAAAAAAAAAAAAATTCAATCGACTCTACCAAATAAAAAAACTCCAATCAACATTACCAGTACAATCGCCTTCAAGCATGAAGACTCAATGACTATCTCCCTAAATTTCTTGTGGGAAAAAACGTTAAATGGACAAGTGGCAACAATGAAATGGTATTCAAGTTCCATCTATTCTAGACTCCAGTCTCTTTAAAGCTCCTAGCCAACCAAATAGCAGTTTCCCTTGGAGAAACTTTCTCAGGCCCGAATGGCTTTAACAAAACCCCAAGCTCGTCAAGCCGTTGCTCTTGCAGTAGCCGTGCGCTGAACTCAAGCAAACCTTCTAATGCCTCCGCACGTTGTCGGTATGAAGAGGTGTCAAACCGGCGGTGTTGTAATTCAGAAGATGGTCTACTTGAAATGCCACCTCCTGGATGATTCTCCGAGCATTCACTTCCATTTCGTGTAACAATCTGTTTATTGCTATCAGTTGCATGTGTTTTGGTATTCATTCTGTCCACAACCTGGATGGTACACTTGTCCTTCGTGACTAAGTTGTCAGTGCTGTCTGCAGAGCAAGACAAGCATTGTGCTGATGTTGATGATGTTTTGCAGACAGGAATGAACGGGTCCTCCGAAGAAGCCAAAGGGAACTCAGCAATCTTGTCAATATGCGGAGCATTTACAGATACATCTGGAGACTCAATGCAACGAAGAAAGCCTGCATTGGCTTTATAAGAGGTTTCTGGGCTTGCAGCTCGATTGTAGAATGGAAGTGATGCTCTACGACTAGACTGGCAACATCTGCTAGCTGGAGGATGAGCAGGAAGCTGAAAATGTGCACATATATTAATTTGACCAAGCAAAAATACCAGTTACAAAGCTGCTAGAAAATAGAGCAACAAGATTTTCCTAACATGCAGAACTAGAAAAGGTTTGCAGGATGCCTAATGATCACACCAGGAGTTATTTAATCAAATTCATACCCCGAAGAGAATGATACTCAAAGAAACTGGAAAGCTTGAAATTTGTACTTACTGAATCACGTTTTGAACTAGTATGAGTTATCTTTGATGCTGTTCTCTGTCTCGTAGGAATGGCGGAAACTTTCGCTGGCACCAAGCTGGGAGATTTGAAAAAAGCTGCAGACTTTGAAGCGAGTCTATTTTTACCAATTTCTTCATTCCCAATACCAACAGATAATTCTTTGGCTTTACCGACACATAATTCTTTGGGTTTATCAGTCACATAACTTGGTGATTCACATTCTTTTTGCGAAGAGCAGGTAGAGTCTTGTTCAGTTTCAGATATGCTAGGATTTTGGGATCTGTCATAGCTGAATGTTCTTCTTTCCTCTCCGTCAGTAAACATGGCAATGGCCTCTGGCTCCATGAATCTAGTTTTCTTTATGAAGTTGGAATCAGACCATCGGACAGGGAAAGTATGTCGTCTGGGGCTATTGAACTTCAGATGAATATTCAGAACACAAGGTTGAAGATGTGGGTGACTGAGTAACTCCGTGGCCTAGCACAACAGAGAAAATTCTCAATATGGTGACAGAACATGGACTTAGAACATGGTTTAATATCCACGGAAGGCATAAGCAGGTACCACTGTTTCAGTAAAACTCATAAAGTAATTTAACTGGCGAAATCCAACAAAGCCTTTAAGGAGGACCATTAGCTGATCATTTGCTGATGAATGCTTACAAGTGTTATTTCCAATATACATCAACTTCTTGCATGGTTAATTTCAGTGAGAGCAAAAATGTTGTGGAAGAAGGAGAAAAGAACATACACTTGGTCTAAGTTCAGGATTTTTCCGCAGCATGCTTTTAACAAGGCCTCGACTGCAGAGCATAAAAAAGGAAAATAGTTGAGGAAACTCATGTCATGATGCCAAATTATGCATGATTATAAGCCAGTTTAAAGGGTAATGAAGCTTTTTAAGGTTTACTATTGGTGTACATAAGTGGAAAAATAAAAGTCAAGCAACATCCCTTTCCAATATTTCGCACCGATAAGAAATAAGTAAACTCACAATGCACCAGAATACACAGTAGGGAGAGGAGCCACTATAGACTTATTTATTTTGTTTATCAGGGCTCGCATATCCTGCCCAGAGAAAAAGATAGACACAAAAGATATTTCAATGGTTAGCACTAGCAATATTATCTAAAATAGAGCAGTACTTCTGGTCCCTTAGTTTGAAGTAGCATTGATAACAAATCGGCAACTCACAAGAGCTTTAAATGCCGGCTTATGAGCAGCGATTTCATAAATGCAACAACCTGAAAGGGACAGGACTTTAGAAGGTCAAAAATCAAGCAACAAATCACCATTCAGCTAAGAAGGTTTTTAGACTTCAAAGTAGGTACCTAAAGACCAAATATCTGATTTTGAACCGTAAGGTATATCCGCAAGAAGCTCAGGGCACATATAACTGGGAGTTCCCACTACCTGAATTAGCAGCAGAATTCCATGATGATTAAAGTAAGGAGACAAGAAAGTATTGCAAAAGCCACTGAATAGACACGATACTGACTGAAGAAGCAAGGTCATCAGAGGTCAACATTTTGGCAAGACCAAAATCGCCTGCAACCAACAAGCAAATTTTTTGTCTTTGTTACAACAAATACTACTTATCTAGAAATGGAAGCATTGGAAATATAGGGGCATAAAGCTGACCCAACCAAAAATAGTAATAGGGCACTAATTAATTACCTAAACGCACGTCTTGCTCTTTGGTTAGAAATACATTTGAACACTGAGGAACATGGGATACCATCAATACAAAATCATTTACTAGATATCCAACATAAATATAAACTACTATTCTTAATAATTTCACATCTTGTACTAACTTTGACGTCGCGATGTAGAATGTGGTTGGCATGCAAGTAGTCGAGTGCCATTAGAAGTTGAACAAGCCACTTGCAAAGTTTCTGCAAAATAAATTATAGCCAAGCGCCAAATGCAGTTGAGTTCAAGCATGACAATGGTTTCTCAACAACGGAATTTACAAGGAAGATAAAATAACAAAATTATGCTCAAAAATAGGTTAATAACAACCTCTTCTGGAAAATGAATACCATTTGCCTTTTTTATAGCTTCTGCCCTGAACAAGAAGGAGTGTGGAAAACGAATGCAATTAGTCAGCCAGAAATTCCTCAATTACTGTAGATGTGACTAAGAAACTTACATGTCTCCGCCTTCACAGTATCCTATAATGATACATACATAGCAACCCTGGAATTAAAACACGGAATCACCACAAATGGAAAAAAAAAAAAAAAATAACAATGATAATAAGTAGGCCATAGAAATTCGTTGACACAAGAAAAAGAGAAAAAGGAAAATGCAAAAACATCACGGCCCCATAGACAAAAAATTTGCCGTAATACAATGATTGCGTGCTAAGCATCTACCAAATTTAATTATCAGAAAAGCCCACAAGACACAAGAAAGGAAAAGGCAACGTAAAATCACCACTGAATACTTATGGATTCACATAATAGCATCTGCCTACCTTTTCTACCCAAGAATCTTTGTACTCCACAATAAAGGGATTTCTTACTTTGGAAATAAGCTCCATCTGCAGCACACAGAACCAAAACATCATCTAAAATAAGCACTGCAACACATCAAAATTATAATCACGCTGACTGACCTCCTGGTGGGCAGACCTGCGGGCTCGATCAGTTTGACGAGCAAGACGGATTTTCTTAAGAACGTACCTACAGGAGAAAGATTTTAAAAAAAAAAAAAAAAACAAAGGAAACGTTAAAAATTGCCATACACCCACATGAATGATTGAAAAATCCAACACGAAATTAATGTCTGAAAGACGGGAACAGAACTCACTTCTTATTTTCATGCTTGTGCCTGACCAGAAGAGCCGAACCAAAAGAACCTTTACCAATCTGCTCCAGAATCTCGTACTGCTCCATACTAATTTGCACTTTTAACTCCGAACCCAACTCACATTCATCTTCTTACATATAAAAAAAAAAATGACATACCCACCAAAAAAGAAGGGCCTAGCTAGCAGGTCGGAATTAGGGGGTGGCTGACAGTGTGACGCAAGAACAGGATTTGTAAGGTAGGATAACAGGAAAACTTTACCTACTACCAAACAGTATTCTGAGAGAGAGAGAGAGAGAGCGGCAAGGGCAATGGGAAGCAAGGAAAAGAAAGAAAGTGAAGGATTTTAAATTCAAAATTTGAGGGGTCCATCCATACGAAACGAGTGAGTTCAAGTGGCGCTATCATCAATGGCATTATCAATACCAAACCAAAAAAAAAAGTGTTTTTGTTTTTATTTATCATTTATTTGAATTTTTTTTTTCCCCTTTTTGTTTTTTATGATTCTTTGATTCCTCTCACTTTCCCTGACGGTGACGGCTGCGCATTGCCCACAGGCACGTGTCGCATGGGAATGCTCACCCAGTGTTTGGGATTACAATTAAATTTTGAAAAAGGCTTCGTTATATCCACGTCCCAAAATTTATTTGCATAATATTTATGTTATAATAATTAGTATATTTTATATAATTATAATATAAAAATATTAATTAAAAAAATAATAATATTTTTTTATTCTACATATTTTATTATTGTGGACATAAAATAAATAACCTTTTGTATTCCATAAACATTTGTAATTTTGAAAAACACCAAATAATAATATTTATATAATAATAATTAATAACAAAATAATATACATTTTTATATAATTAAAATTTTAAAAAAATAAAAAAAAATAAATTATTAAATATTATTTAATTAACTGTTTGATTATTTTATTCCTTTTAAAGTTAAGTTGTAAAGTGAAAATTTTAAATTATGCATTTTTAAAATACAGGTTTTTTTTTTTCGGCCGCGACAAAACACAAGTTTTAACTATGTTGCACTTTTGCTTCAAAAGTTTGAAATTTACTAAATACGGACAAAATTGTGTTTAACTTTCCAAAGTGTATTTACAACCAAACACACCGTTAATCTTATGAGCTTCGTGTTATTTCGCAATGGGATCAAAGAAACGACGTCGTATCTTGCCCCATATTAATGCCCAATTCCCAAGCCCAGTTACTTTCACAGAACATGGTCTCCCCCAGTGGTCTAAACATATATTAGAGAGAGAAGCATGTGTTCAAGTAAAGCCCACATATTTTAAATGGACTTTGTGCAATTATGGGCCTAAAATGGTGTTCATAAACTGGGAACATCGCTGATGGATTGACACATACTAATTCAAATTCCTTGCTGGACCACATTTTCTTCCAACCCAAGCTATTGGACCATCTAGCTAGCCCATCAAATGACCCGTTCAAACCAGAAGGATGCAAGTCTCGCCACTGTCCCTTTTGTTATTTTTTTTTTCCAATAATTATTTGTTCAAATTTGGATTCCTTGCTTTGAAATATTCTTGTCTTTTATAGGTTTTAGAGGGACTACCCATCAGACGAATTTTAAATATTCTTTGTAATAGTTATGTATATTGGTGTTCCTGCCTAATGCCCTCATTTAAGTTCACTTCCACTTCCATCTTCTAATTAATGTACGAAAAAGCTAAATCTCAAACGTACGTCTGTATATGTCGAGTCTCAAGTAAATCACTTTGGCAACAAATCCTTAATTAGCGGATTCCAATTGATCTACAATATTATCAACCACTTTAGCAAAAAATATATGGTACGCTTTCTGGAGACTAGTTAGTAGTTACTAGCTAGATTGACTTGTAATTGAAAGTAGGATAAGGTTGAGCTGGGGTGATGTTTGTGTGTGTCTATATGTTAGTTTTGTGAGTTGAAAATTAAAGTTACGAGAGTATGTATTTAATTTCAGGGTAGCCCCAATTATGGATCTTTAGATTTTGAAACATATACGAAAAGACCTGACTTAGCTGGCTTGATAACAATAATAAAAATTTTGTGAATTAAAGATGTAAATCACAAGTTTTTAAAATTCTTACAAAACGTGATTTTAGTTCTGGTGTATAAAAAAACAGACAGGCTATTGGATTGGGACCTAGTTAAATGCCCGCCACAATGCTTTAGGGGAAGGTCAACTTGATTCAATTGATGATAAGTTATGCTACCAAAGTGGGCATGGGTTAAAAAGGAATCGATGGCTATTTGGAAGACGCACTAGCAGCATATTCATTTGAGAAAAGTTACCCACATACACAATAATTACTACAAAATTGTTATATGAAGATCTAAATTGCTGAATCGTGAAAAATGTAATAAATAAAAGAAAAAAACAGATAAACCGTTAAATGAACTGTGTTACGTTAAATAAACTGTATATTTTTTGCGTGTTACAAATTACGTGATTGTCTAGTGATGTCGTATTTGTTTTTGGACCACCATGAAATGCACATCACTATTCCATTGCCTTTTTCTCTCAAAGTATATCCTTCCTTCAATGCTTTACATTCGCACATGGTTGAAGGGTGGGACAGCCGGAATCCGATAAATTCATAAGATGTTGAAACTGGAAAGGAACCCAATAGAGCTAGTGATTTGAGGAAATTAAAGATACCAAGTGAAAAGGAAAGCTGCCAAATTCCTTTCTTAGTACAAAAGGCAATCATTCTAGCAGCAACAAGGAGGGGAGAAAAAGGGATGGATAGCAGTTTGCCAAGTGGTTTGAACTCATGAATTTTATATATTGACCAAATAAGGGCCGTGTGGTTTGAATTCGCGAGTTCTTAATATCACCTCAATATATTATTCAATCTAAAAATTTAAACTGTTAGATGAGTTATAGGTCACATATCAAATTTTAACAACTTCGATCCAGCTCTTGTATCCCATTTCCTCTTATTGGGCGTCATCGACCGTTAGACTTCCAAAAGTCCATACACCAAGATTTAACGTTTACATAATTTCCTTGTTAACCACTTAAGCCATAAGGCTCAAAACCATAAATTTCCTTCCATGCACCGACCGATCGCATTAATTTCGAATGCCATTAGCACCATTCGTTCTTATTTCATCTTTCGGTATCCAACTTCTTGCAAACGAGAGAATAGTTGGTGTGTGTGCCACTCCCATCGTTTTGATGGCTCCGTTTCTGGTTTCATTTCAATGATCATCCTCTTTGTGGGTCTTCTGCTTTTTATTCCCACAAATTTGGCATATAACGAGATTTGCTGACAGTGGTGCAATGTTGATCTTGTAATTCCGCTAAAAGGAAACAGTTCCAGCTCAATTATAATGAAATTGTGAAGCTGATAACAGTATTCCCACATTTTAATGGGTCCATTTTGCGAGATTACTCAATTATAGAGATAATGGATTCTTAAAAGATGTCCCAACAACAACAGAATTTACAGCAATAATTCACGAACAATGATGTTGGCATTAGTCGAGTCCCAAGCAGATCATTGGTCAATGCCCAGCCATGCATTCTCTGTAGCCACCAACCGCCAAAAGTCTTGTACTCTCAATTGGCTTTTGACTTGGATAATCAATTCTTCGGAATGCCTAGAAATTTTGTGAAATTATCAGTGAGTAATGCCGATAAAGAGATGATAGTAGTCATTTTCTTTTTCTTTGGTTGATAAAATGGATAAGTAGATAATACCTCACAGACTTGTCAATAAGATTGGTCAAATCTCTTATCTGAATAGGTCAGATAATTTACACTACGCCTACGAAGGAGCAAACTTATAATGCCCATTATATATTATTGGATTGTTCGTGAACTTGAGAATTCAAAGCAAATTTGGTCTTATTAACCACTTTTAGTAGGTCTCGAACTCTAGTATTTCTCATTCAGATCTCAACCCTTTACCAACTAGATTACACAGTTAGTGATAATCACTTTCTTTGTACACAAACCTAATGAACTGAAGTGGAGACAAATAACAGGGCTCGCTCACCCGTAACATCCAGTTAAAGTAATATTGAAGATGAATGTCCCACTCAAAAAAAGAGAATGTTCCCTTTGATTGTTGAAATAGTCGCAACAAAAATGCCTCGTACTGCTCAATTCAACCTCGCCTGACGACCTTTTCGTGCCTCGTACTATTAATTGACTCTGAAATTTTATCTTAAAAAAAAAACATGCGCTTTGGATACTATTTTCCGAAAGCAAAACTATTTCAATCTTGTCAAGAGCATTACCAACAATTCTTAATTTCATCTCCAGTTAAAAAGGGCAACTGTCTTATATCGTTCAAGTCCAGTAATCACATGCTCTAATTACATTCCAAACCAGTTTGGAATTTTTGTTAGGGTTATTGTGTGGCTTATAGAGAGTTTTGTTTGTAACTGCCCGTCTACTTCGAATAATTATAAGTAAAAGAATATATCCAATTGACTAAGTCAAGGCTACTCATGGATGAAAACAAATAAGAGGTCAATCAATTTGTCATCTTTAATTTTCATGGGAATCTAATTAACTAGTTGTTGGCTGTCCCTCGTGGTTTCTAAGATGCTTTCACTAACACACAACGTTTCAACTCTGTAGTTGTGTACGGTTCACAGCATAAAAATAATCTATATCAATTAGTGTTAACGTTGAACGTTATCAAATCAGAGATCTCGGTTTTAAAAATTGTCAGAGTGTTTGGTGGAACTAAATATATTCCTTCCTTTTATAACACTGGATTATACTGTAATCATCCAAGTAATCCAGAGGTTGTCCTGAGAGCAGAAATAATACTTTCTGACAAAATTATGAGACATCATCCCTATCTTCTTATTTTTTAACCAAAAAAAAAAATCTGTCAAAACATCTATATTATCTTTTTTGTCGACCTTTTTTCGGATTTGTACCCGCCATGATGGAACAATTGGTTGGCTAATTATTCTCCAAAAGAAGACGAATCCAACTAATTGTACGTCTTTAAAGTAATTTTATCCGTTGTAATAAGCCATTTGTTATTGTCATTTTCCCGAAGTTTTTTTTTTTTTTTTTTTGGCTATAACGTCTCCACCATGATTCTAGCTAGTCCAGAAGTTAGACTACATAGCAAAATATCTCAAAAATGTATCAGTTTTTGACTGAGAGATCTGCTTTTAATCGGGTAGGATGCATGAACTTAACGTGTGGTGTGTATAAAAGTTGACCAAAATATTATGCTTGACAAAAATACCAGAAAAAATAATTGCACTAGCACATTTTAAATTTTTCTAAAACTTTTAATTGCCAAAATTTAAATGTATGAAAAATTCTAATAATTTCCAATTAACCCTTTATAAAGATTCCATATAATATTCTATATTAGAAGAAGTAAAATTTGTGAGACTTTAATCATGATTATAAATAACTGTTTCATTTATTAGAAGCAATTTGTATTTTGTAAAGATTTATAGCTTTATAATCACATGTAATTAAAAAAATGGAAAAAAAAAAAAGAGAAAGCTACATGTTGAAAAAACTCAGTCTCCGGCCGATCATGAAAAAAAATGAGACTATTATGTGCCTTTTCTCGCCATTTTTTTGATTTTGCGTTCTACATTTTATTTTATGGATTTGAAATAGACTAGACAAGCAGATTTGCCTCTTGCCGATATCACGATGTTAACACGTGTTCTTAACGGAACCTCCCGTTATAGTAGACTCTACGACGAGTACAATCCACTGTGTTAGTGCTCGAGCTTTACAAGTCAGCAAGAGCCGTCAAATTTGGCCGTTAGAAAGCAACGTGTTTTTTTGCTGTTTTGCGTGTTTCAAGTTTGATTTGACCCAAAGCCACAGACAGGGAATCTCTGTCCTGTCCGTTGTTGAGAGTTACGGTCCACCGTTTGTAACGAGAGGCGTTTTTTTTTTTTTACACTATGATTGAAAATTTTTAAATGAAAATGAAAGAAAAATAAAAAAAATTATTATTTATTTATTTTTTATTTATCTAAACAACTTCTCACAAATTATTATTTATTTTCTTTTTATAACTTTCTAATTATTACTTTTTATCAATTATAATATTATTATTACTGTATTATTTTTTATTTTTTTATTTACTTTCTATCCAAAATCTTACTATCCAATTACAGTATTAGCTTGAAAGCAAATAGATCTTCCACATTTTCATTACAAAGCCACTTGACCGACGAGACTTAGGGGGTGTTTGGATTAACCTTTGAAAGAGTATATTTGTGTTTTATTTTGAAAAAGTAAGAAGATAGGCGTTTGGTAAATTTTTTAGTATTGCTGTTTGATTCTACTTATTTCCTTATTTGACTTCCTAACAGCAACTGATTGAAAAGTAGTTCTGAACTACTTTTTATTACTTTTTGGATTACTTTTCACTTTTTAATATTAATAATAATTTATATGGACTAAATTATCTTTAAAGAATATTTATATAATTTTACTATTTTTTTTACTTGACACATAAATTATATATGTTAATTTATTTTATTAGTATTTATATAATTTCAATAATTTTTTTCAAGTATTCTTAAATAATATTCTTTTCATTTCAATTTTCTTTAATATTGACATTTATAAAAAAAATCTCAAATATAATAATTTTTATCATTTAATAAAAATTAATATTTTTAAAAAAAATTAAAAATTAAGTAAAATAATTCTCAATATTATTTATAAAATATTATTCTAAAATATAAAATAATAAAATATAAAAATAAAATTTTTAATATGATATATCTACATAAATTATATGACTAAATTAGACATTTTATTATTCAACAGTAACAGCAAGTATAAAATTAACCAAACATTTTATTAATTTTATCAGCAATCAGCAACAGTAAACAGGAATCAGCAATCAGCAGTCAGCAGTAACAACCAACAACAGCAATCAGTAACAGTAATATTCAACAGCTACAACGAATGTGTTATAATGGGTTAGATTTTTTTTTTTTCTTATATAATTTTTGTGTATAAGAAATAAAGTTAATATGTAATAGATAAAAAAAATTTTAAAATCATATATAATAGGGCCAAACGAATGTGTAATATACATTATATATAAAAAAAATAAGATTGATATACAACTTACGTAAGGTTGATGTGCTGACTAAGATGCAAAAACAAAAAAAAAAAATTATAAAATTACTGTGTTAACCCTCCGCAGCCAAAAGGCCACATCTTTGTAACACCGCTTTTTAGCAAGTTTATTTTTCATATGGTTAATTCCTACTAACGAAATTCTAACTCTAAATTTTCAATTTTAAAAATGACTAAAAATCTAGTGAGATAGAAATCGTTGGCAGCAGTTTTATTTATTTCAATGCTATTTATTTATTAATATTTCATTCATCAAACCTAAAATATTTAGGGTCTGTTTGAATTAACTGTTAATGTTATTATTGCTGATTGTTGTTATTAATTACTTCTGCTGATTACTGATTGCTGATTCCTATTTATTGTTACTGATTGTTGATAAAATTAATGAAGTATTTGGTTAATTATATACTTACTGTTACTGTTAAATAATAAAATGTCTAATTTAGACATATAATTTTTGTATATATATCATATTAAAAATTTTATTTTTATATTTTATAATTTTATATTTTAGAATAATATTTTATAAATAATATTGAGAATTATTTTAGTTAATTTTTAAATTTTTAAAAAAAATATTAATTTTTATTAAATGATAAAAATTTTTATGTTTGATATTTTTTTATAAATGTTAATATTAAAAAAATTGAAGTGAAAAAAAATATTATTTAAGAATATTTGAAAAAAAATTATTGAAGTTATATAAATACTAATAAAATAAATTAACATTTCTAATTCATATGTCAAGTGAAAAAAATAATAGTAAAATTATATAAATATTTTTTAAGGATAATTTAGTCCATATAAATTATTATTAATATTAAAAAATGAAAAGTAATCCAAAAAGTAATAAAAAAGTAGCCCAAAACTGTTTTTCAATCAACTGCTGTTGGGAAGTCAAATAAAGAAATAAACATAATCAAACAGCAACACTAAAAAATTTACCAAACATGTATCTTACTATTTTTTGAAAATGAAACGTAAATGCACCCCTTCAAAAATTAATCCAAACATCCCCCTTAGTTTATATGACAACCAAATATAATTAGTAAGACAAAAGGTATATAACAGTCTTAATGACAATAAGCATGTATATTTGTAAAATTATCTCTCGGCAGAAGAAAATAAGCAAAAATGCTGTTATTATCCTTCTTCAAATTCAGTCTTTTCTCTATGAAGAAGGTCAGTCATAGTAACAGAAATTTGGCCAGATCATATTTGTTATCATTTTTAGTTTGCTCTCTTTGATTTCTACGTATCCGTAGTACACCTAAATTCTTAGGAAAAGATATTTTTAACTTCACAAGACAACTTTAAAGTAACAATAAAATTATATATATCGTTAAATAATTAAATTAATAAAAAAATATATTAATTATCAAATATTTTTAAATAAAACTGTATTATTATTTATTATTATTTAATTATAACCATATAATCTCGCTCAAATTCGTAGTTACCAGCACGCAAATGCATTGATTCATTTGGAAACGTACACACTACTTTCAAAGTTTGTTTTAAGCACAAATTGCTCTCTCTCTCTCTCCCTCTCTCTCTCTCTCTCTCTCTCTTGTGGGAAACTCGCCACGCTAATTTATCCGTCACGAAATATCAACAAAGGTAGGCACCATTAATAGCCATTATTAAGTTTGCAAATGCAGCGCAAAAATGAGCGGCAAATCTGGTAAAGGATTTAGGTTACATACGTAAATATAAATTCTGTTGACGGTCAAATAACAGATTCCAATTATCACAAAACACGTGTCCACTTGCCAAATCCTGCTTTAAGGACTCTCAAATGGCAGTAAACCACGTATTGGGCAGCCGTGATGGCGTTAGGAAAGCCACCTTTAAAGTGCTAGAGTCATAATACACAGCAGCCATGAACAAATTTATAGCTGGAAGGATAATTTTGACCGAAGGACCACTTATCTTGGGAGGACAAATTTTCCTGGCTGTGGAATCCCTTCAAAACAGAGAGCAGTGTGTATCCTCGTATCAAGGAGTTTCGTCCATGGTCCTATCACAGAGGCCAGAAAGGTTAAACTTGATCAAAGCAGACGCCAATTTTTAAACAAAATACACGTTTTTAATTAAATATATAAAAAAATATATAATTAATTTAATAATATTTAATAATTTTTTATTTTTATTTTTATAATTTAACACATCTTTTATGTTTTAAAAGTTCATATCATTACTTAGTGACGCACTTTCCCAATTGGTTACCTAAAAAGCTTTTTTGTCGTTAAAAATTATTAGATGTGTACTACTACAGCTTTAAATCTACGGCAGGACTTCTTGGAAAACATAATAAGACAATATTAAATTTTTTAGCACGTTTTTTTAATATTAAAAAAAGATTTATTATTGATATATTAGTTATTTGATTTATAAGTAGAAGTCACGATAATTCTTATTTTTTAGTGTTTTCTTTAATAATTCTTAAAAAGATTGATTCACTACTTAAGTACTAATAAGACTGAACGTGACTCTGTCATTAAAAATTACGACAATTACCAAATCAAACTCATGCGCCATGCTTTCACACTTTCTGCATAGAATGCTAACATCAGGTATTTATCAAAAGAGAATATATATACAAAAATTTATATTCAAATTATAAATATCAAAATATATGAATTTATTATTAAATTATTACCTCGAGTTTTAACATATTGCTGTACATTGAAAACGGTCTTCTTACACATTCGAATCGATTGTATTACATATTTACTTATTTTTGATTGAAATAAAATTTCAAAAAAAATAATTCTTAATACATATGACGTTGGATGAGCAGTGAATTGCGTCTGAAGGCTCAGTCCGCGTACTTTTTTACTTTATTATAATATAGTAACGAAGATGATCATTAGAAAGTAGAAACTAAAGTTAGTTTTGAAGTTCTCTTGAAAAGAACTTTTTTTTTTTTTGACACACTCTTGAAAAAAAGAAAACTTAACATTTTGATCATCATAAATCCTTGTTTAATTAAATCCATCTTGGACTCAATTTCACGCTACATAATATGAGAGTTTTGTATGATAGTTATAAACTCTATCCTGGGAATATCATTCCTAGAGCAAAATATACGTGACCTTCTAGGATTTGTATTTTGAATAATCCTATAGTTAGAGAGGAAGGGAGAACTTGAATTGAAAACATCAAATACCAAAATAGTGGCACGGTCCCACGAGGTGGGCGGTGAAGCCAAAGAGAAAAAATAGAAAAGGCAAAAACTTACGAAATTAAAATCCAAGAGGAAAACGTTTCATGTCTTGTGTCCGCTATACACTTGATGGAGTAGTCTAGTTTATACTTTGGTGTTTTTTTTTTTATTTAGTCTAATTTGGAATTTTTTATTATTACTCATTTTCTAATAAATAAGAATTTATATTAAGAATACAATTTTTAGTTCTATACTCGTTAACACACGATAACTTAGTATGAGAATATCCACTTAAACCTAATTGTACTCTAATAATAGTGTATTTTTTATAAAAAATAAAGACGTCAATAATAATTGCAGTTTCAGTCTACTGATATACTCACAACATATCTTTTTTATTATTTAAAAAAAGAAAGTTTTACATTCGCTATATGCATTGCGGGTCCATAAACGCACTGAAACCGGAAATTAAAGAGCCCTCACAGGATCCCTCGGCATGTCCATGGACAATCTGGCTCCCCTCTATAAAGCCATGGCCAACCCACCCTTCTTGGATCACATTTCAGTTGCACCACCTTTTCTTCCTTTCTCATCTGATAACCACCACCACCACCAGCAGGCACCACCAGCTTGGCGGACTAAGCATCAATTCATAAATAGTAATAGCAGACATGGGCAACGCAAGCAATGATTACCCGTCTGCCGGCGAGGAGTGTGTGCATCGAGTGGCAATTCCACCGCCGCAACCCTTTGTTAAGTCCCTGAAATATAATCTGAAAGAGACTTTCTTTCCTGACGATCCGCTTAGGCAGTTCAAGAACCAGCGTCTATCTCGGAGACTGCTATTAGGCCTCCAATATTTCTTGCCAATTCTGGAATGGGCTCCTGGCTACACTATCCAGTTCTTAAAATCTGACCTTATCTCTGGAATAACTATTGCCAGTCTTGCCATCCCTCAGGGGATAAGTTATGCAAAACTCGCTAACTTGCCACCGATTCTTGGCTTATGTAAGTGCCCAAAATATAGATACGAGCTAGTGTGGTTTTATCGATGAATTTTTTTTGTTTATAATTCTGTCTGAATAAATTGCAGATTCGAGCTTTGTTCCGCCACTGGTTTATGCAATGATGGGAAGTTCAAGAGACTTGGCTGTTGGGACTGTTGCTGTTGCTTCGCTCCTCATAGCTTCAATGCTGGGAAATGAGGTTAATGCCAATGAGAACCCCAAGCTTTACCTTCACCTTGCTTTCACGGCCACGTTCTTCGCCGGAGTTTTCCAAGCTTCCCTGGGCTTGTTAAGGTACTTGTGTATTATCAGTTTACCACACAATATCAATACATGTTCTGTTCGTCAATAACATTAATTTTTTGTTTAACAAACCAATAACTCCAAGTTAGAGAGTTACTACAGTGTACAGTGATTAGACTTATATCTCACTGTAACTATTTAAATTGTTCACAACATTACCTTATTTTCTCATTTTGATTTTAAAAAAATCTTCTTTTAATTCCGCAGTCACTGCATAGGATTCACTACATTTTGCATTTTGTACTTTTGTCTCTCTATATGATCTGTAGGAGTTTTTGACTTATGTATCTTCGTCTAAACTGTCTTAATCACTTGGATGGTTCTATTAAGTTTAATTATAATCTGCATATATATCTTATGATGGAGCGTCAATTTACATATATATCAAGGTGCATCCTTTCATTCCTTAAAAAAATAATAAAAAGGAAATTAATTAACATTTCTACTAATAATTGCAGGCTTGGATTCATCGTGGATTTTCTATCACATGCAACCATAGTGGGTTTCATGGCAGGAGCAGCAACAGTGGTGTGCCTACAACAGTTAAAAGGGATTCTTGGACTTGAACATTTTACACATGCCACTGATCTTGTCTCCGTCATGCGTTCTGTCTTCAACCAAACACATGAGGTCAGTCCTTTCTTTTCTTTTTATTTTTTATTTTTTCCTTCTCTCCTGCGCTAATTTATATATGCATGTACATGGATGCGAAACAATACATGTAGTAATCCCCTGTATACATGCATGTACAGATTTAGCAAAGGGACAAAATCTTTATTCATTCATAATTTCTTTTTTTTTCATAGCACTCGTTATTTTTATTCACATTTTTGTGAGTATAGTACACACATAATCTATACTACATAAATTTATTTATTGATATTTTTTTATTTTACATAAACTCCACTTATAAATTTTTTTTCATTTGTATTTGAAATTGAGTTAATTTGAATTACATTGTAAGTAAATCAAATTAAAAATATCATTTATTCTCTAGTTTTCTTTTTTTCTTAGGCCATCTAAGTTAATTGCTATTACATCCGTAATTGATTGCAGTGGAGATGGGAAAGTGCCCTGTTAGGATTTTGCTTCCTTTTCTTCCTCCTTATCACCAGATACTTTGTAAGTATTTTCTTTTTTTCATTAAAAAATTTATTATAATATGAATTATACAATAGAAATAATTTTATCTATTTCCGCACAAATTTTTAAGTCTAGATTCAGGCATGTTGGCTCTGATTTCACATATCGCACCGATAAGAATAAGTTTTAAAGTAGCACATGAGTATCATATCCCAAAAAAAAGTAAGAAATAAATTCAATAGATTCGATTAAAAGTAAAGAATAATATATTAGATTCTATTTATGGAAAAAAAAAAACAATAAAGTCTATTTATAACCACTACTATAGTATTTATATTAGTATTAACAGACTAATTAGGCTTCTCAAATCAATAGTTATTTTTTAATTAGATTCTAACCGTAATAATTACACTTTGCATCAAATTCAAAAGTTTTTTGGCCTGCCCCCACTACATTATGCTCAATGCCTACATGACGTTTCTGTCCTTAATTTCAACGCTAAACTCACTTTAAGAACAAAAAAACGCCTTTATGGTACCTACTCATTGACTGTTCGGCGAATTTATTTGCTGATTTTTATGATCTCCACTAATAATTATTCATATGTCAATTCTGTTAAGCTGCCCAAGTTGCCTTATCATAAGCTTAATTATCCATTTAATACATATCAATACGTTGACGAGGAGGCCAATTATTGTTGCTTTTCAAAGAAAGACACCTAATTTCCTTATAAAAAAAAAAAAGAAACGAAAGACACCTTCTTTTTTTTTTTTTTTTTTATAATAAGACACCTAATCAATTAACTAGTAATTAATGTTGGATCATTGCGTACGTGCAGAGCAAGAGACAACCCAAATTCTTCTGGATTTCAGCAATGGCACCTCTGACATCTGTTATATTGGGAAGCCTTCTCGTTTATCTCACCCAAGCTGAGAAACATGGTGTTCAAGTGGTCAGTGTCCCTATACCAATTCCCTCCTCCTATTTATCCATATTTGTCAGAGAGAAAATAAATAAAAGAAAAAATTGTTAATAGTCACCCCAAAAAAAAGTGCCTATTCACTTAAAAAATATGAAGCAAATGGATGCATAAGACGAATGTCACAAACTCGTATGAAGCAAAACGTGTGAAATTAATGTCTGATTTGAATTAAATTTAAGACTAGAGTGTTATGGTTGTCATAATAGTTATGGAACTAGAAAGATGCTATCCTATTGTTTGTATTAAGAATGGTTGAAATATATATCAAATAAATAAGCAACGGAAATAAAGCTTTTAAAAATCGATTTCTAAGCCAGTCACTCATTGGTTGCTAAGATATACACCAACAGTTTGTTCGATTTCAATAAAATTCAGATTAAAAAAAAAAAAAAAAGGAAAAGAGACGACAGGAAAGAGATAAAATGTCTGTCCCATCGGACACACGAACGAACCTTGATCTGTTTGTCACTTACAAGATGCGAGCCACCAAGAAATCGGTAATAAACATAGAAATTAGAAATAGATTTGGACCACCCACATCCAAGCCAAGGTCTGTTTCACATGGGATTCTGGCCTGCTGGGTCCCAATCTTTTTTGTTGGACCAAACTGTGGGCCCCGGCAACAATAATGGAGCTTCGGCGATTAATGTGGCCCCCATTATGATCATGTTTGATTCGCACAATTCTTGATTGGGCCGTTCTGTTCGGCCGGACCGGATTTTGCCACTTATATTCTAATGCGGCCACTCTTGGGTATATCTGTTCAGATAGGACACTTGAAAAAGGGCTTAAATCCACCGACGTTCGGCGATCTGGTATTTGTGGGCCCTTATCTGACGACAGCTATTAAAATTGGAATCATCACGGGCGTTATTGCTCTCGCTGTGAGTACCCTTATCTAAATTACATTGAAAGCCAAAAAATATATATATATGTTTACACGCAATAAATTATATTATATGGACAAATCTCGCATTAACCATCCAGTGTTTGATGATCTAAATCACCATTCAAAAAAATAAAACATGTCACGATATTTCTACTATTCATTTATAAAAATATATAATGTGCGTTAAGTAATATGTTTAGAGTTTTATTATATTAATGCGTGAATTAGACGCAAATTTGTATTGTTGAATCTCAATCATTAGTTATAGTCGGTATACTAATTATCAAAGACATTGCTAACTGTAACTAAGAAGGTTAAGATCAACGAGTCTATATAACTTTTTTGATATGTTTATTAATTGATATATTTGCACAGGAAGGAATAGCTGTTGGGAGAAGTTTTGCAATGTTCAAGAATTATCACATAGATGGAAACAAAGAGATGATTGCTATTGGGACCATGAACATTGTAGGCTCTTGCACCTCATGTTATCTCACGACAGGTAACTATAATTCCAAGCAGATGAGATTAATCATATTTTGGATTAAGTGATGGATCCAAGAATTTCACTTAGCGAGAACAACAAGATCTAGGGTTACAAATAAGCCAATATAATAGCTTCAATAATGTTCAATTTTGAGATGTTTATAAATTATGATAAAATCGAGTTCGATATTGATATCGTTGAATAACAAACGAAACTGAATCATACGTAGTCTATTTAAATTAAAATTAAATAAATTTTAACGATTCCATGTTAATCAAACTGAATTTACAAGATTCTTATGAAAGTATATATGTACATAGTTGCTGACAACATAATTTTGTGAATGAAAATGAAAATTTCAGGGCCATTTTCGCGATCAGCGGTGAACTTCAATGCAGGATGCAAGACTGCGGTATCAAACATCGTGATGGCGATGGCAGTCATGGTGACACTGTTGTTCCTGACTCCGTTGTTCCATTACACTCCGTTGGTCGTGCTTTCCTCCATTATCATCTCTGCCATGCTGGGCCTCATAGATTATGATGCAGCATTCCATCTCTGGAAGGTTGATAAGTTTGATTTCGCAGTGTGCATCGGAGCCTATGGGGGTGTGGTTTTTGGCAGTGTTGAGATTGGTCTCGTTGTAGCGGTATGTATGCACTACTATAACTCTGCTTCTTGTTGAAATTCTTAATTTTCTCTGTTCCAATTATGAAGTTGATTTTCGTTTGATATTGATTGGTTTGTTTGAATTGATTTAGGTGGCAATTTCATTGCTAAGGTTACTTCTGTTTGTCGCGAGACCAAGAACCTTCACTCTTGGGAACATCCCAAACTCCATGATCTATAGAAATGTCGAGCAGTATCCAAACGCCAGCAGTGTTCCAGGAGTTCTCATACTTGAGATTGATGCTCCCATTTACTTTGCCAACTCAAACTATTTAAGAGAAAGGTAATATTATATTATTACATGCATGAACAGCATCAATATGCGAAGTTCTTTGAATCAAATGTATATCTAATCTGCTCCATTTAATTCACCAAGCTTATCTCATGTGCTTATTCTACCGAAATACTGATCAGGATCTCAAGATGGATCGATGACGAGGAAGACAGACTAAAGTCTTCGGGGGAAAGTAGCATACAGTATGTTATTCTTGACATGGGAGGTAAGTGATAATGGAAATAAATGCTCTTGGGAAATTCTTCAATAAATTTTTTTCGAAAGATTTCTAATATAATTCACTTATAATCATACATTATAATAAGTGAAATTTACTTAAAATAGAAATAAAAAAATAATTATATAATAAATAAATTATATTTATAAAAAAAATTAATAAAATTAACAAACACTTTTTACTTTCCCACAATGAGAAGGCTTTAGAAACCCGAGTCACCTTCATTTTGTTATTGGCTCGCAGCTGTCGGTAACATTGACACAAGTGGGATAAGCATGCTCGAGGAAGTCAAGAAAATCATCGACAGAAGAGGGCTCAAGGTACATTCTTTTCCCAGGATCTCTCTGTTTTTTTTTTTTAATCACCCTTTTTGTTCAAAATTGGATTTGGATTTGCTGTACAAGATTATATGCATTCATATTGGCTAAAAGAAGTATATATATATATATATATACAAACAGCTGGTGTTGGCCAACCCAGGAGCAGAGGTGATGAAGAAGCTCAACAAATCCGCGTTTATTGAGAAGATAGGCCAGGAATGGATATTTTTGACAGTGGGAGAAGCTGTTGGAGCGTGCAACTTCATGTTTCACACATTCAAACCAGACTCCTCCAGGGCTGAATCTGATCAGCCATACAACAATGTCTAATAAGGAAAGAGGCAAACGATTGCCAATAGTTAATTTTCACGTATTTCAGAGAATTAGTATGCATCAAGTGAACCAGAGATGAAGCAAGGTCAATCTTGATGCTTTAGCTGCAGGTCCTTTTTTTTTTTTTTTTTATAATTTGTACAACGTGTATCCTTATATGTGAATCATGAATATGAATAGGCTTTTTGGTGCTCTAAATCTAATCAAGAATAGGACCAATCTCCAAAAATGACCAGGCAGATGATCTTTCCCTTTCGCTGAATACCCATTAGGGCAGCCCAATCGCCATTACCAAATACTTTTTTCTATGGAGTTATTATGTAAACGTGAAAAAAATTAAACGCAAAATAGATGTATAATAATTGATTAATTAGTTTGTACAATTAAGTAATTAATGTTTATAACAAAAAAATTGATAAAAATATATTCATTTTTGTTGTAAATATTGATCGGCTGATTGTATAAAATAATCAATCAATTATTATGTGTCTGTCCTGCGTTTGTATTTTTCTGTATTCATTTAAATTTTCTTTTTTGTTAATTAATTCTAACATAAACTCAAATTTAGTCCTAAAGACCAAATATAACATACAGCAATAAATTCGATCATGTTTCCATTTCATATGCTAACGTTGTTGGGAAAACAACAAACACCGAAAGAAAACAGAGAAAGCATTAATCCAAAAGAGCAATTTTTTTTTTCAAATCTTGAGGGAGGATTAAAACCTATACAAACAAGAATGAGGGGAGGTGCCATGAGAATTCAAAAAAAAAGCAAAAAAAATTTGTTTCGCTCTTTGTGAAAAGGGTTAATATACAAATTTAGTGCTAATTTTAGTTAAAGTAATAAATTTAGCACCAATTTTAAAAAGTAACAAATGTAATACTAATTTTGCATATGATAACAAATTTAGCACGTAATAATTTTATATGAATAAAATCTGTCAGTTTTAATTACAGATTTATAAAAATATGTCTGTTTCGATGATATGATAATTATATAAGTTAGTGTCATATTATCAAAATAGATAAATTTTATTTAAAAAATTTCACAATATATTAAATTTGTTATCATATGTAAAATTAATATTAAATTTATTACTTTTTAAAATTAAAATTAACTTTATTATTTTAATTAAAATTGATATTAAATTTGTATATTAACTCTTGTGAAAATCGTCGGCCTCCAAGTCCAATTCGTTTTCTTGAATGAGCTTGGTCCCAAAAAAGGGCCTAATAAAGACTACTTGTTAATGGGCTACAAAAGATTCAACTCGTCCAATCTCGCCACAAGTTTAACACGGATAAAAACGACAACGTTTGTCACATCCAAAAGCTTCCGAGGTTTCGACTCTTCTTTCATTTTCCTTTCCCAAGTCGCAAAAGCATCCACCTACTGGTCTAATAGCAGCATAGCAGTAGCTTGGGACCCTCGTTTTTTCCCGGCCACATTTTGGCGTACCATTGGTCCATCCTGGTGGTGGCCGGACGCATCTTCTAAAATGGCTCCTGCCAAGAAATCCAAGAAAAGCAAAAAACTTTCCAAGAAACTGAAGAAGAAGAAGAAACACAATCACAGCGGCAAAAGCACTACCATCAGCGTTGTTCCCAATGCGGAGCACAAAACCGCTGATTCCGATTGGTGGGACTGTTTCTGGCGCAAGAATTCTTCATCCCCAGGTTCCCTTCCCCTCTCCCTCTCTCTCAGTTTGTCTACTCGTTCCTTTTATATTTTGGTGAAAATTGAGTTGGTGCTTCAATTAATCGACGAAATTAAAGTAGATATCTTTGCCTCCGAACTGTAGAATATTCGTTTTTCTTTTGTCTTTTTGTTTTTTTTCGAGCGTTTGTGGAAACTGAGAATCTGGGTCTAAGCTAGTTTATTGTAACACTGTAGTTGTGATTTGCAGAAGTTAGTGAATTGGAAAATTCAAGGATGGAAAGATCTTTATGAGGGATGTTAAATTTGGCAAATAATATGATAGATTTTCTGAGTACCCAAAAAGATAAAAAGTGATTTTCTTGTTGGGCTGTGGCAATGCCGGTTGATTTTAACCTGTTAATGGTTTCAGCACCTTGTGATGAGGAAGAAGGATTTAAGTATTTCTTCCGGGTTTCGAAGAAGACATTTGAATACATTTGTTCTCTTGTACGAGAAGATCTGATATCGAGGCCTCCTTCGGGGCTCATCAATATTGAGGGGAGGCTTCTTAGTGTTGAGAAACAGGTTGCAATTGCTTTGAGGAGATTGGCATCTGGTGAGTCTCAAGTCTCGGTTGGGGCTGCCTTTGGGGTTGGCCAGTCCACTGTTTCTCAAGTGACTTGGAGATTCATTGAATCGCTAGAAGAACGTGCAAAGCACCATCTCAAGTGGCCTGATGCCAAAAGAATGGAGGAAGTTAAGACCAAATTTGAATCATTGTTTGGGTTGCCAAATTGCTGTGGAGCCATTGATGCCACCCACATCACCATGACTCTTCCTGCAGTTGAAACCTCAGATGATTGGTGTGACCAAGAAAAAAATTATAGCATGTTCTTGCAGGGGATTGTTGACCATGAGATGAGATTTCTTGATATCGTGACTGGTTGGCCGGGGGCCATGACAGTGTCTAGACTATTGAAATTTTCAGGATTTTACAAACTCTGCGAAAATGGAAGGCGTTTGAATGGAAATTCGAAAACCTTATCTGATGGAGCAGAGATCCGAGAATATATTGTCGGTGGGGTTAATTATCCTCTTCTCCCATGGCTCATAACTCCTGATACAAGTGATGGACTCTCAGATGCCATGTCTAATTTCAATGCTATGCATGAGGCTGCAAGGTTGCTAGCAGTGAGGTCATTTTCACAATTAAAGGGCAGTTGGAGGATTCTTAACAAGGTCATGTGGAGACCCGATAAGCGGAAACTACCAAGTATAATCTTGGTATGTTGTTTGCTCCAGAACATTATAATTGACAATGGAGACAAATTGCACCCTGACGTTGCGTTGTCTGGTCACCATGATTCTGGTTATGGAGAACAGTGTTGCAAGCAAGTTGACCCGTTGGGACGAAACATGAGAGAGATCCTATCAATGTATGTGGAGCACAAGAAAGAAAAATCTCTGTCAAAGTAGGAGATATATCATCTTTTATTCAGAGCTCGTGGCTTTTAATTAGCCTCCTTAATCAGGTCTCACGTATCATGTAACGTGGAAGAAAATTGTACGAGACTGTGTGACATTTGATCCTGCACAACGAATTTGAAGCATCCAACATCTGCAGATTAATTTGTTGTTGGATGCTTTACCAATTTGTAGATGTCATACTTGTTATTGGCATGTGAACTTTTGCCAAATTCACCTCCATCCAAAAAAAAAAAAAAACAAAAAATTGCAGAGACTGCGCATGTTGATGTGCTTAATCCTACCTTGTCCCTTCCGAGGTTTTTCTAAGTTCATGTCTTAAAGGGGAAAGGATTGAATCACACACCCTGGATCTACCAGTTACAGCTGTTATCTTCCTCTTAATCTCAGCCGTGGCAAACTACTATTGGCCGTGACTCCACAATGCTGCTCACCTCTTTGCAGTATCTTGGGCCATCAGCTGTACGGTGAGGTTAACACAGCGCACGCGATTGTGTCCCAGCGAGATGTACCCCTTATCTATTCATGGTGTGTTTTTTTTTTTTTTTTTTTGAACAAAAGAAAAAATCTGCCATAAATATATCAGTCATCAAATCTGTAGGCCGGAATTAGGGTAAACTTCTACTTTGTTTGCTTCATTCAACCCAATCCATTGGAATGAACTCTCCCACTCGAGCATTATTGGGCTGAAGCGGGTCTTTTCTACACCGTACTACAGTATTAACAAATTTTAAATTCACAACACTACGCTCCATTATAGTGTGCTTCCATAAAAGACCAACTGTCTCTGAAATTATAAAATTATAACTCATGATACCAAACAAAAGCACACACACACACACAAAAACAGATGAATAATGCTCTAATAAAACAACTTTCTGAAATTAAAGGTGGCCCAAAATGTACAGCAGGACCTCTAAAGAAAAGGCTGGAGCGGCTTTTACAAAAATGGAAAAATGTCTAATGCCTCAAGATTGTGCACAAGAAGCATTAATGTCTCAAGTTTTGCGAAATTACATGATAGCTGATGATATATGATTTCCTCAATCTCCCTTAGTAGTCGGTTGCACGCATGCACAAAAAAATCTCTTCTTTGATTTTAGGCTTGTTTTTGTTAGACCATTCAAATAGTCCCGCAGAAGAACTCTGGTTTTGCTCTCTGTCGTTCTGGTTTTGGCTGTGCTTTTGTTCTCATCATCAAGTTTCAGCAGAAGAAACTGCAACTTTTGCACCTCCAGCTGCAACCTCCCTATTTTTTCTGACACCATTCTTGCCTGTTCTGAAATCTTTCTCCTCCTGATGATACCACTCTCATCCGTTGCTAATGCTGTTTTTTCTTCAAAGGACTTTGAATAATCTTCAACACTGTTCAGTAGTTTGCGGTTCACGTCAAACAACCTCATGACAGCTTCCTCAGACTCTTCCAGCTGCTCTTTCACACTATCAAATTCCATACCTTTCCCCCCTTTGCTCTTCTCAGTAACCTCCACCTTTCTCTTCAAATCTTGCACGGTTATTTGAAGGTTTGTTAACTTTTGAGCATCAGAGTCAAGTCTTTCTAGAATTTTCTTCTCGTTTCCTTCTTGACGAGATCCAGAGAATCGTTTCGAAATCTCCAATTTGTCCACACCAACCTCCTTTTCAGCCAGTGATTCAGAAGAGGGATGCTCCCTACTGTGCTTCTTTCTGGTCGGTGCAGTAGTCACCTTCTGAGCCTTTCCAACAGTCAGGTCGAGACTGCCATCCTGGTCAACTGTTTCCCACATTTCCAGCATCTGGTCATCAGGCTCTAAAGTTTCTCTTCTGCTGATTCCATGAGAGGAACACTCGGATATCTGATCAAGTACAATGTCTTTTGTCATGACATCTTCATTCCCCTCTTCTGTGATTTCATGTGTTGGTTTCTGCTTGCCCATCTCAACTCTTTCTCCATGGAAGCTGCTGCTGGACTTCAACTGTTCAATCTGTCTCATTGCATCCTCAAGTTTGGAGTTCACAGTTGAGTTTTCTAGCAAGGAACGTCTCTCCTTTTCCATCACTGCCCTTTCGATGGTTGTAATCCTCATATGCAATTCCTGCAAGTCTGCCAACCCACCTGGAACCATGGCATTTTGTTCTTCACTCGTTTGTTGATGGCCTTCGGCATGCACCAAAGACACACCATCCTGCAACCAGTGGCAATAATTTAGAAACTGTCCAACACTAGATGTAATAATGCAAACACACACAATTTAAAGCTGAGATTTTAGATCAGAAGGCAGCCCCAGTAAATTCAATCTAATAGCCTCCAAAAAGAGGGCCAGTTTACTTTAAGATGAGATTCAGGTATGGACTCTTTAACATATTTTCGTTTAAGTATGTGACACAGTGACAGTGAGGCTTTGGCTTAAATGGGCAGAAGGAAGGAAGAAGAAAGAAACCATGTTGCAGTCACAAAGCAATTTATTCTACCAAAGAATACAAAATTCATTAATGAGACCATGCTACAAGAATCAATTGTGGGCTTGAACAGAGCTTTCAGATGTTGAAATGGCAACAACAAAACATGCTGCTAATTCCACAGAATCATAAAGAATAATATGGCAAAATTCGGAGTTAAATTTAGACAAACTCCAACATTCCGACAGGAAAGCAGACTCATAATCATCTGAAGTAAAAATTACCTTTGTTTCATCAACTTCATTGGGGTTTGCAAGTGGAAGGGTATGGTTCTCCAATGAAGTTAAACAATTCTTCAAAGAAATTAAACCCTTGACATATGCAGTCACCTGCTCTTCTAATTCTCCATTTTCACGTTGCAAGGCACATGCTCTTTCTTCTAGCCGGTCAACCTCCTCAGTTCTTTCACAAATTCTATCTTGAAGGCCCTCACATGCTTCACTGAGCTCATGAGCCTTCGCTTCAAAAATTGATTCTCTGATAGTAGATAGCTGCAGTTCACCAAACAATGCAGCAGCCTGAGACTCCCATACTTCTATTTCATCTCTTTCCTTTTCGAGCTCATGATTCAAATGTTCCTCTCTGCTTTTAGTTTGCACATATGCTCCATGCACCGTGCACAGCTCAGTCTCCAATTTCTGCTTTTCTTCATGGATGCATTTCAATTCCTCGCTCTGTTGATTGTAATCTCTAAGGCCCTCACTGAGCTCATGAACCTTCGCTTCAAAAATTGATTCTCTGATAGTAGATAGTTGCAGTTCGCCAAACAATGCAGCAGCCTGAGACTCCCATACTTCTATTTCATCTCTTTCCTTTTGGAGCTCATGATTCAAATGTTCCTCTCTGCTTTTAGTTTGCACATATGCTCCATGCAATTTGTACAGCTCAGTCTCCAATTTCTGCTTTTCTTCATGGATGCATTTCAATTCCTCGCTCTGTTGATTGTAATCTCTAAGGCCCTCACTGAGCTCATGAACCTTCGCTTCAAAAATTGATTCTCTGATAGTAGATAGTTGCAGTTCGCCAAACAATGCAGCAGCCTGAGACTCCCATACTTCTATTTCATCTCTTTCCTTTTGGAGCTCATGATTCAGATGTTCCTCTCTGCTTTTTGTTTGCACAAATGCTCCATGCAAGTGGCACAGCTCAGTCTCCAATTTCTGCTTTTCTTCATGGATGCATTTCAATTCCTCGCTCTGTTGATTGTAATCTCGCAGGCCCTCACTGAGCTCATGAACCTTCGCTTCAAAAATTGATTCTCTGATAGTAGATAGCTGCAGTTCGCCAAACAATGCAGCAGCCCGAGACTCCCATACTTCTATTTCACCTCTTTCCTTTTGGAGCTCATAATTCAAATGTTCCTCTCTGCTTTTAGTTTGCACATATGCTCCATGCAATTTGTACAGCTCAGTCTCCAATTTCTGCTTTTCTTCATGGATGCATTTCAATTCGTCGCTCTGTTGATTGTAATCTCGAAGGCTCTCACAGAGCTCATGAACCTTCGCTTCAAAAATTGATTCTCTGATAGTAGATAGCTGCAGTTCACCAAACAATGCAGCAGCCTGAGACTCCCATACTTCTATTTCATCTCTTTCCTTTTGGAGCTCATGATTCAAATGTTCCTCTCTGCTTTTTGTTTGCACAAATGCTCCATGCAAGTGGCACAGCTCAGTCTCCAATTTCTGCTTTTCTTCATGGATGCATTTCAATTCCTTGCTCTGTTGATTGTAATCTCGCAGGCCCTCACTGAGCTCATGAACCTTTGCTTCAAAAATTGATTCTCTGATAGTAGATAGCTGCAGTTCGCCAAACAATGCAGCAGCCCGAGACTCCCATACTCCTATTTCATCTCTTTCCTTTTGGAGCTCATGATTCAAATGTTCCTCTCTGCTTTTAGTTTGCACATATGCTCCATGCAACTTGCACAGCTCAGTCTCCAATTTCTGCTTTTCTTCATGGATGCATCTCAATTCCTCGCTTTGTTGATTGTAATCTCTAAGGCCCTCACTGAGCTCATGAACCTTCGCTTCAAAAATTGATTCTCTGATAGTAGATAGCTGCAGTTCGCCAAACAATGCAGCAGCCTGAGACTCCCATACTTCTATTTCATCTCTTTCCTTTTGGAGCTCAAGAGTCAAATGTTCCTCTCTGCTTTTAGTATGCACATATGCTCCATGCAACTTGCACAGCTCAGTCTCCAATTTCTGCTTTTCTTCATGGATGCATTTCAAGTCCTCGCTCTGTTGATTGTAATCTCCAGATAACTTCAACATTCTTTTTTCTTCGTCTGCTCGTATCAGCTCAATCTCACCATACTTCCACTTCAGATCTTCCACCATTTTATGCAACTCTATATTCTCATTCTCTACAGCATGAAGCCTTACTAACTCAACTTCCATCATCTTTGCTTTCTCCTTGAGGCTATCATTGGCGTCATTAAATTTATCCAGATTTTCAGAGAGCTCCTTTATTTCCAAAGACATATCAAGGATGATGTTCTTGAGAATTAAAGAGATGGTATCTTGAGATACTATTTCCACAAAAGCCACACAATTTTCTTCTTCAAGCCTGCATTTCTCCTCCCCTAAGTCTGAGATTGACTTCGTCAAGAATCTCTGCTCATCGAGCGCTTTGCAGTTCTCTTCCTGTAAGCTCCTACAAGCTCCTTGTAAGTCCAACAGCTGTCCCTGCAGAATCTTTAGCTCGACTTTCAAAACTTCCTCTTTGCGATCTCCCTCCATTACTTTCAATTTCAAATCTTCATTCATTTCTACAAGTTTTTCATTCTCACCCTGCGAAATCAAGAACTGTTCAGTCCTGATTCTCAAATCCTGATCAACAGAGTTTTTAGCTGTCACAAGATTTGCCACCTCTACTTGCATTTCCTGAAGAAGAATAGCAAGAGCTGAATTTTCCGTTGCCAACCGCTGATTCTTAAGAAGAAAATCTTCTGTTTCTTGAAGCTTGTCATGTACATTTTTCAGAAGTGTATGGTCTTGCTCAGCCTTTTCTGCATACCACTCACATGCATCAGGGTCAAGAGTCTTCAGCATATGATAAAGACCCATTCTCAGCACTCTGACCTGGTCAAGCAAAGATTTCACCTCCATTTCTTGTTCAAGTTTTTCAGATTCCAGTTCAGAGATAAGTTTATCCGAGAGTTTAGAAGCCTCTAGGAGTGTGTGACACTGATGCAAGAGGGCAAGATTGTTTTCTTCTAGGTCATGCACACACCTCTGCAAGACAAAGATCTCCATCTGATCATTCACAGTTCTGTCCTGTTCCTCCTCATACTTTTTCTTTATACACTGAGATTCTTTTTCTAGTGAACAGATCTTTGATTCCAGCACAGCCAATTGGGATTCGCTCAACTGGGCAAGACTAGCATATTCCATTTTTTGACCATCCAAAGAAACCCGTAACTCTCTTGCTTCAGTGAGTATAGATTCTTTCTCTTTCTCCAAACTAAAGTAGCTCTCTTTTAAGTCTGTAAAGTTTTTCTCTATATCTACCAGTCTTTTCTGAGTGATGTCCAACTCAGAAATCATACTTCCTTTTGCAGTGACCAGGTCAGACTTCTCATTCTCAAGTGACAGATATGAATCTTCTAAACTTCTCAATTTCAACCTCAGCCCTTCAAGTTCGGCACTTGAGGCAAGGAGGGAAGTCTCCAGAAACTTGTTCTTCCCTGTGAGTTGCAACAAATTATCAGTTGCAGTCTGTAACTGAGAGACCAATGTGGTCTTATCAGAAATAAGAGCAGATTTGTCTGCCAGGAGAGATTCACAAGATTCTTCTAAACCCTTCACCTTCTGTCTAACCTCTTCTAGCTCAACATTTAGATCTGATAAGGAATTCTCTAGAAGTGCATTCTTCTCAACAAGTTTCTCCATGGCCTCCAACTTTTCCTGAAGAGATACTTTTTCACCTCTCTCTCTTTCACAACCCTCCTTTAGCCTTACGTTCTCCTCCTGCAAATCCCTCACAGAGGACACAAAGCTCTCCTGGCTGAAGCCAACTGATTCCACCTGATCTACAATAGACTGGTTTTTCTTGTTGAGGTCATTTATCTCTTCCTTCAGACAGTATATTTCTTGCTGAAGAGCATTTCTCTGGTCCACTCGAAGCTCAACTTCTGCTTCAAGTTTTTCTATTGTTTCCCTTAGCCTTGCAATCTCATCTTGCAAATTCTGTATTGTCAGGGCTGAAGTTAAATTGACTTCATTCAGGCCTTTGTTCTCTAACTTGACCTGCTCAACTTCATTTTGTAAATTCTGATTACGTAATTCCAGGCTCTCTAACATTTGAGTCCTAGTCTGAAATTCTGCAGCCATAGACCTCAATTCTTCCTGAGACTGAGAGTGCAAATGTTGCAGAGTTTGAAAAGCAGTTTCAGCCTCCATGAACCGCAAGCGCTCTTCCTGTATACAGGTCCAGAGTCTCCCCAACTCCTTCTGCTTCTCTGTAAGTTCTTCACTTTGAGCTGCCATTTTCTCCGACAAAGACTCCAACTCAGAGTGCATCGTTTGATTTGATCTCTCCAATAAAAGACACCTTCCTTCAGCATCCTTGAACTTTGCAATCCCATCATCTATATTGGAGTTAAGTCTTTGGAACTCCTCCTCGGCGCAAGCAAGTTTATGCTCCAGAATTGAAATTCTTTCCAAGCATTGCTGGTACTGAACAGCAGCCACCTCCTTCTCAGCAGTTAGCTTAATAAGTGTTTGCCTCAAGTTTTCAACTTCCCCATCAGCTTCTTCAGCACGCTTACAAAATCTCTTGGCATCTTCCTCAGCAAGTCGTAATTTTTCCTCCAGATAAGATATCTTCTCCAAACCTTGTTTGTGCCGAACGAGAGAAGCTTCCTTTTCAGCTTCTAATGTAGCTAGGTCTTCCTTTAGTGAATGAGCTTCAGTTTCAGCTTTACTGGCTCGATTGCTTAGCTCTCCTGCATCCTTTTGCGCAAGGAAGATGCTGTTCTCAAGATTTGATATTTTGTCCAAACACTGCCGGTACTGAAGAACACTGGCTTCCCTTTCTGTCTCTAGTTTGGCAAGAGCTTCCTTCAAATTTTGAACTTCAGATTCAGCTTTGCTGGCCCTTTTATTAAGCCCAACAGAATCCTCTTTTGCACGAGACACTTCTGACTCCAGATTAGACAGTCTTTCCAAACTATGGTGATATTGGAGCAGGCTGGCTTCCCTTTCAGCTTCCAATTTAGCGAGAGCATTCTTTAAGGTTACAATTTCTAACTCAGCTTTACTCACACGCTCAGATTCGGATGGGACCCGGGCCCTCAGATTGTGGCTATCACTGTCTTTGCACTCTTTCTCATCCGCATCAAAAAAATTGAGGCCCTTTCTTGCCCTTCCTTCTGCAAACTTTGCTTGGTTCCCAAACATATCATTGAGCTGTTTCAAACCCTTCCTCTCAGTACCAGTATCGGAATCTTCGGTAAAAGCACCATTCCTCTTGAAAGCATTGGACTCTGACGAGAATCCCAAAGCATCCTCTTGCAAATCATCGGGGTCAACAAACGCACGTATTGATGGCATGTCAGGCGTGCGAGGTTCACCCTCATGCACAGAGCCTGCTGGTAAATCATCCGCAAGAGCAAAAGGAAGTTGGCTGGGAAATGCTTCTGCCATCATTCGATGTGCCTGCCGGAGCACCACTGTAGCATGATCATATCGTTCAGCCAAAGCACGATATGCTCTGTAGAACTCTTCAACCAATTGCATAAGCTCTGGACGTTTCTTATAGTACATTTCCGCCCTCCTCGCAAATGAATCTGCATCTTCTTCAATAAGTTTGATCATTTGCTTGACTTTGGCATCCATATCTGTTTGGTAGCAGCAAATCATTAGAGGACATTATACTGGTAGAGAGAGATTCAATATATCACAAAGTGTACTAGTTGTTATGAGGGTAATCTGATATAGATTAACTTCACAGGAACTGAGAATGAGCAACCGTTGCCTAATGGTGCACCAATGAAGGCATTCAAATAGAAAGTAAATAAAATCGGCCTTCCAGGCAACCATGAGACCATTTGATTCAAGATATGGGATAGTTCAGCATATAGAGGGTGAGTTCACCACACCTGCCTTAGTTTATGACCCATCAACCCTGACGGTGCAAATGCTTACAAAGCCAGGAATCTAATCATAAACCCAGATACAGAAATTGCCAGTTCACGCATCATGGTAAAAGGAATTTTATCATTAAATTTCATGGTAATTAAGGGTCAATTCATGAGGGACACGCTTTCCTCGTTTGTTTCATATTGCCAGTACTCAAAATTTTAAGGCCAAAAGATAATTTCCCAACAACTATGAAATCAAACTAAGACCTTTATGGAAGTTGCACCAGTCAAAGTTCAGATATTCGAGAAATCAACATTTAGGAGATCCAAGCAGGTGCCCAGTAAGTATCTCAATACAAATGCAAACAAAATTCTCTCAAGAAACAGAACAATACCAGTGAGATTCTCCTGCAGCCACTTTGAGTTTTTGGGGCTGATGTGGCTGTTCCACCACCACGAGTACTTGCGTTTAAAATCAGCTTGCGACCGGCTCCCCATAGCTCCACCGAAGGTACTGCTGGCTGCTTTATTATCCTTAGCTCAACAGCAAGTACCGCAGACGGCCAACACAATGCTGTGTTTCCGGCTTCTCCTCGTACTTAGCTAACAACAATACCATGAAGCAGTATGGTTTTAGTTTCCAAATGAACCAGAATTTGTAACTAAATAAGATTATCGGATCGTTGAGCTACCTGATCAGTATATAATCTGCCCCAATTATTGTGTACATGGTACTGTCTTCTCTCTGCAGTACTTGTGAAAGAAACCTGATCATAGAAATACCCAAAAAAAAAAAAGACAATTCAGACAAAAAAAAACAGAGAAAACATAGTTACATAGCTACAGATGATGAGATTTTAACGATTAAAGGGAAAAAAAAAAAAAAAAAAAAAAACATTGATATGCCACAGATCGAAGCATGCAATTTCCTGAGTTGAAGCATTGACTTCAAACGACTACTAATAAAAAAGCTTCAAAGGAAAAACAAAAAGAAGCAGGAAGTTCATGAAATGAATAACAAAATCGTCCACGAAGGTTCCAGAAAAAAAAACAAAAACAAAAAAAAAAAATTAAACAGACAACGGACATAAATTAGCACTGATTTCCGACCAAAGTACAGTTCAGAGATCAAAATCTCACCGGAAGAAATAAAACGCTGTCGAGCAGTTTTTGCTTTTTTCCTTCAACCCATGATCGTATTGTTAGACATTGATCTCTCTCTCTCTCTCTGTCTCGCTCAGACACTGGGTGTGCTGTTGTTTTGCTTGCTTTTTAAGCTGTTTGCCTGTTTGGTGCTGTTGGAAAGACGTCATCAGACAGTGAAAAAAAACCAAAGCAAAAAAAAGGTTGGCAAAGGGACAAATCTCAAAAAGTCTCATAAAACAAAACTACAAAATAAGGAAAAAAACAAAAAAAAAAAAAAAGTAATGCTTTCTTACACGACCCTTAACCTCCGATAATTCTCGTCTCCATATTTTGTGTATCTTGTCGCTGGAAAACTTATGAGATTTTTCTGTTATTAATTGTCAACAAATTAATCGATTTAATATCTAAGTTATTTAAAAAAGTCTTCAATATAAATCATATATTAAAATTTAATACATTTTTTCACTTATTAAGTTGAAATGTAAACGTAAGATAAATTCAATATATCGGTAAGAATTTATAATTAAATATAAAAATAATAAAATTTAAATATAAAATTACTTAATTATAAAAATCTGATGCCCAAAAATTCACAAGGAAATGAAAATCGTTGAGGTGCATTACGGGTGGGGGAAGGGAAATTAGTTATCTTGATCAATGGGCTGTATTGATGGATGATTATTGATTGCATTTATTGGCTTTAAAAAAAAAATTGGTTTGCCCTTTTTTTTTTGAAGGATTATAAATTTTTTAGTTCGAGTTAGATATTAAAAAGAAATTTACGTGTTCGTTAGAAAATAGTTTAGTAATTAAAATTTTTATTTTTATTTTAAAAATTTTAAATTTATATCTTAAGAAATGAGAGGTGAGATTTATGAGAGTAAAAAACTATTCTCATTATATAATTTATAACTTAATAGACTTTCAAGTAAAACAAAAAAAGATTACGTTATTTTTTTAGGGCAATAAGCTCGATAAAAGAGTAGGTATGATTTCTGTCTCTGAGACTATTGACATCCAGGCTTGCAGATCAAAGGCTCCCTTGTAAAGCCAAGTTCAGGGTAAAATAATTACCAGAAAATGTAAGGGGCTGCCGGCAATTCTTTTTTTTTTTTTTTTTCTCGAAAGTAAAAAATTTGTTGGTTTTTTCAAGAAAACGAATCGATGTGGACATTCAAATAGAAAACAAACATTCAGATTAGTATCCTTTTTATGATGCAAAGGATAACATTACATTTCATAAATTAAGTGTATTATGGATTTATAATGTTTCCATTTACAGATGCGGAGCCGCCAAGTTAACGCCCATCAATGTCCCAATCAGCCATTGATTACTACGGTTTTTTTTTTCCCCCTCTTTCAAAAAGGGAAGGGAAACATACATTTTTTAATAAAAATAAAAATTTAAAAAAAAAATTTACGAAATTTTACAATTAAATTTTTAATTTTTAAAATAATATTAAATTTATCTAAAAATTAATTTTAAAAAATAAAAATAAAAATATTAAAAACTCTTCACCACATCAATAAAAAAATTAATTTATAAAAAATTAAGAAAAAAATTTGTATATTATATATATCACTATTTTTTATCAATTTTTTAGGTGGGGGAGGAAATCTGGAAACAGAACAGCAGCGGACAGAATGCGCAAACTTGAAATGGGGGCATTGTCGTAATTACAGAATGAGAATCTTCAAGACTTCAACTTCCAACGTCACAGAGATTTTGCACAGAGTTCTCTTCGTTTGCAAGATAAGGTTAACGAAAATTATTGAAAAGAAAATAATTATTCACTTTATTTTTAATCATATTTTTTTAATATTTTTTATTTATTTAAATAATTTTTATTTTCTTATAATTTTTTTCTTACTACTTTATTTCTCTTGTTTTTCACTATTATTTTTTTTTCATTAATTTCTCATTTATCTAAATTATTTTCTTTTCTAACATTTTTTTTTACATAATTTTTTCCTATCAATTTATCATAATCTAAACACACCATTAATCTTTTAAGAGCCACAATACTTTTGTCATTGGAGAACAAACACTTTTTATTTTCAAAAAATGACACCTCATTATTTTGAAACATTTAAAATAAAGAAATATTGACATTCTTATGATAGA
The DNA here is from genome assembly GCA_037832335.1 of Carallia pectinifolia. NCBI lineage: Eukaryota > Viridiplantae > Streptophyta > Magnoliopsida > Malpighiales > Rhizophoraceae > Carallia > Carallia pectinifolia. The sequence continues at coordinate 7,143,490 of CM075451.1, forward strand.
AATTATATCGCTCGTTATCATTTTTCTTTTCTAACAATGTTTTTGTATGCTAATGAACTTAAATTTGTATTTTTATTAAATTTAAGTTCATTATATATAATTAATAAAAAATTTATAAAAATGAAAAAATTTCCACCGCCAAGCTCTTAATTAAACAAAATTTTACTACACGGAGCGCTGCTTTTAGAAAAAGAAAAAAAATTTAAAAAAAAATAATAAAGGTCGGCAGAAGGGACGGTCCTCATTTGTCACGGCCCCACGGGGACAGAAAATTTTTAAATGTACAGTAAGTCCACGTGTATGTCATGTCAATTTATTATTTTAATATGCAAGATAAATATGTGCTCTGGTTTACAAACGGCGCCCGACTATTTTTTTGTGACTTGTGCATAGCAAAGCTTTATTACCAATTAAACAAGCAAATTCAACTTTCAATAAGGATAATAGCTGAAGACAGCATTTCTTTTTTTGTTTTTTTTGGGAGGCATGGAGGGGAAAGGTCTAATAATGTGGGAAGCATAATCCTTTGGACTCATCTATGAAATGACATCAATTAGAATTGAATCATTGGAGTGAGGATAAGAGCCGTTGAATTTTCTCGTTGTTTGGTAGAACACAATGTAAAACGGAAGTTTGATTAGGTTTGGTCTTCAATAGCAAACCCTTTTCCTCCGGCGAACCATTTCGTTAAGCGAAGGGGTATATATGGGTGGAAACTACCAAAAAATATATATATACATAGCATCATCAATAGAATGGAAAGCCCTTTTCTTTTAAATACCGGTGGCAAAGGGATAAGATATAGTTTTAAAATCAATAAATTTTTTTTTTAAGAGCACCACTGTATTGTTTGGCTTAAATAACATTAAAATGGCAATATAGACTAATTCAATAAATTCTAACAATTTACTTATTTTTTTATTCTTTTTAATTCAATTATCTATCTAATTATTCGTATTATTTTGAAAACTTTTGAAGCTGCTTAATTGAAATTAACTTTTTTTTTTTCTGAGTAATCGTGGATTGGAACTTAGAACGTAGATGATGCAAGGGGCAGACAGGCACTGGAATGCCAACCTATGTTGATAGGAACCCATCTAAGTGGGTACTTGTCGCTGATGGGGCTGACTAGGCACGAGAATAACCAAAAGCCTAAAATATTTCTTGATGTTTGGTGGCATCGCTGCCTCGCTTGAAATCTAGCCAATTGACCAAACAAAAAAACATATAAAACGTTAAAAATTTTGTTCATATCTAAATTGGGATTTTCCAAGTCGACGAAACTTTTTTAGTTCTTTTTGTTCTGTTAAATTTTGGTAAGAAGTGGACATTATAATATAACATTTATGGTTATCCTTATTCTTATTTTTAAAAGGGAAAGAAAAGGAAAAAAAAAAAAGGATAAAATCCTTGACCATTAACTAGCGTTAGGGGATAAAAAAAAAAAAGGTCCAGCTACAATGCACAGAAAATAGACAAAGAGGGAGATGGAACTATTACAGTTGACGACTTGAAATTAGTAATTAAATGAAAATTATGAAATTAGTTGTTGTTTAAGAAAAGAAAAAAAAACTGAAAAGGGAGAAGAATGCTACAGCTATATTCATAGCGGGAAATAGATTTAACCCAAAAATCTTAGGATATTTGGAATCATATTTGGAGCTTCTGGACTGCTCGTAACAAATTTTAGCAGGCAAAATGATAAATGCAACCACAGAAGCGGGGTTCCATGCATATATAACATTAAATTTATTCCAATTACTTTGGGATCTCTTACAAATTCCAATATTACTTTTAACGAAAAGGTGCAAAAGAACCACGACAAGGGGTCCTCGTATATCCAATTGAGCACAAAACTTGGATCTCAATTGAAGTGATTGGAGGAGCCAGCAGCACGGCACATGCCCATCTGGAAGCAAAGATGATAAAAAAAGAACATTCCATAATTGCCATGATTTTGTTAGGCAAGTTGAAAGCAAAGGTGAAGGGCAGAAGGAGTGTTGAGAGTGTGTATTTTTTGTACCTGTGAGCCTCATATCCTAACAAGGTGAACCCAGTGGCGCCTACCCCAACTACAGCACATGGAAGGTCCCAATGGCAATCTCATTTGGTGGTCATAAAAACACTGACACAAACCTGCTGCGGTGTTTAATAAAGTCTGGTGGGTATAGGATTGAGAGAATCCATCCAGCGGAAGTATTAGAAAAAAAAACAATTGTAAAAAGCTTTTTTTTTTATTAAAAATTAAATTTTAAGATAATATTAATTATATTTAAAATAATATTTATTATATTTTAATTTTAATTTTAAAAAATTTTAAAAAAATATCTCTGATTACTCTTTGACTAAATCCTCAACTTATCTATCAAAGTTCGGGCGAACAGATAGTTATTTGCCATCTCGAGCAATGATCATGGTCGTCAAATGGGTAATTGCCCATCGAGTGCTCTTCATGGCTGCCGATGGAGGGAGACTAATAAATGCACACGTGAATTATTAAAAGAGTAATCCAATGTAACTTAAGATAAATGGAAACAAATAATTATATAATTTAATTTAATGATATTTGATAATTTTTATATTTTTACTTTTTTAACTATCTAAGTAAAAAGTTCAAAATTTTTTCTTATTTAAAACGAGGCAGTACAAAACGTTGCTAAGAAATACGTTTTTTTTTTGTTAAAAAAATAAAAAAATAAGGATAATACTTCACAGTTTCAGTAAGAATTATTGTGCATATACCCAAAAAAAAGTGTGAATAATCTGAATAATTACAGTAAATCTCACACCGTACCAAATATAAGTTTAATTTCACAAAAAAAAAATTGTGTCTCCTCCAAATCTGAGCTCCTTAAGCCTCTCGAATCACACCTTTGAGGATTTGGAAATAGGTTTCTCGAAAATCTACGATTACGCTTCCCCTGTCCGCGTAGCCCAATTGTCGTCCATATCCACATCTGGCTCTTCCAAAATGTTCTCCCAGGCCCAAGGATGTTTTGCCAATATCGGATTTGGATTTGTGCAATAGCATTGCTTGACAGTTGACAGTTGATCAGAGTTAGGATTTATAAATATTCAATAAATAGGTAAATTTTTTCTGGTACTAAGAGTTTATCTTATAGTGAGTTATATAACGAGAATAATATTTACTATGTTCATAAATTTCATGTTTTTTTTATTAAAATTAAGATTTAAAATCTTAAAGATAAAGATATAAATTATTAACCATTTAGGTGTTAAGACTAAATATGTAGGCATTGAAAAATATTTTATACCCAAACTATCTTACCAAGAAAATAATGTTTCATTGACATCTAACGTTCAGTGTCTCTATTTTCAAAAAAAAAAAAAGAAAAAAAGAAAACGTTCGGTGTCTAATTGCGAGCATAATATGTCTCAAAAAAAAAAAAAAAAAAAAGCGAGCATAAATATCTGAAAGGACGACAAAGTTGACTTTCCAAAGGCCTTATTGAAAAGTTCTTGGTTGCTTGAAGCTTCCGATCAGGACTGAGAAATGAGAACATCACTCATCTTTATGTCCATTCCGCTGAAAAAGGCCTCGCCGGTCTGGGTCACATGGAGCCGTCCATCAAATATTCATGAGCAGGGCATCGTAGGCCAGGCTTTCGCCTCCTAACCAAGAATTTTAATGGGAGCAAAACTAAGTAATTACAGTTAAGCAGCAATAGTTCGTAATGTTAAATTTAATAAAATTTAATAATTTATTTATTTATTTTTATGAATTTAAATATTTAATAATTTATATAATTTTACTGTTATTTTAAAATTAATAATTTCTACTAAAGTGGACAACTATTCCTAAAAAAGAACGTGCTGCCCTGGTGGCCACAAACGGACGTAGGATTATCAACTTGGTTTCAATTGAACCGCTCTTCTTCCCTTTTTGTTTAAATTTTTTCATTATTCCTCGGAAAGAATGCGTCACTTTTCCATTGTTGATCCTGGATCCTGATTCTGCGTTGTGCTTTAAATGGGAGAGCGAACCCTCCTATTATTTGTCGGGAAATGTTAGATATATGTAGCATATAAGTATACGTAGTGTGTGTATATCGAGAGTATATTTATTGAATATAATTTTTTATTTTTCAAAAAAAAAATTTTGAAAAGAAAACTGTATTTGCATTTTTAAATTTTAATGTAATATTTATTTTAATTTTAATTTTTTGATTTTATAAAAAAAAACAAAGAATAAATAATTCCTTATCGAAGACACGTCAGTTCGATCCACCAGCTGTGTGTACTTATTTCAGTCCTTCTTTCTCTTCTTTCGGACAATCCAATCAAATGTCAACCGCCGGATCAAGTGATTGATCAAGTTAGGGGGCTGTAATCCAACGGCAAAGGAACGTGGGGTGAGAATAGCCCCATATTTTCACGGGAATATCCTGGATACCTGTACCTGCGTGGAGATCCTAGATGCTGAGCACTAGTACCCTGGACTGTGTGGAGCATATTATCAATGGACGTCATCGAAAGCATGTAAAGAGAACACAATATGCGTTGATTCAAACTAAGCTGCAACGCGCTTTATACCCAAATCATCTCTCATTTCATTGTTTGTTTAAAATTTAAGAGTGTGTTTAGAGTGCGAGGAAAAGAGAGAAAATGAGGAGAAAAAGAAAGAAAATAGAGAGAAAATGAAATTATTTGAAGTGATAGAGAAAGTTGAGAGAAAAGAAATATGTGAAAGAAAAGGTAAATAGTAATTTATGAGAGAAAAAGTTGAAAGAAAATAAAATTATTTGGAGTGGTAGAAAAAGGTGAGAGAAATAAAATATGGTAAAATAAAAGGTAAATAGTAATTTGTGAGATAAAAAGTAGAGAGAAAATAAAGTTGTTTGTAGTGGTATAGGAAGTGGGAAGAAAGAAAAGTGAGAAAAAAAAGTAAATGGTAATAATTATACTTTTCTTTCCTCCTCAATTGTCTCTCGCACACCAAACACAGCCTAAATGTGTTCTCGTTCGTCGACCCAAAAAAAAAAAAAGTGTTCTTGTGCGAGTAAGTTATTTAGTTCTTTCCTTTAAATTGTTGATTATTCAGAGTGCAGTTGCATAAGTAAGTCAATTTTTAAGATTATTATTAAAAAATAGTACTACTTTACGTTTTATTTATAAATCTAACACTACTTTTAAAAATTAATAAATTTACAACAGTTTAATTATTTTTTTACAAATCTAGCACAATTTTTAACAATTAACAAATCTAATACATTTTAATTATTTTTTAATAAATATAGTACACTGTCAATTAAAAATAATCAGTTAAAAGTAACTGAATCCCTTAGTATACATATATAATACATTTATATCTAAATTTAGTACAGTTTAAACTCTTAAATATCATATGTGCATATGTGCATACTAAAAATTTGATTATTTTTAACTGATAGGGTGCTAAATTTGTTAAAAAATAATTGAACGTCAAAATTCAGTACAGTTTAAAATGCCCAAATGACATATGTGCATGTGTGCATACTGAAAATTCGATTATTTTTAATTGACAGTGTACTAGATTTGTTAAAAAATAATTGAACTAAATTAGATTTATTAATTGTTAAAGGTAATGCTAGATTTATAAGAAAATAATTAAATTGTATTAAATTTGTTAATTTTTAAAAGTGGTGTTAGATTTGTAAAAAAAATGTAAATGTGATGTTATTTTTTAATAATAACCATAATTTTTAAATACTTGTAAAGTACTTTCTAAGATAGTAATCTAATGACAAGTAAATGAATTTATTTCCTTATTGGTTCAAGTTTAAGTTTCATTGTCATTATTTTTCTTACAAAATGAGTTGATTTATATAACGTAATATTTAATTTAAAACTCTTAATATTGAGATTGGATGTGGAGGAGGTTTGTTCGACTCTAATAGTATTTGAGTAATGAGTTATCTCTATAAAGAAGATTAAATGAAAATATAACAAGTGACTTCTAATTTTATCTCACACATGATAATTTACCAATCGATTATATATATATATTTTGATTAAAAAGAAAAAAAAAAACTTGTAAAATCACACGGCAAATCTAAATGTACCAAACTTGTTTGCGATTCCATAAGACGGCGAGAAGCCGGTAAGTCAGTTAAAGAGAAGGGTAGGGTCGAACAAGGCAAACTCAAAACAGGAATGTTCTTAAATTAGATTTTTTAAATTTAATCAAAGTAAAGTGATATATCACATGTACACAAAAAAAAAAAAAAAAAAAAAAAGATATATCACATATGGATAAGAGAAATTTTTAAAAAATAAATAAATTATTAAATATTATTAAATAAAAAATAATTAATTTTATTAAATATTATTAAATAAATTATATAATATTTTAATACTATATAAAATTAACTTGTATAATAAGGGTAACTGAAGATGAGGAAAAAAACATCGAAAATATAATTGGCCATGAATTTTTCTTGAAAAGAAAAAGCTATGATTTTGATTTGAAACAGTCACACAGCTATTTTGGGCCACAATCCCCGCCGCCCCTTCAATATCTCTCTGTCTTGCTAATTAGTTACTTTATTTTTTTTTCTTTATTTCTCTTCTTCTTTTCTTAAAATTTTCCTCCCCGAGAGCCTCCCTCTCTTATTCATTTTCCCTCACTTTCTCCCTGATCTTCTTGTCTTTTTATTTTTATTTTTATTTTTGTGAGGTCCTTAATTTTTGGTTCAATTCGGCTTCCTGGGTTCGTTTTAGTTTTCCTTTTTTCCAAAACTCTTTTTGTTAATTTAATTTTCAGAGAAAGATTTGTTTTTTTTTTTTTAAACTTAAATTCTATTACTGTAAAATCGATATTGACATATATTCAATTTTTTTCCTGTTTTCCTAAGATGTCATTGAATCGTTTCTCTTTCTTCTCTGTTTCATTGTTATAGTTTCAGAAAACCAAAATTTTCTTGTTTCTCCTCCATCTTTTAGAATAAAAAGAAGAAATTAAGACTAAGAAAATGGAATCCAGTAATGGGAAGGAAGTTGATATAATAATAACTGAGAAAGTCAATTCCCATGAAGCAGACACTGCCACCAATGCCCAAGCAAACAGCTTGAGCACCAAATTGAAGGATGTGGGTAATCTTAGCAACAGAGAAATGTGCTTCAGAGCAGATAAAATAGATTTCAAGAACTGGGATATCCAGCTAGAGAAACATCTGAGCAGGGCTTGGTCAAGGGACAGGGAAGTGCAAGGCAGGAAGGAAGAGTGGGAGATTGATTTGAGCAAATTGGATATCAGATATGTTATAGCCCATGGAACTTATGGGACTGTGTATAGAGGCAATTATGATGGCCAAGAAGTTGCTGGTAAATTATTCCTTCCTGTTGTTTTGTTTACTTTGCTCTAATGAATAATTTGTGTGGAGAGAAATTTTTAGTTGTTTCACTCAAGGATGAAATTTTGGGAAATTTGTAGGCTAAGAGTTTACCTTTCTTTAATTATTTATCTTTCTAGTGATTAGTGAATGTTGAAAAATAAAGAAAAGACATCAGGAAACTATATTTTGGCAAGATGTTGTCATAAATTCAAGTTTACTCCAACATCCAATGTAATATATCATCAAGTTTTATTTAGGATGCAATGGGATCGTTTGTCTATGAATTCTGTTGCTTGAACATTATAGTTAAAATATTGGACTGGGGTGAGGATGGCTATGCCACTGTTGCGGAAACTGCTGCTCTTCGAGCTTCATTCCGTCAAGAGGTTGCTGTTTGGCATAAACTTAACCATCCAAATGTTACAAAGGTAAAGGTTGCTGCCTATTTTGCTCTTTCTCTCATGCCTAGTTATTGTATGATTTTGGTTTAGCGGCATCCTTTCACAACGCCATCAGCCTATAGCATGATAAGCATAAGCAGTGAACCTTATTGATGTTAAATGACTCAGGTTATTTCCTTTGTCTAAATTTTTGCAGTTTTTTGTGGTTCTTAGATTTAGGTTAGAATCTTTCTTGACTCATTCCCATGTCATTGATATTCAGATTATAACAAGAATTGTCTGTTGCAGTTTATTGGAGCTTCAATGGGAACTTCCAATATTAAGATCCCCTCCAAGAGCCCTGGTGATGGTAGTTATGATTCTCCTCCTTCCAGGGCATGTTGTGTTGTTGTTGAGTATCTTCCAGGTGGGACTCTAAAGAAATACTTAATCAGAAATAGGAGAAAGAAACTTCCCTTTAACATTGTGATTCGACTTGCTTTGGACCTCTCTAGGGGGTACGTACAACATTTTAATTTGCACAGATTATCGTTGAAGGTTAATTAAAATATCTGTTTTTATTGATTTGCCTTTTCAGCTTAAGCTATCTGCATTCCAAAAAGATCGTACATCGTGATGTTAAGACCGAAAACATGTTGCTTGATCCTCGAAGAAATCTGAAAATTGCTGATTTTGGTGTTGCTCGAGTTGAAGCGCAGAACCCCAGGGACATGACAGGGGAAACTGGTACCCTTGGGTACATGGCCCCAGAGGTACTGACTTCTTGCCACTTGTTTCCTTTGTCTAGTAGCTGATAAAAATCCTAACCAAGTAGCTTGTTTAGGTCCTTGATGGCAAGCCTTACAATAGGAAATGTGACGTATACAGCTTCGGTATATGCTTGTGGGAGATTTATTGCTGCGACATGCCTTATCCAGATCTCAGTTTTGCTGACGTATCATCAGCCGTTGTTCGACAGGTTTTTTTTTTTATTTCTTTATTTTGATCTCTGCCATGCCATTGTAGTTTTTGGTGTCACTTTATTCCTTGTCAACAACACTTCAAATTCGCTATCCATAAAAAAGAATACTTTATGAATTAACTTAATCATTTTGTTTTAGTCTTATGATCTCTACATGCCTTAGATGGGCTTACACTTGAACCACAGTGTTCAACACTTGGAAAAAGCATTTCTTAGGATACACCATGGGCCCCCAATTTTAATACTAAGTTTCTGCATATAACGTAGAGACGAGGAGTTGAGATAGTTTTAAGCGAAAAATAGCTCTATTAGAACTGTGTGATGCCATTCCTGAACTGGTTCCTTTACTGGTCTGCTCTCTTGTCCATTCTTTCTACCTACGGGTCTAGCATTGTAATTATTGGTAACAGTATCTCTAGTTTTTCAAATTGTTGGACCATATTACCAGGGTAGGTCTTAATTTCTTGAAACTGGGATAGATTTCTGGTTTTTTCTTTTATTTGCTTGTGTTAGGGCCATGCCTTTAGAATCTGACCGGCAGACATGTGAATTTTTATTTATGATATTATACGGATTTTATTTTATTCTTTCAGAATTTGAGGCCAGATGTCCCAAGATGTTGCCCCAGTTCATTGTCAAGCATCATGCGAAAATGTTGGGACTCAAATCCAGAGAAACGTCCTGAGATGTATGAGGTAGTAAGGTTGCTAGAAGCAATCGATACGAGCAAAGGGGGTGGCATGATACCTGAAGGCCAATCTTCTGGCTGCTTTTGTTTCAACTCAGCTCGTGGTCCGTGATTCTTTTTTCATTCCTTTGCTATGACGAGTGACAATGGCTCTGGCGCAGTTGATGATTGACTGCTGCTGATCTCATTGATTAAATATACCCGCACTGCTGGGGTGAGTTCTTGCATGTTTCAGTTCCTGGAAGTTGAACCTTTTTATTTTTGTGGAAATTGGAAACATTAGAGATGATTGTGATTATATATGACAATATATTAGATGATTGTGATTGTGGAAGGTACGTATCTCCAAGAAATTTGGCAGCACGCACAGAATATAGAAGTTGTATAGATGAAAATTCAATCAAAATTGTTTCTGCTGTTGAATCGAACTCATGTTGTGTTTGCTCTGTCCTAATCAAAATTGGCCAAATTTGATTTTTCAGCGGATGTAATTGGCACTGGAAGGATAGAACAAATAATGCAAGGATAGAATAAATTATTTAGATGCCTAGAAACAAACTAATGGGTCCGCTGGCACTTTCAGCAGAAACCTGAGCATCCAATGCTATTTCCTAATTTAAAACATAAGATTGATTGAGAAGCGGATAGATGCTGACGAAGATCCATACGTCTCCTGACTTATGTGTTAAAATCTCATTTGATAAGGCAATTTAGGTTTCTAGAAGCTGTCTTTCAAGTTGCAATAACCGAAGGGAGAGTGGAGGGAAGCTGTGCTATTATTCTATATTATATTTCAGTATTTAGTCCATTTTTTTGGGTGTTGTACATGGGAACATTATGGGTTGCACCGTGGATTATGCTGTTTGTCGCCCACTTGGTGTTTTAACGTCACTCGTTGGATGCAACTGCCAAAGGTTTCGGTTCAGTGGGAGTCTTACTTGTGCTGCACTTGGAGGCATGTTCGCCTGTTCATTTTGGCATTTTGAAGAGTGGAATTGAAAAACGGATGAAATGCTTTCGTCTTTCCTTATCTTTTCATTTTTTTTTTCTCTCTTTCTTTCTTTTAAAGCTACAACAATTGTTGTATTCGAACTCGTTCTTATTGTTTTGAAGGATAACCTTCAGTACCACTCGGGTTGTAACACGAGGGTAAACACATGGCTTTGTTGTAATTCACGTTCGACTGGATCCATTTATTTGCTGTAAAATAATTTATTTTTATAAAATATTTATAAAAAAAAATATTTGTAGTGAAAATAATGATTTTTTCTTATCATTTATTTAAAGCACACATGTGTTTTTCTTAAAAAATAATTTCAGTTCAAAAAAAGAGTAAGTTATTTTTTTTGAAAATTTTAAAATTTTCTTTAAATTTTTTGTTATAAAATATTTTACATGAAATAAATATTAAAAAATAAGAAAAAAATTTCTTATAAAATATTTTACTGCAAATAAATACATCTTAAATATCAGCAAGCTAAAACGTTTATCTCAACAAAAATTTTTGTATTGGCGTTTCCGAGGTTTAAAAAGGGATGCAAATGCGACATCTATTTTTGCATAAATGAAAGATATAGTGAATATAAAGCTAAAATATATTGAATTTGAAAGATAAGATACTAAATTGTTTCAGCAAGCAGCCTAGTGATATTCTTCCAGATAAGATCAACAAATAGCACAGCATCACAGTATTGATAAGGGAGAAACCAGGATACGTGGGGAACGTTAGCGCTACTTGTCGAGATTACGGGCTCCTCGGTGTCATACATTTCTGAGCTTTTGTCCTCCTTTCAGGTGTATACATTAATTTTACTTACTTTTGTTTTTGTTTTTGAGTACAATGATCGGAAAAACGTTGCTGAACTGAACAGAATAAAATGAATACCATATTTAAGTATAATGTGCATAACACCTATTTAAATTCTCCACTTTATCTCTCTATATATAATAATTTTATATCACATAAATTTATTATTTTTATTTTAAATAAATCTAACGAAATATTAAATTACTAGATAATTATACTTTAAAAAAAAAGTCTGTTCAGTCCACCTCCCCTCCACTTTGTCCATCTTTACAAATAGAATCGACAACCGGCGTGTCTGACACCTCGTAAGCACTACAAACAGAAGCGAATCCGACAACCTTGGAGCGCCGGAACAACTAGCCGATGGAACAAACCAGCGCCGAGTGGTCCTCGTTGATGACTGATTTCCTCCGCCAGTCGGGTGGCTTCGCCGTTATCGACGGCGGCCTGGCTACGGAGCTCGAACGACACGGCGCCGACCTCAACGATCCTCTCTGGAGCGCCAAATGTCTCCTTACTGCTCCCCACCTTATCCGTTCGGTACACACACACACACACACTCTCTCTCTCTCTCTCTCTCTCTCTCTCTCTCTCTCTATGTGGGCCTGCGTCTATTGGTCTCTATTATGTTTGTGTGCACTTCAAGTTTCCATTAACGTCTTCATTTATCGGCCCCTCATGCTTCGCGTTATTCAGATATTACATTTGTCTAAGTATATGAATTGGGACCACTGCAATTTTTATACAGCACATGACCCGTACGACATGTAGTTTGGACAGAGCTAACCCTGTGATTCTTCCCCGCTCTCTCCGTCTCTGTGTGGCTCTTTTTGCCATTTTTTTTCCTTTATTTTTGGGGTTGAGTTGTTTGGGGGATGGGATGCTGTGGCGACCACTTTCTTCTAAGCTCCATGAAAGCTGTGATCAGTGTTTGCGTGTGGTTCAGTATTGAAACCTGTGATTAGTGGTTTTTCAAAACTCCAATGTGGGCTAACGTTTAGAACCGAAAAAGGAGGTTTTGGGATCAAGTCAAACAAAAACAACTTTAACAGGGCGTTGAAATTAGATTCATCCATGTATTCAGCATGCAATTTTACTTGCCTTACAAAGAAACACGGATTAGGATCGAGGATTGAAACTTGAACAAAATGCAGTTCTTATTAGTTTCGTTTTATTTTAAGAGTCAATTTTACATGCCTAGCATCTATTGGGACATGTATTCATGTCATCTCGATAGAACAATCTGTTAGACTTGATCTTTTGGAAGTTCCAAAATTATTTGGGTAAGTTTTTGGACCAATGTTAACGTATGAATATATGCTAACAGAACGGACTATACCATCAATTCCGGGTTGAATATCATGCCATCATTTTGGTTTACTTTCCAAATAACTGAATTGCTAATGTCAAAAGTTCTAAAATTATTGTCAAGGAGGGAAGGGGTTTGGTTGCTGAACAGGGATCCACTCTTTAGAGGAACTTTGTTGAACTTCACCTTGATCCATAGGACTACTTGTATAACTTCACTATTGTTGTAAAATTGTACATGAAAGATAATATAGCGTATAACTTAATCTCCCACCTTCCCCTTATTTGGGTGATGAATAGCTATTAGCAACCACAAGCTCCAAGAAGCTAGTTAAGTTATCTAGAAGCAGTGCACAAGCAAGTTAAGTTATTTGGAACCAGTGAACTGATTGGAAAATGCATCCAACTTTTATTTGAGAAAGTGCAACTGCAGGAGACGAAAAATTATATGTACCATCTATTTTTACGCCTAAAATTGATAGGGTTGAGTAGATTCCATGTTATGAAGGGCCATCATCTTTTTACCTTTAGCAATCATTCTTGAAAGAGTAACAGAAATGGCAACCACCTGTGATGCTAATGGAATTAACTTTTCACCGTTTGCTCTTTTTTTCGATGAGTAGGTACACCTTGACTACCTTGAAGCTGGTGCAGATATTATCATCACAGCATCTTATCAGGTATGAGCACTGCTCTCTCTCTCTCTCTCTCTCTCTCTCTCTCTCCCTCTCTCACGCTCTCTCTCTCTCACATATTGACACTCCAATTGCATATGGATAGGCCACAATTCAGGGTTTTGAGTCTAAAGGCTTCTCTACTGAAGAAAGTGAAGCCTTGCTTAAGAAAAGTGTGCAAATTGCCTGTGAGGCTCGGGATATTTACTATGACAGATGCCGAGAAGGTGCTTCTGATGGCAACAACGATGGTAGGGTTCTCAAGCAGCGGCCTATTTTAGTGGCTGCTTCTGTTGGCAGCTATGGAGCTTATTTGGCTGATGGATCTGAGTACAGGTGAGCCAAACCCCTTTCTGATGTCATGGCATGGGTTTTTGTTTTCATCTACATTAAGTAACAAGCCACAATCACTACTTTTAGCAAGTTTTTATGAATTTTGCTTTGGCGTATAAAAATATGATTTCAAAATTCCTAAAATCACATGCATGTATGTATGGCATATCATTTGTGAACAATCTGTTGCTCTGTATATTTTCCCATCTGCCTTCATTATTGAACCATTTGTTATGGCACAAGCATAACCCTCCAATTAAGCTTGAGGATGTCAGATTCTGGTTTAAATTTCGTGATCCAATGAGAATCCTTATCACAAATGAACTTATCAATAATGCTTCTCTGTCTCTCTGACTCACCCAACCCCCTGCAGTGGGAACTACGGTGATGCAGTTACCCTGGAAACCTTAAAGGATTTTCATCGCAGAAGAGTTCAGGTCCTGGCAGAATCTGGTGCTGACTTTATAGCTTTTGAAACCATTCCAAATAAGGTAGAAGCACAGGTATTACTCAGATCTCTGTTGAATGTGATCCATGTTATCTTGTTTTATACTATTTTATTTTGTTGCCTGTTAGAAGGTAAAATGATGTTCAAGTACTGCTTGCGTTAAATCATGGTTGAAAATTTTGCTGCTCCACGCATGGGCAGACATGTCCTGGATTAATGAATCAGCTGCCTGCTCAGGGTTAAAGCTAGGACATTTGAGATAGAGATAATGCGAAAAAAAAATTGACAATAAATTCAATCTCGGCCTAAAATTGTGTGATCTGCTGAAATTTGGTGCTTGATTCTGTTGCTTTTGTGCAGGCATTTGCTGAGCTTTTAGAAGATGAAGACATTAAAATTCCTGCATGGTTCTCCTTTAATTCTAAAGATGGTATCAATGTCGTCAGTGGCGATTCTTTGCTTGAATGTGCCTCAATTGCTGAATCATGCAAGAGAGTAATCGCTGTTGGAATCAACTGCACGCCTCCTAGGTTTATTCAGGGGCTCATATTGTCTATCAAGAAGGTATTGCTTTCATGTTTTTGTTGCCATTTAGATGGAATTTAACATTTACTTTATATTTCCTTAATTTAGAAAGGAATTGGCATATTGCTGAAGGGAAACTTGTAGTTTTCATAATGACTTTTTCAGGTGAGTACCAAGCCAATCCTGATATATCCAAACAGCGGAGAGAGTTATGATGCTGAGACAAAGGAGTGGGTGGTAAGTTCATTTTGCTGGCTGTTCTGACAGGAAATGGACATTACTTATGCTTGTACGTTTGGAATCTGGGGAAATATTAGTACTTTAACATAACATCCTAATTTCATCTTTAAAGCAACTGTGAAAAGGAAAGGGAATGCTGATTTTCCAACCATTTTAAGATTCCATCCGATCACCCCCGATCTTTTTGGCAATGTTCAAATGGATCCCCAAAACTTCACTGTTGCTTCCGGCTTTTTAACATGTTGAGCTGGCTGTTCTTCCAAAATTTTTTCTGTTGCAGGAAAATACTGGTGTGTCGGATGAAAGCTTCGTCTCATATGTAAATAAATGGTGCGACGACGGGGCGTCCCTGGTCGGAGGTTGTTGTAGAACTACTCCTAATACTATTAGAGCCATATACAGGTCTATTCCCAATAGTTCTACTTTTCAACACTAGAGCTCTTTGTTTTATCCTTCTCGTATACGGTAACTGCCCTGACTTCACATGGAGATGGTGGTGTATTTGGACGTCCAACAAGGAAGCTGAGAAAGCATGCGTGTCTAGAGTTTACAATCTTTTTGCGGTGGTGGTGGCATTTGAGAGAACTTTCTTACATGACCAAATGTGGAGGTACCTCTTGTGTGGCATCCACAAGTGTGCTGGCAAGATGAAGACCAAGGATTTATAGCCTTGTTACTGTACTATTCTAAGATAATATTCCAAGTTAAATAAAACTTCACGTTATTACTGCATCCTTTTAGCAACATCTACACAGCTAAGCTTCAATTAAACTATGTGCGGTTTAAACCGTTGGTGACTGGAAAATTCAAGGCAAAGTAGCAGTGTCACCTTCTTTTTTTTCTCTTGATTCGTTAGGAGAAAGAAACAGTAGTCATAGTCGACATGTCAGATAAAGCTTTGGAAGTAGCACAAATCAACCATGAACAAGGGAACTGAAATTACAGAATCTGCAATGGCTATTTGCTAGTGTTTACTTTGGTTTTTTTGTAAGACACTAGTAATAGTTAATATTTAGTCTATTAGATGTTGAAAAGAAAGAGTAGCAGCAGATTTCAAGACACCGTTGGAAATTCATAGCATTCTATGAGGGGCAAAGCTCTCAAATCTCACAGTTGTTAGTTTTTTGACGGTGTTACGAGTCGAACTTCTGATTATTGTCTTTCATCTAGAGATGATTCTTACCTGTGATTCTGTGCACTTGAATATGTTATTTTGCCAATGGAGCGGGATTGCGATCTGTGCACTTGAATATGTTATTTTAAATTTATTGATCACAATGCCGCGTACCGCAGAAGATGCCACAGTAGATGCCACCATCCTTCAACGGGTGCTGGATATATTTTTCTTCTCCTAAGGAGCCTCTTCTCTCGCGCTATGAATCGACGTTTCACAGTTTTAATCTGGTCTGGGAATTATGCTGCAAGATAAACAATTTCTACCGTGACCGGACCAAAATCCTATTTGGTTATGGTTCGAGCTGCGTGATTTCGAACTGGCCCGAAACCATGTATGCCATTAACGGCATAGGTTTTTTCTTTTTTCTTTTTTTTTTCTTTTTTTTTTAATTTTATACTTGACATTATAGATAATGAGTTTATTCTCTGCAGAAATTGAAAATCTGCTTAAAAATGTTATGATTCTCCAGTTAGAACTTCTAATTATTAACCCCTACGCTGAAAAAAAAAGAAACAAAAAAATTGTCGATGAAAACCAGAGTGAATGAAACCCGGTGAACTCGGCCGGCTCAATACTTAATCAGAATCTCTTTTGCACCCAGAAATATTCATCTAACAATAAGTTGAAAATTATTTTTACTCCACAATCTCACGCAAAATTTTAGTCTAGCCACTAGATGTACCCTGTTAAGGACAAAAAAGAAAAAGATGAACTGTCAGATAGAAGTTCGAATTCCTTTTCCTACTCAGACAAAGTCTAAGGTTAATTATTTTAATTTTTTAATTAATCAATACGCACAAAAAAAATCTAAAATTTTAGGAAATTCTACATAGGGAAAAGAAAATTCTGCCAGTTAGGGTTTCAAATCCCTTCCGTTATATTTTCGAAGATTATTCGTTATATCTAATAAAAGATAATAAAAAATAGCGACTGTTTCTCGGGCCGTCTCTGTTCTATTTCTCTCGGAGTTGCTCGCGACTGCAGAGGCTACCGCCCGGTGCAAATAGCTTCCCGTTCTACACTTTTCTTCTTCTTCTTGGAAGCTGCAGCGGTATAGTGGTATTTGGACTGCTCTCTATCTCTTTATGCTCCCTCTCTTTCTCTAGTGTTTCGCTTTTCTTTCATAATCTTTTTCTAATTTGCGAATTTCATCTGTGGTTCTTGATAAGTCGACCGTACTTAACTAGCTAAACAGGGCAATCTTCATGATTAGATCGGTTTTTAAGCTTCTGCGAAGACTTAAGAGTAAGGATTGGACGATAACATTGCTGATGTGCTATTTTGAGCAGTATTAATTCGCACAATCACCATTTAGCCCTCTATTTGTTGAAAGTTACTGTGTTAATTCAAATGTTGTGTTCCAGTTGATATGTTTCCTTGTTTTTGTTGGTTCCATTTAACCCTATCTTCTATGTGCAGTGTTTTGGTGCCATAATACACAATTATTATTGTTATTATTATTGTTATCATTATTATGGAGGAGATCAAGGCTGCAGAGGCCAAAGATGACTCTCTTATTCTGCTCAAGCAAGGAGCTGAAGCGGTGAGCTTCTTCATCTCGCAACAATTCCTGCAAGTAGCAGAGATTCTTTAGCAGAGTTTAAACAAGAAATTTCTGATTTAGTCTCAAAAGGATTAATTCAAAAATCCAGATTACCTTGGTCGTGTGCAGCGTTCTATGTCAATAAAAATTCAGAGATAGAACAAAAACACCAAGACTCAGTGATCAATTATAAACCTTTAAACAAAGTTCTGAAATGGATTAGGTATCCAATACCCAATAAACGTGATATGTTAAACAAAATGCATTCTGCATATATATTGTCTAAATTTGACATGAAATGTGGATTTTGGCAATATATATATATATATAGAATGACGTTTTGAGAGGTGAAAACTTTAATTTCTTGTGCTCACAGAGAGTTTTTGAATCTACCTTTGTGGGAAGGAGATGCGTTGTTAAGGAGCGTTTCTCAAAGAAGTATCGACATCCAACTTTGGACTCTAAGCTCACTCTTAAACGCTTGAATGCGGTACGTTAAGTTAATTCTCTTTCTCTTTGAGGCTGCTTGTCTTTTGCTTTGCTAAACAAATCGATAAAGCAAAAGCCTTGTTTCTTGTTGCCTGACCTTTTCAATAAATTAAACAATGGAGCAGGAGGCCAGGTGCATGACAAAGGCGAGGAGACTTGGTGTTTCAACTCCTGTACTGTACTCTGTGGATCCAATGATGAACACTCTGACATCTCAGTACGTGGAGGGTCCTTCGGTAAAGGATATCTTCCTTGAATTTGGTTTACATGGTGTCGTGGAAGAAAGATTGTATGATATGGCAAAGCAGATTGGTGATGCAATTGGAAAGTTACATGATGGTGGTCTTATCCACGGTGACTTGACCACATCAAACATGTTAATCCAGAATGGCACCAATCAATTGGTGAGTTGTCTTATCTATGAATGAAGGGGAAGTATTTATCATCCTTTCAAATCTCATTGTTATTTTTTAATGCATATCTCTGATAAGTATGTCAGTATTATATATGGGCATTGTCTTCATTTAGGTCCTTATTGATTTTGGCCTGAGCTTCACATCAACTCTCCCCGAGGACAAAGCCGTGGACTTATATGTGCTCGAGAGAGCTTTGCTTTCAATGCATTCTTCATGTGGAAATGTGGTAAGTCAATAATGTATTTGGTCATCACCAGATGATCTTTATTGATTTTCTTCTAGACTGTTGATGAAATGGAAAAAAAAAAAAAGAATTGCTAGTTGTTGGATTTAAATGGTTAAGCTGTTTGGAAAGCAGACATCAGATTGATGGCTTTCCCAGTTTGGAAATAGAAAATGAAGAATTGATTTGGTGAAATTCTCTAGATTTGTTTCCTGGGTTGGAAATTGTAGATTTCAGGCATGCTTACCAATCCTTTTATTTGGTAGTTTTACCATCTGAAAGCGAGCAAAACTTTCCAAAACAGATTTTTTCTGCTGATTGCTGCATTTCCATTTTGTATAGATGGATCCCATACTTGCTTCATACAGGAAGTCCTCAAGGCAGTGGTCATCAACGCTAAACAAGTTAGCTCAAGGTACAATTCTTCCTTCAATATGTTCAACTTTTACATTAGTTAGTATTTTGCTCGCATTATCTTGATCACATTTGCTTATTTCTTTACTATCTATGACAGTTCGACAAAGGGGTCGAAAGCGCACCATGGTTGGATAAACTCTTTTAAGCTACGCAGAAGAGATGCCTATTGACCTGGTTAATGTTGTGACAAAATTCACGTCTTCTTTTGTCATCGTATGTTTGTGCACTTGCCCTCAAGTTGTGATTTATTATACCAGTTAAGTAGTTTCTGCTAGTGCTTTTGGATGCGTTTAAGTCCGTTTACATTGTAATTCGATACTGAAAGAATTGAGGCATCCAACTCAAATGATTATTTAAATGTGGTTACCGTACAGTTGTTGTCATTTGCATTATGAGTATCGTGATGAAGCAAGATTGAATCAACACTTATATGACCGATTTTAGCATGTTAGAATCAAGTTTCGTTGGTTTAGCCGTGTAGGCACTAAATGTCCACGGGGCGCTTTTGCAGTACAATCTGTTCCCGCTGATCCCTAATGATCATTTTTGCTTGCTTTATATATCAAAACATAGCTTGTCCCGCTGTTGTGCCTGTATCGTAGCAATGATGAAGCAGTTTGTTCTGCTGAATCACCAAGATTCAAAGTTATGAGCATATTCCTCTGTGAACTCTCTCTGAGTTTTCAGTGCTCGTGTTTCGCCCGTACGAAGCAGACGTGGTCCCTATTTCCTACAGGGCTGAGATTCTGGACCTCAGTGTCCATTTGTCCTATATGCGACGTGACTGCATGTATAGTTGCTAAAGCATGGTTCCTAGTTCCTTCAAGTTTCCTCTTTCTGATGCAGACATCCATGTGGTGGACGGCTCAGTTTAGGTTTTACGTGCTACTAACGTTAGACCCCCTTATATTCCCGAGTGAACCACAAAAGCCTTCCACATATGGGGCTGCCAGTGGTAGTAAGTACTGATGTCAGAATCTTCTTTGGAACAATGCAATTCAAACAATGTTTTTTTCCCATACTTGAAGATCTAAGCAAAGACGCTTGAGCAAGTAACCCACAGCGACTCTAATGGTGTGTTTGGATTGATAAAAAGTAGATAAAAAAATAAATAGAAAATTGTACAATAATGATAATGATGTTATAATTGATAAAAAATAATAATTAAAAAGTTATAAAAAAGAAAATAAATAATAATTTGAGAGAGAAAAAATAAAAATTAATTGTTTGAATTGATAGAAAATAAATAAAAAAGAAAATAAATAAAAAATAGTTTTCTTTTCATTTTCTTTTCTTTTGCATTCAAACAGGTCATAAAAGACAAAAACCCTAAACTGAAAAAAAAAATTATTTAATTTAATTTTTTTTAAATTTTAGTTGAGATTCAAATTTAAAACTTTTAATTTTAGAGACAATTCAAAAATCATTTAGTTTTTTAATTCTTTCTGTGGGTCAAATCATTTAATTTAATTTAGTCACCCACAATTGCCCGAAAATGAGAGGCAAATTGTGATTACGAGGCAAAACAGCTGCTTCTGGGTCTGTGGCCCAAAGGTTATTCCATTTTAGGCCCATATCGCAATCAAGGATTACTCCCGCCCGCCGGTATCCCCAATCTTCAAATAAGCCACTGATTGTGTGTGACCTAAACACCAAAAGGCCACTGATCTCATTTGTTCTTCTCAAGGAATCATCTGAACAGTCTCAAAATCATCCGACGTGTTTAATCTTCTCCATGGATCATCACAAACTGAAAAACACACACGTGAAACTGCTCGTAGTGGATCTCCACTCTCTCACCCAAACCCCCACTTCCTCCTCCTCCTCCTCTGATCCAATCTCCTTCTCTCGCTGCGGCACGTCCTTCTCACGCGCCGAAATCGTCGGCATCGTCGCCTCCCGCGAGCACAAACCGAACAAGTTTCTGAAGTTCGCCGTCGATGACGGAACCGGCTGCATAAGCTGCGTCCTCTGGCTCAACCACCAGACCTCCCCGTACTTCGCCCGCCGCAGCCCGGTAGATGTTCGACTCTTTGCCAACGTGGCCAAGCGCTGGGCGTCGGATATCCAGATTGGGTTCGTCGCAAGAGTGCGCGGCAGGATCACGGTCTATAGGGGCGCGGTCCAGATTACCGTGTCCGATGTTGTGCTCGAGCGGGACCCCAATGCGGAGATCCTACACTGGTTGGATTGCGTAAGTCTGGCTCGCAAGTTCTTCGACGCCGTACGTGCAGTTAGGGAACCGGTGGGTCAACCCCAAGGATGTTGATGTTGTGTAATAATTCTTATGAATGTATTATGTATAAATAAAATAAATTTGTAAATTGTAAATTAAACTTGCCTTGTAATTTGATTGAAACAATATTCAGTTTTTTTTTTTTTTTTTTTTTGCCCCCTGGGTAAATGTTATTTGAAAAAAGGAAAATTATTAGTGAATTCAGTTTTATTATTACAAAAATACAATATTAATCATGATTCCATCAAAACATATATCTATTCATTTAAAAAAGTAACATTGAATTTTGATAGAAATAAAACACGGAATATATAAATAAATGTTAGAGACGGGGGGTAATGTAAAAAATTTTAATTTAGTGGTGAATATAAAAAAATAAAACAATTAAGTTTTCTAGAAAATAATTTAAAAAAAATCGAGAATACAGTTTTATTGGAAGCATGTATGAGTATAGATATGAGTAATTATTAGATTGTTGAATTTAAAATAAAATAAAAATCAATAAATTATTAGACATTCTTAATAGATTGTGTGCTCATCTGTGTTCATTTAAGAGTAAAAAAAAAGTAGTGATAATGTTTTGAAAAATATACTTATGAATCATAAGGACAAATTTAATAGTTTTCTTCTTAATAAATTTGAATTCATTAATAGTTTTGCCTGTTTAAAACTCGATAATTTCTATCAAATTGCAATAACCCATTTCTCGAAGATCAGCAAAACATGACCATCTTTTCTTGTTTCCGATTTTGTCTCAAGTATATATAATTTTTTAGTTCTAAATTTTTATATTTTTATATAAATCTTAAATTTTTTTATATTTTTATATAAATCTTAAATTTTTTTTATATTTTATATGAGTTTTAAATATTTTAATTTTTTACTAATTCAGTCCTTTTATTTAAGAAAAGTGGTCAATCTATTAATAAATGAGTTTAAATTAATAAAAATTATTAAAAAAATATCAAATAAATGAATTAAATATTTTTTTATCAATAAATATGCACATGAAATATTTTTTTAATTGATAAATATACTAATTAAATATATACAATGCATGTTTTTTAAGGAAAAAATTTTAATTAGTGTATTTAACATTTTTTTAAATAATTGTTGTAAGGTCAAAATCTTTTTTTTAATATACTGATCACTTTTTGTTAACAAATGAACTATTTTGGTACGAAATTAAAAAATTTAAAATTTAAATAAAATTTTAATAAAATTTAAAACTTATATATAAAAAATTATAAATTGTCTCACCTGTATTCACCGCATATGAACGGAGACAAGATTGAAATTCTAGTAACTTGCAATTTAACACAAGCTACTAGAAAAGACTTTTCACTGTAAGGCTGTCTTCTAATCAGAGTTTGGTCTCTGTAGCTAAGGGGGGACCATTTGATTGGAGAATGTTGTGTGAATGCATCATAGCAAGTCCCTTGAAATATTTCAACTGTTGTATCGTGCATATATGGACTTCGGAGGTTTCAAAGATGCAGCAATTTGGGGTGAAGCCATGGCGCCGATAGTCCAAACTGTAATGCATTACATTAAATCAAGACCTGATAAAAGACTCCCTGGATTGGACTGAACAATGAGTGTGCAAGGCCAGATTTGATGGAAGAAGGCTAGCTCTGATGTGAAGGGTCGGGAAATTTAAGAAGAAAAAAGTAGCAAAATTAAAGAAGCCCCAGGGTTTATAAATATCATTTCAGTATTTAAAATTTAAATTTTTTATTTAAATATTAAAAATTTTAATTTTTAAATAAATATATAAAATTTATAAAAAAAATTATTCTCGTTACGTAATTTATAATTTAACAAATTTATTTGTAAATGAAAAAAATGACTTGAAGGATACCATGAATGAAGGATGTGGATGAACAAGGCAGGGAAGGGACGGTGTGACAGGATCCTTGACCCCAGCTCATCTTCATCTTGTCACAGACTCACAGTCAATGAAATGAGTGCAGCATTTAGTGATGAGTGTACCGCACAGAAACCGCTTTTTCGCTTGGGGGTGAAAACTCCTCCTTATTTTCTACCCTGCAAAGTGAAAGCCTTCACATCACTGTATATGTGAACAAGTCAATCCCCCTTCATCACCCTTCTTTGAATTCCCAAAGTCTTGGCGTACAA
This sequence comes from Carallia pectinifolia, assembly GCA_037832335.1. NCBI lineage: Eukaryota > Viridiplantae > Streptophyta > Magnoliopsida > Malpighiales > Rhizophoraceae > Carallia > Carallia pectinifolia. Next base: position 7,166,849 of record CM075451.1, read on the forward strand.
GAACCACACGATCTTCTTCGTTCACAAGTCTTTAATCTGAAAATAATGTCTATAATCGACGCTCCCTGAAATTTCTCAAGTCAAAATGGACCGTTTGCAGGCATCCGAAAAAGAAGCGTATTCTTTTTTTTTTTTTTTTTTTTTTGTGGATTGCTTTTGATTGACTCATCATACCCAAATATTATAATTTAAAAAAAAAATTAATAAGTATAAAATTAACATATAAAGATATAAATTATTAAATTATAAAAAAATATATTAATTTTTTTAAAATATTAATCATTAAATTATTTACGTATTTTTTATATATTACAAATTAATATATCCTATAACTTCTTAATCTGATGTTTCTTTCTATTTCACAATTCACGAGGCCCAAAGTCTACTCTTTCTTTCATTTAGAACTTAATCAGTTATTAATGGATCCCCCACCGTTTACTTTGAGCGATTTGAATGCACCGCATGCATTAGAAACATATTGCGTGTCGGAAATTGGACAGACAGATTGTACATCATCAAGTACACACATCGCAAGAAGAGCCATACAATGCTTCGGAAATACAGTCTTTTCCGGCCAGGCTTGAGAAAGCCCAATTCATCCCAAAGAAAAACACGAGCCCACAATGGACACCAACCCTGAAAAAGGGCATTGAAATCTTCCGTGGGAGAAAGGAGAAATTGGCTCAGGTTAAGATGGGGTTCTCTCAAAGCTGAAAAAGCAAAAGAAACAGAAAGTAAAATCAAATCCCTCCAATTGGAGAGACACTTTAACCAAAGTATAGATCAAAGACCATGCTTTGACTGCTCCATTACTCTATCTCTCTTTTTTTTGCCTAATTCGAATTGAGCAACAACATGTACCGGCATCCAATAAAAAGACGAAAGTGGGAGTTTTGTAATGTTCTATGAAAATTTGACCTAAGGTAAATAAATAAATACCCATATATCTCATTCAAGAAAATCAAAAAGATTGTTGTCAACTTCTTGTGTTAGTTTATAGATGCAACAAAAAGCTGCAGAAATCATGGGCAATGGGCCATAAATCAATTATTGATGCAAACCGAATGAACGCAAACCTAAATTTTGACACTTGAATATATATATATGCACACACATATAAATCAGAGATGTTATTGCCATAAGGGTCATGGACACGTTTGGGCAGTGATCTGAGAGATGGATAGACCACACCCCACATAGCAATTGGCGACGGGATAAGACACAAAGTGTTAAGGGTCATAAATTCACCATATTATCTATGTTTTTTTTTTATTGAATTCCAAGAGTATTATGCTATTTATGCTGGTGTACTCTTAGGTGCCATTTTCATGAAAATGGAGTAACATAAAACAGCCCCTCACTATTGCAAAGAAAAGATCTTTCCCCGTGGCAGAATCGCCCTGCTGCAGTCTTTGATAAGCATTTAAGATTCGGGTCCCATTGGCCTTTATTAGTTGAGCTTCTTTACAAAGTTCCACAAAACAGTATTATTTTAACACTACTTCCTCTTTTTTCTTTTAAAAAAAAAAAATCTTAAATATATATAACATTATTTTAGATATACTTTAGAATTATTTTAAATTTTGACTTTTCTTAAATTTTTTTTAGCTAATGCAATAGTATTAGAGTAGTGCTGTTTTGTATAGCTGTGAACTTTTTCTCTTATTAATTTTGCTTCGGTGTCTTTATCTGCTACACCAATTGTTTGTACAATGTGGGGGAATTTGCTCCAGGACCAATCGACTTGATGACCCTGCAGAGCTCCTAAAGTGTGTTTACAAGATATAAATTCATTTTGTTCCTCTAAACTAAGTGCATATTGCATTTGCGTTTGGTTCCTAAAAAAAAAAGTAATGAAAAGTTAAAACATATTTTATCGTTTTATTTTTTTATTACTTAAAATATATATATAATTAGAAAAAATTAAAAATTAATTATTTTTTAATATATTTTTGAGACAATTTAGGAGTAACAATTTTTTTCTGCTCTTAAACTCCTTCCTTGAATAAAATAGAAAACGCGTTGCCGCGTTGACCTTAAGAGCGCGAGTTTCGCTTGCCAGTAGCCAACTACAAGTTTAGATTAGTTATGACATCCTCTCCAAGGTAAAAATTACGGATATATGTAATAATAAATATAAAATTAAAATATAAAATTTAAATTATTAAATTATAAAAAATATATTAAAATTTTAAAAAATATATAAATTATTAAATTGACTATATATATTTTATGCATTACAAATTATGTACTTATATACTCATGTCATGAAAGGAATCAAATTGCTTACATTATTGCTAGTGGAAGCTTCATTAGTGGCGGGTGGAGCTGAAAGCAGTAGTTGCCAAGACCCCTCGAGATATTAAAATCCATACCTGACACGGTCTCCCACATGTTGCATGTGTATCAAGATTAGTCAATTACGAAAAATCAAGCTTGGAGTTGGGAGACCTTAAGCCAAGAAATCACTTTTGTGTTTAGCTAGGCATTGAAAATAGGCTTTAGAACTTAGAAGATAGTCGCACAAAACCAAGGAGATCGCGTGGGCCGTTCGTTGCTTGAGTTTGAGCTACGGCTGGTCCCCGCCCTCCTCCTGGCCTAACAAGATCCTACAAACATGCAAATGTAAACAAACAAATTTAATCCTTTGCCCACGAGGGGGCGCTCCCAAAGCACAAAAATTTTGCTTTGGTCTTTGCATGGAAACGGGTTTACACTTTTCTAGACACAACGATTCCCCAATTGTCAGCCTCAAAATGGCACAATTGTCTTGTTTCCCATGGACACGAGTCTTGATTGAGTAAAAAGCTTCAGAGAAGGCTTGCAAGGACAGAACGAGAGTGATGCATATTGTATCTTGGCCTTCTCGAGCTAAAAAGAAATTAAAAGCAAAATTATATATAACTACATTTAAAAAATAACGCAATTTTTAATTTAATAATTTGATATATTTTATTTTTTTATACATTCAATTATTTAATTGATTATATTACTTTATTATTCTTATTATCAAAATTTTTCTTCGAAAAATTAATTAGCTTCTTGTGTTGTTCTTCTTGGAATTGGATTTTGGTGGAAAATTAAAAACTCCCCACAGTAGAGATAGAGTCAGAGCTTCACCTTGCACTTTATTCTCTTCAAACTCTATGCTTTGCTCTGCACCCCAGAACGAGGTTTTTGGTAACACCGACAAAAACTCTCTCTCTCTCCGTGTCTCTCTCTCATTCCTGCATTGTATTGTTCTACTCGCAGGATCACATATTCTTACTTCCACGCATCAGCTCCCTCTCCCTCTCTCTCTCTTTTCTTTTCGGTTTTAAATTGCCTCTCTTTCTGTTTCTCTTCTTTACCTCATTTACTCTGATTTCTCTTCACTGTACATGCAGAGGCAGCGAAGGAGAAACGGCCTAACTGGGCAAATAGCTTGTTCGTGGACTTGTTTTTTTCTGTTATAAAATGCCCACCAACTGCATCCCTCTTCCATCCATCAATTGTTTCCTCATCATTCCCCAAAGCAAACAGAGCATTAACCCAAATTGTTTCTTCTCTGTTTTTCTCCCTTGTTATTATCCGTCAGCCTTTTTCTCCTTGGCTTTAGCATAAAAAGACCTGATCTTTAACTCATTCCAGGCTCTTTCTGAAAGCTTGTTTTGAGGGTTCTTTTCCATTGTTGAAATTTGTGTTTGCTTTGTTTTATACGTTCACGTCCTCAAAACTGACTCTTACTCATTAGCCGCATAATTTTGAAAAGCTACATGTTGTGAAACAATGAGAGATGGGAACTCGAAGAAAAACAAGGTTTATGAAATGCCTCCAGGAAAAAAAAAAAAAAAAAAGCAACGGAGAATTCTGATTTTATATGCATTTGTGTTCTAATATTTTTTGTGTTCTGAGATTGCTGACTGTGTATCCGTCTTGCTGTTGGCGAAGCTTTCATGGCCCAAGACTCTGGTCAAGAAGTGGTTCAATATCAAGAGCAAAGCCGAAGAATTTCAAGCTGACGATGTCTACTTCGGAGGTGATTATTTATTTATTTATTTATTTTTTGGGTCTTTGGAGGAGAGTTAAACTTATAAAAAGAGGAAGGGGGAGGGGTGTGTTGTGGTGGGATTCGAATTCTTGATCACGCCTTTGGCTAACAAAGTCAGTGATCACTTGAGCTAATAATTAGAGTCTGCACAGGCGATTATTGATCTCATATATGCACCCCACTAAGTTTTTTCCATTATTCTACTTCTTAAAAACTACTTTGAATTGGCAGCAAGATGTTGCTTGATTTAATTTGGGTTATGGGGTGGGAGGGGGTGGCCTGCGGCTTCCTGTTGCTGCTCAGGATCTGCTAATTTGTTCCTTTCTCATTTAAATTTATGTATATCTTTTGTTTTTTTTTTCGTAAGTGACTGTATAATACATCTTTGTGTTTTTGTAGTGTTTGAATATGTTGGATTGATGTATTGGCTGTGGAAAAAGCATATCTTTAACCCCCTTTATTGTGTTATCTTTTTCAGGTGTTGATGAAGATTGGAGGAACAACTTGTCTGAGAAAGAGGCATGCACCATCAAGAAAAGCAAAACAGGTTCAGTATCACAGAACCCTGAGTTGCTTTGGACCACACCACGCTTTGGACCACACCACGCTTTAGTTTTAAAATTTTCGATTAAAGGAATATTGAGATCGATGCAATATTATACTTTTGTCATACTTATTTTACTTATTCCCCATGACACTTAGAAAATCACTCCAAACCCCCATTTTGATGTGCAGCAAGAGTGCACAAGAGACAACACTCTGATAGAGTCCGGCGCGGCAAGATTGACCTTGAAGCTGCACAAGTTACGGATGTGTACAACTATAGGTTTGTTTAGTTCGTGATCGATGCTTTGTGTATATGCTTGCTTCTTGCTAAAAGTCGCTTTTGGACAGGATTTTTGTAGCTACATGGAATGTTGCTGGAAAGTCTCCTCCAAGCTGTTTGAGTCTTGAAGATTGGCTTCGTACCTCACCCCCTGCTGATATTTATGTTCTTGGGTATGCCCAATTAACATGGCAAGTTTTTTAATACGCAGTTTTGAGCACCAGTTTAATTCATGTTAGTGTAATTCATGTCAGGTTTCAAGAAATTGTGCCTCTGAATGCTGGTAATGTTTTGGGCACAGAAGACAATGGCCCAGCTAGAAAATGGCTAGCTCTCATTGGGAAGACTTTAAATAGCCTTCCGGGCACCAGTGGCAGGTACCATACTCCATCGCCTATCCCCGATCCAATAGTAGAATCAGATGCAGACTTTGAGGGATCAACAAGGCCAAAGACCTCATCTTTCTTTCACCGCCGTTCCTTTCAATCCTTGAGCCGTAGCATGAGAATGGACGGTGACATGACAATGCCACAGCCTAGACTTGATCGACGTTTCAGTGTTTGTGATGGTGTTATGTTTGGGCATAGCCCGAGTGATTTTGACCCTGGTTTCAAATGGGGTTCCTCTGACGATGAGAATGAGCCTGGGGATTCACCATGCACGACTTACTACTCGCCAATCAATTACAGCGGATCCTTTCCCATGGAAGAGAGACAAACAGTGCAATCAAGGTACTCTTTGGTTGCCAGTAAGCAAATGGTTGGCATATTTTTAGCAGTATGGGTAAAGAGCGAGTTGAGGGATGATGTTCGCAACATGAAGGTTTCTTGTGTTGGCAGAGGATTGATGGGCTATCTTGGAAACAAGGTAGAATTTTGCTGAATAAAGAAATATATTGGAATTTGAGAGCAAAAAATGAAAAAAACAGTAGCAATCTTATTGTCTTGTTTTTTCAGGGTTCGATTTCTATTAGCATGTCACTGCACCAAACGAGCTTTTGCTTCATTTGTAGTCATTTAACGTCTGGGCAGAAGGAGGGAGATGAGCTGAGACGGAACTCTGATGTTATGCAGATCCTTAGGAAGACTAGATTTCCCAGGGTTCATGGCATGGGAGACGAGAACTCCCCACAAACGATACTGGAGCATGAGTAAGCCCTCTATTTCTACCTGTTTCAAATAATTCCCACAATGCTCGTCTCTACTTGGACTTAGTTCTCTTGAATCATAATTATTTTATTGCAGTCGTGTCATTTGGCTTGGAGATTTAAATTATCGTATTGCTTTGTCTTACCGATCTGTAAAAGCTCTTGTGGAGATGCAGAACTGGAGGGCATTGTTGGAGAATGACCAGGTATATTGCGAATTATCTTGCACTTTATTTGGGTGCCTGTGCATTTGTATTCAGTTTTCATTGTAAATTGTGGAACCATCTTGTCTTTTCCTCATGGAGGACTGCCGATTGGATGGTCCTATTTTCAGCTTCGAATAGAGCAGAGACAGGGACGAGTCTTTGAGGCATGGAATGAAGGGAAGATATATTTCCCGCCCACATACAAGTATTCTAACAATTCAGACAGATATGCAGGCGAACAGAGGCACCCAAAGGAGAAGCGCAGAACTCCTGCTTGGTAATCTCCTCTCTCTCTCTCTCTCTCTCTCTCTCGCTGTGGAAGCATGAAGGTCTTCTTGCCATTGACAATATGGAAAACACTATTGTTTTCTGATGAGAAAACAAAGAATAAGTCTATGTACACATTTGTAGGTGTGACCGTATACTTTGGCATGGGAGAGGTCTCCATCAATTGTCTTACGTACGCGGAGAGTCCAAGTTCTCAGATCACAGACCAGTTTACAGCATATTCTTAGCTGAGGTTGAGTCCATAAATCGCAGCCGAATCAAGAAAAGCACGAGTTCTTCCAGAATTGAGGTAGAGGAGCTGCTGCCACATTCACATGGATATACTGACCTCAGTTTCTTTTGAAGAATGGAATTTCTTAGTCTTTCCAATTTACACTCAGGATCACTAAGCTGGATTATCTGCATAACATGCAAGGTAACCCGCCAAATTCTCTTCACATGATTTTTTCACTATTGGTGGTAGCAACAACCAAAGTGAATTTGGGCGATGGGATTAACTTTTTTGATTGGCATATTATGTGCTATCCATCTAGTTGGAGCTTTTAAGCTGCACAATGTAGCATCTTCTGGTCAACCTAAATATCGACTTCTTACAGCTAAAGTTCATGCTGAGTAGCCGAATTCAAATCGACTAATTTAAATTAGAAAAGGTATCGTTGCAAACCATTTTCTTTTTCAAATTAATTATGTTTTTGGTGAAAAAGATCTTTTGCTATTCTCATCTGCTGTATGGTGTTCTGTCTAGCAGGTGAGCACTCCTGCTGAGAAACTCTGCCTTGATCACCATAAAGACATTCTATTTGCTTACAGCCCCCTTATGAAGGCTTTGCTCTGCGGTAATTTCTTTCCCATTTTCCATTGGCCATTATTTCTTTCCTCTAACTAGTCAGTCTAACTCTCTCCACATCATTCTCGTCACAACAGGCACGAAATCTGTGAATTATCTCAATAACATTTTGCGTTCGCAAAATTGTTCGTCACCGAGCCCTGATAGGCAGTTATAACCGCGATCGCCATGGTACATAAAACATAGGATCTCAGAATTAAGGTGAAACAAACTTAATCTAAAGATGGTTGTTGCCTTTTTTAACTCATAATATTGAATTTGTGTAGAGCACTTATCCACAGTAGAATTTTTCATTTCTATTTGTGCAGGATGGACTTCACTGTTCAGAAAATCGAGTTCCCATGCAGGTTCAATTTTCAAGAGGCCAAATAAGTGAATGCATTGCAGACTAAACATCCGCTGACCCCCAGAAGAAGATGAGAAAATAACCAGAGATTTTTTGACGTGATGGATATACTCTGTAGCTATTTACAGACAGAGAATGTGAAATTCTGGAGTAACTCGTGGGGCATACCAAGCCCATGCTTTAACATGGGAATGTCAGATTATGATCTCGCATTGTCTTTTGTACTTTTTTCTTTTCCTATTCAAAATCATGTTTTTTTTTGTTACACTGTTTATGTATAAACTCTAAGGTTCTGTTTGGAGTGCAAAAGGGATGAGGAGAGAAAGTAGAGAGAAAGAAAGTGGTGAGAATGAAAGTGGAGAGAAAGAATGTAACTTTCTCTTATGTTTTTGGAGTGACAAAAGAAATATGAGGAAAGAAAGTGGAGAGAAAATAATAATTTGTTTGGATATGGGAAGAAAGTGAAGAGAAATAAAATTTTTTAATTATAAATTACAAATATATCCCATGTCACTCAAATTTGGATTGAACTTTTTTTTAAGATTTTTTTTTTCAAAAATCGTAATCAACATATTTGTATAAAAATATCTAAATACATTGTATCGTCTAGAATTATCATTTTCAATTTAATCCGTGAGAGTTTTTTTTTTTTTTTTGTTAGGTAGAGAGGAGAAAAAATTGCATAGAAGTAAATCAAGATTTAAAAAATTGCCCATCAAAAATAAAATAATTTTTTAAAATGCTTGAGAACCACTGAGGAAAAAAAAAACTCTAATCTAACAACCAACTGAAGGACTCATTACTGCAAACAAGATTCAACAGATGGAAGTTAAATTGAGTCTCTTTCTTGCCTAATTCAGCGCAAGTTATTGCAAAATTACAAGAAACAGACAAGCAAACAGAGTAGCAAATTGATTTGGAATCAAGATTCAAAAAGCAACAAATAAGGCACTTCACGGCATCAGTCCAGCCTTCTCGTCCTCTCTTTTGTTTGATTTTCAGTCTTCACAGCTTTGATGAGGGTAGTTTAGTAAATTTACTGTACAATCTTTGCTTTTCTCCAATTTTCTCCCCGTTTTGGCGAGAAAATTCGTACTGTACGGAAGTGATTAATTTTCGCCTGAGAATCGCTTGCTTTTCTTTCCTCAGCCACTCCAAACGGTGGAATATTCTCTTTCTTCTGTACTTTTCTTTCTTCTCCGTTTCTTTCTTCTCTTTTCTTCTCACACCAAACAAGCTGTAAATATTACCCCTACTGTTAGCTGCATGCATACATTCTTGGGAAGCTTAAAAAGCGACAACGGAATAGCGCACCATTTTCGCTTTTTTCGCTTTGGAAAATATTACAGCATCAAAACAGTTTTGTTTGAATTTTTATCCAAGTGTAATAGTGCATTAAGTTTTTGCGACCATTGTGGCATTTTTTGTAACAAAAATAAATATATGTTATTTTTTTTTTTTGTTGCAAAAATATCACAAAAATTACAAAAAATTAAGATATAATTGTATTCTAACAAATTTTTGAGTATCCAATTTTTTTAATATTGTAATGACACTCTTTCACTTTAAAGAGAGAAAAATATTGTGGTGATGTGGACAATTGCTTCCTTCCACCCAACTAGAGGTCATTTCATTTCTTTTTTTTTTTTTTAATATAATGGAGGACGAAATAACATAAACCACAAAAAAAAAAAAAACTTTGTTAGAATTTCAACGTTAAATTAACAAATTTTAATCAAAATGTCTCAACTAATTATGTTAAAAATAAAATAAGAGAAAGAGGTTATTTCTAGTAACTTAAATTTGTTGTCTTGTAGTTCTTCTTCTTTTTTTTTTTTAACCTGTAATAGAGATAATAGTGCATTATTAGAAAGAAGGTAGGTCAATGAAGAGAGAAGCATACTAATTTAAATTTCAATTCTCTTAATAAAAAGTATATATTTTCTATCACTTCACACATTTTTTCTGGATAAAAATAGTGTTCCCATTACGTAGAATCCTTTTATTATTTGAAACAACTTAGTATAATCCCAGCTGCACCTAGTCAAACATTAACTACAATCAAATTATTGTAAAATGATCTTATTTTTTGAACGAAAGTTAAGATCTTATTTATTTATTTTTAACCACAAGTCGCTTGTCAAATAATCATTGTTGATGATGACTGTTGAGAATAAAGCCCTGATTGGCAAATTTCCGATGAAAAAAGAAAAGAAAATGAGAGGAATATAAAAATCTTTTTATTTTATTTTTTATCAATTTAAATAATTATTTTTTATATTTTTCTCATAAATTACTATTTATTTTCTTTGTTACAACTTTTTAATTATTATTTTTTAACAATCATAATATTATTCTTACTGTATTATTTTATATTCTTTTTTTATTCATTTTTTTGGTATCTAATCACACTCTAAATAGAGTCTCGGTTGATATTTCTATCCAAACGTGCACAAGGAAACTGCAGAGATTGAGCGATTATCTTATTTTTTTTTCTTTTTTCTTCCATGTAACACACATATAATTTTAACCTATAGAAATGTATTTTATTATTATTTTATTTTAATTAACTTCATTTAAATTTTTTATTTTTACTCAATTTTTAATATAAATTAAGTTAACTCATCAAATTGAAAATTCATTTTTTTTTAACGTGCACAGTCTCTCCTCAGTAGCTTTTTTTAAAAAATTTTTCGTTAAAAAAATTTATTCAACTGTAAATTTATATTTTCCGTGCCCACATGTCTGCCTTCTTTACTTTCCTCTCTCTTTCTATCTCTCCTATTTGCGACTACCGAGCGTGAACAGACACTCTTCGTATAAATACTTTCCGTAGTAATCACGCGCGTTGCTTGAAGCTGAATTTTACTTTTGTATCTGGTGAACACGTGGCAATATAACAGGGGTAGGGAACTGCGGTCAGAACGACAGTTCTTTAGACCAACGTGTTTTGCCAAGTGGCATGTGGGACCGCCACCCTGACAAACATATATCTTTGTACAGTATGTTTTTTGATGAAAAAAAGAAGAAAAATGAAAAGTTAAAAAAATTATTATAATATTATTATTTATATTTTTTATTTATTTTATTAATTTAAATAGTTAATATTTATTTTTTTCTCATAAATTATTATTTATTTTTTATAAATTTTTAATTATTTTTATAATTTTTTATTAATTTAAATAACTTTATTTTTTCATATATTTTTTAAATTTTTTATCAAACACACTGGTAAAGAGAGATTTTTTCTACAGTTTTTTTTTTCTTTTTATTTTTTTTGGCATCTCTCTCCGGTACAATTATGCTTCGTTAGAGAGAAAAGTCAACATGGGAATTAAAAAAAAAGTTGTATGTCAATCATATTTCATTCCGTGCTATAAATAAAAGGAAAAGATGGATGGCTGGATAGTGTAAACAGAAGAAGTATTAATAATGTAATAATATAAGGTATTTTTATAATGATATTAAATTTTTTATAATAAAAAATAATATAATATTTTTTTATATTATATTTTATTAATGTTATTGTAGAAATAATTAAAATTGTTACATTATTGATTTCTCTTCTCATCATTTTCTTTTATTTATGTAATCGAATTCATAAATAAATTAAATTAAATGTGCAAAAACTATTTCATTGCGTTCTTATGCCTACAATATTGTTTGATAGGCATTGATACACAATGATGATTTAATTTAGAAATCTATAATGTTCAAAAAAAACTTGGGAGATAGACGTTGATGAGTAAAACTTTAAAATAAACACCAAGTTTTTCCCCTTATTATTTTCAATTGCTATGAATGCAACGATTTTACGTATTTAAAAAAAAAAATTCCCCTAGAAAGATTTTGATAGTTAATTTTTTTCCCGAGTCCGTGTCAATCATGCTCCCAAAAGAGACGAGCAAAACTGTGTTATAGGGACTAGGGAGGGACATGCTTGCATGGGAAAGAAATTCAGAAAAGCTTGGGGGCACTCAGCCGCTGGCTGGAACAAAAACCGGTGAAAAGCTCCACTTTGTCCCCATAAAAATGGGGGATTCATCAACAACTTATAACCCCAGCCAATTTAGGACACGGCTGACTCTGATTTAACAAGCATATAAGCTTTTGATTTTTTTATCAATAAATGATCCTTTAAATTATTAGCTCAAATTTACAAATTCTTCATATCTTAAAATATAACATGTTTTTCACGCGAGAGTTCCATAGATTGAAAATATAAAATAAATGACGTGCTCATCCAATTAAATATGAAAAAAAACATAATTTGAATTTTAAAATTATTTAATTATAAGTTTATAATATCGTATAAGAACAAAATTAATTTATAAATTTAAGCGAATGAAATAAAAAAATATTATTTAGTAATCAGTACATTTATCAAAACCAGGCGACGGAATATTTGGACAACACGAGTTCTGTGCATTTTACAGGTTCTAAGAATCCCACAAGGGATGAAAAATTGTGATGGGACAGATGTACGCGACATTTAAAGCTTCTCCTGCTTCTCCTTCTGTTTTTTTTTCTTCTTTTCTTGGGAGTGATTTTTCTTATATATATTGGCTTTATTTAAGAAAAGAAATGTGCTCCGTATACTTTTTGATATGAATAACGATATATATTTTGAAAATTATATTATAGAATATTTTAATATTTATAATTAAAAAAATTATAATTTTTTTATTTAGATTTAATAATATTATAAAAATTAATAATTTTTTTCATAATTATAAATTTTAAATATGTTATAACATAATTTTTTTTAATATATTCCGTTACTCTCAAATTTTATATGTTTAATTCTGTAACTATTTAATGGTTACCTTTTTCTAGATCGAATTTGAACAATTGAAAATAGAGTCCAGTTAGATAGACGAGATTAAGTGGACGGAAAATAAACCGAAATTTTTTTTATGTAATCAGGTGATTTATTTGTACAATCAGACGCTTAATTTTTATAACGAAAAAATATATGAAAAAATACTTCAAAATTTGTTGCAATAATTCAGTGTATTATTGTATAAAAAAATTATCTAATTACACAAAAAAATTCTCGTATTTATTCTCCGTCCAGCAAATCCCGTCCACCTATATTTTTCCTCGAAAATATTGGGATTCAAAATTATGGACCTAACCGAATCTTTCCACTCGGCACCGACAAGTGTTAAATCTGACTGCTTGCTGCATCGCTAGTTAAGACTGGGAGGATTTTTATTTATTACATAATTAATGCCATGCGTGTGCCGACGCACGAATGAGGTCTTCCCCCGTCTAGTATTAAATTGTGATGTTTTTGGTACATAATATTAAATATCAATTCTTTTATGTTTGATATTATTTTCAATTCTTGAATATAGAAGTGCGCTCGGTTTATGCGTCTCAAACTTTCTCCCGAAAAAAATTGATTGGATCTTGGATTGGGTTAACGTGAGCTATGTAAAAGAGGACTCGTCCTCGTGAAACGTTGAATTGGCAAAATACAGCAACAAGTTGGAATATCAACTGTTTTTTTTTTTTTAACGCAATATCTCGTTCAAAAAAAATGAAAATCCTAATTGATTTCTTTATGTCTCTCTCACTATTAACATTAAGTTAAATAAATTTTTTCAGTAAAAATGTCGTTAATATTTAGTTTATAATTACTGTGCATGGCGTCTCTCGAACACAAATGCTTTCACTCTACGAATTAAATTTTCTCCAACTCTATGTTGACTAAACTTCTTTTTTTAACGTTCACTGCACTGCACCCTAGCTTTTGTTTCATTATAAACATTTTTTTGTTTTTTTTAACAGAGTGTTATGTTTGTTTCATTATAAACATAGACCAATTTTTTTTCTCTCATTCTCGTTGGCGCTCACATTATTCTGCCAGGATAAAACACCTGCACTGCATCGCATAACATTTTTATTTTTTTTTGAAAATAATTGGTTAGATTTCTTTTCTCTCTCTCTCTCTCTCTCTCTGTGGCACTCGCATTATTCTGCCAAGATAAATCACCTGCACTGTATCACAAAACGTTTTTCTCGGCGAGATTTCTTAAATACAATTAAAATAATATCAAAATAATATATACTGTTTTATTGTTATTCTAAAATCACTTAATTAATACTACTAATTTGTTTTATATAAATAAATTGTCTACTAATTAGGGCTCGAAATCGGCTGCGTCAGCCAGGTGACAGTCCCCTGGTCCACCACGTGTCAAACATTATTGGAAAGAACAGGCACATTAAAAACACGGTCGGCCTCTGAGAACCCCCAAAGCGAAGGGCGCAGAGCACAAACTCTGGGCGGCCGTTGCTCACGCACGCTCTGACCCGTGACGTGGCAGAGGGGTAATTCCTCTGTCACACGACAGTCACGTGATCTCAGCCGAAGCCATCAAATTAATTAATGCGGATTAATTGGGATTAAACAATGATAAACTTTACAAAAAAATTTTTTTATGAAATTTTACAAATAATAGTTGATAGTCTAAAATTTTGAGTAATACTAAATCTATATAAAATTTAATTTTAAAATTAAATTTAAAATTATAAAAAATTTATTATTATATCAGTAATAATATCTATTCGTAACAAATTTAGAAAGCAAGTTTTCTTGCGGTATATCGCTCCTCGAAATTTGAGAGGATTTCAAAATTTAACTGCACAATGCTCAAAAATTAAAGTTAAAAAAAACAAAGATTATTGAATTGGGTTTTCAAGTGCACCGGCTGGGTCCTTGCCTCTCTGATAGTTGTGTTCTAGAGCCCTTGCCTGAGGATAATGGGCATATATCAAAATTTCTATATTTCTAATCTCGTGTGTTATTCTTCTTAAAGTTTAACATATGATTTATTTCTAAATTTTATGTAATAATATCATTTCTTAAATCGAATGATTTGTTGACATTGGATAATAGACTTTTCTTCATGATAATTTTTGTATCTCACCCAACAATTAACCTCGTTAATTGTTGAGCTGTTGAGGATGGGCCCACTCAATTGCAGATGTGACCACCAATAATGGGATGGAATTACACAGTTGGTTCTCAATTCTGACCAAAACATCACGCTTGAAGCCTTGAATATGACAGTTAAGTTACAGACAATTCATGAGGCAAAAACTCGTAATTTTTTACTCAATTTTAGCTCAAAAACATTTACCATTGCCACACCCCATAAATATCCCGCCAAGCATGAAACTCCCCGTGTGTTTTGTCCTCCGCCAGAAAAAATGCTCGCTGCAAAGACAAGGCAATGTTTGAGCTAGACAGACAGACAGACAGGCTATACGCAGATATGCTCTCAGGAAAAACTGCACGTCCAGGAAGGTGACAGGTGGATAAATATTAATTAGCATTAGTAAGGCCAAAAAGCATTGCAATAACTACGTGAGCAGGCTTGCCAAATTAAGCATTCGGCTTGTACAGGTGATGTCACGTTTCTTACTCTTAACTACTCAATTTGTTATGGTTGCTTGTAAAACAAGCTGTGTCAGCTGTAATACTGAGATTTCAGTGATGCAGGGGGCAGCTGAGGCGCGCGCACGGGCTCTGACGTTACTACCTGTGATACTGATAGTTGAGTCAAGAAGGCAAAATGCTCTCACCGTTCTTGCTTTTGTTTTTATTGTTTTTTTTATTTTTTAACTCATGGAGTGACTACGTTGGTGATATCACGTTGGTGTGATTAAACGGATCTAATAATATGTTTAGATTGTAAGATTTTACTGAAAGAAAATTATGAGAGAAAAAATTGTTAGAAAAAAATTATGAAAAAAAAGTAAATAAATTTATTATTTAGATAGATGAGAAAATGAAAAAAAAAATGATTAGAAAGTAGATTGATATATTTAAATTATGTGAATAAGTGATGAAAAAGATAATTATACATTTAAAATTATAAAATTACCCCTCTTGTTTTGTGGTAGAGAGAGGAGAATGTGTATTTGGGTAATTTTGTTTTTTTATATATAATTTCTTTTTTCTACAATAAAGTGTTGATGTTGACAACTAAGGTCCCGTTTAGTATGGATTAAATTTTCTATTTTTTGTTTATTTTTTGTAAAAAAACAGAAAACATATTTGGTAATAATTTTATTTTCTATTTTTTGTTGAAAAGTTAAAAGTATTTTAAAAAAAAAAATAAATTGGGAAAATAATAAAAGATAACTTTCTCATTTTGTTTTTTACTTTCTTTTCGATACTTTCTCTCACAACTTTTTCTCTCTCTATTTACAATCTTCACCATATCTCTTTTTACTCATACTCTCTCTATCCCTCTATATTTTTTCTCTCTTTAGTCATTCTCTCTCTACCCCCTCTTTCCTTTTTCTATCTCTACCATTCTCTCTCTCTTATTTTTCTCTCTCTACTATTCTTTTTACTCATTCTTCCCCTACCCTCTCTCTCATGTTTCTCTTTCTACTATTCTCTCTATTCATTCTCTCTCTACCCACACTCTCTCTCTCATTTTTCCCCCTTAACTATTCTCTCTACCCATTCTCTCTCTACCTCTCTCAGTCCTTTTCTCTCTCTACCATTCTCTCTATTCATTCTCCCTCTACCCACTCTCCCTCTCTCATTTTTCTCCCTCAACCATTCTCTCTACTCATTCTCTCTCTACCTCTCTCTCTCTCCTTTTTTTCTCTCTACCATTCTATCTAGTTGTTCTTTCTCTACCCTCTCTCTCTCTCTCTCTCTTTTTTTTCTCTCTACCATTCTCTGTCTACCCACACTCTCTCTCATTTTTCTTGCTTTACGATTTTCTCTTTGCCGTCTCTCTCTCCTTTTTCTTACTTTACCATTCCCTTTACTCATTCTCTCTCTATCCTCTCTCTCTATCATTCTCTTTACTCACTCTTTCTCCACCCTCTCTCTCTTTTTTCTCTCTCTATCATTCTCTCTCTCTCCCATTTTCTCTACTCATTCTCTTTCTACTCTCTTTCTCTCTCCTTTTCCTGTCTCTACCCTCTCTATCTCTCCCATTTTTCTCTCTCTATTCATACTCTTTTTACAAATTCTCTCACTATCCTTTTTCTATCTACTTTTTTATTCTTATAAAAAAACAAAAATTGACAGCAATAAACACACAAATTTAGTAAATAATAAATAACAGAAAAATAAAAAATAAGAAACAAAAATAAAAAATTGACACTGTCTCCAAATGAGTCCTAAGAGATATGTTTACCAATTTCTCACGTGTTTTTTATCTTTTGCCAAATAAGCGAAATTTTGTTGGATTACGTTAGTTTCTTTCCAATCAAATTCTCACAAGCATCCAAACAGAGGGTAAAGGCAATGACCGTTCCGGGTGGGATGATTGGTAATTGATATTTTCAATACTAAAATTTGGGAATTAATTTTCATTTTTTTCTTTAATCTGCTTCATTTTCATGATAGTAGTTCTATCTGTATAAATTTTTTTTTTCTTATAATAATAGACCATCTCTATTAAAATTTAAAAAACGGATGCTTCTCCAGCCTCCTCCACGTGCATTATCACTCCTCTTCTTTCATTTCTTCCACAAATAATTGAAAGCAAAGTTTTAATGTTTTTAACTACACAATTTTTTGTAGACCGGCATCCGGACCGGACAAGGTGAAGTGCCAAAGTAAACTGATAATTGCAAAAATGTGAAAGAAAAAAAAATTGAAGACTCGCTACACATTCATCCTACAAGTGGGCAAAGATTTGAATAAAAACCTTCGGATGTTTACTTTTTTCCTTGTAAAAATTATGGGAGGAAAGGGTGTGGGTTGATTTTCTCTTCGACTACTAATTTGGGAGCAATGAGTGCATTATTTCTAGTTTGATAAGGTAACTCAAACTTTTTGGGTGTACCATGGCGGCTCATCATTTGTGCTCAACCCAAGTCGACATCAACAGCCGTATAAGCGGCTATGAGTGTTCAGCTGTATGATGATGAGATGGGCTTTTCCTCGATACCTTAGGACAATGACAATTTACCAAAATTTCATGATCACTGGCTCCTTTGATATTTACTAGCAGGAAAGCGAAGTCTCTGTTAATTGTGCATGTGTTCCGTCATTGAAAGAACATAATTTAGACCACGAATGGAATTTGAGAAAAAGTACAGAGGAATGCAGGACAAATATACATGTTATGGGTGCGTATGTAAAGGCCTAAATTCCAATAGCTATGTTATATAGCCTCACTTTGTAGATCGAATCACATTTTTATTTCTTTCATTTGCGCTTAAATTAACGTTAATGTAATTATAAAATTACTTAGTTATAACATGAAAGTGTTTAAGCCTGCCTTTTCTTTCTTTTTTGTTTTTGAATTGTGATTAGGCTCTCCGATAACAATTGACTCAACATGTAATATTTTTTTATTTATTAGGAGGCTCATCGATGCATGAGTTATACAATGAGATAATTTTTCTTTCTCACAAATTTCACATATTTTTTTTTTAAAATTAAAACTCAAGAACTATAAAATATAAATATAAATAAATAAACTCTAACCATTGGGCACAAAAACTGAAAGTCTATAAGGAATACCGAAAATGGACAACATCAAGTGGGCTGGCCCAAACTTGTGTTTTCAACGCAATCATCATGGGCTGCCATCCGAACTACTGCAATTCGTGTGGAATAAGAAAATAATAATGTGTAATTTCTATTTACCAAAAAAAAAAAAAGTATAATTTCTTAAAATCCTTCCGGTCTGCGCCAATTATGAGTGTTTCGAATCTCCCAAGTTTTTTCCTTTTACCCTCCCTCAAATAATAATAATAATAATAATAATAATGACAATAATAACAATAATGTGTAACAAAATAACTCGAACAAAAGCAATGGGGCACGTACCGAGTAAGAGGTATCATGTATTTTAAAAAGTTTTCCTTGTATTTATAAATTGTTAATATATGATATTAGATTCGGTAATTTTTTTTTTTTCCTTTTAGCCACCGATTCGGCGAATAGAATCAACCTTGTTATGCAACCAGGATTTTTTTTTAGGAGACAATTTTTTTT
The DNA here is from genome assembly GCA_037832335.1 of Carallia pectinifolia. Taxonomy (NCBI): domain Eukaryota; kingdom Viridiplantae; phylum Streptophyta; class Magnoliopsida; order Malpighiales; family Rhizophoraceae; genus Carallia; species Carallia pectinifolia. The sequence continues at coordinate 7,185,529 of CM075451.1, forward strand.
TTGTCTATTAGAAAATTCATTTAACTATAAACTACACGAATAAGATTAATTATTTTCATCCATAAATTCTACACTTTCATTTTTAAGAATTAAGATTGCTAATCTACAATAAAAATTTAAATTGTAACATTGGGGATGTCCTTATAGAGACGCTGTTGGCTGTTGATCTTTCTCGATGCTTTTATAATAAGAAGCTCATTTTTTATAGGTAAACTCCATGTCCATGGAAAGGCGAAATATCAACTAAGCACGACATAAATGTTTAAAGATCGTCACTTTTTAGGCAATCAAGGAAGAGATGTTGTAATTACCAACCGAAAAAAAAAAAAAGAAAGGAAGAGATGTTGTTTGTTGATCGAAATGGCAGGGATCATACTTCGACCAAATGCTTCTGGCCGACTATTTTTTTTTTTTCCATAACGTTAAAAATGAATCTACATGGTACATAGACATAAATCGTAAGAAAAATACAGCGTAAAGTAAAACTCTTTACAGTATGCAAGAACGAAAAGGAAGCAGATAACCACAAATTTTCGTTATTATTATTACATTTTTTTTTTTCTCTAGAAGTAATAGTACGTTAGGAGAGAGTAGCGGAAAGTAACAAATACTCTACGCAACGCTGTCCCGAGCTTTTATTTTATTCCAATTTCTGTCTTCCTTTGTCTCTGTGAAGGTGCGGTGAGGATCAATCAAGTCTTTATGTGCAATTTGGCTGCAGAAAAACCAACATGCACTTAGTTATACACAGTCAGCCTACCAATTATATATATAAAGGACTGAATGTATCGAGTTCGAGTCTATATAAAAGGAAAATTAATCTTAGATAGCGCGAGGAGGGAACTCTACCTGCGGCCTCCTGGGCAAGACAATCAGAGTCGCATTTCATCTCGCAGAGGGTGCTGCCGTTGCCCTCGCCTCTGCAGTCCCGCTCACATTTCTCAAAGCATGATTTGTAATCCGCCTTGTCCTCCTCGGCTTCCGACGCGTGCATGGCTGCCGCGAGGAAAAGGCACACCAGAAACACTGCTACAAGCTTTTTGGCCATTTTCCTTTCAAAACTGTGTGCTTTCTTTCTAGGTGATGGCTTTTGTTGGATGAATGGAGATTGGCACCAGAAAGTGTCGGAATTTATAGAGAGCGGGGGAACTTAATTTTGGACAGTCAAAGACCAAACACGTGTCCAGAACCTGTGGTAATACTTAATATTCGCTATCTTTTTCTCCTTGTGTAAACTTGGAGGGAGGAGCGATATTTGGGCTCCTCTTTTGCCTCAACAAGTTGTTTTTTTCTCTTTTTTTTTATAAAAAATTATATTTTATTTTTTTTATTTTAAGAATTCAAAGTTGTCATAAAAATGGGATAAGTAAGCCCGCGAAAAAAGGAAAGAGGTTATGGGACAGAGGAATATTGGACACAGATGAGACATAGGATGATGTGGCGTGTTTGTCTTATTTCTTTGTTTTTTTTTTTTTAATTTAGAATTTTTCCGCCCAAGAAAATATGTTTTTGCAATGAAGATGAAGTAAATTACAACGAACATAATAAAATTTTGCAATGGAGTGAATTTTAATTTTGTAAACATATCATTTGCAAATAACCAGCCCGCTCGTAAGCAGAATACGTCCAATAAAATTTTAAGATCGATAGTCTCAGGATTTAAAAAAATAAATAAATAAATCGATAGTTAGCCTGTGCGCTTTCTAAAGGGAAACTGGCTGTGTTTGGACTAAGAGGAGGCTTGTGTGGAGTTGCTCAAGCAGTTCTGGAAGAGTAAAGTCTACAGTTTGTACGAGACCAGTGAAATTCTGTCTCTCTCTCCTTTTTTTTTTTTGGTCATAAAAAAAGTACTCTTCACGGCTTACAAATTTGTTAAAAGTTGATCCCACTACAATAATTTAATTTAATTTAATTTGTTTTAAACTATGCTCACTTAATTTGAATTCACTAAAAGTTATTCACTCAATTTTAAACGCGAATTATTTGTAACCGAGATAACTAACGAGCAGCAAATCAGTTAAAAACATAATAATAATAATAAACGAGCCGAAATTCTTTTGACCGGACCACGATTGTTGCACGGATGCTCCAACAGAATGAGAATCTATCTCTGATGTTGGAGCACAAGTCTTTTCAATCCCAAGATTCTCAGACCTGCAGGCACAATTTCTTTTCATGCGGATGCACTCCTTTTGAGTATGCTTTTAATATTCTTATTATTTTTAAAACAAAAATTAATATTTTTAAATTATTTATTATATTTATATTTTAAAAATATAAATTATCGTTTTACATATATCAGTTACAATTTATCTTAATATAAAATTCAAGACAAAAATACCATGACATGTAACTGTACTCATTCTAAATTTTCAGTTTGATTCATTCTTGCGACATTATTCAGTCAACTTTTAGGTTGAAAAATCAATTTCAGTGCTTTGGATTCAGTCCTGTAGCACAGGACAACATAGTAATGGTTCTTGCAGTACGGCGTTCATGCTACTTCTCCTCTTTTGCATCGGATTTCTTATTTTTTTCACGTGCCATATAATATTACAAGTTTATACAGTCATTCATATGGGTTAAATATGCCTGGGAAAGTGGTCTGTGTTGGCTTATTGATTCCACTTCACAGTTGGCCTGAATTTTTACGAATGCTTATCAAGGGTTCGCAGTCAATGGCCGGGGTTCTGGAACCAGGTTTTAGAATATAGCTAATGATTCCGAGAGCCAACTCCAGGTTGCCCCTCCCCTGCCCTGTCAGTTGGACCAGTCCTGAGTTATGTTTCCTCAAGCTCCCCTGTTTAAAGATTACAACTTTGTTAAGCAATCAATTGAGAGATGTTGTACGTAGATCGAAATGGCAGCGATTATCCTTGACCAAATGCTTCTGGCCAAAAATCTCTGTTTTTCTTTTTTAAATAACGTTAAAAGTGAATCTACATGGTACATAGACATAAATTGTGAAAAAAAAAAAACAGCGTAAAACTTTTTATAGCATGCAAGAACGAGAAGGAAGCAGATGGCCACAAATTTTGGTTTTATTATTACTGTTTTTATTTTTTTATTTTTTATTTTTTTTTTCTTTAGAAGTAATAATAGATTAGGAGAGCAGAGCTGCGGAAAGTAACAAAGACTCTACGCAACGCTGTCCCGAAACATGATTTTATTGCAATTTCTGTCTTCCTTTGTCTCTCTGAAGATGCGGGGAGGATCCATCAAGTCTTTATGTGCAATCGGGCTGCCAAAAAACCAACATGCCCTTAGTGATACATAGTCACGCTACGGAATATATACATATATAAAAAAAGATTGAATATCTCGAGTTCAAGTCTATATAAAAGGAAAATTAATCTTAGATAGTGCGAGCCGGGAACTCTACCTGCGGCCTCCTGGGCCAGACAATCAGAGTCACATTTCATCTCGCAGTAGGTGCTGCCGCTGCCCTCACCTTTGCAGTCCTGCTCGCATTTCTCAAAGCATGATTTGTATTCCGCCTTGTAGTCCTCCTCGGCTTCCGACACGTGCATTGCTGCCGCAAGGAAAAGGCACACCAGAAACACTGCTACAATCTTCTTGGCCATTTTCCTATCAAACTGTCTGCTTTCTTTCTAGGTGATGGCTTTTGTTGGATGAATGGAGATTGGCACCGGAAAGTTTCTTTATTTATAGAGAGGGGGGGAACTTGATTTTGGACAGTCAAAAACCAAAAACGTGTCCAGAACCTGTGGTGATACTTAATATTCGCCACCTTTTTTTCCTGGTGTAAAATTGGAGGGAGGAGCGATACTTGGGGTCCTCTTTTGCCGCAATATATATATAAGAATTCAAACTCATCATCAAAATGAGACAAGTAAGCCCACTGGAAAAAATGTTTGCAAGATGAAAAAATATTGGTGTGCTAAATTTTGTTATATCGATTGAGATTTTGATTAAAATTAAAATTAAGAAATTTGAAATAAAATTGATAATTTTTTAAATATAAATTAAAATCATTATTTTTCCATTGTAAAAATTTTTAATTTTATTTCAAAATTTTTAATGTTAATTTTAATCAAAATATCAATTAAAATATTAAAATTCAACACATATATTAATTAATGTTCTTGTCAAAGGGGTGATCAAACAGTCAATGCTGAATATTGTTGAAGTCAAAGCAGTTAAAGGAGGGCTTAGGCATAGGTCCCCAAGTTACTTCGAATGTTTTATTTGGGCCAATAACGAGCCCGCTCGTATGCAGAATAGGTCCAATAAATAAAGATCGATAGTTATCCAGTGCGCCTTCTACAAAAAGGGAAACGTCCGTGTTTGTGGTTTGCACTAAGCGATGCATTTGTGTGGAATTGCTCAAAAAGTAAAAAAAAACATCCAAAGTTTTGGTTAATCTGAATTTTCAGTTAATTTAATTTAATTTGTTTGAAACACCACTCACTTACTTAGTTAATTTGAATTAACTGAAAGTTATTCACCCAAAAACTCTAAAAGGTCAAAACTCTGAATTATTTGAAACTGGATAACTCGAAATCGAAACAGGCCGAAATTCTTTAGACCTGACCCGATTGTTGCACAGATGCTGCAAGAGAATGTGAATCTGTGTTCGTGGAAAGGAGAGATGGTTGGCATCTCCCCTGACATGGATGGGACAGCCTTCGGGCTTTCATGTTACCAGCACATCCGGTTAAGAGAATGTGAATCTATCTCAGGTGTTGGAGCCTAAAGTCTTCCAAGTTCCCAGTTCTCCTTTTGTCCTGGCCATTGTAGCAGGCGTTCTGGCAACTCGATCGCCATTGAATTGGAAGAGGGAATCTACAACACACTCTAGAATGCCCCTGGTGTGGCAACCTTCTCTTTCTCTTTCTCTTTTTATTTGGGTTTTCCATCCGAAGATTTGCAGACCCGAAGGCACAATTTCTTTTTATGTGGATGCATTCCTTTTGAGTATGCTTTTGATATTCTAAACTTTTAGTTTGATTTATTGTCAGGGACATCATTCAATTAACTTTCAGATTGACAAATCAATTTTAGCGCTTTGTATTCAGTCCAGGACAACATAGTAATGGATCTTGCAATATGGCGTTCATGCTAGTTTTCTTCTTTTGCATCAGATTTCATCTTTTTCCATGTATCATATAATATTCCAAGCTTATACATTCATTCATATGTGTTAAATATGCCCGGGAAAGTTGTCTGTGATGGCTTATTGATTCCACTACACAGTTGGCCTGAATTTTTACGAACGCTTATCAAGGTAGTCCATGGCCAAGGTTCTGGGACCAGGTTTAGAATATAGCTAATAATTTCTAGAGCCAAATCTAGGTTGCCCTCCCCTGCCCTGTCAGTTGGACCAGTTCTGAGCTATGTTTCCTCAAGGTCCGATCTTAAGTTGCGAATACCCTTCATATCAATTAGTCCCATCTCGAGCTTAAGAAGTATGGTTGAAGACCACATAAGAAGAGTAACTAGAGGAATCCAAACAAATTGGTATTTGTAAATGAGAATGACAACCTGACTGGGTTACAACTCAATAGCTTTTGAAGACTATTACTGCTATAAACATTAGCAAGGTAGGTGGGGGACAAACGTAAGATAGCACGGATGCTGAGGGGGATACAACTGGTTGAATCCCTGCCGTTGCTGTGGGGGCTTCTACTTGTACTGCTGGGGATGCTGGAGTTTCCACCTGCACAGCTGGGGATGCTGGGGCTTCCATCTGTACTCCTGGGGTTGTTGGGTCTAATGGTTGAATGGTTTCAGATTCTGGCGCTGGTGCCAGTGCGGTTGCTGTGGAATCTGACACAGGAATTTAGTCAATAAAAAGAAATGGCTCAGCTTCACACACTCTATACCAGGATCAGTATTACCATCGAGGAATGACAGTGTGGAGACTACACTCATACTATAAGGTTCATGCTATATTAAAATTTTAGGCAGATCATGGAAATAGAGGAGCAGTGGCTGTAGGCGGAGGAGTTGGCCCAAACAAGGCAGGACTTGTAAATAAGATTCTAGTGAACATATGGTTTAACCAAATGTTGTTTGTGACATCAAGAATGCACAAGTAACCTAACCCCAGCACTTTCTATCGAATTTTGCACGATTTGCCAGTAAACCACTCATGTCATATTTCATAGGTGTTGTCATTGAAATCTTTGCATTCTGTCATATCCAGTGTGAATAATTGTCAAAGTATTTATAAATTTTCTAGCTGTTTTGTCTTACCTGGCGCAAAAGGTAATGCAACTATCGTTAGAATATATGTATATTATAGAACATGAAACGCTCCTGGCAACACAAACTCGACTAGAGATGAATCTGCACCTTTGCATTGCAACGGCATGCGACCCATGTGACAAGCTCGGGGGAGAGAGAGAGCCAGTGTGCGGTTAATTGGCAGGTGAACTGGGAAATTGGCAGTTAGTAGGAGACAAGCACAATCCGTACTAATGCTCATGAAGGACTTCAATGTATCGCAACAGGAGACTGTTGGAGATGCGCCATTGTCGCTGCTTCCAGTTACGTAATTTAAGCAAGGGGTGAAGCTGCTGATCATTGTAGCTGTACATGGTATATTAATTTGCCCATGTGCTGAAAATAGGAGAATCAATAGAGTTGCAATTAGTAAAAAGGCCTTGAACCCTTCCATGAATACTTACCTTGAATCAAATAGCTACAAATGTTGACGAAGTTGCATCTGATAGAAACCAAAGCCTCATTTATAGATTTTAAAGGATCCAAAAAAATTAAGGGAAAGGAAAAAGATGGATTGGAAAAGGTTTCAGGAGTTCAACTGCTATAACCGAATTTCCCAAGGAATGGCTGCCATACTCAATTTCTGTAGCCTTTTCATTTCAGCATCCAGCAGTTGAAGGTAGGTATGTTTTGGGCAACACCCAACTAGTGATTGAGCTTGTGTAGTTACCAACTCGCGCTGTTAAACAACGATTTATGAGTTAGGATTTATAATATGTATCTGTTCCTACCTTCACTTCACCACAACATGAACTCACTGCATAATAACTTGGAAGTATTTTATTTGTGCGAACAAATCTCCATAATAATATCGGTTCAAATAAAATCTATGAACTGTAAAAAAGCCTACCCTATCTACCTTATCAGAAGTTGCCGTAATGAATAATCATCCCTGGTTTCGTTATTGGGTCAAAGTCAAAATTAGGCATTGTCCTGCCAGAATAAATTGAAAATTTCTTGCCATATTGCGTGATGTTTTGTAGTTATTGAAAAGCTGCCGTTTAGTTAGAGTAGGTGATCAGATTACTAACAATATTTGCGTCCCTATCTCACAAGCTTCCCCATAACTCGATTCCGTTTATTTCTCTTTCACACTGATTCCAAATCTCAAATTACAACTGGACAAAATATTGACCAACCTCGATTAATCTTGCTCACAAGAACTTCTTTCCTCAGTTCTTGGATCATTCTAGGCAGCCAGAACTTCCGAAAACAGTCAATGGCTTCAAACAGAATCTGCACGGGCCTAATCCTAGCCCTTGTGGCTATGTTATGTGGAGGAGCCGTGGCTCAGTCAGGCTGCACTAACGCGCTCACGAGCTTGGCTCCATGCTTAAACTATATAACAGGAAACTCAACGAACCCATCATCTTCATGCTGCTCGCAGCTAGCGAATGTTGTCCAAGCGTCACCACAATGCCTTTGCTCAGTGTTCAACAGTGGTGGCTTCACCCTGGGCATCCCCATTAACCAAACTCTTGCTCTGTCACTCCCTGGTGCTTGTACAGTCCAAACTCCACCAGTTAGCCAGTGTAAAGGTAAGCCTCATTTTTAGCTCGCACTTGTTATGCTCGAAATTCAAGGGGATGCAATATACATTCATGTTAACATTGACTTTACTGTATTCTAATTGCTAAAACAGCTGCCAATGCCCCCACAACTTCAGTAGCTCCACCAGTAAGTTCACCTACAAGCTCTCCATCACTCGAACCTACAGTCATTCCACCTGCATCAGAAGTTCCTTCTGCTTCAGGTAGTTAAAGATTTTTTTTTTTTTTTTTTTTTTGTGTGGATATTCTTCATATATTCATTAGATTTCAATACATTTCAATTTCTTTCTTCTGCAATGACACAGGACTTCCTACTGATCATCCATTCATAGTCAGTTCTGTCTCATTAAGAATGGATTTTTGACCTTTAATTATTTGATATATGCAGGAACTGGATCTAAATCAGTGCCATCAACAAGTGGAACATCAGATGGAAATGTCATCAAAGCACCCATTCATTTCATGCTCCTCCTTCTCTTTGTTGCATGGTGTGGTTCGGCCGCCAACAAATTTTGAGTCCAAATCTGTTGTGTCTTGTTGCAGGATTGATTATGATTCTTTTAATTTGTTTATGTATTAAGCTGTCAACGATGGAATTTGTTATCATTTCTAGGAGTGTGACTGTAATCTTGTTTGGTTTAACGGAGAATGAATAAAAGTAGTCACGGTTCCCTGTTAGTCCCTTTGCGGCAAAATCAATTTCCAACTCATCAACCACTTTTCCTTCTTGTAAAAGAAAATTTTTAAATCGGGAAGATGTATGAACTAAATGAAAGAAATTGGGATTTGACATGTTCAGTTTCCGCAGAACAGAAGGTTCCAAAACCATTCGCATCAATGAATCCAGAAAATTTTGTCAGTGGCTTACTCATGAAGCAACAATTTCACGTAAGATTAAAATCCTATAAATGGTTTCGAGCCACCGGTGCTGATTGTCTCATGCTGAGCTAAGCCTGGAGACTTTTACTAGCTAAGCTAGCTGACACACACCCTAAACAAGGTTTTGAAGATAATGATTTTATGATATAGAATTGGAAACAGGTGGCTCCTCTGTCAAAGTGGACGTTAACAAAGCGCCTTGATTCCCCAGATGCTGGATCGAACATTGACCTGCGAAATGTGTTGTATTACAATGAATCGGCTAGATGACTTATAATTGTATTACCTTCCTCAGACAACGTTAAGTGTGTTGGTTAATTAAGACCAAAAAACTAGTTATTTAGCAGTACGTCACAGATTTACCTAGCTTTGACGAGTTCTTAACGAAAAAGCTAACATATAGTTGGTCTCCCAATTAAATTATTCATCAATATCTCTGTTGCGATTGAAGTAATTATTGTTCAAGCAACCAGTTAGAACACAGATATTTTTATAACCTGATCTTTTGAACTTACCATTAAAATAGCATGAATTGTTGAGGTTCCTGCAGCAGTTCTACCAAATAACCTCAACTACTACAAGTTGGTCATCCATATGTAACTAATAGTTTCTATCCCACGTCAGCTTCAACTATAAATCCCACTCCTGAGCTTCACGATGTACTCAATTCGAAAGCACAGAACATAGAATTGTTGTAGAGAGTTGTCATTCTCCCACAATTTCTGGCCTCGCAGCAATATCGTTCAGCGACTCACAATGGCTTCCAAAGGCATCCAGTGTGCTCTATTCTTGGTCTTTGCCTTGGTGACTGTTCATGAAGCTGCAGCCCAATCTGGCTGCAGCACTGTCCTCATCAGCTTAGCACCATGCCTCAATTATGTCACAGGAAATTCCTCAACTCCCTCCTCGTCTTGCTGCTCACAGCTTGCCTCCGTTGTTCAATCCCAGCCACAGTGCCTCTGCACTTTGGTTAATGCTGGGGGCTCAGCTCTGGGCCTCAACATTAACCAAACCCTTGCACTGTCACTTCCTCAAGCCTGTAATGTTCAAACACCACCAGTTAGCCAATGCAATGGTATCCTCTCCTCACAATCAATTGCATTTCTTGGTCATTAACAAGTAGATTAAAAATATCAATAGGATTGTTACTTGACGTAATTTTTTTCTTTCAGCTGTTGATGCTCCTGCAGCTTCACCAACAAGTTCTTCCGTTAGTCCTCCAACAGATTCTTCCAGCGAGAAACCTGCAGCCACACCATCACAGACCCCTGCAGGTAAGAGATCAATGATAATAGGAAATATCGTTGACCAGCCATGTATCTTGATTAAAAATATGTCTATAATGTTGTTTTCCTAACATTTGTGCTTTTGATGAGTGAAGGAACTGGATCCAAGGCTGTCCCAACTGGAACTGGCACATCGGACGCAAGCACTGGCAGAATGCAACTTTATCTCACAGTATTCCTAATTGCCGTTGCCTCATGCGCCTCCGGCGTCTTCAGATTTTGAGCTGCTTGTGAAGATACCGGGTTTCCATGGACGTGTAATAACGTGGAGTTTGCATTGCTTTGATTGTATTCATTTGGTGATTATGCTTTACTTTCATTGTATCATTCGGTGATTGTATCATGATATTGTTTGTGATTGAATAATTTGGTGATTATTGGGTGAATGAGAAGCTACTCTTTCACGTCTCCATAAGAGCGAGTCGCAGAGTGAACATCCATTGTTAGCTTGCAGAAAGTGACAGGACTGAAGAAAGCTACCTCCAATGGAAAAAAAAATTAGGAACAAAATGCAAACATGGTCATTTTGAAGAACTGATAATCAGCAATAAGAAATCAAAATTAGGGAAAACAAAGGAAAAGGGCAGATTTTTCTAATCAAGTCTCAAACTTGTAGATTTTTCTAATAAAGTGCAGAACTTTAACAGGGTCATCTCAAGTGATCATTGATTCACTGAAACTGACCCAATAATCATCTCCAAACAAATATAGTGTAGCTGTTATCGCTTGATTTGCATATTTAAACAATATATCAACTTGAGTTGAGGCCATTTACGGTCAATCAAGACAAGATTATGGGAAAAATTAGAAAAATCTGTGTGTAGACACCAAATTGAAGGCCAAAGTTATCCCATCGCCATCTTCGCAGCCCCCCCACATGACGCTTGATTTCACTTGCTGATTAAAATGTCTCAACACCATTCACCAAGTAATGACTCAATCTCCTTCTATGGACCCCCCTGAAAGTGACAAGGTACCAAACAGCTTTCTTTTTTCCAATGTTAGACTATTAATTCAACTGGTAGTAGAGATGATTATATATATATATATTTTTTTTTATGACATTGCAACTCACTGCGTCAACTAGCCACGCGTGCCATGTTAGATGCGGTAAGCACTCCATGTTTATTTGCATAGACAGCGGTATAATGCTAGATCTTTGTTATGTATCTAGTAGACAAACGAAAAGTGCACGAAATCCTTTAGTTTCGCTTCATTTTTAGGACGTCATCAGCCCTTGATCTAGACTTGGTGCATAACCTTTTGATTGAGCAACAAGAGAGAGGCATGCACGTTAAATTTTTTTTCGTTTTCAGTAAAATTAGAGGCCAGAGGCCCCACACAGAAAAAGGATTCGATGTCCCTCAATTTTAAAAGAAGGAAAAAAGCAGGGGCCACCATCCTCTCAAAATAAGGAGGTCTAACTTTTTTTATTGGACTGCATCTCAGTAGTCGAACCTTAGTTTTTTACTTTGTGCATGAGAAACACATATGCCTTGATTATATTTTTATTGTCCCTAAGATGAGTTGCTGGCCAACAAATCTGCTATGAAGAAGAAAAAAATGCTGAAAGAAATTTTCCGCCTGCCACTCTTTTCTCCACAATCTTTCCCTTTGTAAACCACAGCCAATCAGCCGAATTTGTATTTAAACTCGTTTTTTTAAATTAATATAATTCACTCATAATTTTACACCATATAATAAGTAAAATCTATTTAAATAACAAATTAAATTATAAATTAATTTTACTAATAAAAAAAAAATAATAATAATAAGTATATACATTCCCGCATACAACAGAAAATATGGTAACAACGATTGTGCCTTCAGCTGGGCAAGCAAACTGGAACCGGGTGGAGCAGCCAGGCTAGTTGGACAGGTAGCCCGGTGAACCGGCCATTGGACTGGGCCGGGTTGCTAAAAAAACCTAGCTGGGCAAGCAAACCAGAAAATCCGGTTGACCTACCAGGGTTTTATAGACCCGCTGACCCATAGAACCGGATTAAACCGGTTTTGGCCCAAAGCGGGGAGTGTGAGTTGAGCTGTCTAAAACTCCACTTCGCAATTCCGATTCCTGAGCTAAATCCGTTCCACAGCCTTTGGTTTTCAGAAAATCGATCAATCGTCTGCATCCATTCACGATTCAATGCCAAACTTCGATTCCCTTCACGATTTGGTTCTTCAAATTTGGTTCTCTCTGTTTGCGATGTGATTCTCTTCAAATCAAAGCAAAGTTAGGTGTTCTACAACTCATACCCTAACTTTTAAATTCACCTTTTTTTTTTATAATTTTTATATCTTCCTGGTTCTCTTTTTTTAATTTTTATTTTTTTTAGTTTATGTTTCTTGGGTGGAAGGAGATTCGACTTTGATTCACACAATTTTCCCTTCTTTCGCACTCTTTCTTCTTTTCAAGAAATACTGGATAGGAAATCCAACAGATTCAAGAAGACTTTCGAGGTTCAAGCTCGGCACTCTGGTGGTAAGGGCACTACCACGTCCCAGCAGCAGCAACAGCTGTTTAAGAAGAAAAGTAACCTACAGGGAAACCTAGGCAAGTCAACAAAAATCATTGCATTAATGATTTTTGAAATCCGTACACATGACCGATGCAAAGATATCGAAAAACCTGTACAAATAAAAAAATTATATAGTTCTAATGACCTACAAGTTATATGGTCTAAGCCACTATTCACAAACTGGGCACAAAGACCCGCACGCGCGCACGCGCACACATACACTCACACACATCATGTTTGTGATTTTTCTCATTATTTGCTACCTGCGTCTTAGGGACAAACTAAGAAAGAACATGTTTCATTTTGACAGCATCTTACATAGTATGTTGCAAAATTACAGGAACCATGCCCAGCTACATTATTAATGAATCTGCATAATCATATCATGTATAATCGAGTTAGTTTGATAGCCAAAGATCGAATTTTTTTGTGTCAGCTTCATCTTTATCAGGAATAATTAATTTGCCTTTCCTTGAGGGTTGGTTTCTGGGGCATAAGAATAGTTTGTGATAAATTGAAAGTTTCGACTTTTGCCATTAAGATTATAATTAGTAATCGTTGGGACTATTAGCTTGATTCCCCCTTTTTATGACCTTCAATTGAGTTTTTTTTCTGTTACTTCTTTTTACTTCACATGGAATGATAATGGAAACAACAATCATAGTTTTCTTTATTGCGTTAACTATAATTGTTAAGGTATCTCATGCTTTCTCTCAAGGAATTTCACAATAATATATAGCTAATACCCGTTTCTAGACATTGAGCCGATCCTAATGCTGAAATTGTTGCTTTGTCGCCAATGACGCTTACGGCAACAAACCGTTTTATGCGTGTGAGATATGCAACAAAGGTTTTCAAAGGGACCAAAACCTGCAATTGCATAAGAGGGGCCATGATAGTGGTCCTAGTTTTTGAATAGATAGTTATTCTAGTAGATCAGCGGCTCATGTTGATCTTATCGCAGTTACTGCCTTTTGGTGTATAGTTTTGGATATATGAAACTGAGGTCTAGCTGCTTTGGGTTGTTGGATAGCTAGTACTTTCCAATCTAGTGACTGTTGTTTTTGGATGTATAGGAATTTTGCTGCTTGAGGTACTGATTTTTGGGCAGATCTTTACTGGCTGTCACGTTTAACAGCAAAAAATTACTCTTGACAATGATCTGGCCCGGTCAACCATTAACTCACTGATTGAACTAATGACTCAGTCTTTTATCTGAGTCGATGTCTAGGTCGAGGTTTATAACTATGCTCTGTAATAATGCTGCCATTAATTTTTGATGGAAGGGACCTCTAGAAGGATGGAAATTAGGCTTGCGTGATTAGCCACTATGCTGGTGCCATGAATTTATTCCCTTATATTTTTACTCCCCTTTTTACCTCTTTTACGTAACTCAAACCCTACCTGAGCTTCCAATGTTTGAAAGAGGCGACCCAGCAAATTACTATAATCTCTCTTTTTTATTCGCCGAAGCTAGTGACTGCTGGAACAAGAAAAACGCCTAGATTGACATATGAAAGAACTGTTTTAAGTTGTGTAATAATATTATTTTTTTTAATGTAAAATTTATCTTCACAATAATACATTTAGGTTATGACAAATTTTTTTTAAGATAAAATGAAATATACTTAATTACAGTTTATGTTATTAAAATAAATATTGCAATGTTTCAAAATTACTCTTAAATTATTCATAATTTTTTTTAATCTCTTTTTGGTATCTATACGAATGACTACAAGGCATATTTATAAAAAGAATCAAAATTGATAGCTAGATGTGAGAATGAAACAGGGTTCACGTGGAAAAAGAGAAATAAAGATAGAGGAGCGGTGGAACCCAACCTGCTCTGGGTCCGACTAATTTTTTATTTTATTTGAAAATTTGATATTATGTGTATAATAATTATCTTTAATGTACAACAGGATTAAGTATAAATTAAAATAAGTGTATAACAGCTTTTTTAGGTATAATGATTAAAATTAACCTGTAAGAAGCCTAACTTTGGTTTATAATATACATAATTTTTTTTTTAAAAAAAAAGATGAAAGTACTACAACTTCTCCAACCTGTGAAATGCCCATTGAGTATCAAAGCTCCAAGAAAATAACTTGCTACTTGCCAATAAAAGCTTATTCAGTCGGTAAGATCTTTATTTTTTATTTGAAAGATTTAAAATTTGAGTTTTATTGATGACCTTTCATAATAAATGAAATGTAAATTCAATATAAGTGCCTTTTTGTGATTTTGGATTGGAGAGTCACCTCCCTTCACCTAATTTTTTTCATGACCAAGGAAACAAATAATAACTTGCTAGTTAATTGAGAAAAAAAAGGGTATCTGGTAGACCCAATAAACATAATTCTTTTAACTTATCACTTTATTAATAATAGATATCTATCTATAATTATCAATTAAATCAGGGATGCCATTATTTATATGTTAAGAAACTCCGGCAGTTACTGACATAATTGATTAAAAACGAAGAAAATACATATCATTGTGGATACCACACAAATTTCCAGCTGTAATACATTTAATGGAGACAGCAGCACCGGAGTACACAGTTTGCCTTGTCGCTGAAAGTAGGTCGGTAGATGGAAACCCTACGAAGTTTACTTGTCCTCGTGCCAGCTCCTTTTACTCCTCTTCGTCGTGTCGTACGTTTCAACCTTCCCCACAATTTGAGCACGCTACAATTTCTTTCATCAACCGAAATATTTTAACACATCTACAAATACGATTACTGTGCACTATAAAGCACCATATATATATATATATATATATATATATATATATATATATGTTTTATTACATGAGCATATAATTTTTCTTTACTGTATTTACACAATTTCTTTTATGCAACCATAAACATTTTTTTGTGCAATTATAAAAAAAAAATATGAAATGAAAAAATGATAATACTTTTTATATCACTTTTTATCCATGTGTTTGAAAAAAATGCATGTAGATATAATGAAAAAAATTATATATCCACCAAATTCTTCCCTATATATATATATATATATATAGACTTTTTCCTTTTTGAGTACCGTTGGGGGAAGAGGCCCTCAACCTTAACTAGGGGTGATGAGTCCCTTTCTCTCTCCTCCCATCTCCTCCCATGTTTTTCAAGTGGGGAGCCCTCTCATTTTTTTAACAGGGGTAGAGAGAGAGAGGATTTTTATGGTTGGGGTCTCTTATCTTTACCGATATATGTGTGTGTGTGTGGAAGAATTTGAGTTCTCAAAAGAGAGGAAGGTAAGGAAGAGATGGTTCCAACGCGTTATCTTATGAGACACACATGCATATACTACTTACACCCCCTACTTCATCTAGCAAAGCACCTCAACATTTCTTTTCAGTTTATTTTATCATTGCATGGGCCACGCGGTTTGAACACAATTATATGAGAGAGGATTATCGTTCGCAATTGTGAAACAGCTGAACAACAAATCTACAGATGGCATTGCTTATTGGCAATGGCAAGGCCACAATTGACAACTTTAACATGTAATTTGGTGCTTGGCGCACCAAAAATGAAAACTTGGTAAATAACAATTTAACGAATCAATACACAAAAATTTAATAAAAAACTGGTTTTTTTTTTTTTTTTTGAGAATCATAGAAAATTGTTATTCCCCACAAAAAGGCGCAAAATTCTTAAACGTCAATTTCTTCGCGTAGACTTTTATTTTTCAAATATCACATCAAATAATTGTAAGAAAAATGTAATTATTCCAAGTAGTTTACTGGATCAAATATATAATATTCCTCAAAAAACCAACAAACTTAGAGTCTTTTTTTTTTTTGATTGAAAATGTTGTGGAATATATTAAGAGGTAATATCCAAAATTAACAACTAAGATAAAATCGTAAATGAGTTACTAATTTAGTTTAAAAAATGAGTGCTCTCCTTAGATTATTGAGCCACCTAAACTTAGAATTCACTCATTGAGAGATTTTATTATTTTATAGGTGTGCTCTCCCATATAAGCTTGTTGAATTTAAAATTCTATTTATGAAATACTTCCGTTAAAGACTAGTTGATGAGGAAAAAAAGTTTTTTTTTTAATAATAAGAATTTTTCTGTACAAATTAAGTTTAAATAGTAATAAAATAATCACATTATATATATATATATATATAATATTTTTTTAAAATTTTAATCATTTAATTTTTTATCTTATTTTATTGTTAGTGTATTACTAACTAAATACTACTACTTAATATTTCTCTAACTTGTATTCGAATTTTCACCGATTGGAGTTCAACCACGTGACAATAGAGTGCCAACCAACTCTAGGGGATTTTTGGTTATTATTAACGAAACTGCCATCGAAAAAAACATAAAAGAGGAATATTCCCTCTGCTCTGTCCCTATTCCATATAATAAAAATGGAGTAAAATTACATAATTATATTTACTTAACAACGTAATTCTGTCCAAAATATTTTTTTTTAAAAAAAATTTTAAAATAAATCACTTTATTATTATTTTAAATCTAAATATTTTTCTGCATAATTTTTTTTTTCAAAATTAAAGTATTAACTATACAGATTATTTATTTGTTTATTTTATTTTTCCTTTTAACTCCCAAAAATGATGAAAACAGTCGCACCCACAGATGCGCGCATCAACATTGTTTTTGCAACTTTAGCGTTTTCATACGCTCTGAAGCTCTCTCTCTCTCTCTCTCTCTCTCTCCGAAGCAATCTTACGCTATTCTCTCTCTCTCTGGAAATCTAGACAGCAGACAGACCCAAATCTTGTTGGCCTTCAGGTAAAGCTTCAATTTCTCCGCGCCTTCCCTTTGCGAGTCATAACCAATAAAATTTCGTTCATTTGGCTGGTGGGTATCACAGAATTTGACTGGCAATCGCGTAAAATTTGGACTTTTTTTGGATATTCCGAAAACCCATTAGTCTTTTCTGGTTATTTCGAAGTGGGTTTTGCGTTGGAAGAATAAAAATTGCAGTTTTGGTTGCTTTTTGCGGTGCAGTGTTTGCTTTTCGGGCTGAATGTCGCGCATTCCTATTTAAATTTGGAGCAATTGGTCTTTTGATTTTTGTTTTTGTTCTGATTTTCCCGTTGCATGGATGCGATTGAATCGTAAAATTGTATATCAGTTTGATAATGTGTGTTTATGTGTCTGTGTGTTTGTGATGTGACACTTGATCGCTGCTCTATTGAATTAAGCTGGAATGATAAGATCAGTTTGGTTTTTGGGTCGATCATTTGGAAATGCATTCTGATTTTCATGAAATGCAAAGCACTCTGATGATATTTCACGCGTTCTAACTGTTTTACTGCTTGGATTTTTGGGGGTTTTTTAAGTGAAATTTATGTGTTTATGGCTTAAGGGCTTGAGAAATAATTTTTTATTACATCGTAAAATCGGTTCTTTGCATGTGAAAAACGAGATAAGTGGTTTTGTCTGGTTGATTTTCACCTCAAACCATGCCTGTTATGTCAACTGTTTTGATAGTTCTTTGTGTCAGCTTTTCAAGGGAATTTCCGTAATATTTCTTACACTTAATTTCTGTGTGTGAATGAGTATGCTTTGAGTATTTACAGTCAATAGCGTCTCTGATCCAGATTCCAGATTGTTTTACACCAGGAGGTAAATGAACTGTTTGTTGAACTTTGGGCAGATAGCGAATATACAATTGAATGGGATTTACTGCTTGTACTGAGGAGAACTAAGTTGTCAAAATGCTACTTTAAAATTCAAAGATAGTATCATGCAAGCTGTATCTCTTGGTTACTAAGTAATTGCTTGTTTCAAGTTCATAGAATAATTAGAATTAAGTTTGAAATTATTCCAAAAGAAGTGGCAGAGCCGATGTTTATGGGTGTTCTGAATTCCCAGGTCTACATATGTCTGTCCTCATGCTTTGACATGTCGGTTGAGTGTGCTTTGACTTTTTCCCCTTTCTTCCATGTACGTGGTCCTCCGTGTTCTCCTTTTCCTTTTCAGAAAATGCTAATTTCCAAAAAATGCAGTTTATGTTTTCAAATAATAAACTAAATGTGATTGTTGTGCGATCAAGTTGTGATAAATATCATAGTTTTTTTCATTATTATCATAAATTAAAATTCGCGGACCTGGTCAAGGGATCATAGATGTTCTGTTGGAAATCGATGAAGTTGGAGAAGTCTTTTATTTTCTTTGCATAAATACACAAACTACCACAGGCAAATTTCTCCTGCTGTTGCAATTGAACATTGCAGCACCATTTGACTGTGGAATGTGAAGATTGCACATCTGATTGCTGTGAAAATGTGAGGACAATATGCATTAATGTTACCAGTTTGAACAATTGAAAAACATTGGTAGAAAAGAAAGTGTTGAAGAAGGGTTACATTGTCCAGTCGTTTCCCTTGTTAATGTTGTGACGCTTGTAGCTTTTGTGATTCACACTTTCAGTTATGGCTTCACTCAAAACAACTGATTGACAGATTTTCCATTCTGAGTTATAGAGGAGTTTGAATATATGTGGCAAACATAAAATAATTAATTGCTCTAAATAGTTGATCTTCTTTACGAAGAATATGTTATATGTACGAAAAACCATGTGACTTCTAATTTGCTAGGCACCGAATTGGTGCTAGAATTGCTTAGCTCAGTTTACTTGTAAGAAAGAAATCTCTGATATTTTAATTTCTGAGCTTTGAATCATTATCCTTACAATGATTTGCATACATTTATGGTATCAGGTAGCACTTGCCATTTTACCTTCGAGGATCATTGGAGACGGAAGAAACAGTGATACATATGTCTGAACTGATTGATGGTCTTCCTGATGCTGTTGCCATCAGGTGCATTGCATGGGTACCCTTCTACCTTCATCCCAAGTTGGAACTGGTTTCGCGTTCATGGCGAGCTGCTGTACGTAGCCGAGAGTTGTTTAAAGCCAGACAGGAACTTGGTTCGGCAGAAAATCTACTATGTGTGAATGCTTTTGATCCAGAGAATTTATGGCAGCTTTATGACCCTCTTCGAGACCTC
This sequence comes from Carallia pectinifolia, assembly GCA_037832335.1. Taxonomy (NCBI): domain Eukaryota; kingdom Viridiplantae; phylum Streptophyta; class Magnoliopsida; order Malpighiales; family Rhizophoraceae; genus Carallia; species Carallia pectinifolia. The sequence continues at coordinate 7,205,021 of CM075451.1, forward strand.
TGGATCACTCTTCCTGTTCTCCCTTCAAAAATCAGGCACCTTGCCCATTTTGGTGTTGTTTCTGCTACTGGGAAGCTGTTTGTGCTTGGTGGTGGTAGCGATGCAGTTGACCCGTTAACAGGTGACCAAGATGGGAGCTTTGCAACCAATGAGGTCTGGTCATTTGACCCTATATTGCGACAATGGGCTCCTCGTGCATCCATGTTGGTGCCACGTGCAATGTTTGCATGCTGCGTTTTGAATGGAAAAATTGTTGTTGCTGGTGGTTTTACCAGTTGTCGAAAGTCAATCTCGCAGGCAGAAATGTATGATCCAGAGAAGGATATCTGGATCCCAATGCCTGACCTGCACCGGACTCATAATTCAGCTTGCTCTGGACTAGTGATTGGGGGAAAGGTGCATGTCCTGCACAAGGGTTTGTCGACAGTGCAAGTATTGGACAGTGTAGGATCTGGGTGGACGGTTGTGGATCACGGTTGGCTTCAGGGTCCAATGGCAGTTATTGAAGGTGCCATCTACGTGATGAGCCATGGACTAATCTTCAAGCAAGAAGGGAAAACGAGGAAGGTGGTGGTTTCAGCATCTGAGTTCCGTAGGAGGATTGGATTTGCCATGACTGCACTGGGAGACGAGATATACATAATCGGAGGTGTGATTGGACCTGACAGATGGAACTGGGATATTAAGCCAATGTCTGATGTTGATATATTGACAGTCGGAGGTGAGAGACCAACATGGCGCCAGGCAGCTCCAATGACACGGTGCCGTGGAACAATTCTTGGGTGTACACAACTGAGAATTTAGGTCCCTATACTAGTTGTTACTTTGTTGTTAAAGTTAATGCTCTTATTTAAGGAATTGATCTCCTCATTGGAGACCAGGAATATGTTGCCCCTTGCTGGCTGCCCTGTATGTTTGTGAGCTCATATTTTTTGCCAATATTTCCAGTTGATTTTAGGAGTTTCTGGTGCAGCCCCATATACAATGGGACAATCCAGGTCCTCTCTATTTAGCTATACAACGATAATTTACAACGACGTAGTAGTGATGAAGTCCATTTTCAGGCGGCATGGGATGAGTGAACAAATAATTCTTTCTTCCTCAACTGGGGAAGCCGTAATGGAGATCTTCTTGGAAGCTCACCACAAACACAACACTAACCGCTGTGTCTTCGACAATTCTTTTGCTTAATATTCGCTGCTACTGGTCCATCAAGTGCGTGAATGACGTGCTTTCTACATTGTTTCCAACACTTTCTTGGTAGGCTCGTGCACCTAACCGTTTTAACAAATAATTCATTTTAGAGATTGGTAGCAGACCACTCTGCCATTCACAATCAAAGTGTTTCTGAACGGCCTGAGAAAAACAAAAAGTGGGCTCGATGTGAGGCCGATTATGGCCGAGTTTCGTGTAACAAGACATTGCTCGAATTACAAGCCTAGTATCGGGACGCCTAGGACCGGCTGGGATGGGCGGTGTACTTAGGGGAGAGGATGAAAAGGCTAAATGTTTGTTTTCTTTATCCATTGGCAATGCGTCTTCTGTGTTGGCAGAATTAAAGGCCATTAGGGGAGCTATCTTGATGTGGGCTGAGCGAGATGGTGCGAAGAATTACAAGCTCATCACTGAAAGTGATTCTCTAGTGGTGATCTCTTGGTTCAATAACCCAACTAAGAGACCTCGGGACTTGCTGCCAGTGTTTTATGATATTTGCAATGTAAATGTGGGAGAGGTAGAGTGAAGGTTTTCTTGCTTGAGTGTTCAGAAATTTTGGTGGGTTTCTGATTTACAGCAGAGAAGAACAGAGGAAACGAAAAATGAAAAATGAAAAGAGGACTTGGGCAAAGGATAAAATGGCTTCAGCAGCCTTTCATTCATGTAAAAGAGTCTAATTATACAAAAGTTCAGAAGCTACAATATAGGCAACTAGCTGTTGCATTTTACAGCTTTAATATTCAAAATAATTCAAATTTGAATTAGTAGGCCTGCTGCTACAATGCATGATTAATCATGTTAACTTTTGGCTAATCACATCATGATGGCTCCTAAGTACATTTCAAAACTCAAATTTGAACAAAAGGCAACTTCTCTTCTTTTTCCAGCAGCTGTGCCAACTTAGCTGTTATAACTAACTTTCAAATTTCGGTGGGAAGCAAAATGCAGCAGCAGGTCTTGCAAAATAGGAGCACCAGCTGGACTTTCACTCCTCCTTGGTGCTCATGTTTTGCATGCCCATAGCATTCCTTAGTTCTTCAAATCTTGGTCTGTGCAGACCTTTAGTTAGAATATCAGCAAGCTGGTTCTTGGAGCTGCAATAGACCAAATTCACTTCATCATTCTCTTGAGCTTCCCTGATAAAGTGGAGTTTAATTTTGAAGTGTTTGGTCCTCCCATGCTGGACAGGATTCTTGGAAATTGCAATAGTGGACTGATTGTCACAGAAAATGGTGGTTGCTTCTGTTTGATCCAGGTTCAAATCATTAAGCACCTTCCTTATCCAAATGGCTTGGTTTACAGCAGCTGCTGCTGCAATGTACTCAGCTTCTGCTGTAGACTGAGCCACTGTTGGCTGCTTTTTAGAGCTCCAATTAAACACTCCAGAACTTAGAGAAAACACATAACCTGTAGTGCTTCTCATATCATCAGCTGATCCTCCCCAATCACTGTCACTGAAGCCATGTAACTTCAGCTCATCAGTACTTTTGAACATAACTCCAAACTCCATTGTTCCCCTGATGTATCTGAGGACCCTTTTGGCAGCTTTCAAGTGAGTTTCACTAGGTGAGTGCATGAACCTAGATAATAGACTCACTGAATACATGATATCTGGTCTGGTTGCAGATAGATAAAGGAGGCAACCAATAATGCTTCTGTACAGACTTTCATCTGCCTTAGCACTTCCATCATCCTTGTGAAACTTGCTGCCTGGAGTTAAAGGAGTTGCTGAAATCTTGCATTCAAACATTTTGAACTTCTGTAGAACATGTCTAGCATACTTTGCTTGGTTTATATAGATTCCTTGCTTGGATTGGTGAATTTCCAAGCCAAGAAAGTAGTGCATGCAGCCAAGATCAGTCATTTCAAACTGACTCTTTAAGTCATCTTTAAACTGAATTATGTGCTTGAGAGAATCTCCAATGACCATAAGATCATCAACATACAATGAGACATACAACAAGTGACTTTCTTCTTGCTTAACATACAGAGTAGCATCATTGCAGCTTCTAGTGAAGCCAAGTTTCAGAAAATGCTCATGGATTCTGGCATACCAGGCCCTTGGTGCCTGTTTTAAGCCATAAAGTGCCTTCTTCAGGAGATACACTTTATTCTCTTCACCCTTTCTGATGAAACCCTCTAGTTGATTGACATAAATCTCTTCTTGAATCACTCCATTCAAGAATGCAGATTTAATGTCTAGCTGATGAACAAACAGTGCCTTTTGAGCAGCAACAGCAAAAAGAAGTTTGATGGTATCTAATCTAGCAACAGGTGCAAAGGTTTCTGAAAAATCAACACCTGGTTGCTGTGAAAAACCCTTTGCAACAAGTCTGGCCTTGTGCCTATTTATAGACCCATCTGCATTAAGTTTGAGCCTATAAATCCATTTCACTGCCACCACTTTCCTTTTTTCTGGTTTAGAGACCAGAATCCAGGTTTTGTTCTTGTCAATTGAGGATATCTCCTCCTGCATAGCTTTTCTCCATTCTTCAAACTGAGAGGCTTCCTGAAAGGTGGTTGGTTCAACAAAAGCCTCATTGCATCTCTCATATACTTCTGCCAAGGTTCTTGTTCCTCTTATAGGCGGATCATCAATGTCCTCATCTTCAGAGTGATTTGACTCTAAATCCTGCAATTGTTGAATATTAGAGTCCTGACCTTGAGTATGTTCAATCTCAGATGTGTCCCAATTCCATTTCTCAGTTTCAAAGAACTTGAGATCTCTGCATACAGTGATTTTTCTTGCATTGATCATATAGATTCTGTAGTTATCCAAAGTGTTGGTGTAACCAACAAAAATTGCAGTAGTGGCCTTTTGATCCAGCTTGCTTCTTTTGACATTTGGGATATGAGCATAGCAAATGCTTCCAAACACTTTCAAGTGTTTCAGTGAAGGTTTGCTATCAAACCATTTTTCATATGGTGTACTGTCTGACAAAGCCTTAGTGAGCAATCTATTCAACAAATAGACAGAGGTTGCAGCTGCTTCAGCCCAAAATTTGCTGGGCAAATCCTTCTCTGATAACAAACATCTGGTCATTTCAATAATGGTGCGATTTTTCCTTTCACTAACCCCATTCTGCTGGGGAGAATAGGGTGCAGTCAGCTGTTGTTGAATGCCAGCAGCAGCACAAATTGACTTGAAGGCATCTGAGGTAAATTCTGAGCCATTGTCTGTTCTAATGGCTTTGATCACACTACTTGATTGCTTCTCAACCCAAGCTTTGAACCTTTGAAAGATGCTTGGAACCTCTGACTTGCTCTTGAGAAAGAAAATCCAGCAGAACCTGGAAAAATCATCTATAAAGATGATAAAGTATTTGTTGCCACTTAGAGAGTCAGTCTTCATAGGGCCACAGAGATCTGAATGAATCAATTCCAGTTTCTCTTTGGCTCTTGAAGCCAATCTAGAAGTGAATGGAAGCCTTGATTGCTTCCCTAGTTGACAAGCCCTACAAGCATTAACAGGTTCAACAACATTGGGTAAGTCAAAAACCATGTCCTTTTTCAGCATTTTCTGTATGCCAGCATGGTGAAAGTGGCCAAGTCTCTTGTGCCACAGTGTGGAATTATCAACACCTGCAGGTAAAGCCAAATGCTGGACTCTTTTTGTGTCCAATTGAAAACTCTTTCCAATCATAGCAACAGAGATCAGCAAGGCACCAGTAGAGTCAAATATGTTGCAACATTTATCTTTAAAGATTAGAGTGAGACCTTTCTCCAGAAGTTGGCCAACACTCAAAAGATTTTGACTTATGTGTGGGACAAGCAAAACATCAGTGATGATTTTGGTACCTGATTCTGTTTGAACAGCAACAGTACCTTTTCCAATAGCTTGCAGCAGCTCTCCATTTCCTATCCTGACATGTGACTTAAATGATCTGTCAAGTAGCTTGAAAACATCAGGATTGGATGTCATATGGTTGGTGCAACCACTATCAATTAACCATATCCCAAGTTCATGCTTGGTGGAATTGGTTGTAACAGCAAAAAGTTGCTCTTCTGCTAGCTGATCTTCATCTGCAACTTGAGCTTCCTGCTTATTTGATTGAGGTTTTTGCTGATGCTGTTGCTGCTTATCCTTGTTTTTGCAAATTTTTTCAGAATGACCTTTCTTATTGCACACTTTACAAATAAGATCAGGTCTTCTCCAGCAGAACTTAGAAGAGTGATTTGTTCTTTTGCAGTGATCACAAGGAGGGTATTGCTTCTTGCCTTCAAATTTGCTGGTTTCAGGATTTTTACCTGAAGATTTTCCTCCTTGCTTCCTTTTTTGCTGATGTTGTTGCTTATGTTGAGCTTGCAAAGCTCCTTCAGTGATGTCTTCTTGTCTCAGAAACCTCCTTTGCTCTTGAGCTTGGAGTGCACTAATCAATTCTCCCAAAGAGATTGAATTAAGATCTCTTGAATCTTCCAAAGAGGATATTTTGGATTCAAACCTTTCTGGAATACTGACAAGGACCTTTTGAACAATGTTCTTATCAGGAAAGTCTTCCCCAAGAACTCTAATCTGATTCACAATCTTCAGCAGCCTGTCACTATAGTCCTTGACAGTTTCTGACTCTTTCATCCTCAAGATCTCAAATTGCCTTCTTAAATTCAACAGTTGCATGTTTCTTGTCCTTAAACTGCCACCATACTCCTCCTTAAGTCTATCCCATGCTTCTTTTGCTGATTCACAGGCCATGATCCTGTTAAAAATGGATTCAGAAACTGATGTTTGAATGCAGGTAAGGGCTTTGTATTTTTTGGCTACTTGCTCACTATAGTGTTTGATTTGAGCTATGGTTGGATTAGCTTGAAGGGGAGCTGGTTCAATGCCACTCTCAGTCACATCCCAAAGATCAAAGGCCCTCAAATAAGTCCTCATCATAACACCCCACTGTGTGTAGTTTTCACCAGTGAATTTGGGAGGTGGCTGTGGTGTGAAGCTGGTTGAGGCCATTTAAGGTGAGTTTGGTAGGTGTTCTAAAACTCTCTGGTTTTTCTACTCCCTCACACGTGTTTACTCTCTTTTCCTCACTCTCTCAACTGACCACAGAAAGGATCTTCAAGCTCTGATACTAGACTGAAGGTTTTCTTGCTTGAGTGTTCAGAAATTTTGGTGGGTTTCTGATTTACAGCAGAGAAGAACAGAGGAAACGAAAAATGAAAAATGAAAAGAGGACTTGGGCAAAGGATAAAATGGCTTCAGCAGCCTTTCATTCATGTAAAAGAGTCTAATTATACAAAAGTTCAGAAGCTACAATATAGGCAACTAGCTGTTGCATTTTACAGCTTTAACATTCAAAATAATTCAAATTTGAATTAGTAGGCCTGCTGCTACAATGCATGATTAATCATGTTAACTTTTGGCTAATCACATCATGATGGCTCCTAAGTAAATTTCAAAACTCAAATTTGAACAAAAGGCAACTTCTCTTCTTTTTCCAGCAGCTGTGCCAACTTAACTGTTATAACTAACTTTCAAATTTCGGTGGGAAGCAAAATGCAGCAGCAGGTCTTGCAAAATAGGAGCACCAGCTGGACTTTCATAGAGTACTAATTTAGACCAAGACAGGCAAATTCCTTTGCAGATGCTTTGACTAAAATGGGAGTAGGATGACAGCAACCATTGGTAGCATGGTTTTGATGTTGGAGACATGGTCCCTCTGCTTGTTGGGACCATCAACGTGTTGTGTGTTTTGTGTAGTCTTGGCTTCATGTGAAATTGTAAATAGCAGCTCCTTTTGTGGTATTCTAATCTCTCAACAGTACTTCTAGGCATTTTTTGTCTCGCTGGGTTTGGCAAATGCGGTTGAAGGGCTCGGTGGAGGTGTTACTGCCTGGTTTTAAACGGATGTCTTCCTTTGTTGTCGCTGCAGTGATAACTTGCTGATGGGAGGGGAGGCTATTATTGATCTTGCTAGATTGCCCTTGTCTCAGTTTTGTGAAAAGGCGTAGGGTATAGGTTTGACGATATAATGGTTGTCACTTTTGTTAGGGCTGAGCTTTATTCTTACACTTCATTTTTTTTAGTTTATAGTGGCTGTATGAATGATTTTTTGACTGTGATCTGTGCAGGGTATTTACATAGTTGAATAGGCGTCCATTCTTTCTGTGGATGCCATAAATAAAACCTTGTTGCTGTGAAAAAAAAAAAAAGAACAAGACATTGCTCGACAGGTTCAGTTCTTACGTTTTTAACCTTCCAACTCGTAATTTTTCAGCCATAATTCCTCACCAATTTGAGTTCGGCACGGTTCTATGCTATCAGAATGGTATATCAAGATGAATTGAGAGGCACTGATATACTCTTCTATCCGTTCGAGCCAATTCTCTTATAATCACGCACTAATGTTTCTTTAGTGCTCCAATCAGCTCGGAGGATAACAAGTTCCTTGAAGGGGCTGGATTCAAATGGCTTGGCACCCATATCAAATTTTTTTTTTTTTTGGGGGAATTGGAGGGGAAAGAAATTTAATGGTTAGTAAAATATAAGATTCAAACTTCATAATTCACTCTAAGTTTTAAATTTAGCGTTCACTAAACTATAACCGATAGTTATACATGAATCTTTTACTGCAACTTATTAAAGGGTTTTGAACCGTGGCCGGTTCCGTCACCATTTTTGTCATTTTTGTGTATTGGATATAGCAGAACTTTGTCGAGTCATTGAAAGATGTTTTTCACATGACATTATTGCTCTAGACATGCTGCTCTTTTCTGGTGATATTCTTGGCGATTATCCCCGGACTAAATTTTCTTTTTTTTGACCAAAGCTGGACTAAATTTCGCTATAAAGCATTGGGCAATCTAATGCCCAATTAGGCATCCACATGCAAACAAAATTACCGAGGAACTTGCCTAATTTTATTTACAATATTTTTCATTTTTCATCGGTGGCCAGGTATGGAAGGTCTAATCATCTAGTTGACCACAGCATTTGCCCATTGGTTCAGGCCGTCTGCCACACGTAGGGCGTTCTTGCTTGTCTTTTTCTCCGGCCCATAATATAATCTGTCAGATATTTCAGTTTTCCAAAGTTTACTCAATGGCTCTCTATGGCATGCTTCCAGCAGCAAATTTGGACTTTGTCCTCGGATTATCTTGAATTTGGTAGGTGATTGATACGGCAAAAATAGCAAGAAAACGATGGAAATTTCATCCAATTGATCCTGCTCCGTGCCGAAATTCTCATCATCTCAGCCCTTCCCATCAAAAAGAACGCAACGTAGCCATTAGAACGAGGTCTATGTGCTTCAGTCAATGAACCAATTATACACTTAAAATTGTTGATATGGAACTTTGAAATTATTAGTCCGACAGCTCCCATTGATTGAATTATCCAATTCCAGTCCACTTCACGCTGAAGACGCAATGAAAGAGACCTCCACTTGGTTTAATAGGGATGGTGGCGTAATTTGGCATTGAAACCTTGTTGAAGAAAACAAAATTAAATCATGTATATGACTTTATAAGAATTGAGAAAATTATATTAATGAGTTTCATTACATGACTAAATAAATTAGTCAAATAATATATAAATTCCTTCTTTTTTTCTTTTTTTTTCTTCAAAAAATCAGATCATAAGTATACTTAATATTACTTTAAATTATTTAATATTAGCTAAATCTTGATTTTTTTAAAAAAATTCAAAAAATATATTTTTTATGCTAACCTAATGTGATCAGAATTTAGGCTCTCATTTGGCCATTAACTATTACAGAAATTAAATTAGACCTCAATTACTCGAGCTCCCATTTGGGTGTCGCGACGTGGCAAAAAATTACAAGCCATATATCACCGAAGGTGTAGGGGCCTAGGTTGAAAGGGATGTGCCCTGTTTGTGCTAAAAAAGCTCGTTATATCAGTGGGCCTAATAAGCGCAATTGGGTTTGGCCAATGAAGGCAAGAACCAATGAGGGAGAAAACAGGCACTTTAATGAGTTCGCAGGGCCAAAAAGTCATCAATTCTCATGCAACCTTTTGTTTAAGCCATGTCAATGTGTAAAAAGATTGATTGTGTCTATCCACTCAACCAAGCATCTTAGCAAAAGAATTAGAAACTGAATTTATGCTTTGAAAGGACAAAGGTCTCTTTTTTATGACATGCAATTGGATAGATGCCCCCATTAACGCATAGATATGAAGCTTTATGGAGAATAAATAAGTAAAGGCCGATGGATCATGTATGGGCTACTGTTTCGAGAAGTATTAACACAACGATTCCTTTGTGTCAAAAAGAAATGATCATGCGTGGAATATTGGGTTAAGAGGATGAATTGATGAAAGTACCACTTTGATGTAAAGTATCTTAACTGTTACTTTTATGCCTCTAATAAAGAGTACTGTTTTGTTTTGTGAAGGCAAAGTGTAACAACTTTTACGCTTTTCGAATTGGCCAACAAAACAGCCAGTTCCCATTTAACCTCTTTTTTTCTTTTTAATCTTAAGTTATCCCAACTCCAGCAGTCCACCTCAGGGACATCACAAAGAAAGAAAGCCCAACAAATGAAAAGCAACAAGACATCACTCAATGTGGAACCCATGCCTATCATCACAATTATTGCTATTGGGTCTCAGCCTTTGAAAAGCATCTTGAAGGCAATTTCTTACGTAAAGTATTAAAAACAAGACAAAATCGAAGTAACAATCTCATGCAAGAACATGGGACCACAAAAAAGCCCCACATTTACAGACGATCACGTCATCAAACCCCCCACATATACATATACATTGCATGTATATGTGCAAAATTTTCAAATGTTACATTCGTGTATAATTTATGAACCAAGAAAACTTATGCAAGGGTTCTGCTGTGCCACTAACTAGCACCGCTCTTGAGGCTTGTCCATCTTGGATAGCGAATGGGGACCGAGCTAGAGAGGCTATAGAGCATTTGCCAAGGATTTTTCACATTCATCCCATTTTAAGTTCTTAAAGAATTATAGAAAATGTTTCCCTAAATTCCTAAATTTTACAAATATAACTAATAATCAAGAAATTTGGTACAAATAATACTAAATATTTTAAAAATTATGTCATAAAATATTTTGAAATATATAATTATTAAAAAAATCGTTAACTTATTTCTGTTTTTGATTTAACGGTATTAAAAAAATTAATAATTTTTTTTATAATTATATATTTCGAGATATTTCATTACATAATTTTTAAAATGTTTAGCATTACTCATTTGTCACGATATATGCTCATATTGCAAGATAGATGCTGAAATTTTTTCGGTAAAAATAGATGCTTAACGAAGTAGCTTTTCTGACTAATTCTAAGAAGAGGACCACTACGTAACTGTAAAAAATTTAGTGATTGTAAGTGGCTATAACATACGATATAACAAATAAAATATATGATATTTTTTTATATTTACAAAAAAATATATAACATGTCAAAAAGAAATATATGATCTGTCTAAACTGTCATATATTTTTTTAATTAAAAAATTTTAATTTTTAATCACTATTTACACGATTCATATAATTCTCTTTGATATGTCATATAATTTTTTTGTAATTACTCTATTATGTCATTTATTTTGTCTATTCATAAAAGTAATATACTTTTTTCACATATCAAATACTTTTTTTATAAATATAAAAAAAATCATATATTCTATTTATTATATCATATTACAATCACACTTATAATTATTAAATTTTACGGCTATAAAATTTTTCTGTTCAAAGAAATTGGCCCCCAGGCCAAATCTGTATCCAATTGCTCAGTTGTGCTCAGTCACCCAACAGTGTTCGGTTAATAAAGCGAAAGCAACACTGGCCCTGGGTACGGGCCCGCCATTGCAGATTTGCAATTCAACCTGCTTTTGGTCCCAAAACTTTTTTTTTAAAGTCTCGTTACATCTTGAGAATTTTATTTGTTTAATTTTTTTTTTGTTAGAATATAATGAATTTTTAATTTTTATAATTATAATAATATTTTTTGTAATAAAAAATAATAAGATATATTTTTTTTATTGTAAAAAATATTACCTTAATCACAAAAAATTAAAAATTTATTGTATTTTAACAAAAAAATTAGACAAAAAATTTTTAAAAGTATAATTTTCTCTCTTTTTTTTTAATCTTAGAAAAAGGAGTCCCAGCCCTAGGCGCAAAGGGACTGGAGTTTCTCCGACTATACCAAGTTTTCGGTTCCACAACTTTTTATATTTCAGTGCTAAGACTTTGGGACTTTTGGGTTTGTTTTATCACTGTAGCCAATGGTTCAATTCAATCTCCTACCATTATTTCCAATGGGTCCCGCCCATCCTCCGCCGTTCTCGTCTGCGTGAGAATGAACAGAACCATCCCACGAGAGTTGCTTCCATATTTGGGCCCTTCCCTTTTTATCCTGGCCCAAGTACCAAAAAGGAAAACCCTGTAATTTTATTAAAAATTTTCAAATAATTTCAAATGCATAAGCATAAAAACCAAATCAAGAATCAAGATCCTGGCATGGGTTTAAAATAATCAAAGGAAAAATCCTGTTGAATGATTCAAGAAAATAATTTAATATATATTAACCACTATCTTGTCTTTTCCTATCCAAATTAAAAAAAAGAACAGATTATCTCGAGTTTGTTGGAATTGAGAATTCCATATCGAATGAGAAAGGAAAGAAAAAAAGTAAATATAAGTTTGGGTGAATTGATTAAGATGGTTTAAATTATGAGTAATGCTAAATATATCGAAAATCGTGTTATGAAATATTCTGAAATATATAATTATAAAAATAATCATAAATTTTCTAACAACGTTAATTCAAAAAAGGAAATAAGTTAACGATTTATTTTATAATTATACATTTTTTGATGTTTCATGACACGATTTTTAAGATATTTAGTATTACTCTTAAATTATTTTAATAAGACAATAAGTTAATCAATTAAAATTAAATTAAATAAAAAAAAAATTTAACCTAACACTCTCCTACATGTAATACCCTATCCCGAAAAATAATATGGCATTAAAGTTCGACCCAATTTGGATGAGTTTAACAACTTTTTAAAAGATCTTGAGTAGTATTTGAAACAGTATCTTTAAGTTAAGACTTATATTAGAATATTATAATCAAATAGGAAAGAAAGAAAAAAGTAAATATAAGTTGTTGGTGAATTAATTTAAGTAAATTAAATCATTTTAATAAGATAATTGCAATAAAAATGAATTTAAAAAAAAAAATAGCGTAACACTCTCTTAGTATAAGGGCCCATACTGAAAAGCAATAGAGTTCTCCTGTCCTACCAAAGGCAGATATATTCATGGCTTAATCTTCGTTTTCAGACCAGTCTGGGACTTGTTCAGATTAGCACCCGATGAAAGTTATATCTAAACTATGTTTTTAGATTCAATTAAAGGCTTCTAATAATCCTTTAATTTGTGAATCCAATTTCCTTTTAAATTTAAATGAAAAAAGAATTACAAAACAAATACTGAAGAGGATTCCCAAGATGGGGTAGAAGTTGAAATTTGTACTATCAATTGTTGTTATATAACAGTTAGAGGTTTTTTGAGTATCGTAGAGTAATGCATCTAATTTTCATCAAGGAATTCGGTGGGGCGTAATGGTGACGCTTACTCAATTTATAGAATTTACTTTATTGTAAGTTCAGTATAGAAAACTCAACCCACTTTGTAGGTGAAACAGCACAATCTATCCTTACAGAAACTGATATCCTATTTTGTTTCCTATTTTGGAAATTAACTACCAGAATTTAAAGCTTGTAGTAGCCGCTGGGGTGGTGGGGTTGGTCCGGCGTGCGAGAGCGAATATAAAAAAAGAGAGGGATAAGGCGTGACATCGATATCGCGTATGCCCCCGACAAGTTCGTGCGTTTAATTCTGTGATCCACAACTTGCAGCGTATTTGCAGCAGAGAAGACTGAAAAGATCAGAGTGGGGACAAAATGCCACGACTCACGAAGAAAGAAGCGGAAGGGAAGCGTCAATAATTATCAGATGAGTGTCGTTATATTTTTTAGAATTGAGTATCTATTCTAATATTTTTTTTATGTAATAAGATTGTTATTTTGTGTAATAAAAAAATATAATTTTTTTTGTTATATAAAATAATAATTTTATTGTACAAAATTATAAATTTGTTATACAAAAAAATATTTAGAGAAATACCCAATTCTAGAACTCTAATTTTTTTCAAATCAGATATCTCAACCATCGCCTGGTTGAGAAACCTTATTATTATATAAACATATAAATGTTTAGTTGAAGTCTAATTATTGATTCCTGCCCATTGTTCTCGTCGAGATTGTTTGTATGTAGTTATAATCCTTGTTCACTGTACCAAAAAAAAGTTATAATCCTTGTTCAAAGCTTGAATCGAAAACCTTTTATTGCTTTTGTAAGTCGACGAGCCAAAAAAAAAAAAAAAAGCTAAAAAGTTAAACCAAGTACTCTTTTTTTTTTTTTTGAGAAAAAGAAAACATATTTATTATGTAGCATTGCGACACATCTTCGCCAAAAGGCGAGGTTATACGATTTAGATTGTCCGTCTACAAAGCAACTATAGAAAGAAAGTTGAATAATGAGAGAAAAAGCTTATGAGGAAAAAAAAAATATGAAAAGAAAATTTATAAGAAAATGAGAAGTATAATTTTATATCTGAATTGTATAAAAAAAATAGTGAATATATATATATCTTAATAAATAATTGAATAGTGTATTAAAATTACAAAAATACCCTACAACTAATTGAATTAGTTGAAACTATGTTAGCCATGTTTTTATTTTTTAAATAATTAGTACGATGTAAGCAACTTTTATTCTTTCTTTTCTCAAGCCATTCTTCAGGTTGCCAAATACGCAAATTTGCCTTGGGAATCAGAGCTCTCTTTCCCGTTCCTTTCTAAAGGAGAAACCAAACTAGTAAGGGAAGAGTGCCCAAGTAAAAACATCACTCTTTCTGGTCGTATAGAAATCTAATAGTTTTATGGGTGCCATCCAGTGTCGACAGTTGTAACAGGCGATAGTGAGTTGCAAGAAATGTGCACACAAAGAGTTTGCGGTGTCAAGAGTTGGACTAACATTACCACTTCATACTGAAATTGGCCTCTTATGGAGTGCATAAAGGGGAAAAAGGAAGAGAGAGGGACGGACTACCCTTTTTTTTGAACAGTGGGGAAAGACTACCCTAAACATGAAAGTGGTATTCTCTTATAGTTATAGAGCCGAGATGAGCCACATTTTTAATAATAAGTATGATTCATTAAGTTAAATTTGTGGGTATTTTTTCGTCCTTTTGTCTTCTTATTTCCGCAGCTTTGTTGTTGTTAGAATGACCAATGGTGGTCCAAAAGCTAACAGAACGGGCGGATCATGTCAAGCCAGTCACGTCAATGCTGCAGTAAATGGAGACGCGACCTGGGTCTCGTGCTTCGACCTTGTTAGGTATGAGTAATATAGGCCGTAAGACGCGTTACATGGGTCCTGCATCTTATGCCACAATATCGGATTCAACATCAAAATGCCCCGAAGAAAAAAATGTGTAATATGCATGTAACTTATAGATCGTAAACCAAGATCAAATGTTTTTGGCAAAGAAGCAAATTTACGCTCTGAGCCCCATTTTATGGAGGTTTTCTAAATTTTAGTCTCATTATAGATTCGATGAAGAGACCTCTAAATGTAAGTGAATATAAGGGACTCAATGTTATTTGTGGAGTATGTTTGATCAATCATTCTATATATATATATATATATATATATCTTATAATCAGAGTAATAAAACTTTCAGTGATCAAGACTTTAGCAAGTCAAGCGGTGAGATGTATGTTAAAACTTTAAAATTATAAACGATTTGATAATACTTATTAAACTCGTAGAATTTATTCTCACATAGACTCAATATAAATAGCTTTACCAACCTATTACATTGATCCAGCCCAATGTTTAATGGTAGACCCTACGCCTTCTTATTCAAATTTTAACAAAATCGAAAAAAAAAAAACTCAGCAGAATCATTAGTAAATTTAAAATTATTAGGAAAATTTTCGTTATAATACTGTTACAATACTAGAAAAATTTTTATTTGAATATAATTAGATCTTGACTTTTTACAATTACTATAATATTTTTTATTAAAAAAATAATAAAATATTTTTTTTATTACAAAAAATATTATGATAATTACAAAAATCCTCTATGCCTTACTTTTTTCCCTCTTTTGTTAAGCATAGCAAGGGCATTAAGTTATTGTCTTGTTTTATTGTGAAACCTCCGTATCACATATTAAAGATTTTTAATTTAATTTTTTTTTGTGAGCTTTACTTACTCAAGATCTTGTATTATATAATAAATGAAGTTTACTTAAAATAAAAAATAATAAAATAAATTTATATAATCTTAAGTTATTGATGAATTAGACTCACACAAAATAAATAAATAAAAATAATAAACACTTAAATTCTTACCGAAACAATTTGTAATTTTGTAGTAAGGTTAAATACAGTATTCCAGGCATGACATCCTCAATAATTTCGCTTCATGCACACGCCTCTTAACTCTCTGTGTCTTCAGTTCACTCTCTTTGAAAAATCGCACCCAACACGCCTCTTGTTCCTCAACACCATAACTATTCCTCCATCTCTTTCCCCTATGCAAAGTGTGGCACAGTAAAGCTGATCAGGAAGTGAAAGTTGACAGAGAGAAGTTGGGTGAGAGAGAGAGAGAGAGATGGCCCTTTTCCTTCTTGTGGGGATTGGCAAAAGAAGTTGAGCAATTTATTCCTGAAATACCACAGGGCTGTGTGTGTGTGTGTGCAACAGCAGATTACGTTCTTTTGCTGTAAATAGCAGTCGGTTGCTCCTCTTCACATTTGCTGTCGATCGTGTGGCTTGCATGCGGGTTATAATTATGATGGGAATTGATTCTTTCCCTTGTTAAAGGAACCAAATTAAGGAAAGACTTCAGACAAAGGACAAGAAATTTCGCAAATGTCGCAGGATTTTTTTTTGGTCCTTTTATTATCCTGAAGTCATGGAGGCTACAGAAATCTAGGAGGCTTCGCAATTCTGAAGTTCCTACGGATTGAAGCTCATGGTGCCTCCATCTTGCTGTCAAGGTTGCTGTTAGTTAAAGCTTTTTGTCCAGCATTCAAAAATCAGTTGTGTTAGTTACAGCTGCTGATTTGAAGATGCTGGAATTATATTTTGGAGCATTGAACTTAATGTAAAATATTGTATTTTGTTTTAAGTCAAAAATGTAATCATATATGATTGGCAGCCTATGGAGCAGTTGTGTACAAGCTGTCAGGTTTTCAAATTTGAGTTTGTATTTGAAATTTGAACTTGTACTTTGCTCATGATGTAAAATTAACTCATATATTGAGTTATGTCTTGTTAATTGATGCATAAAATATTTTGTTTTTGCTGGAAGCATTTTTCTCTTTCCTTCTCTCTCATTTCTCTTTGTTTTTGGTCCAATTTTACTGCTGAACCCTTCTGCAACTGAAAACAACAAGCTTTCTGTTTTGCTTTCAATCTGGTATCAGAGCTTCAAAGATCCTCTTGTGACCTAAAAAGAAAATTGGCAGAGAGAGTAAACACGTGAGGGAGTAATAAATTGGTGTTTGATCAAAAGACTCTTGGCATTTAACATGGCTTCATCAAGTTTCCAGCCACAACCTCCACCCAAATTCACTGGTGAGAACTTCACTCAGTGGATAGTTATGATGAAGACATACTTGAGAGCTTTTGATCTATGGGAAGTAACTGAGAGTGGAATTGAACCAGCTCCTCTTCCTCCAAATCCTACCCTCACTCAAATCAAACATCACAGTGAACAGGTTTCAAAAAAATACAAAGCTCTCACCTGCATTCAAACAGCTGTATCAGAATCAATCTTCAACAGGATCATGGCCTGTGAAACAGCTAAAGAAGCATGGGAAAGGCTCAAAGAGGAGTTTGGTGGCAGCTTGAGGACCAAAAACATGCAGTTGCTGAACTTGAGAAGAGAATTTGAGCTATTGAAGATGAAGGATACAGATTCTGTCAAAGAATACACTGATAAATTGATGAAAGTTGTGAGCCAAATCAGGGTCCTTGGTGAGGATTTTCCTGATAAAAATATAGTTCAAAAGGTTTTAGTGAGTGTTCCAGAAAAATTTGAAGCTACCATAACAGTTTTGGAGCATTCCAAGGATTTGAGCATCATTAGCTTAGCTGAACTAATATATGCTCTTCAGGCTCAGGAGCAAAGGAGACTTATAAGACAGGAGGAGTCATCAGACATTGCTTTTCAGGCAAAATTGAAGCAGAAGTCACAGCCAAAGAAAAAACAAGCAGGAAAGCAAGAAAAGAAAGATCAAGAAAGTAATAAATCTGAAGTTAAAAAGCAGTATCCTCCTTGTGATTACTGCAAAAAGGCAACTCATTTATCAAAATTTTGCTGGAGAAGGCCTGATCTTGTATGTAAAATTTGCAACAAGAAAGGACACTCTGAGAAGATTTGCTGGCATAGGGGCAAGCAACAACAATCAGCACAGCAGCAAGGGGAGCAAAAAGTTCAAAAGGCTCAGTCTGCAGATGAAGATTTGGGAATTGAGGATCAGTTGTTTGTTGCCACTGGCTGCACTAGCATTGAAGTCTCAAACACTTGGCTTGTTGATAGTGGCTGTACAAGCCATATGACTCCAAACATTCAGCTGTTCAGGGAACTTGATAATTCATTCAAGTCCAAAGTGAAGGTTGGGAATGGACAAATTATTGAAGTTGAAGGCAAGGGCAAAGCTGTGATCAATACTAAGTCAGGTACTAAGCTCATATCTGATGTGCTTTATGTACCTGCAATAAATCAGAATCTGTTGTCTGTTGGCCAGTTACTTGAAAAAGATTATTCTGTGATCTTTAAAGATAAAGCTTGTACTATACTTGATGCATGTGGTGCTGAACTGATCACTGTTGGTATGCAAAAGAAAAGCTTTCATTTGAACTTAAGTAGCATGGAATCTCATGCTCTGCCTGCAATTGTTGATGACTCACAACTCTGGCATCAAAGATTTGGCCATTATCATTATTCTGGTCTTCAAAAGCTGCAGAGGCAAGATTTGGTGTATGATTTACCTTATTTTGTCAGTACTGATGGCATTTGCAAGATATGTCAGCTGGGAAAACAAACAAGTCTTCCTTTCTCTTCTCATCAATCATGGAGAGCAAAGGAAAGGCTTGAACTTATTCATACTGACTTGTGTGGACCAATGAGCACAAAATCTCTAAATGGAAGCAGGTACTTTATTAGCTTCATTGATGATCATTCCAGATTTTGCTGGCTCTATTTTCTCAAATCTAAGTCTGATGTAGCTGCTGTTTTTTCTAAGTTTAAAACTTGGATTGAAACACAATCAAATTTGAAAATCAAAGCAGTAAGATCAGACAATGGTACAGAGTATGTTTCAGCAGCTTTTAAGCAAATCTGTGAAGGGGCTGGTATTCAACAACAACTTACTGCACCTTACTCACCCCAGCAAAATGGTGTGAGTGAGAGGAAGAACAGAACTCTCTTGGAAATGGCCAGATGCTTAATGCTCCAGAAGTCCATGCCCAAAAGGTTTTGGGCTGAAGCTGTTGCAACTGCAGCTTATCTTCTGAATAGATTGCCTACAAAGGCATTGGCCAAAAAGACTCCTTTTGAAGCTTGGAATCTGTCCAAACCTTCAGTAAGCCACTTAAGGGTGTTTGGCAGCTTGTGCTACTCTCAAATCCCACAAAAGAAAAGAGATAAACTTGATCCTAAGTCATCTATTGCAGTATTCATTGGTTATACTGATACTGCACAGAACTATAGGATTTATAATGTTCATTCAGGGAAGGTTTCAGTGGCTAGAAGTTTGAAGTTCAGTGAAGGTGAACAATGGGACTGGGAGAAGCATGAAGTTCAACCCAGCCAACAACAAAATAAGCAAGATCAGCAACATTTAATTCCAGAATCAGATAGTTCAGATGAAGATAATGAAGATCATCTTCCTGTGAGAGGAACTAGATCTCTCACTAACATCTATGAGAGGTCTAATATGGCTTTGCTTGAACCCTCATGTTTTGAAGAAGCAATTGAAAATCCTGGCTGGAAAGCAGCAATGCAGGAGGAGATCAAAGCCATTGAGAAGAACAACACTTGGATTCTGGTTCCCAAACCTGAAAACAAAAGAGCCATTGGTGTAAAATGGGTTTACAGAGTTAAACTTAACTCTGATGGGACTCTAAACAAACTGAAAGCCAGGCTGGTTGCAAAGGGGTACTCTCAACAGGTTGGAGTGGATTACACAGAGACTTTTGCTCCAGTTGCAAGAATGGACACCATCAAGCTGTTACTTGCAGTTGCAGCTCAAAAAGGCTGGTATGTTCATCAATTAGATGTCAAATCAGCCTTTCTCAATGGTGTTCTTCAAGAGGAGTTGTATATTGAACAACCACAAGGCTTTATCAAAGAGGGACATGAAGAGAAAGTTTATTTGCTAAAGAAAGCTCTGTATGGCCTCAAGCAGGCCCCAAGAGCTTGGTATAGCAGGATACATGAACACCTGCAAAAGCTTGGTTTCAGCAGAAGTGTTAATGAAGCAACTCTCTATGTAAAAGCTGAGGATTCTCATTTTTTATGTGTATCCCTCTATGTAGATGATTTGATGATTATTGGAGATTGCTTGAAGCTCATTTACAGGTTCAAGACTGAAATGAGAATTCAGTTTGAAATGACAGATTTGGGAAGTATGCATTACTTCCTAGGTTTGGAGATTCATCACTCACCACAAGGCATCTTTGTTAATCAGTTTAAGTATGCCAAACAAATTCTGCAAAAATTTCAAATGCAAGCATGCAGATCCTCTAAAACTCCATTGACACCAGGTGAAAGGTTTCAGAAAGAAGATGGTTCTGATAAGGTGGATGCTAGCAGGTTCAGAAGTCTCATTGGTTGTCTTCTCTACCTGTCAGCTACAAGGCCTGACATAATGTACTCTGTTAGCTTGCTATCAAGGTACATGCACTCTCCAAGTGAAGTTCATTATAAAGCTGCAAAAAGGGTGTTGAGATATATTCAAGGAACTGCAGATATGGGAATTATGTTTCTGAAATCAGACAATTTGGAATTGGTTGGCTTCACTGATAG
Source organism: Carallia pectinifolia (assembly GCA_037832335.1). NCBI lineage: Eukaryota > Viridiplantae > Streptophyta > Magnoliopsida > Malpighiales > Rhizophoraceae > Carallia > Carallia pectinifolia. Next base: position 7,225,351 of record CM075451.1, read on the forward strand.
TGATTGGGCTGGATCACTTGATGATATGAGAAGTACATCTGGTTATGTTTTTTCTTTTGGATCAGGTGTCTTCAATTGGAGCTCAAGGAAGCAAGCTACTGTGGCACAATCCACAGCTGAAGCTGAATACATTGCAGCAGCATCAGCAGTGAATCATGCCATATGGATTAGAAAAATTCTATCAGATTTGCAATTGGAAGAAACTAAACCAACTCAGATTCTTTGTGACAATCAAGCAGCCATTGCTATCTCAAAGAATCCAGTTCTTCACGGAAGAACTAAACATTTCAAAATCAAATTGCATTTCATCAGAGAAGTTCAGGAAAACAATGAAGTTGTTCTGGTTTTTTGTCCCTCTAAAAACCAGACTGCAGATATTTTAACAAAGGGTCTTCATAGGCCTAGGTTTGAGGAGATAAGAAGAGCAATGGGAGTGCAAAATTATGGCACCAAGGAGGAGAATTGAAGTTCCTACGGATTGAAGCTCATGGTGCCTCCATCTTGCTGTCAAGGTTGCTGTTAGTTAAAGCTTTTTGTCCAGCATTCAAAAATCAGTTGTGTTAGTTACAGCTGCTGATTTGAAGATGCTGGAATTATATTTTGGAGCATTGAACTTAATGTAAAATATTGTATTTTGTTTTAAGTCAAAAATGTAATCATATATGATTGGCAGCCTATGGAGCAGTTGTGTACAAGCTGTCAGGTTTTCAAATTTGAGTTTGTATTTGAAATTTGAACTTGTACTTTGCTCATGATGTAAAATTAACTCATATATTGAGTTATGTCTTGTTAATTGATGCATAAAATATTTTGTTTTTGCTGGAAGCATTTTTCTCTTTCCTTCTCTCTCATTTCTCTTTGTTTTTGGTCCAATTTTACTGCTGAACCCTTCTGCAACTGAAAACAACAAGCTTTCTGTTTTGCTTTCAAATTCCACAGAGAATGTGTGTTTTTACGTGGGTGTAAATTGATCTTTCTCTCTTTCTGCTGGAAGTTGATATTTTTTTTTTTCAGAAACAGAAGTGTTCTTGGTGAACTATAAGTTTCTCATCCTGTAATTTAGAAACTCTAGATCTTTTGCTGCAACACACGAGGATATCTTCCACACTCTTCCAGGTGAGTTAGCATCTCATTTTTCGTTTTCCTCTCCTGTATTCTCTCTATTTTCCGTCTGCTAAAATTGTACTTAATTTTCAGATAAATGATGTTAGTGATGCTGAGGAATAGATCTAGAAGAGCAACCAGCAAGCAGGCTTTAGTGTTTGCTGACAGTGACTCTCAATCACCACCTCCAACTACTACTCCAAGCAACGTAAAACCGATGACATCTTTCCTTGTTTCTCCCAGGTTCAAAGCCTTCACCTTTAAGGGTCTCCCTGGTGAAGCCGAGCCTGCGATGAGTCCAACTTCAATTCTTGACCATTCCAAGCCTCTCTCTCCTTTCAGAAACCCCATTTGGAGTGAAGAACCACAACTTAAATCCCCAAGAGGATTCCCTGCAGAGAACAAGCGCTCATGGGACAAATTAGACTCAAAAGGAATAGGGGTTATTGCGCTTATTGACGATACAGCTAGCGATGAACCCTCCGAAGAAGACAGCAGTATTTCTAAAGCAAGCAACAGAGTGGTCTTTTCTGGCACCAAGCTCAGAGTCCAAATCCCTCCTCTGCCTAACTGTACACTTTCTCCACAATTATCATCTGGGTCATCCAATTCAGGCATCCAAACGAACGATTCTCCCCAAATTTTCACAGGATTCCTATCTATGAGTGAGATGGAGCTTTCTGAGGACTACACATGTGTGATATCTCATGGACCTAATCCCACAACCACTCATATTTTTGGTAACTGCGTAGTGGACGACTGTTGTTTTGTGTCGGATGAATCCAAATCCTCAAAAAAGGATTTCCTTAGCTTCTGTCACACATGCAAGAAGAACCTTGATCCAAAAAACGACATCTTCATATACAGGTTTTGCCCAACTTGTCCATGTTTTTAGTTCCCAACTTGTCCATGTTTTTAGTTCATCAATTACCAGGACAGTTTACATTAGATCAAGCCTTGGCAGAGTGTTGTGAGAGTCTTTTTCTCATTTTCTGTCACTTCACTATTGGCCTAATTGTTTTTTGTTTTTTTGCAACCTTGGAACGCAGGGGTGAAAAAGCTTTCTGCAGCCGCGAGTGCCGTTACCAAGAAATGCTGTTGGAAGGAGTAGAGAATGGAGACTTTGGCGATGATTAAAATCCTGAACACTATGTCCTGCGTCATGCTTCTGAACACTGGGATGTTCAATTTGCCAACTTCTTATACCATTGTTAAAACTTGTGTCTTTCGATTCTTGAAAATGGGGGTTCCCTGTAATTATTACTTTTCTCGCTTCTAGTTTAGCCCTCTCATCTGTAGATAGCCATAAGCGAGGATTTTGATCAAGCTGGACTCTAATCAAGCTTCCTTCTTGGCTGTTTTTTTGGTTTCATTGGAACTCGTCATGATTTAATTATATATTATTGTTTTGTTAGTGCATGTTAATCATAAAGGTTGACCAATCATATCACTAATGAATTTTCTCGAGCCATATGTTTGTTATCATCTTATTGCCTCTGATCCTACCCAATTTTGCCTATTCAGTGGTCAAGTAAACTAACCAAAGCACACGATATTTCTGGCAATTTGTCTAACGCACGACCTTTTTTAAGCAAGTAGATCCAAATTCAAGTCCATTTACTATTGTTATGAACGCAACGATTAAACAATTTGAGAGTGGTTGAGGACTTTGACGCTTACAAATGCATGATATCCAACTCCAAAGTAATCTTTTATCTCCTTAGAATTGAGTTTTTTTTTTTTTTTCTGTAATAAAAATAGTATTCCATCGTTGAGGAAAGTGACAGGTGAGAAAGGAAACTCACGTTTCAAACTTAAATTCCTTAATTGTGAAGCACACACCTTCTACCGAGTGTTTAAAAACTTAGACTGGACCGACTGGACCAGACCGGCAGGTCGGACCAGTTCAACTAGTGATCGGCCAGTGATCCGGTCCAATTTAGGCAAATTTTGGACATTGACTTAGACCGGTCAAAACTGGCTAAGAACCGGTTAAAAATCGAACTGGTTGGACCGGTTCAATAAAATTAAAAAATTCATAAATTATAATTTAACGTAAAATTTTATTTAAATTATAATTTAAGTACCAAATTTAATTAAAAAGTTTAATTTAATCTTAAATATGATTAAAACTTTCAATTTAATCTTTATAATTAAAAAAATTAATATTTAATCACTATATATAATTATTATTTTTTTAATTACTTATATACATATATATGTTATTAAATACCGGTTCAACCGGTTAAATTTTGACCCACTAATATTTTCAGTTCGATGACCGGTCCAATTCTAACAACCTTACTTCTACCTCCAACTTTGTTTGTTTGTTTGTTTTTTTTTTTTTTTGAGAGCAACAGCCCTAACTAAGTTGGATTCCTAGTTTTTTTTTTATTATAATAAATATCAAGATTCCACAAATTAGTTTCTTTTCATGCCCGGCCCAAAAAAGGAAGAAATATAAACCGACAGAAAAATATCCGCCCAAAGAAAACTTTTGACACAATTAGCATTACAGTACATCAAGAAACGGACTAAGTCCAATAAGTACAAAGATTGTCACTTTAGCAATAGCCCAGCTCGCTTCGGACAATTTGATTTACTGGTTAAAATTTACATTGTGGCTCTCTAGCCTCCATTATGATCATAAAATTTACATTGTGTTTGTGAAGGGAAAAAAAAGGGAGAAGAGAGAGGAAAATGAGAAAATTAAATTTATTTATTGTATTTAAAATATATTTGAAAAGTGGAAGAAAAGAAAGTTTTTAATTCCCCTAATTCTTCCTACCTCACCAATTGATTCCCCAACTAAATTTATTAAATAACTTAATTACACTTTACATAATTTTAAAATGACAATTTTACTTAAATAAAATATTTAAATAAAATTTATTATAAATGATAAAATTGTTATTCTAATATATTTTATATTCCTCTCCCTCACTTTTCACTCTTTCCCAAACAAAAAAATTTTTCTTCTTCCCATTACTTCTTCTCAAATATAAAAGAGGTTCTTCTCAAATATAAAAGAGGATTAAAAACATTCATCTTCTCTAATGATTATCTCCTCCACTTTTTTCTTTTTCATTCTCCTCTTCTCAAGAATTTTGTATTTTGTCTGAACACAGTGTTACAGTCCAACTCCTTCAGCAGATTCGAACACGTACGGAATCTTGTTCATTTTCATGGCTCTCCACATGCACATTATCTAATCCATCCAGCAGTGCTCAAAAGATTCACCGATTAAAACTAAACGTCCCACCCTTTCTGCCTCATCCTATTGCACACTTTAACGTGCCGAGAACCGAAACCATTGCAACGTCGTAGCTAAACTGAGAAGTGAGGTGAAACGAGCTTCAGCTATAAAGCCGAGAAGTCGGTAGAAATGCAGAATTAATAAAACTAACTGAAGAATCCAAAAAGTTTTTTGAAAAAAATTAGCTATATAGAAAATCTGGGGAGGCATGTAATTTATGGGAGCAGCGCAGCTCTCTCATTGTATGTTAACCAAGAAAAGTTTAAAAAAATCTATTTAAACGAAAAAAAAACCAATTTTTAACATCCAGCTCAAACTAGCCTTTATGGAAGATCGAAAACGTTCACATTGACTACCTACCCCAACTTATAAAAAAAGGACTAAAGCATCCTTGTCTAAGGCAGAAACTTCCCCTTTGATCACAAAACCTCAACTATGAACACAGAATTAAAGAACCAGAGACACCAGAACATCCCAGTTCAATGAAAATGTTTCCAGGATCAGAGTACTGCATCTTCTACCAGCATTGATCCAAAACAGAGATGAAAATTGTATGCCCATTGATCACAAATAGAGCCAAAACAAAGGGAAAACAGGATGCCTATACTGCGCCAGAAACAACATCATTCAACTTTGATGGTTTAGACTTTAGCCCTCAAGAACATAATGATTCATCCACAAGGAATAATGCAAGAAACGACAATAAAATAACAGAATAAATCAACTAACATAGCGGAGTAAACACATTAAGACACTTAAGAACACACTTTTTGGTCTCGCATTACGGTCCAACAGAAGCACTGGTACAGAAGACAAAGACAGCCATGGGATGTACACACATTTTGTAGACAAACATAAAAAAATACAGTGTAACGTCCAGCCCTGACAAGCCATACTCTTGAGACATTTGTAAGGAGCAGCCATAAGAAAAGAGCAGCATCCTCAAATAGTGCCCTGCAGCTCCCTGGATCACATAATTAAGTAAATATGAGTGAACACAATTACTGCTAACCAAAACTAATAATTAGCACTAAAGCCAGAGAACTACCTTGTTTAAAGCTTGGTGAAATCAATACTCTCCAAGAATGATGAGTCTCGTCAGGACCACGAGAAGATACCTCTTTTGCTCGAAAGAGCAAGACAAACAGGCAACTTAGAGGAGTTTAAAGGCATAGAGCAACAAGGACTGGATGGACCTTACAAACTCAAGGAGCAGAGGAGACTAGCACTAGTTTCACTTCCCCTAACCACTTTTCCCTCTTTAAAACCGGAAAGATGGTTGAAGGGGAAGCAACACCCATAAAGAGTGTCTCTAAGAAGTCAAAACTACTAAAAAAAAACATAGAGAGAGAAAGAGAGAGAGAAAGAGAGAGAGAGAGAAAGAGAAATACTGAGTATTTACAAGAGGTGTTGATTTTTGAGAAGTCAATCCCAACAATGATAGACCAAGAGAGTTTGAAATAGAACCTAAGCTGCCAATTGAGGCAACACTAGAATATAAAACTAGGAGACTACTTAATGTCAGCAAAAGTGATCTAGAAAGTCACAGTAAAGTTGAGAAGGAGGTCATAAAAAGGGAAAGGAGAACAGAAACCTGTGAATTTTGAGTGAGACTAATCGAGTCCAGATCCCAGGCATATACACTATCTGATACCACAAGCCTAAAATTACTAAAGATCAAAACAACAGATTGAACAATTTGATAAGAAGGTTATACCAAGGACTTGACATCCTAACGTTGAAAGTCAACAAGGTTGCAGTATTGTTGCAAGTAGTAGTAATTTGTTCGATCCAACTGCCCAAGGAGACATGCTGAATCCCTTGAAGAATTGATGAAATTATACTTCAAAAGTACCCTACTCCTTTCTGAAGGTATTGCTGTCCACCCCTATCCATGTTGCATATTCAGCCCTCAATATTGCATATTCAACCCAACAAGTAACCACTGCATTCTTGAATACATGTGTGTTGCCTGCCTTGCTAAGAAATGAACATTTCTTACTGCTAAGTCAGACCTACCAAAACCATGACTGTCTCTTGTACCGCCAACACTACCATTACCCAAAGCCACCAACACTACCATTACCCAAAGCTAACTCAATAAACCCCCCACTAATGACCAATTTATTCATTCTATATACAACAGAATGTCAAAAGCCAATATTTACAGGAGCTAAATGGCCCTCAAAATTCATTCATCTGCCACATCAAGGTTGAGAATGCGACGCAAAGTCTTTGTCGCAGAGTCAGCACTGAGAAAGAAGCCTTTTGAAGGTGGGTTATAGTTATACTCCCTTGTGGGGGAAGCAGGGGCAGACTTGGCAACCGGGTGGACCTTGATGTCAGATTCAGAAACAGGTAATTCAAGTGAAACGGTCCGTTTAGCCCTCAAAGAAAACTTGGGAATTGGCAAAGAACTGGGTGGAGGCGAATTTGAGTAGGCTGGCCCAGCCCAACGCTCGTACAACGGAAAATTCTCATCTGAGATACATAGTTCTTCTTTAAAATGTGCCTCCTTTTTAATAAATTTGCTATTGATTGGGATCGGAGAGCTTTCCAAAGCAGCCTTATGGCATGGACTGCCAACAGAAAGGGAGCTTGAGTTAGGCCTGACTGCCGATGATGGTGTTTTCGGGGATGAAGGAGTGCGTTTGGCCAGAGGGTCAGAGGAATCCTTGGACGGAGTTGGAAGTATGCCTGCACCAGACTGGAAAGTCCGGCAATTGATCTCTCTGAACTGTCTAGATGGGGAAGTCCCAAATCGAGCCGGCCCACTCGACTTAATCCGGCTGTAGTACTGATTCCTATGTTGAGCTACAACAACTAGCGTCTCCATAATGCAATCACAACCAATTCAACAGTTTTTAACTACTTCAAACTTACGCCTTTCCACAAAGAAAACAACTCTACAATCACTAAAAATTAACAATTCTAGGGGTCAGATTTCCAGGAAAACCTCCTCTAGCTTCCAATTCTTCTCCATGATAGGTCCAAATCAAGCATAAACCAAACAAACAAAACCCCACTTGAGTTCAAAGCCAGTTTACTAGATTTAATATATCAAAAAAAAATACGACCCCTTGAAAATCTCCACAGATTCAAAGAATCTAACCAGATCTCACCACAAGAAACACAGATCGCCAAAAATCCACTTCCCTAAACTGCAACAACAACAAAAAAAAAAAAAAAAGTAACAAAATCTGAAATCAAAAATCAACCACACATGCACCCAAAGCACACACACACACACACACACAAAACCGAAATTGTAAACAAAAAACAATTTAATTAACGAATTTCAAAAAAATAAAAGGAAATGAAAAGGTAGTTACCGTTCAGTGAGTGAAGTGGCGCAGATCTAAGACAGATGTGTCAGATCTGATGAAGACCGAGCTCGATCAGATGATATATATATATATATATATATATATATATATATAGAGAGAGAGAGAGAGAGAGAGGGCTCTTGTACGATTGATTGTCGTTTCCGGCGAGTGAGTTGTCGTTTTGAGTGTTTACCATTTAGGCTGAGAACGCCGTGGTGGTGGTTGAACAGTTGAACTTAGACGCCCCCGAGGCTGGGTTGAAATGCAGAATCTGCGGATCTCAAATCGCTCTCTGTCGTATTTAATTATTCGTAAATGCACTCTCCTGTGACTGCATTTAGGCTCTTGATTTACCAAAATGTCCTCATTTTCAATCATTGACTTTGACTGCCTTATTTACTCGCTACCTTGCCCTTTGCACTTTTGGAGCTTAGACTGACCCACTGTGTTTTTTTGTCGTCGATAGTTTTTATTTGTTTGCTTTTTTTTCACAAATTTAATTGCATTTCTTTGATTGAAAAAAATTAAAGAGTTACAGGAAATAGATGGAATAAAAATGTGGTGTGAGAGATGAAAAGTTTTAGATTCCAAAGGTGTTCTACTATTCTTTTTAGAAAAATTATGTGATGTGTAAATTTTTAAATAAAATATATAAGTAATTAAGATAATGTCTTTACGATTCAACTTTAATTGATATTTAAATAAAAAATTTTAAAATAAATGTCTAATTAATGCCGAAACTCTTAATTATTAATTTTACCGTTGACGTGAATTGATACAAATATGACTAAATGTAATTGTACATTCCCTTTCTTTTTATTGAAATTTTGGTGACAATATTTGGAGTATAAGCATTACGAAATAAGGAATTAATTCATCTCATTCATGAATCAGAATTGCGAAGCCTGTCTCAAGCTGTTCAAAGTAACACCGCTTTGTCCAAGTTTTTGTCCAATATTTCAATACCTTATATGTATCTGCAGCCAGTTAAGTAGTAAATATACTTGCATTCAACAATATGGTTCGAGTCATATATTTAAAAAAAAAAAAACAATATGGTTCAAGTCAATGTTCATTCGTATGTGTTGTTGCTGAGCCGTAAACATGCCGATGTTCATTGTGTCTACCAAATTCCTTTTTTTTTTTTTTTCATCTATCATATTGAGTTTGCCTTCTGAATATTTATTAAAGTGTCTTGTTGAGGGATTCTTACATTTAAAAAAAAAAAAGAGGAATTTTCCTAGACAAAAACAAATATACCAATAACATGCACATCTATATGTGTGGTGATATGCGTGACACAAAAAACGTGAAAATGTTTGAATGCATGCCTTCGTGCTCTTCGTGTTTCTGAAAAGTTGTTTTTACTTTGTTATTAGCCTCCTTGCCAAGGAAAGCTATAAGCTACAAAAGAAAAAGGAGAATGGAAAAATAAATTTCTATAAAAAAAAAAAAAATTGTGCAGAAAATAAGGAAAATAGATTAAGAGATATTGAACAAATTATATGAAATTATATGTAATCAATTATGTAATTATGATATGATTTAGTCATGTCATATAAACTAAATTTAGAATAATTACAAGACTATATACATAATTTTATAGAAATCTAATATAGAGTCGCATAAAATTTTTAACAGATGTAATCAATAAATATTGTGAAAATAGCTTATTCGTATAAATGAAGTTTTGAATAATTATTTATATTAATCAGCTTACTGAATTAAATATTGTGTGGTATTAGACTAAAAAAAATAATTAACAATATAACAAAACAAGTGTACAAGTTTCCCATTCACACAATTTTTTTTTTTTGGTTCCAAACTTGAAAAAAATACACTATCTTAAGAGTCATAAAGGCAAAAGTCACCATTGGAGCATTTCGTTGATTACAAGGCAAACAAAGTGGAACTCAATTGCTTGTTAATTTTATAAAGGACAACCTTGAAACTAATGACGATTAACGTTGAAATGTTAGGATTTCTAATTTATTAAAAATGGCATTAGTTTATCGGAGCTTATGCGTATGCATACAAGTTGAGGCCAATAAAAGCGCTTCTACACAAACATTTTGTTGTAGCGACACTTGGTGGTAACTCGCCGTTTATCATAATATGTTATTTGACATATATTACGAAACGCTGAATTAGTTGACTGATTTTAAAATTTTTAGGAGACACAGCTTTGGCCCCACGAAGAAAGCAACGTCTTTAAGTAAGCATAATTTTTCATTCTTACGAAAAGCATTATACTCGCTTATAATCTCACGGGTTATAATAGATGTTGAAAAATATATAATATAGATGCATAATTATTTTGAAATATCAAATGTTATTGAGCCGATGACCTAGTAATTTAGCTTTTTTTTTTTTTGAGTTGAGAATAACTTTTATAATTATGACGTCAACTGTTAATAATATGGTTATTTAATTACGGAAAAATGTAGAGGACCCGACATTTTTGTTGCCTGAGAATTGCTTAAATTGCAACAAAACTATAAGTTTTTGCAACAACATTTAAACTTTTTGTAACAAAAAACAGTTCAATTTTATTTTTATATTTTTGTTGTAAAAAAAATCACGTTTGTTACACAAAATTAAAGGTTTGTTGCATTTCGAGTAAATTTCAAGCAAAAAAAATCGAGTGATATATTCATGTCCTTTAATTACTATACTTAAAATCCAAATCAACAGTATGCAAATTGAGAAGCAGATGATTTTAGAATTTTCGTTTTTGGTTCACCAACCAACCAACGACGAATTAATTGAAAGGTACCGATGAATCATTGACCGAGCGTATGAAAAAACATTGCACCGGAAAAGTCCCCGGTCAAACAGGACAAGTTAGTAATTTCACTTTTTAGATACCAAATTCCCATTGCCGAAAGAAGGTCGCTTTTTTCGGCCTAAAGTTAAAGACCGCATACGTCGCACCCACAAAAAGGTCACGCACTACCCCTGGCACATGGACAAAAGGATGGCCCACCCATTGTTGGATCATTTTTGTGCACCTACACGTGTCAGTAACCAATTGGACGAGGACTCGTGCTTTAAGACATCATTTTACCGGTAACCGGTTGATGAAAAAGCGGGCGCGGGACATCTGCCATTGAATATTTATTATTTCATGTTTTTTGGTTTTTGGTAGGGGAAAAATCTTTAGTTCCTTGCTTGGTGGATTTGGGAAGGGGAAAAGTAGCCGGCGAAGAAACCGTCCTGTTTTAGTTGTTCCAGGAAATACAAAGAAAAGAAAAATAAAAGGCATGGGTAGAGGGGGATTTAAAATAAAAAAAAAGAAAGTACTTCTAGGTCTTTTTTTACCAAAAGTATATTATATTAAAACAAGATGAGGTACATAACGGTCAATTTTAGGAGTCTATACATCTAATATTATACATCTAATATAAGGAAAACAAATATAACCCATTCACTTATATACACTACAGCCCACCAAAGTAACAGTCTAAACCCAGCAGCTAACATACAGGTCAACTAAAGCACAAATTCGAGCCCAAAGCATAGGTTCAAGCCCAAAAACAAACCCATACATGGGGAAGGCCTGAGGCTCAAAGAAATAGGGCAGGAAGCTAAAAGCTTCTGGCACCATCACCGCACGAATGACGGCGAAGTTCCAGCATATTGGGGACGGCAGATCCCGGCCTACAGAGAGCGACACCAAGCCCCACAAGGCTGATAGCAGCAAAGTCGCTAGAATGTCGCAACGCCAATCACAAGGCAAATTCATAAATCTCATCTGCAAGGCACGGACCAAATCAACAAAGGAGAGCGAAATCAAAAGTCATCGACCTGAGTAACAGAGACGATAGACGAGTGACGCAACCAGCAATAGGCTCCAAGCTACACACAGCTACCCAACAGCCAAAAAGCACCCTTCCCTCGCCTTTCCACCCATCGGGGACAAAGCAGCAAGACAGGGGAGGCAATTGGCAAACCACAGAGTTGTAACCAGACGACGAGATGGGGAAGAACAGCCCACACAAAAGTCAGAAAGCAAAGAGAAAAGCAGAGAAACGAGAAAGAGCATCAGAAAAACAAGCCCACGAAGGGCACAAAGCCTACCGAGAGGCACCGGACGCTACAAGAGTAACGGAAGCCGGCGAGGCTCTCTCGGCACACGATAGCCAAAAGGCCGGCACACAATAAAGCCAAAAGACCGACCCTAAAAAAAAAAAAAAAGTATTTCCAAGTCCAATGATCCAAAGAGATCTCAAAAGCTTGCTGTTTTAAGATGACTTACGTATGCCATATTCAAAAAATAAATGATACCTATACTTGAAAATTTATGAAAACTGCTATTTACAAATTACACAATTAATTTATATAATTTTTATTTTGTTGATATTTTTTATGGATATTATAGTAGACAAATATTACATGAAATCTTTTAAGTAAAATCGAAATGATATAAATTGTTTAATAATTAAATTAAAAAAATAAAAAATAAAACAATTGTTGTATAAATGGACTAACTGTCTATTTTTCCATCTTTCGATTTTCCAAAAAAAAGGGATAAAACCAATTGTATTCGCGTTTTTGGGCCACTTGGTAATCATTGCTCTACCCATTGGACCCCTCAAAAGACTAATGCGAGGTGACACACAACTTGTAGGTTTTGGGCCCATGTCATCATCATGATACCAGGGGAAAGAGAGCTGCCTTTTCCTTTTCCATCTTTTTTGAGCCCACATTCCCTTTTGGCGGTAGAATAATTTTGATTATGTGTGACCAAAAAAAAATAAACAAATAAATAATTTTGATTATGCATCGGAAATAAGAAAATAGTTAGGAGAGATGCGTGCAGCTAGAACCCACAAATGTAAAATTATATTAGTTAGTTTGTAATTATCACATCTTTTGATACATAATAATTAATAATTATAATTGAGTAGTGTAGATACTTGTTTTATATACAAAAAAATGGGAAGACTAAATGGGGTGAAAAGAAAAATGTCAATAATATAACAGTAAGAAATATTTTTATAATAGTACTGATTTTTTTGTAATAAAAAGTAATGTGATAATTTTTATACTGTATTTTACTAATCATGTTACAAAAATAATTACGATTATTGCATTATTGACAATTTTTTTTCTGTACTAAAGTCTCTGTCCCATATATTAGTGTCACAACAGTAAATTTCCTGAAACAAATGAGTGTCATCTAGTGAAGCATACCTATCTTGTTTTTTTTTTTGGTACATATACCTATCGTCTTGTTGCATACTTATATAGTTATATATAAGCATGTAATGGTAAGTTAAGTTTCTGCAAGTAATTGCAAGTCATTTTAAAAGCTCAATGCAAAAGACATTTTTTCCAGCTTTGTTAAAAAATTACATTTACTTGTATGCTAGAGGGATAAAGCTGAAATTAACTCGGAAAATTGCTGGAAATCAATGAAGAATTGGAATTAGACTAGAGCAAGATGGTTTGGTTTCGAAAATGCAAGTAAGAAATCGAGAGAGAGGTAGACTAGAGAATGACACAAAAGAGGTGTGAAAATGTTGCGAGGGTATTGGCTATATATATATATATATATATATATATATATATACACACACACACATTAGGGAGAGTTAGGTTTGCCATCAAAAATAACAAAAAACAGGGGAAGAATTATGTTGATTAGAATGATTCCATTGTAATGAAGTTTGTGTTTTTATTTGCTAAAATAAAGTCGAAGCTAGACTTTCGGCATGACTTTCTTCAGTCATTATTTAGGTAATTGATGATTGTTCTTGATCGTGGGTTGAGCTGTTATCGGACTTTGCTTGTAGACCTGCAAAATAGTAAGGTTTGGACTTAGATGTCCAAGTGTAAGTTTTCCAACACTCAAGTCTATAAAAAAAGGAAAACTAATGAGGCCGAGTGTAATCCTCAATGGAGGCTTATGTGAGTAAGCTCTACAGTTAGGTGCCCCATTTGTGTGTTGTGGTACTTTATGAGAGTATGTGCTTGTAACGGAGACTTAGTGCTTGTTTGGATTTCTAAAGAAAGGGAGGAAAATAAAAAAAAATATAATCAATACTCTATTATTTTTTTATAACTTTTTCTTTTTCACAATTTTTTTTTATTCCAACAACTTATTTTTCTCACAATTTTTTCTCTTACAAATTACTATTTATTTTTTCTTTTTAATCATTTTTTTTCTTATAACTTTCTCCTCTATCCAAATAATTTATTTTTCTCACAACTTTTTCTCTTACAAATTACTATTCATTTTTCTTTCTCTTTATTTTCTTTCTTACAACTTTCTCTACTTAAGTAAACAACTTTATTTTTTCATAACTTTTTTTTCTATATCTTTCTCTCAATCCAAACACACAATTAGAGAGAAGGGGATTGCCTACTAGAGAATGATGGAGAATCCAGTCCTCCCCTATTCAAGTGTGCTTTTTTAGGTCTTATATCTGCCCATACATTAGTGGTAGTTTGATATTTAAAAAGAACAAAACTCCAAGTGTGATGGATGAGACAAGCGTCTGTCACTAGGTAGATTGAGGAAATGAGGGTTCAAGTGCAAACCGTGAGCTACTCTGCGAGCTCCTGTTGAACGAACTCTAATAAGCTATTAGTTGCCAAGCAATTCCTGCAAACTGTTAGCGGATTCTTATTAGGCTGCCTAATAGTAATAGGCCATATCTACCAGTAGTCGTGTGATTCTTCAACAAACACGAAACTAGACACAAAAAACTCAAACCCGCAATTGTATCGAATTATTATAATAGAATTAAGACACAACACATACACCACCTCAGCAAAAGAGACTATATGGGCAGTTATATAGCAGTGGTTTCGGATCACTATCTTATAATAAATTTATTCTATTATTTTTATTAAATTAATTTTAAGTATTATATAATATAAGATTATAAGTAAGTTGTATTTAAAAAAAAATCAAATTAGAAATTTCCCAAAGTTTCACCTTCAAAGCTCCTTGCCTCGCTTCAAGCAAAAGCTTACCGCCAAGATTTTTCTTTTTGTTAATAACATTTTATTTACTTAATTAGCACTTTATGGTAAATGTCAAATTTTGCATGATAAATTAATGCTTCAATCAATAACTTTATTTCGAAACTAGTCGACAAAGAAAAAGTTATATTAATAACTTATATATAAAACAAATTGATTTTTAATTTAATGTTTTTAATTTTATGCATTATGTTTTGTCATCTAATAATCGAACAAGATCCTACATGCAGAGCAACGTCTTAATTAGCTCCATATATTTACAAGAACAAGAATTCTTTTCCCGAATTTATAGCTTGACACCCCAAATCGAGAAATAAAAAAAAATAGCTCACAAAATTTAAAATTTAAAATTTACGATTTTGGGTACACGTAGTTGCGCCCACATTGTTAAACAAATGATTATTGGACGGGTGGGAGGGAGACGGCATACGGGGAAAGAGAGAATGAGAGAGAGCGAGGAGAGAGAGAGAGAGAGAGAGGCAAGATGGTGGGATTTATTGTACGTGTTTTTATTTTTATTTTTTTGAAAAATAGTTTATGTGTACAGTAATATAGTTAATGTATATCACATATAGGAAGTTATATATAATATATTTAAAAATGATATGCAATATGTATTATGTATGTAAAAATTAAGGTTGATATATAAAATTAATCTATAACATATTAACAAAAAAAAAAAAAAAGGAAATTACCCAATTATCCCGTCCATCAGCCTCGTCCCAGAACCGTATTTTATATAGAGATGAACATCTACGCATTCAACCTTGCACTCAGACCCGATAAGCATGCATACAAGAGAGCAACAGGTGTCGATAAAAATGTCCTCCGTGACGCATTGCTTCCCTCCACAAACACACAAAAGACCAGCCAGCCCGTTTGATAATGGACAGCCAACACCGATATGTTCCAAACATTTTGATCCGTTTCCAACACGTGTATTCTTAGCAATACTTAGTTGTCAGGATCTCTCTCATCCTCGCTGCGTTTTTATACGTCACTTACTTGCATGCATTTCAGTTCACATCTTGTTCTCTCGCAGCTACATTAATTAATCTTGGAGTGTGCTAAATCATTTTCCATTAAGGAAAAAGAGCCTTGAACACGACCAATTCTTGCAAACTTAAGTTAGAAAATGAGCCAGGAACAACCACGAAGGCCCCAATCAGAAGGCGGCGACCCCATCAAGTATGGGGATGTCTTTTACGTCCATGGCGATTTGGCTTCCAAACCCATTGCCCCACAAGACGCTGCCGCCATGCAGGCTGCTGAGAATCGAGTTCTAGGAGAGACCCCTAAGGGTGGCCCTGCCGCGGCCATGCAATCTGCTGCGAGAGTGAATGTGGTCACCGGCCTCGTCGACTCTAATGAAGCCAACGATATGGTGACAGGAGGGGACACCTCCGTATCCGAAATAAGCACTGGAGTCGAACGTATTATAACCGAAAACGTTGCTGGGCAGGTCTCTCTGTATATGAATTCAACGTTCAAATATGTTGTTGTTGCGTTGATGTTACTCTCGTGAAGTTAAAAAGTTTTTTCTTTTCCTAATTACAATTAAATATTTTATAAGCTTAATTTGGGTCCTTGATATATCATATAAGCTTACTTAGATATATCTTATAAGCTTGATTTGCTCTTAAATATATGGTCAATGTTCAATATTGGGCTTGACTTGGGTCCTTGATGGATGCTGCAGGTAGTGGCGCAATATATAGAGCCAAGGGTACCAATGACTTCTCCAGGATCAGCTCTTGGTCGTGATGCGATCACAATCGGTGAGGCTTTAGAAGCAGCGGCTGTTGCAGCCGGCGACAAACCTGTTGAGCAGAGTGACGCAGCTGCGATTCAAGCTGCAGAGGTTCGAGCAACCGGCTTAAATGAGACATTGCCTGGTGGAGTAGGTGCACAAGCCCAGTCTGCCGCCACCCTGAATCCAGAAGCTAGGTGCGGAAAAGGTAAGGCTACGCTCTCTGATGTTCTAGAGGTATAATTCTGAGGGGAAAAAAACTTTTTGGCTTCAAAAAAAGTGTGGACTCACAATAACGATATTGACATATTATATATGATATGGATGGTTGCAAAACTGAAACACAAAAACTGTTAAATGTCATCATTATTAAAGTAGCCATGTAGTCTTGGCCAAATTCCATTTAGTTTCATGTTATGTATTGAGAGTTTGTCTTATAGCTAGTCTGATTGTAAATTGGATATGGTTGGGTTGCTGTCTCTGGAAAGCAGGACGCCACGATGAAGTTGCCAGGGGAGAGAGCAGTGAGCCGTGAGGATGCTCAGGGTGTGATAGAAGCGGAGATTCGAAACAAGCCCGACATGCGTACCGCGCCTGGTGGAGTGGCGGCGTCGGTTGCAGCAGCCGCCAGGCTTAATCAAAATAAATGATGACAACTGCTCTTATTTTTGCGTGTTTCCTCTGTTCTGCTTTGTTCTCTATGCATTTTCTACATCTTGCTAGACTATCCAACGAGCTTTCTAGATCCAACGAGCACTACTAGAAGGCTGGACCTCTAGACATCCTAAGGTTCAAGTCCGAGACACCATTATTTATAACATAGCTAGCCTCGACCACACAAACTAAATTAACATCAAATATCATTATCTTCACTCCTTGAGCACGTGGTAGCACTGTAATTATAAACTCCACTATTTCCTATCATCATAAAAGAGGTGAGCATATAAGCAAGGCACTGAGTTATACGTTCACCTCCTTTCCGATGATAGGAGACAGTGAAGTTTCTAGTTACAGTGCCATCTGGTGCCCAAAGAGTGAAGATAATGGTATTTGATGTTAATTTCGATTGTATGGTCGAGGCTAGCTATGTTATATTTATAAATAATGGTGTCTTGGACTTGACTCTTAGGATGTTTAGGGGTCTAATTCCAGTAGTGTTCGTTGGACAGTCTAATCACATGTAGATAGTGTGTTGACAAAAACAAAACAAAAAAAGATGTAGATAGTGTATAAAGACCTAGAGGGGGAGTATGCGTGCGTGTGTAGATTAGAGGACTTATTTTGCACTTAGGATGGGGCCGTAGATATGAAAGTAGGAGTGAGATCCGAGTGTGCCGTGTGTTTGGGTGTCCTCTAGTAGGTTACAACTCGTAGATAGTATGATAGCAGGATGTTCTCTCCCGGGAATAGGCAGGCGTGTTGAAACAGGCGAAAATGGTTGACTGTAATATGAAACTCCATTAAGTATTTTTCTCTCTCACTGTTTTTTTTTTTTTTCCATTGAATAAATTTCGAGACTAATCAGAGAAACGGAACAGGGAGGGGAAAAGGGTTGGCTAATGTAGTGATATGAAATGAGGTGCTTAGAGGAAATGAAAGATCGTTAAAAGCCTTGGCCAGTACCCCGCCGCACGGCTGATGGCTTTTCGCCTGTTCATAAATGCATTTGCTCATTCCTACGGATTTTTTGGATCAATAGTTATCTTTGTAAAAGTCGATCCGATCTTTTGTTTTTAATATAACTAATCAAGTTATACAGTTGTGCCCGGGATTGAACCGGCTTCCCAAAGAAATGGCTGGGATTGGCTCGCGGCTAGTAGGCCACCGAATTGATTATGCCGGAGACCATGACTTGTTTTATATGCCAAATAATGCTAAATAGTCCTTTTTTTTTCCTTCCAATTTTATCCCTTATCGTTACTTTTTTTTTATATATTAATTATTCACGTCATCAAGATAAACTCGGAGAAAATAGTCTCATGATTTATGATTTTTTGTTTCTTTAAATTTTTATAACAAGCGAAAGCAACTCCCCCGCCCGACGCCATGTCATGCGAAGAGAAAGGGAAGCCGATGTCCGTCCCCAACATTTTTACTGCAATCAACTTGCTCCACGGCAACAATTAATTAGATTTTTTTTTTTTTATCTTAGGGAGGATTAAATTTATATAAAGGAGAAGAGGGACGGGGTGGTGAAAATCGAGTTTCCAACTACACTATTGGCCAACAAGGCACCACTTGAAATAATGTTCATAGTCATAATTAATTAGATTTTAATGCTAATAAATGTTTACATTTATCTTCTCTATATGAAAATGTACGGGCTTCGCTTTGGACTGTATGATTTGGATGATCTTTGAGGGTTCAGAGTGATTAGCTTCCAGTGTGGGCCAGATATGTACTGGGCCCAACTGGTACTTTTGGGGCTCATAGCAGCCCGCTGCTGGTTCGGTTGCAGCCCAATGTCTATGCCGCCTAATAAGTCCATCCCTAGAGTGAGAGCCCAAAAGGCACTCTAATGGTTATAATTTAAAATTTTTATTTTAAAAGTCGTGAGTTCAAATTTTGACATGAGAAAAAAAAGATTTATAAAAAAAAGGAGTTATTCGTATTATATAATTTATAACATAACAGACTTTCTAATAGACCACAGTGTACATCTCTGTCTGGTTTGTCACAGTCAGACAAATTGCGACTGAATTTCGATTTTGCTGACAAGAAGAAATTGCAGATATGGGTTTTTCGGGGTGGACGTATCTCATTCGTCCGACAAGTCGGTTGGAAATTACTAGCTCAGAACATCTTTGAACCCTTGGCCTGCCAATCCTTGTAACTTGTTGCAAACAACCACTCACGTTGCATGGACTTTTCTCCTTAATTTACTTCTTTCTTGCATCTCTTTGTTGTAATTGTTGGCATTTCGATTGACAAACCCTTTTCTTCTTTCTGTTGGCTGCTTCTATATTTGTATATTTTCTTTTTGTCTGTATTACAGAAAAATCAAAGTCAACACTGTACCATAGTACACAAAATGATAGTGATTTTATATAGGTGATTGTCCCTTCAATAATTCAGCACTGCTCATTGGGGGATCCACTCATGCTTGGTCATGCTGAAAAAGAAAAAATTTCTCTTGACAAAAGTTTTTGGATCTGCGACTGACAGTGCTTATGAATGATTGCACGGCAACGAGAAGGGGAAGAAAGGAAGTTTCACTCTGACAAGTGAAAGGTTTGGGCCATCTTATGGTCAATCAAAGCAAACAGCTCAGGCATGTGGTGCTGAAAATGCTGTGAATTGTCGTCATGTGGTTTTCTTGTGCTTTGTTCTTGTTTCTTTCATCTAATTATTTGATAAGTATCACTTGAATAGTTGCATAGAAAGGTTGAGTGGTCTTTGCTTCATATTTTAGAGATTAATGTCCCACTTCTTTAGACATTAATGTCCCACTTCACCGGGCCTTTTGTTAATCGGATTTTTAAAAAAAAATTGGGGAAAAAAACACGCCCTATGTACACTATAGAGCTGATCCTCTTCAAGTAAGGTCCCGATTCAGATAAAAAAAAAAAAAAACAGTTTCACATGATCAAATACTGCACCATTGCGAGCAGAGCACAAGTGTGAATTTAGGAATGTTCATTTTATTTAAAAGTAGCTCATATGTTCATAAACACATCACAAAGCTTCGTGTTTAGATGAAAGAAGAAAAATACTTATCACATAAATTTTATTATTATAGCTTCAGTTTCTTCTGCGGATTGCTCATAAGAGTTTTATCCCACGGTATGCTTAACTTAGTTGGCAGCAAGATTTTGGAGGAAGTTTGTCTACTCCCTCAAACATTTTTTTAGTCCAACTGAGTTGAGGAGGAGAGAGTTTTTTTACAAGTGAGATATATAATTCAAATCTCATATCTCATCCAAGTTTTAGGGGTCTAATCGCCTCGACAATGCGTTGTGTGCCAGTAACTTTCTTTTTAGCCTTCCATTCTTCATACATTGTGTTACGTGTCTCTTTTAAAAGCCTAAATTTTTTGACAGAACAGTTTCTTGACAAACTGGTTATAATTCCAACCGTATCTTGATCGAATCTCTGCTCCTGTTAACCCTAGGAGAACGATAAGGAAATCCTAACCCAATATTCTCGGCATAAGAGTAGGTTCTTTTCTGTTCAACAAGATCAATTCAGATTTCGCAGCACTCTTGCTAGTTGGAAGAAGTCCCAATCTTAAACTGTTAATTGGGCAATTCCTTGGCATTATTTTTACAGGTTGGAGTAGATAACTCATCAAACTTAAAGGTGCTGATAAAGGTCATCAGATAAGCTTGTTAAGGGAGAATATGAAATACATGATCTTAAAATTGATGATGAGAAGATAGGCACTTAGGCAGGAAGGGTAGCTGCAAAAAAGTTAAAATGGATTGTTGCAAAGATTAATACTTACTAGCCTCACTGGACCACAGATTCTGAAGTTCCTGTGGCGTGGTTGAATGAAGCAACCTTTGTGATTTTGTTTTTCTTTGAACGTATTAAGATTTAAAACTTTTATTTTAGATGTTTTTGAATTCTAATTTGAAAAAGGATTTGAGATTTATAAAAATAAGAAAAGTTATTTTATTATGTTTATTGTGAAACTCACGACAACGAGTCTCTTAATGAAAAAAAAAAAAAAGACAGACACGAGAATGTTTTCTGCTGAAGAAGAAAATTCATTGAAGGATAATTACTGCATGCATGTGTCAGAAAATTCACGGAAGGATGATTACTGCATGCATGTGGTGATGTTGATATATCATGAACCAAGCAATGGGTACAGATTGGTATGTCCTCCAAAAGATAAAACCAGCAAACCTTTTACTGCAGCAACATCTCCGAAAGGAGACTGAAAATTTGTGCCAATTTCTCTATTAGTACTTTGCCAAAAGAACTATACTAGTCAATATTTGTTCATACCCGTATGCGGAAATTTCATTATGGCGAATTCTTCGACGTGCTTCTTGCTGCTACAATTTAAAGATCGGTTATTACTGGAACTGAATATGGCGAAACAAAGGACACATGACAAAAATTGAGGTCCCAACTCAAAATTTCTAGCTGTATGCATTTGATACATAGCAGTTACCGAATCAGTTGTTATAGAAATAAAGACTTTGGATCAGGAAATACAACCAGAAGGTTAGTTGGACGGGATTGCCCCTTATCGCCGCCCCACCACGTGTTCTGACATCGCCGTTTCAAAGTTTTGTTGGAACATCCCTGTCACCGTTTGTGTGGCCTATCCCACCATTGTCATTTATAACCTTGAGGACGTAATCCAAATAAACTACAAAGAAAGGATAGGAAAAAAAAACAAAAAAAATCTGTATTGTGAAACTGAAGTTGCAAGGATTGTTTGGAGATTAAGTTTCCTGAATGACTGGTCACAGGATTAAGGAAATTGGCATCCACGTTAAGAGTACAGGTAAGAGCACACAGGTCAATCAAACGAAGCTGTTGGAAATGCAAGTGCCGTAAGAACATATTTGGAGAATCAACGTCGACGGGAATTTGAATCCGCCAATGTTATGGAGAAAAATTCCATTGGCAACTCACCCCTTAGCAAGAGTCGTTAACTTCAGAAAGCTAGTTAGAGAAGATTTTCTCGCAACTTTTTCTTTATGATTATAATAACAGACTAATAGTTTGTTGTAATTTTATAGTTTTTTTTTCTTAATTATCAATAATTATAATAAAAAAGATTATTAGTATTTAAATCATGTTTATTTTTTTACATCTTGCAACAATTTCTTTCAAAATAATGTACCAATGTCATCTTGAGAGATTTTTTCAGCTTATTTAGTCGCATCGACCAATCAGACTCACTATTTTGATAGACTCATCAAGAAAAATTACGCGCATTACATTGCAACATAAGCTTGACTATCCCATCAAAATTTTTTGAACACGCGCCAAAAAAAATTGCACTTACACTTGCCTACCTTAAAACCATTTAAAAACTGATCAACTCACCTCAAACTAACTAATTTAATTAACACAAACTTGCATTTGTCAAAATTGCAAAAATTTATATTGGTTACAGTTTTAAAATTCTAAAATCCATACAGGATGGATTGATTGCAGGTTGAGGGATTCTGAAATCTATCGAATCTGACCTGATTTGTCCCTTTTATTATATGAAACAAAAAAAAAAAAACTTATGGTTTAAAACCCAGCAAAGTCCTGTTCTGACCCTCAAAACCAAATCGTCGTTCCTCAAAACAAAATTATATTTACTTTTTTTTTTCTCTGCTACAACATGGACTTAGTGACTAGTGGTACTAGTTTGTTCAACATGATTTCATAAGAGTCTAGATTGCAGTGAGTGTGACTGACTATACACGGCGGAGAAATTGCTTACAGCGTGACTTTACAGTCAGTGGGTGCATTGTTTACGCGTTCATGCTGGAAGTTGTACGTCATAGATTTGGGATATAAAAAAGTCATTTTTGAATCAAATTTACTTGAAACTTTGCATCTAATTTCTAACGATTATGGTGCAGCTCATCCATTAGCAGATAGAAATTTTTCGTTTAATTTATTTGCAGCTAACATTTATAACACTTGCTTGCCTAAAGGATGAACTGTTATGTAAATGTGACTACAACTTGTAGCCAAAGGGCACATTTTCTTTGCATCTTTGATCCACTGTTTAATCTTGTTTAATTTCTTTGTGGCTTTATATTATTTAAATGGTCGTTTTGCCTGCTCTTTAATTCTTTCTTTTTGTTTATCCGTGAAAATTAATTCAATCCAATCTATTAGTAGTATATTAGATAAAATAATAAAATTGAATATAAATAAAAATTATCTAATTTAGTATCAATATATTAGATATAAATATATTTAAAACCATTCAATCTGGTCCACAAATACTCTAGCATACCCCACCAAAATTGTCTCTGCTCGTGGACCCCTTTTTCTCTCTCTCCATAAATAAATAAGGCAATAAACGTTCCAACTTCTTTCATTTCCCTCTTTCTGTTTGCTCTCTTTCTCTTAAGCGAATAGCTCAAAAGAAGAAAAGGAAGGAGATAATGCCAAACACAATGGGAAAGAACCTTCATCTCTGCTTCACAAAGATCAAACGTCCCGAACCAACTTCCACCAAGATATCCTCGGATGATCACAACCATCCATTCTTCATCAAAAAGCACAACTCTCTCTATGACGACCACTTTGACTCTGCCTCCAAATCGCTCTCTCAAACTTCCACTTCCTCTTCCATGTTCCCCTTCTCCTCCTCCTCCACTCCCTCCGACGGCCACGAACCTGAATTCTCCGCCGTCTTGGCCTCCCAACGCTTTTTCTTCTCCTCTCCTGGGCGTTCCAACTCCATCATTGATTCCACACTCGCCACTTCATCAAAATCGTCGACGGACACGCCGATGATGAGCATCAACGATAATGCAGCGGCGCCCTACTCTGAAAGTAGCACTACTACATCTACCAACCTGTCTTCTTTAGTTGATAGTTGTGAATCTCAATTCCCAGAATCACAGAACTCTCATCATCATCAGACGGTGGAAGACAGTAGTGGTACTATAGCGGTCCCCACATACTCGCCGGACCCTTACCTGGACTTCAGGCGATCCATGCAAGAGATGGTTGAGGCACGTGACTTGCTGGACGTCAAGGCCAATTGGGACTACTTGCACGAGCTTCTATTGTGTTATCTTGCACTCAATCCCAAGAGCATCCACAAGTTCATTGTTAGAGCCTTTGCAGATCTTCTTCTCAGTCTCTTGTCACCGGAGCCGGAGAATGCCGGTCGGATCCGGGAAAGTGGTCCTGAGATGTCGCGGCAGCGCATGTAATTATAATGATTAATGACCAAGATGGTCTTTCCAATTTTATGATTATCCTACCTTAATTGTTACATTACATCGAAATTAGGCAAAAATATATATGTCGGGCGTTGTTATAATATACAGAGTGTCCGTACATATCATGCGCATTTTGTTTTAAGAAATGTTTGAAAGTGAAATTGTAATTGTTATTTTTAAAACGGTAACTGATATTTTTAAAATTTAAATATAATAATTATTTTAAAAATATCAACATTCATTTCAAAATATCAACCACCATTTTAATCGAAATAAATTTTAAAACAAAAAACATCACTGCACCAACTTTTATTATTATAGGGCATATCCCACCTCAAGCCAACTTCAATATTTTCTGATTTGGATCCTCAATTCATAGTTAGTCACTTTTGAGATGGTTTGATGATAAACCAATCCGACAATTTTGCTTGTTTCAAGAATTTAGCGATATGCATGGACAATTGTGTTGGTTCAAGAATTAATTACCACTATAGGAAAGGAGCTGGTAATCTGATAACGATTTAACGTGCCTTTTCTAGTGATACGATTGTTCATTTTCAATTTATATCTCCCTTACCTTTAAAATAGACTCCCACAACTTTTTTTTTTTCTAATACATTGAAATTAACTCCCTCCAATGAATGAGGTCTAGTTCCCTAATACTTTTCAGGATTAAAAGTTTTAAATTTGTATTTCAGTCAAGTCAATTAACTCTTAAATAACGTTTTAATTCTGTCCACTATGTTGAGGGACTAATATACATCCTTAAAACTCCATTTCACGAGGGGGACACATTCAATCAATATCAGCATGAAGACAACTAATGGACCAACAAGTGGCCAAATTCAATCAATCTTAGAGTACTGTTTTAAGTTCTAATATAGTCACGACCGTGAGAATCTTGATTTTGTCCCTTTTTTCTCCCCAATCCACGTTTTTTTTGGCGACAGTTGGGAGAAGCCAGTAAGGATTCAGTAGAGATGCCTCTGACAATCACTTGTTTACGCAAAAAAAAATTGATTAATAACAGTTCAATTCGGGTTAATTTATTTATTTTTTTTTTTTTAATTCACAGAATCTGTGCGTGTAGCATTTGCGTCCATTGAAGTATCTATTGCACATGGCATGACCTTTTTTTTTTCTTCGTAGGGAAATTATGGTGGAACATTGAAATGATCTTAAATAAATTTAGGAGAAAGGTGTAAATCGTGATTTTTTTTGCCCAAATGTTTATTTGATCGAAATAAGAGTATAATTTTTTGAAATTATTTTGATATTTTTTACAACAAAAACAAAAGAAATACATTTTTTTAATTACAAAAAACATTATTATAATTTCAAAAAATCGCACGTTCGTTTGCATTGGATAAATATGTAGGGGAAAAAAAAAGGGCGCTAACTTAATAGTTCTAGTAGGCGAGTTGGGACTAGGAACAAGAAAGGCCCGGGTGACAACCCCACTATGTAGGCCGTCAAAGCCTGATGTAGCAACAAGTAACCATGACCCACTGAATCTGGTGCTTTGTTTTACTCCATGAGCCCATCAAAAAAGAAAAACCAATGATCCATTATCATTTACCAGGCATTAAAAGAGAATGACGTTTTTGACCAAAAAAAAAACAGAGAGCGAATGACGTTGAAAAATAATTCTGAGTTGTTTTTGTTGCAGCTATTCGATATATTGAAGGGCTTGCCGCCTTGATGTACTATCGATCCATTGGTAATAGATCATTGATTTTTGTGTTTTTTTTTTTTTTGGATGGAATCATGGAGTATCCGTTCCTTTTCATTCATTAAAATAAAAGAAAGTAGATTGACCTAAAAAAAGACAAAAAGAAAGCACCACGCGCTTGATGGCCGAGCCCAGATATCCAAACACACTGTCTATTGCATCAGGCGAAAAAAGCAGGCTTCGCCCGAATCGGCCTAAAAGAGCCTGAACATGCCGATTCACAACGGCCCTTATGATTTCAATACAAAATAAAAACGCGATAGACATAAAACCACCCAACCAGGGCCCGACTACCGATTAAGGTCATCTCTCCGCCTCATGTCCAATGGAAAGAGCGATTATTGTGTATTACCAGTCACCGCCATCTTCGGACCACCGAGGCAATCAAATTCGTGCAGTGCGTTTGGGAGGCAAGAATTGGGAGGAATTCCTTGGGGAAGGAAGGAATGAGGGATAGAATGAAGGGTGCATTGTTGTTTGTGGGAAGATTGAACAAATAAGAAAAAACAAAGTGGGCTCTAAATTTTTCCCATGGGCCAACCACAATCCAATCCCCCCCAAATTTGGGAGATTGGAAGAGAATACAATTAACCAAAAAGATAAAGACGAGGCACCGCGCAAAAATTTTTTTTTTTTGTTTAAATTACATTTTCATTCTTATTTTTATATTTTAATTTTCACTTTTTAAGAGTAAATTTAATATTATAATATATATATTATTTTATTTTCAGACTCATTTCTAAATAAAATATTTTTAATTTTCTTTTTTATATTACACTCAAATACCAAAAGGATAAAATACATTCATCTCTTCTAACATTCATTCCTCTCATATTCCTCTCCTTTTTTTTTTTTCCCAAACATGGGGTTAAAGTCAACATGCCAGTTCACGAAGAATTTGGTTTTATCATCAAGAGAATTTCTTTAATTGCTAACCAATTTCGAGAGGGAACGAGACCACTAGGTTGCCCAGATATTGCTGACTATAGCTGCCTGGATCAATCTGGGGCAACAGCTAAGTGGCTCCGTATAGAGAACTCGAAGCCCCATTTTAACCAAACAATGGGGAGGCTTCCACATCCAGGAAGCAGAGAAAAGTTGTAGTGCAATACCCACACAATATTTAACTAAATGCATCACATGGGCTAATCTGTTAATTTCCAGTGGTTCATGCTTCAGTTGACATTCGCTTTCAAAACACATTAGTTATCAGTGGAGAACTTAGAATACTAGTGATTTTGCATACAATCTGCTTAAAATAAAATATGGTAAATAATATGCAAGATGTAAAATCCAAACTCCAAAAGGTAACCACCCTCATGCGGACATTCTAAGCCAAAGTTTGTTTGCAAAAGAAAATAATGGCATGCAACAGACCAAAAATGGACTAGGAACGCACAAGAAGCTGGGGAGGAGCCAGATTAGCGCTTCTTGGACACACCAACAGTCTTTCCCCTACGACCAGTAGTCTTGGTGTGCTGCCCACGCACTCGAAGACCCCAGTAATGACGGAGACCACGGTGATTTCTGTAATACAATGATATGAAAAGCTCAAATATAAACCCAAAAAAAAGGTGTAAACACAAGAATTCACATATAATAACCGCAGAAGAAAACCTGATCTTCTTCAAGCGCTCAAGGTCATCTCTCAGCTTCATGTCCAATGCATTGGAGACAACCTGAGAGTATTTTCCATCCTTATAATCCTTCTGCCTGTTGAGAAACCAGTCTGGAATCTTGAATTGGCGAGGATTAGCGACAATCACCATAAGCTTGTCTAGCTCTTCAGCTGATAGCTCGCCAGCTCTACAATTAAATTCAGAGTCATAAGCCAATCGTCCATTTAATAAGCTTCAATTACATGAACGGCTACCACAAAATAGGAGATACATTATGAAAGAGCTATAGTAACAATCACATAGAACAGTAGCATGAACCACCGTATGAAAAACTAATATATACAAAGCTCAAGGTCAAAAAAAGAAAAAAAAGGATTTTCAGTTAGAACACCATTCATCAACATGTTAAACTCCCTTAGGAGATCATTAGACAGCACTATCATGCAAAACTAATAATTCTTACTCTAATTCCCAAACCTAAACGTTATAGTTAATCATAGAAGAAATAGATTTTATTAATTTATTTTCAGGATTCAATACTGGCATCAGAATTCATGTCCTTTTGATAAGTCGAAAAAGTTCAATTTCCTCTCACAAGCAAGACTTTCCCCACTAACCACTATTTTTTTAAAAATAGATATATATTTATCATCCACTACCTTAAAAACGCAAATTAAACACACAAATGAACACAAAAATCGAATTCTCCGAGCTCCAGACCACTATGCAGCTAACAATAATAAACGAAAAAAAAGAGGCCAGAGGCATGCGATAGAACACAAAACGAATCACAAATCCACAAATTGATCAAATTGAGATCGAGAGAGAGTTAGCACGAAAGAGAAACGTAGACGGAAAACGACCTCTTGTTCATGTCGACATCGGCCTTCTTGCAGACGATGTTGGCGAAACGGCGACCGATACCTTTGATGGAGGTTAGGGCGAACATTATCTTCTGTTTACCGTCGACGTTCGTGTTCAGCACACGAAGAATGTGTTGAAAATCTTCATTTGCAACCAACGACTGTCCAATCCAAATCAACAAAAACCATTAATCAATTGCACACAAAAAAGATACAGAGAGGGGGAGAGAGAGAAAGAGAGGTTTCGTTTTCTCACCATGGCTAGGGTTTGAGATGTTGAGCAGTTGCTTCGCTCTGCGGCGCCTGACTTCAAGGGTGTACAGAGACAAGAAATGGCAAAGCCCCAAAACCCTAGGTGATGGCCTCTCAGGGTGCACGTGTTTGTTATGTATACACCTTTGTGAGAATTGATAATTGCATTCACACCCTGCTTCTCTTTTGATATTTCATATTTTAGTCCTAAGTTAAAACTATTCATCCGTTTACCCAATATTATTAGAATTGAGTCCATTATTAAACTAAAAATATTAATAGCTTAAAATATAGCTGATTAAATCAATATCTGAATTGATATTTAATAAGATGTATATATATATATATATATATTAAAAAAATAATATTTGTAAATAATAATTAAATATTAATTTTTTTAATTTAAAGACTAAATTAAAATTTTTAATTAAATTTAAAATTTAAATTATAATTTAAATAATACTTTGAGTTAAATTATAATTTAAGAATTATTCAGATTAGTTTGGATTTCTCCAACCGGTTCAATTTTCACTGATTTTAACCAGTTTTGACAGATTTTTGACCGATCTGAATTTTTTTGAAAAAATAACCTCAATCGTACCGGACTCTTTGTCAATTACCGGTTAAACTGGTTTGACCGATCGGTCTGGTCTAATTTTGACAACAATGCGTTCACCCACTATTATTATTATATTATAATTTTATGAAGTCGATATATATATATGGGAACTTTTTACACCTGATTTTTTTTTTTCTTTTTTTTTTCAATAGTGCCAAGAATTTGATAAGTAAAATACTAAAAAGAAGTGGCAGGTCGTTTTTTCTTTTTTATGTTTTGAAATTTTGTTAAATGACTTAGTATAACTTCTGAACGTTGTCAATCAAGAGTTACTAAATAACACAAGAATAATTTATACTTTTAAATTATTAATCACAGTTTTTGTATTCAAAATTTCCATAAATATTATTTGCATACTAGACAGAATAAAATGCATGGTATTTATTTTCATAAAAAATACTGCAATTAAAAATTATTTACACAATGCCAAAAAATTTAATTATTACAAGATGTAAATGGTAACTTGTAAGGATTTTTTTTGGTCTCCATTTTGTTTTTGGTACATGAGATTTCCCATTTTAAACGCCAAATCGCGAGGACTTTTGTTTTAGTGTAAGGGCCATTTCACAAAAAGAGAAATAATTACAGTTTTAGGTTCTATTTCTAAGCAAAAAGAAAGTACGAGATTTATAAGAATGAGAAAAGATAATTTTATTGTGTAACACATTACCTAATAATAAACCTCTTCATAAATTAAATGAAAATAATAATAATAATTACCATCATAATTCAGAAGTAAATTGCTTTATTTACAGATAGGCTCAGCTGCACAGGGCACAAGGGAGGCCCAAACGTCTGATTAGTAAAGGGGGTCCGAAATTCAGACCCTCAATTGTTCCCATACCTCTCGATTCTCTACTGACCAAAGGGGATTACGCTTAACGAGATACAATATTAACTAAATCTGGCCTCTAAATCTGCACTAACAGACAAAAGAAAATTCCAAAACTCAGCAAGACGATCCTGATTAAAATGACAAGCTACCAAAGAACTAGCTGTAGCTTTCACCGAACAAAAATTCAGCACTGTCTTGCTGTACCAGATTTCCTAATCAGCATCAAGATAACAAAGCCAAGCTCCACTTTGGAGCACTGCCACTCCAATATACCTACTACTAGCCACAAATATGCCACCTTTTCAATTGCCTCACAACAGTTGATAAAAATCAATTAGCCTGGTTTGACAACACAATCACCTCAGGAGCACTGCTCGAACTACCACCACCCGAGGCACAATGAAGCGTGATGCCTGCAGCCGAGCTCGACCCTGTATGATATACTGCAGGAGTTTTGCTTTCCATCTCAGAAATGCTGTGCCAATTCAGTTGCAAAACTGATTGTTGCGTTGCATTATCAGTTGGTGGATTTATAGAACCAGAAGCAGCAATTTGACGTTCATTAACCTGCTCAGTTTGCTCATTAACGCGAAACAGAGAATCGGTAGAATTCATGGTGTTTGAGTTTCTGCCATCCATATTATTAGGACCCACCCCCACCTGATTATCACAACTTGTATCGGTATGGCGTCTGGCCAAATGAGCATTCTCCTCTGTAATTTCTGATCCATCATCCAGGCAGCCATGACAAGGAAGTGAACCAGATTCAACAGCAACAGATTCATCATTTGTCTTGTCAGCCACAGGTGCCCTAATGACAATGGAACCTGTAAGATCATTTCCACTCAAGCATCTCTCATTGAAATTATTTACCGTCCCATCCATAGTGTAATCATCTTTCAGTTTAGTGGTCTTCAAACCTAGAAGGACATAAATAGCAGAAAGACATTTGAGCAAGATGAAAATGAAACCCTGACTGTTGCATAGGTGCATCTTAAATACCTTCCACTTCAATTACACTTTGTTCGGTAAATTGGTGCCCCACCAATGGTTTGTGCAGCATATCAACACCAGGGAATACCACCATGTTGATGTTCCTGATTTTTTGCTTGTTCAATCCTTCTACGGGCTTGAAACCAAAAACAGAGGTCCATGTTTCCCTCAACTCTGAAATTGCAGGTATGACCAACTTCTCAATACTTAGTGAGGAGAGAGCCTGGTGATAGTTCCAGAAACAGAAAAAAAAAATATCACAGATGAAATCAGTGAGCTTGGAGGACACCAAAAAAATAAAAGTGTTTAAATGAAAAAGTAAAGACTCAATAAAAACCATGGATGAAAACATGGCACTACAAACAGAAGCATAATTACTTAGAAGTCCAATAAGTTCAATCCTCAAAAGCGTAAACATTTAACCCAACAAGGGTTTTCATCTCCAAAAGCGATCAGAGTTATGCCTAGGCATATGTCTTGGCAAAAGTTTAAGGTTCAAATACCTATTTCAAGGAAAGACAAACCCATCACTGGTGAAGACATTGGGTAAAACATCAACAAAACAATACAGCTATTTTTCACCCTTTCTCTAAATTTCCTTTCCTGTTCCCAACAAAATTTCACATAGATCGGCCCAATGCATAGGCAACATACTTTGTAACAAATGAATAGCAAGATTTTTCCCACTCATCACATCACATGTGCATGGGAATACAAGAAGGAAGAGACATTGATACCAAAAGTACCTTTTCAATTGCACCGAGAAGTCGACGACACATTCCTTGACGCCTATACAGGTGGCGAGTAGCAATGAATGGCATCTCTGCTAGATGGTTTCCATGAATCCTATTTGGGAGAGCATTTAATCACTATCTCATAAAATAATAAATTTTGTTTGAAAACATTTTACACATGCATGCATGACACAGCTAGAATACTCAAATTCCAAAAGCGAGAACAAAATGTACTTTTCAAATTCTCAAGCACTTGATTCGTGATAATTTCATGGAGAACTGAATTAGAGGCTTCAGTTTTAATAACTTGTTGCCTTAAATTTCAATACAACTAATCGATTCATATACTGAGAAACATAATATTATCATTATTTTCTCTTTTTAAAAACAATTGAAGAAAATTTTCTTTTAGCGAATTCCATTTGAGATCTACACTTTAAATTCTAGGAGAACACTCATCTATATCTAGGTTTTAGTTTTGTTTAAAAAAAAAAAAACAAACAAAAAGAAAACAAAATAATAATAAATACATGAACCGGACTCACAAATAATTTTTCCTAATGTCTTTGAGAAAAATAGTAAATAAAACAAAACTTTGTGTTGATTCTAAGAAAGGCTGCCCTTTCGGATTCTTTTCTAAAAAATATTTTCGCACATATAGACAAGGGATTAATTAAGGATTAATCCTTGAGATATTTCAAAAAGCAGCCAGTGCATATTAAGCAAAAAGGTACAAAAACATACCTAATGGATGCAGCAGAGATTATTTCATCCCCCCTTTCCAGGATTGCAGTTAAAAATCCACCATAATTCAGTCGATTAAAGTTTGACCTGAAAAAATTTGAAGTAACAGTTTAATAAAGATATATTTTTTAAATGTCCCTTATATGTTCCTTTCCTTGGGATGCACTGTGTAATCAATCGCCAAATATGTATGCACGGTAAAATGCATGTGGCAGACATGACCAAGCAAAGGGCTGATTGCCAGGAAGCCGTCCCTTCCCTTTGTATGTGCATGTGATCCTGACACCAACAACTCCAGATTCAAAGCCTTCTCTCATGTGCAAACATCAAAGCACACTGATAGGCAAAGACTAGGTGACAACCAGATATTGATTGGGGTGTCGGCGGGATACAGGTCACATAATGACTGGCATAAATGTTGAGCATAATATATTTGATACTGAAAAGCAGCTAAATATGCACAGAAACACGCATGTATCTATGCAAACAGAGTTTTCAGAGAGAGGATCAAGTAATCAAAGCATGCTTACCCAAGATTGTAGACAATATTACGAATCAAATTGACCCCACTTTTATAGTGGACCATCGGCAAAAAGCACTCGTCCATGATAGTTGATGCAACAGCTACCTTAGAATTGCATTCAACCTTCCTAGGCATTTCAGAGAGAGAAATATCCGAGCCAATATCAAATCGACGAACAAGGGACCACGAAAATCCTTCTTCCAGTTCATGTTTTACCCCAAGAAGCATCTGCAGTCTGTCATATATCTGACCAAAAAATAGTTTAGGCATGTTGAATGATGCACGTGCATATAATACACCAATAGATTTCCAAAGCGCATAAATGGACATTTTTGAACATTTACAAAGGAAATAAATAAAGAAATATATAAATAAGACGGAATTGGAAGGAAGAAGGAGCAACATAACAATAATCGATGAACAATACCTCTTGGCATTTCTTCCCACAGAAGGAGGGACCATAAGGGTCGTGGTCTATAACATCACTTGACTGGAAGCAGTGCTGGTGATCTACAGCAAAAGAAATTGATTAATGTTGATCGGTCTGTTAATACTATTTTAAGAAAAGGAAAGATAACAACAGTTCAAAACAAGGGCACTACAAAGATAAGCATCGTACATTTCTCCTCACACAAATTACACGTAAGTAATGGAGGTACGTCAGCAACACCGTCACCATTTCCTTGACTTGTATTTCCACTCACAATCCCACAGAATTTGCATGAACAATATATGCAGTGCCAGATGCCTGAAGGGAAATTCTGTCATATAATGAAAGAATAGATTACACATACAATAGGATTACAACAAAAATAAAATAATTCTAAAAAAGTTAAGCCAAATCGATGATCTCATAGTCATTGCAGCAGCTTTATTTTAATTGTTGCACCTTCCATAGATGGAGAGGTCCATCATGGTATGTTTCCAGTAGTTAACTTTCGACAAACCCACTTTAGTAGCTAAGAGCCACAATCAGAAACAAAAGCACCGGCCTGGATGGATCTGATATATTGACCAGAATAGAAGATTGGACCAAGTAGAGGCCAATCCTTAGACCCTCCACCTCTTTTGCTGATGAGGGATTTCAAAGAGAAACTTTTCAGTTCTACTCCCTCAACACCCCTCCCCCCCCCCCCCCCCCCAAACCCAAAAAAAAAAAGAAAAAAGATACAGAATTTACAAGAACGAAAATGACAAAGCTGATGAAAGAACTGCAACATTGAACACATACTTCTATCTGTAGGCAGCCTTGATGAAATGTTGATGGGCAACCATCACAACAAATTAGGTCCCCACCTTCCCCACAGATCCCACATGTATCATCACTTGGATCTTTGCCATCAGTATCAACAAAATAGAACCCTTGACGAGCTGATTTATCTTGCTTGTGCCATGTCTCTAGCAGGCATTGTAAGAGTGAAGGTCCGGTCTCCAAATATAGGTTTTCCAGAGGCTGATAGGATTTGATGCCTGCATGGGTCTCAACTTCCTGAACCGTAAAAGTTTCATTGCAGCAGTCACACTTTATACCATCCATTGTAACTCTACCCTCAAATTCTGCCTGTGTCTTCTGGCACGTCAAATACTGGACCTTGCTAGCTGGTGGCATTGTACCCAAGTCAATCATCCAAGTAAGTACAGTCCGCTTCCCATCATATAGAACGTAGCCATCAGTGTCAGATTCAGCACTGTCCTTATGGTTGCGAACCATCAAAGCAAATTTCTTTCTTTCATGTGTTTCCAATCGCCGGCGAGCCCGGACCGAAACTGTTGTTCTCTTGTCTGATACAAAAGTTGCATCGCCGTATTTAAGTTTTTTTCTCCCTTTCAAAAGCTTAGTGCCAGGATATACCACCGTATTGGGCTTTCTTTTCTGCACTTTTTGTTTCCACTTTTTCTTCTTAGTAACTCTTTCGGCTGTTTTCTGACCATTCTCTTCTGGCTTCCATTTCTTTTTCTTTTTGTTTTTATCACATCTTTCCTTACTGACAACTCTTGTTAGGATACCAAGTTCCTCATCCGGTAGTGGAGTAAATTTGAAACCAGCTTTACAAGT
The DNA here is from genome assembly GCA_037832335.1 of Carallia pectinifolia. NCBI lineage: Eukaryota > Viridiplantae > Streptophyta > Magnoliopsida > Malpighiales > Rhizophoraceae > Carallia > Carallia pectinifolia. The sequence continues at coordinate 7,260,612 of CM075451.1, forward strand.
CTCTGAATTACAACCACCATCTTCATAATGCTCCTTAAGCACTCTGTAAGCCAACGTGACTGACCAGTGGGTTCTTCCTTCAGGATTAACATACACAGCATCACTATAGTTTCTACCATTCCTCGGCCGATATTCAATTGTCCAGCCTGCACCCAGAAGCAGTTCCACAATTTTATCCCTCACTGCCTGTTTCTCAGAGTTACCGTGTCCCATTTCTCTGGCTTTCTGTTCTGTTTTTGATCCTTCATTTTCTTCATTATTAAGATTTTTTGCCTTATTTTCCATCAACATACTCAGTTTAGATTTACTCCAAACAAGATTTCCCGAAAGGACATTTCCCACACTGCCATTCGCATTATGCTGTGAGCTTGTCCCCCTCTTGTTTTGCCCCAAGCCCCGAAACACCTTATCAGTGTTCACTTTAGGCGGTCTTCCACGCTTACGCTTGGTCAATGTTCCATTAGATTCACCAGTTTCTTTGATAAATCCATCACTCTCTCCCTTTTCCAACTTAAATCCATTCTCCCAGGACCCACCACTCTTCAGAGCCTTTGGAGGTCTGCCACGTTTGCGCTCTATCTTTCTGCTAGCTTTATCATTTGACTGACCACATCCTCCATGAGCAAACTCGTCACTCTGTTCTTTTTTCACCTCAACCCCTTCCTGCTGATGCCCACCACTCTCCCAATCCTTGGGGCGTTGCTCCAACTCACCTGCTGATTTTTGACCCGCCTTATCATCTAACTGATCAGCCTCTTGACGAATAGATTGATCACTGTCTTGCTTTTGCATCTCAAAATTTCTGTGCTCACAGTCATTGCTCTCCTGATCTTTGAGGGGACTCTTGGGCTCATTATTTAATTTTTCCATCACGTCATTGTCTGCCTGATCACTGCCTTTCCTCTCAGAATGGTTACTCTCTTCCCTTTCCATCTTCAACCTTTTCTTCTCGTATCCATCATTTTCTCTGGTCCTTTTCCCAACACTAGCACCTATGCTCTGTACCCTACTTTCTTGCATCTTATCCACAACTTTCATCACAGTCCTCGACCGTAGGACCCTACAAACAATCTGCATTTTACCATCGACAACTTCCTCATTCGTCATCTTCTTTTCAACATTCCTTGTTTTACTAGCACCTTCAACAACCTTACCTTCACCAATATCAGTTTCCCCACTGTGTTGTTCATCTTCTGCATCATCTCTCTGGCCCACTTCCATTGAATCATCACCGAATGCAGAGACCAAAGCCTCATCTTTGGTCCCTGAACCGACAACTTTCGGGCTCTTCTCCGCATCCAAATCAGGGCTTGTTTGTATTGCACCATCTATTCCTTCGTTAGCTTTGGTGTAGCTCACAGCAGCCTCAACTTCCTCACTCCTCCAGCACAATTTGCCACTGGATCGCAAGCCCTCCCTCATCTCTAGCAAAACCCACGCGAACTACCTCATTCCAAGAAAACCAAAAAAAAGAGTTCAGTCTTCAGTTATCATTTTCATTACAATTCCCACTAAAGAAAATTAGCGGATCAGTGATCGAGTTGAGCTCGATCTGACAAGATTTCAAATTAAAACAAACAAGAAAATAAATAAATAAAATAAGTAACTAAAGCGAGTAACAAAAATTTAATTACAAGCGATGCGAAGAAATCGTATGAGCACAGGGGAATAAAAGGAAAAACAGTAAATTTTACTAATCTATGGGACCAAAAAAAAAAAAAAAAAAAACAAGAACAAAAAGAAGCTTACGAGTGCAGCAGACAGAACAATGTCCTAAGACTATGATCACGCGGCGTCATACGCGCGTATCCAGAGCTCCGCCTTCACTTGCAGGATTCGACTTCTCGGAGGTTTTGGCAGCCAAATGAACAGGTTCTGAAAGAGACAGAGAAGAGGAAGATGAAGAACTGGATTGGGGATTTTAAGGTTTTTTTTTTTGTGTTTGTGTGTTTTTCTGTTTTTTTTAAGGCTTTCGGGGGAGGCTTGGGTTTAACGTTATTTACGGTTTTATCAGATTGCTACTCGAATTTTTTGTCCAGCGGAAAATAGACTGCGTATGGTAGAGTAGGGCGGGATGGTCTTTTCGCATTGGCCTTTCCCTCCATGGCTCCAAAATTAAAAATCAAAAACAATCTTTAAAATTTTTTTTTCATTTAATTAAGAGAAATAGAGATATTAATTTACCATTACAAAATTCGGTTAAGGTCCAAGGGAATTGGTTCAGATGTCGTGTCTTGGGTGGTAAGAACTCAAAACCGAAAAGAGAACCCAAAAGAAAGAGAAAAAAGAAAAAGGAAAGGAAATGTTCCACCAACAGAATCCTCCAAACACTTGAAGCCTGTTCCTGTTGAAGGTTGAGCCCGAATAGCTCTTACAGTACTTTCAATTAATTATAATGAACTCAATTTTATAAATTTTAAAAAAATACTGCACACAATAACTGAAAAATACACTCTTCAATTAAGTCTCTAGACAAATAATCAACGAAGGTGTCACATTTTTATTTTTTATGCCACATCTATTCGTAATCTAATACTAAAATTATATTAAATAAAGGCTTAACTAATTTATTTTTTTTTGTATATAGGTGCTAACCCGTGCCTCTTAACGTTATTGTGCGTCGAGAAATTTTGGTTGCGTCTTTCTCTACCAATTGTCGATTATGTGCAGTTTTGCTATGCTTTTGTGCCGTCAGGTGCTCCTTAAGGGGGGCTTTGTTCTGGTCGTCTGGTTTGTTTAACCTCGTGGTGCAGCTTAGGTGGATTTTGGTGCCTTGGGTTGCTGTAGTGGGTCTGTTTTTTTTGTGTTTTCTGTTTTGTATGCTGCCGGGTCCTCTGCCCCTTCACTTAGCTTCGATTAGGGGCAGAGGTGGGGGACTTCCCTCTTTTTGGATCCAGCCAACTTTTGTACAATCTCCGTTTTGGATGCCGAAGCCCTTGCTGTGAGTGTTGGGGGTTGGAGGTGGAGCTACCGCCGAGCTCCCTATGATAGCCAATCGGGTGTAACAAGGGCTGTTCAAAAATTAATCAACCCGACCCAATTCGATCAATCTAATTCAAACTAATCCGAACCTGCTAAAACTGCCGAAATTAGGATTGGTTGCGGTTTCAAAATTTTACAACTCACTAAGAGCGGATTGGATGCGGATTGGGGGGGTTCAATCCGCCCAATCCGATCTAATCCGCCCATACACACACACACATATATAATTGATATTGTGAATTAAATTTATCGATAGCTATCGAATTAATACCAAATAATCATATTTCATATAATCTTACAAATCAATAAAATTTAAAATAAAAAATTATTTTATTACTCTCATATTATCATCATGTTCTCCAATTGTTACCACGTAATTTTATTTTAAAAAATAAGAAAAAATCGGAGTATCTCTATCTTCCTATTTTTTGGCAGCACAAGTGAGACATTGGACACTATAAAAAAGAGAGAGAGATGCTACCTTATTTGCCAAGTGGAAGTACAAATAATGATCTTTTCTGTTTGATAATTTGTATTTTTACCAAGTAAAATTAATCTAATATAATCTTTTAGTGAATTTTAATCAATTCTCATAAATATTTAAAATTGTGAATGGATATGATATATACATTATAATAATAAAGTTAATAAGAATAAGTAAAAACATTGATGATTGATGATATGTATAAATTGAAAAAAATTATAATATTTTTTTATTATGCTAACCCGTCCAAACCGATCCAATCTAACCCGCCGTTTGACGGATTGAATTGGATGGATTGAGTTGTATGACGGATTGAGTGCGGATGAAAAATTATCCAACCCGTTGACGGCGGATTGGATACGGATATACCCCCAAGTCGACTCAATCCGACCCGTAAACACCCCCAGGTACAGCTAGTTTGGGCTTTTTCACAACAGCGTTGAGAAGTTGGAGGCCAATCACTCAGCTGTAGCCTTCCTTGTGCCGGAGCCCCTCCTCTTCACTGGTTGGGGGCCGCTTTCTAGGTTGGTGTTTGGTGGGGTAACCCTAATTGTTTGTTGCTTGAATGGGCTTATGGGCCTGTTGGGCTATTCATGTCTCTGAGTTTCCTACACTTTGAATATGAATCTTTTTTTGGGGTTATGTACAATTTTATATATGAGTTAGAGTTATTAAGTCTGCTTTACTGCACGTCTTATATATTCTCTCTATATTAATATAATTTGCTTTCATGTTAAAAAAAAAAACTAATTTAAAATTTTTTTGAATGCTGAAGACAAATCTAACTTGGATTAACTTCAGTGGTTTCCACTTTCCCCAAGCATTCTAGTTGCACTTCTACAAATGAATTGTTAGATTTATCCATTGGCTAAGCCCCGCTAGTCCTACCCAGACCAAGGACCTTGTCATTTTTTGAAGATGGATTGAACAAATCAAAGTATTAATTCCCTGAATTATGTGAGCGAGGAAACGATGTCAATTTCATGATATTAAAAAATAAGACCCTTTTTCCCACTTTTGTCTAAATGAGGTTTTGCCGATGTTTCTTCAATCATGAGGCGATGGAAGAACGAGGTCATCCGCTACAGGTTAATTTGTTGCCGCTCTACGTCTGCGCTTCTGCTCAACGATGGGCCTTGTTTTAAAAGGAGTCGCGTTCCCTCTGTTCGGGTGTGTGTCCCCGAAGTTTTCCCGCGGATGAAAACCTCATCAAAAATTGAGCATTACCAATTTGAAAAAGGTTCGTAGATAAACTTTTTGTTCACATGATTTGAACAATATGATAGAGCAAAGTTTTCAAATTTATGTTTTTAGCCCTTTTTTTGTTTTTTCATGATTTTGGATAATTATTATAAATTTGAAATTTATTCGTTTAAGTTATTTGTCTAATTCGTTTATCCGTAAAATTAAACTCTTACTAATTTTGGTAATTTATATTTTTTTTTTTGCGCAAACCGCCAAATCCCAATGCCAAACATATTCATTCGGAATTCTCAAAAGCCCAAATAAGGCCGGAATTCCAAAATCAAAAAAGGAAGCAATAATTGCATTAAAAGACAATATCCTACCTCGTACACAATCAAGCCAAGAACCAAGGATGTGAATCTCAGCTGCAAGTGATGCTGTGTACTCTTTCTCTATGCACAATTGATTTGTTAGCACATAATAACGAAATTTATTAATTTGTACAAACAAAACCCAGAATATTTTATGTATGCATAATGCTGCCAAGCCAATATACTTGTGTACATACAAAGTCCTGATACATTTACATATTAAACAGCAAGCCAGCCGTAATTAACTCTTACTCAGCAAGCATTAATTCGCCTTCCATACGGTCATTATCTGAGTAGTATGATCGTGGCACCCGTACTGCCGATCTTTCTTCACATTATTGTTCCCATTCCCATCTAGCCAAACTGAGCTACATGGTCTGTGCCATATGTTACACATTTTGTACAAGAGAGAACCTCATCAGTTTGATGCCAAAGAAGGCGGATGCGACTCCACCAGTATTGACCAGAGGACTTGCACGTCTTCACACGGGCAAGACTTTACATCCTTATAGAGAATATAGATACCTTTGCCTGCAAAAGTTAAATCAGTCGTTCTGTTAACAACATTTTCCACATTGAAATTGGATAGTGGGATTTCACCAAAAGAATGAAAGTTTCCAGGTTGCGACAAAAAGCATCGTAATTAACAGGGAAAAAAAAAAGTAGAGCAAAAGAAGGCAGGATACACAATTGGTAATATGTGAGCTTGCAAAGAGAGGGAGATAGTATGAAATTACGCTTTCTGTGGCTAGAGTTTAGACGATTCCAAATCTTCTTCAATGGAGAGACTAGAGAATGGAGCCAACTCATTCCGGAAAAGTGGGTTGGTGAAAAGGTTGGCAGGAATAAGAGAGACGGGGTTAAAATTTTATAAATTTTGCTCAGGCGAATGTCACTTAAGCGTTACTGTACCTTTGCGTCCGTTTCAATTACCTTTCAGGACAATCATGTAAGAAGACATGTCCTATTTGGTGCCCTGTCCATGTCACACTAACATTACTATCACTTGCTCGGGGAGCTAAACCCAAAGGCGAAACAATAACTTTCACAATTATCTTCGTCTTTTTCATGCTTTCACATTTGGTTATCCTAATTAATGCCTCAACTTTTACAAGTTTCACTTGTTTCTCAACCCAAGAGTTCATTTTCAATCACTCAGTCTTGACTCCCAGTTGTGGGATTTCTTCTTTGCTTCGCCTGTCCCAGCCCGAGTGTCCAGTGAGCTACTGTGCAGCTTACCCTGAAAAGTCAATCAACTGCCACAAGTTTTGTTAATTTCTTCGCTTATTTCAACTTTTTTTTGGTGGGGAAATTAGTCGTACAAGTTAACTAAAAGGAACTTTATCTTGAAGGCTGCCTCCGTTGGTTCAATATGCAAATCATATTGATAAATAGTTTACTTGTGTTCTTCCCCTAAAACTCAAAACAGTGGGATTAGACCTTAAATTTTGATTAATCTGCTGTAATCAATCTAATTGAGGATGCTGGCGCGCGAGTCAAACATTTTCAGGTCATCAGCAGCCAATTATGGTTGGTTTAAATTGTGAGATTTGGACGAGAAAAAAAAAGTGAAAAAGAAAATTATAAAAAAAATTATGACAAAATAATGAGAAAGTAAAATTTTATATTTGAATTATATAATTATAAAAAAATATATGAATAAAATTACGAAAATATTCAGTGAATTAAAATTAATAAAATAAGATTAAGTTATTTTAACTATTATACTTTAATTTTTTTGTATTTTTCTTTTTTAGCCACAAATGGAATTTAATAGTGAAAAGACGTTGTACAGTCTCTACTTTTCTTATATAGCACTTCGTTTCTCACGTTTTTTTCACGATTTGCCAAATAGTGGAAAGTTTACAGAGATTCGAAATTTTCCTTCTTATTGGTTTCCAACGCTAAAATGAACAGTGTTAAAGACCATCTGTTGCTGCAAATGCAAGACATTCATCAGTTTTGGGCCTTCTGGCTAACAATTTAAGTCATTTGAAACTTAAGATCGAGCCTTGTACTCCCCCAAATTGAAAGACATTGGCCTATGACAATCGTTTGGAAATGAAGCTAAACCGAACGTACAGATGAGTACTTGTTAACTCATTTTTTATAGTTTAGCACAAACATTAATTTATCTCTCATAATGTCAAGAAAGTGGGCATAGACAAATATGTTCTTTGAGCTCACATGAGAGAGGCTTTTTTTTTTTCTTTGTTAGAATTGGTAGTTCAGTGATTAAAAAAAATAATAGAGTAAAATATAAATTTAAAATTTAAATTCTAAACTTACGGGTTAAAGACACGATTAGCAAACTGTCCCACCAATTGATGTCTAGAGAAGTGACGGAGAATCACGACGAAAATTAGAAAGGGGCAGCCCACAGCGTTTTGATGGCGCCTTCTGCTTTAATCGTGAGAATCGGCATATCTAAAACAGGTCAACTTTTGGGGTATCTAGGCCTAAAAGGCCAGGGCCTATCCTGGATTACGTCCATAGATTCAGCTTTTTGGGAAATTTCAGCTCTTTTTTTCGTTCTTTTTTCTTTCGAGTTAGGGTAATCCACTTCTGTCTATGTGCGTTAATATTGTTATTATTATTATTATTATTATTATTATTATTATTATTTTGTTTTTTGAGAAGGTCTACATACGTTATTGATTTTAAGCAATTCTTTGAGCGAATGTCTGCATGACTGACTCTTCTTTAGTTTTAAGATTTTTTTACTAGACTCTTAATATTTGATATTATTTTAATAATTAATTTGAGATTTTTATATTTGTAAGTATATAAGTGAAAGTCGAGAAAGAGGGTTTCTCTAAATATTATGTAGACTTCTCATAAATTTTTAAATTAAAAATAACAATAAAATATTTTATAATTATAAAAAATTTTACTACAATCAAAATTATAATTCTATAAATCAATTAATATAAATTTAATTATAATCAAATAAAAATTTTATTAATTTATATATTCCTACTTAGAATTTAATCTCTATAACTATAAAATTTTTTACTTTTATTATTGTATTCCTTTTATCTGCTGGTCTATTCTAAAAGGAAAACAAAACAATTTCTTTAATCAACGCTCTTATTAACATCCATTAATCTCGCCTTTCAATTCATCGACGCTCATTGCATACATTATTCGCACTCCCTCCTCTTTCATCGATGCTCACTGCCTCCATTAATCACTCTGTTCTTTGCCCAGATTTGATCAGGGACGAGCATCCAATTTTATGTCATTGGAATTGTTTTCCTTTATTTGCCTACATAATCCCTGAATTGTTGTTTGCTGTTTTATAGAAAAAAATGTTAATGTACTAAATTTTGATATTTTAATTTGTGTCCTAATTGAAACAAGATTGATAATTTTTTAAATAGAAATTAACAATTATTATTTTTACATTTCAAAAATTGTTAGTCTTATTTTAAAATTATCAATCTTAATTTCAATTAGAATATTAATGAGAACACCAAAATTTATAATATGTATTGGTGCTTTTTTTTTTCATAATACCCAAAAGCATTGATATATAATGAACCGAAAACTAAAAAAGAAAAATTCATCTTCAAGACGAAATTGGATAGAGTGTACAAAAGGGAAATAGAACAATTTGCATTCAATTGAAAAGGAAGAGGGCAAAAAAATATACACGGGACCAGAATTCTTAATATCCATAAACAAATTAAGGGAAGGAAACTCGACATAGTTGAGAGATTCTTCTTGTTTAAGATGTCTAATATATACGACCGTATAATTTGCGTAATCTTTCTTTATGTCTGGCACTTGCTGCAACTCCTTCAATTCTTACCCAAGAGGTGGAGTCCGTAGGTGAGTTTTTCAATTCTTTGCTGGCTATTTCAATTTCAATGGATGTGACATATATGTTAATGACAAATTTAACTATCATCCCGTCTACTTCGTCCACGGAGCCTTCAATGAAAAGATACCGATTTGGATCTTAATTTTATTTTGAGTAGTCATAGTCTGGCTAACAGTGAGAATCTGGCATATCTCAAACAGGTCAACTTTTAGGCTATCTCGGCCTATTGGGCCAGGGCCTACACTGGATTACCTTACGTCCATACATTGAGCTTTTTTGCTGTGTTTGGTACCAGCAACAACAGAAACTAGTGGGAATGAAAATTACAGTTTTTAATGTATTTTTTGGTGTTTGGCTGCACATTGAAAAATCAGTTGAAAAGCAACATCATATAGCTGTCCTATAGGTGTCAGAATTAAGTTAAAAAAATTTCCAAAACACATAATTAAAATGACTAAAATAATCTTAATTCTATATCTTTCAATCACCAAATAATTATATTTAGTGATATTTTTCATATTTTCAATCATACACATTCTTTCTTATTATTTTTTTATACAATCTATATATAAAATTTTACTTTTTAATTATTTTCTTATAATTTTTTTAATAATTTTCTTTCTCACTAAAATCTCACCATTCAAATAAAAGGTTTGGAAATTTCAGCTCTATTTTTTGTGTTTTTTTTTTCCGATTAGGGCATCTTTTATCTATTGTATGCGTATTGACTTTAAGCAATTCTTTTGGTCTTGGACCAAAGCAATTCTTTTATAGTGTGTTTAGATTTGCAAGAGAGGTAAGAAAGAAAGTGGTGTAAAAAAAAGTAAAAAAGAAAATAATGAAAAAAAATTTAGTAAGAAAAAAAGTTGTTTAGATAAATTAGAAATAAAGAAAAAAATGATGAGAAAGTAATTTTATCGTTTGAATATAATAAAAAAAAGAAGGAAAAAAAGTTATATATATCAAATAACAATTTTACCTTCAATTGTTTGTAATGACAAACTGACAATGTCAACAAATTAATGGTGGGAGTCGATAAGCTTAAGAGCAATTTAATAATTTCATTATTTAGATTAATTTTTTATATTCTACTATACCACCTTTCTCAGGTGAGAAAGGAATTATGGGCCCTATTTCAGTGTTTTCTCTATTATTGGAATTCTTTCTCACACTTATAGAATAATCTAAATAGTGGAATCAAATTTATTTGAATCTAATTCTTTCTCATCCAAATCATTCCCCCCACAATTCTTAGAACCCAATCACATTATTAGCGGGCTATCTATATGACTGAGTGTTTTTTTAAAAAAATTTTTTTTACTAAACTCTTAATATTTGATATTAGTTTAATAATTGATTTGTAGTTTTTTTTTATTATTTTAATCAAATTAAGATTTCTGGGTGAAAATAGAATTAAGATTTTTACCTTCATTTACTCTCTATTTGGTTTGTGTGAAATAAATGTAAAAGAAACACAATGTCCTAGGCATTTTTTGTTGTTTGGTTTACGTAAGAAAAGTATGAAAAAAGTACTGTTGGAATTTAATAAGAAAATGGGATGTGGAACACAAACACGTCTCATATAACTATATTAAAAATTAAAAAGAAAATCACTAGCAGTACAATCACAAAAATACCCATAAAAAGAAAACATCTTTATTCAACCTATATTATTGATAAGGGTAAATTTGTAATTACACTCATAAACTTTTATTTCCCTCTATCTTTTCATATAATATAAACGTAAATTTTATTTTTTTATCATTTTCTTTCTTACATATTTTTAATTAATTTAAACAACAAATTCTTACAATTTTTTTTCACAATTTTCTTTTTCACAAATTTCTTTGTCGACAAATTCCCATAATCTAAACAAACCATTAATGTTTACCAATGGAATTAGGATTTTAAAATACATCTAATTTCTTTAACATTATAAAACAAGAGCATAACTCTTTTTTTTTAAATAAGATAGGCAGGGTTCAAAGCCAAAAACCACTTCTTAAGAGCTTGCTTGGAGATTTCTGTTTTTTTTTTTTTTCACAATTTTTTTTCTCAATAAATTCTCATAATTTAAACAAACCATTAATGTTTACCAATCGAATTAGAATCTTAAAATACATCTAATTTCTTTTACATTATAAAACAAGAGCATAATTCCTTTTTTTTTTTTTTTAATAAGACAGGCAGAGTCCAAAGCCAAAGAACTACTTCTTAAGAGCTTGTTTGGAGATTTCTGCTTTAGATTGTATTTTCTGCCGGACAACTGACAACCTGTTTGGTTTAAGGTTGCGGTTTCAGTTGTAGTTTTCTCGTTAAAACGTAAACTTGTTTTTGAGTGGGCAACAGGGTGGTTTGGAAAACAACAAAAGACGTTTTCAAGTGTTTCCCAACCGTTGCAATTTCAAAACCTTGTCCGCCGGACGCCGCCGCTGCCGTCACCGCTGCCTGCCTTCCACGCCAACACCGGGTACCATCCTTTCCATTTTCTCCTTTATGCTTGCTGGTCATCATCGATTGTTTCTTTTTTCCTAAAAATCAACCACTCAATTGTATAATCTTGTAAATTCTTGGGTGTGTTTCTTCGAGATTTTCTTTTTTGGGCGGCAAGCAACTGATTAGGGTTTACAGTTGTATTGTTGGTATGGGTTTTGCTTGTGGGTGGGGTTTTTTCTGTGCGTGGGAAGAGATGCAATATTAGAGATTAGCTGAAATCAGATTAACTGAAACAAGTTTCCCTTTTTTTTTTTTTTTTTTTTTCTTTTTGAGAAAATGCCCACTTGTGGGTATTGAAGAAATTAAGATTTTGGTGGGTAAGGGGAGGCCGCGTAGTTCCGGGATATCCACTTTTCTGGCACTTGATTTTTGAGCTAAAGCTGCGTGGCAATGGTTTTATCTTAGTTGGAGACGTTCGTAGCACTGCGTATTTAGAGGCACTTGCCTTTTGATAAGAGTTTGTGATCAGCTTTTTTAACACCAAACAGCTTCAACACCCATTCTCCTTCAGCAACATATGTTTGCTTTTGTGATTTTATTGCTGTTGTTTGTTTTTATTTTACTAACAACTTAATCTAACCTACGGATTCTTGCAGCCTAAAAATTTGATCAGACTTTTTTAGGCCATTGACGAGGATGGACATTGACCAGTATTTGATCAATCAGCTCAACAACAAATTTACATGTCAGCCGGTTCTTATACACAACTTAATAGTAACAGACATACGAGACTACCATCCCCAAGATTTCTTCTCAGGTTTCTTGTTCTTTAGAAGTTGTTATCCATGTTGTTAACTTCTCATGAAATTTTCTTTGAAGCATTATCTGATTAATATGTTGCTTTTATATATGGAGGACTGTGCATATGAACCTCATGCAACAATCGGTTTCTTTCTCAGTTACATCTAAGATTATTGTGGGTCTCTTCTACTTCCTTTTGTTGGGTATCTGAAATTGTTCTATTTGATTGTGCAGACACAACCGATACAAGTAGGCTGAAGGAATGTTATGTTTTGACTTCAAGAGCCATCCACCAAGGCAAAAAAGGCTATTGGGAAGGATGTGAATATCCAGATGGGAAACTCTTTGGCAATTTTGGGGTTGTAGGGGTCAAGCAAAAACTACGGTTTTATGAAGGGGACATGAAAAATCGATATAAAACAAACTGGTACATGATCGAGTACAGATTACTACACCATTATTGCCTAGTTATGTGCAACCATTTGGAAGGAAGGGTAAAAAATTTTGCCTTTTGCTTTCCCTCTTATTTCAATTTTTGCACAAAATGCTTACACGAGTTTCAGTTGAATATGGAACTCATTGCTGCATTTTTTTTTCTATCAGCTAGATGATTGGGTTCTGTGTAGAGTCTACCAAGATTTTGTAGCAGAGGACTTGGCATCTGACATGGAAAATATGAGTATTTAGTATGCAGGACAGGACCACTATGACCATGTTTGTAATTAAACGGGCGCTGTACTGAGGATTGTGTTTCAGTAGTTAATCTGCCGATTTCATATTTATGTTTCCACACCACAGAAAAGCTTTGTTTTGAAATTTACTTTTTTTTTTTTTTTGGTTGCTTAAATGGAGTGGAAATTGCATACAACAAACCCTAGATGCATCTGCTGAAGCAAGAACTCCTCAGGAAACGCCAATCCCTAGCCCAAGACACGGGCGGAAACATGTCTTCGAGCGCAAGCTTGCCAGGAGAGGTCAGTGTTTGGCAATTTGCATGATCCAAGTACAAAAATCAGCATCAGATTTACAGGGTCTCCCTGATGGAGGGGTCCAATATCTTCAGCCAAAAGATGGCGTTTTGCCCTGAGAAAGTGAACCCCAATCCGTCAAGGAGTAGGGCATTCACTTTAGATCCATCAGGAAGAATGTTAAATCCACTGGAGTCAAGTTCACTGGAAAGTTCACAGCATGTTTATGATTTGTGAGATGGGTTTTGAAGGATATTAGGATAATAACATAAAATAATTACGTAAATCCTGTGTTGTGGCTATGTATTTAATTCAATTCTCCTGATCTCAAGTACAATTGGCGGCAATTTTTTGTTGATCTTACGCTGCGTTATATTGGAAACAGAAACAAACAAGACGTGAGCACAGAAAAGCCTCCAATCTGTGCCCATGATGCACCCACAGGACGAAAGATCTGAAGAAAGGATGATGCTAGATTGGGAAGTTTTATTAATTTTCTTTTACTGAAAATGGCATAACATGTTTTATAACCTACATGGAAGAAAAAGAAATAGCAGTGAGTGAAACATAGCAAAAAAAAAAAAAACAAAAAAAAGGCAGCAAATGCGTGGGGCAAGGCTCGAACAAGGGACAAACAGGGCGGGGTTCCATTGATTTCTCTCATCGATCATTTTACTGTTTAATTGTTTAAATTTTGGGAATCCTACTCGTCTTAGTTCAAATTTCACTTAACCTGTGTTTTTGACGGTTATGAATGAATGCGCCTCTTTGCGGTTGTATTGATGCCTGTTTCATTACTCTTATGAATTGATCTCATTGTGAGCGTGGGTGGGCGTGTCTTTGTAGTTTGTATAACTCTATATATACGACTTTTCCATTCTTGTGCGCAGGTATTTTCTTTGCTTCATACCCGAAGCCTGTGCTATGCTGCAGTCAGCTGTTCAATGTTTAAAAAATGTGCCATGGATCCTCTGTGCTATGCCAATGTTGACTTGACAACAGCTGTCCCAAAAATCAATAATGCAGTCGTGTCTACGATGATCCGGCGTGCCGGAAAGTCCCTTCAGTAAGAAATTCCCTTATACATTTCCTTATTCAGCATTGCCTCCGTAGTTTGTCCGGAGTTGTGTGCCTAGCATTTATATCTGAACTAATTTTATATTTTCTATATTATTGGATCAAACAAAGAAAATAGTTTGACATACAGAGGTTGAATTTCATACTTGAACCTGCTGCTAATACAGCTTATAGCATCTTTTTTTAATGTATTATCCAATGATGATCTAGTGGGAGCAAACCATTCCATGCTGATGAATTTTAACTATGTTTTGCATCTGCTTAAACTTGGTGCTGAAAAGAATTATATCTCTATTGCTTGAAGGTCTTCGGTAGATAACTGTTTATGGTAAGATTTTTTGAATGCCCACAAGACTATTGTGGCGTTGTGTCATGTAGCTGTGATGTTTTATTTGCTGATATTTTTCTGTATGAATGTTAATATGTTTTCATGTGTGTAAAGTGATTATCCTTCAAAATTTCCTGTTTAACTTTGTCTTAAATGGTTGCATAGGTCTCTCAAGCTTGGCCTAGTTCCAAGCCCAATTTCATCTCCAAGATCTTGTCAGCCATTGGATTATAGCATCAGAAATTCTGTAGATGTATCTAACTTTTCATGGAATGATAAAAGACCAGACAAGGGAAGGAGTCATCCGTTCTTACTAGATCCTGCTTAAATCCTTTGAGTGGTAAAAACAGTGCTGCTGGGTAGCTTTCAATATTTGATTTTAAAGGTACGTTGATTAGTACTTTTTCCATGTTTTCCTATTAACTATTTGCTTATTCTTAATCTTAGGACTTTTTTGAGAAGGTTGCACCTATAAAATATTGAAAGACTAGATAACACACCACGCTGTTGGCATGTCCATCTCTACTTGATCTCGAAATTGTTGGCTTGTAAGTTTCCTTGAGTTGGAATTCTGCTCCTGGTTGATGGTTTGAGATATTGCACTAGGCAGATGACATGGTAGGCAGATGCAGGATTATTTATTCCAGCTTTAACACATTTAATATGTTCTTCATGGCACTACACTACACCTTTTCGGCATATAACATTGTCCATGAACCAGCCACTCAACCTCTGCGTTGCAAGTAGATGATGCAGTGGTGCATAAGCTGTTGAGTTATTAACAAAAGTATGTTGAATGGGAGTAATGGCAATCATCCTTTGAGTGCTGTTTCCACCTCCTGACTCTTCAATGTCGGGAAGCAATAAAAATATATTTGTGATTAGCATATTTTTTGTAGTCCTTGTCCACTGGACTGTTAATTTTGGTCTTCTCATGGAGTTTACTTTTGCAATCTTAACCAGGCTATGAGGTGTGAGTTGAGGCAGCACATAAAAGTGCATTTTACTTTCTTCTTCTTTGTCTTTTATTAATTCCATAGTCAGAAGATGCTGCTATTAGTAGCTGACTTTATTCCATCCTTTTTTTGCTGGAGCAGACATGTTGAATTAAGGCAGACACTAGTGTCTGTGAGCATGAATTGTCCCTTGATGGAGCGTTTGTTTTTTTAGTCTTCAAGAACAGGTGGGCTAACTACGAGGGATTCATGGTATCCAAGATTTAAAGAGTTTTTGCTAACTATGAACATGTTCTGATTCAGGAAGGGATGACAGTTTGAAATCATCTACCTGTGTGGATCTAGAAAATTTTTGTCCGAATTTAACTTCTCTGTCCCTTAGGGTTTTAAGCTGCAGGATTGGAGAGTCCGGATACTTGTTAAGGTATATTTGTGGCTAGTTCAGTCAAGACTCCTTAAAAAATTGCAAATCTCTTGTTTCCAGGCGAATTTCAAATGCAAATACAACTAATGTTGTCTTTTGTTTTCTCTCCAAGCAATGCTTGGTTACCGCTTTAATCTGTTGCACAAACTGTTTGATTTCTCTTTCATGTGCAACAATGTGAATGTGACAAAGAATGAATACCTAAGCTGGCTTGATGAATTCAGAGGCTTTGCTAATGTTCTTGGCTCCAGGAATTGATACTGAAGTTCTAGAGAATTTGGACATCTACAAGAATTCTCTTGATATTATATCACTTTGTCCATTGTCAACTTTTGTTCATCAAACATCTCTGCTTTTGTTGCTCGATGATGTAAACGAGCTTTCTCTTCTGATCCCTTTGAGCACATTGCTTTGAGGAACCACATTTATTTCTCCCAGTTTGGCTAATATCATATCAACTCTTGGAAACTTAAATTCTAAGTCTAAAATGGAAAAACTGGATTTTGTGTAACCCAGACATACTCACATAAATGGTGTTAGTGAAACTCATTTGACTTTGGCTCCTATATTAAATATGCAGTCTGTTTGTCCTGTTTTTTTGGTCATAATGCAGTCTTTTGGTTCTCGATCAACAGAATGTTACCTCTGCATTCTTCCTATATACATTTTGATAGCTGTGGTTTGGCAGTTGTTTCCAATGTTGAGGTTGTTCACTTTTAGCACTTGATACTTAGTTTGTTGTCCTTTGATACAGATGCATTTACTGCATTTATTGCTTGCTAGGATATATCAAATAGGGAAGGTCTAGCTTCTGAAGTTGATTGGTATCATAAATGTTATGATTCAGGGTAGTACCTCACCTTTTGGATTCATCATCTTTGTAATACATTTCCTTTTAGTTCAATGTTCATTTTCTTGTTCGTACATTTTGTGCAGTATCATTCCTATTAAGCAAGTACTAGAAGCAAGGCCTGATATGTGCTTGCTGGTTGTTTCCATCAGAGGGAAGGTGAGTTGATTTAAGATATACATGAAAGCAGCAAATCTCAAACTCTTTTTTTATTACCCTTGTTAAAGCAATGTTTAATGAAGGTAATACCAGAAATGTGAATGAATTAGTGAATGTTGGGATTATGGAATTAAATTTCCAAGGTTGGAATCATGGGTTTTGCAGTTTTGGAGAGATTGAGCAAATGATTGATAGTAACCTAGGCAGCGACCTCAGCTTGCATCCACCCCTAATTGTTCATTCATCATCATCGTCAGATGATTCATTCTTTATGAATACATCAAAGCAGCTATAGTAATGACTAGAGTAGTGGCAATGAGGAGGGCCAAGATTCCGGTTATGCGGTCCACAAGGAAAGCTCAGACGAGGTTGATTTTTTGGTTGTCTAGATGAGCCACCAAGTTGGGCAAGGTTGAGATTAGCAGCAGCCAATGGATTGGTACCTCTCTCTCTCTGTCTATTCGTTGCATTTTTTCAAGACTGTGATTGGTGTTTTTCTGTTGAGCGCGGTTTCAGATCTCAACTGTCCAGTTCAAATGCAGACTGAATGAAGTAATAAAATGCAATCATATTAATAAAATGTGAAATAGTAAAGTTAAAATTTAAAATTAAATGAGTGTGATTCTATAACTTAAAGTGTAGATCTCAAATTATATATGTTAAAAGGAAATATTTTTTCTTTGAAATTTTTTTTTCCTAAAAACAAAAATTTGTATACAAGGTACCAATGTAGTTGCATTTTGTTAATAAATGATTGTATTTTAGTGCTTTATTCGGGTTGCACATTAGGGTTAGAAACTTTTTCTTTTCAGTTCTATTAAGTTAGTACTCATTTGTCATTTGTCAGAGAAGCTGGCATACATTTGTCCGAAAGTTGCCGTATCCCTACATGCTACATTGAGCAACTGCGTCCAGGCATAGTGATTGGCTTAATTTATTTCATGAAGTTATTGACCGGCCCCAGTTTCCAGCTTTCCACGGGCTTTTTTTTTTGTCTGTTCTCTTCCAGTTTGGAAATGCATATTAAATCTGCCAAACAATTGTTATCCGAAGGATACATAACTCAATTCTGTGATCTGAGGTATGCAGCTGGCGATGTTAGGAAGGAGGCGTTTGCTGAGAGGAAGTGGGTCTTAAATGGGTGATTAATAACTCGTGGACAACAGACATTTTCTACGCGTGAATTGATGCTATGATTTCCTGAAGCTGCAAAATAATTGCAGATTGATCAATGGAGTTGGGTTTCATTGTGGTGGTTTACGTGCAGGGATGATTGTAAAAGCCTCTGGGGATCAATTTTTCTTCCAGTTTTGATTTTTTAATTAATCATAATCATAATCGTGGCCGGAATCAATCTCTCCTCCTTTCTCGCCCGGGCTTTTTGTGCGCCACCAAATGTAATTTCAGGCTTTATACAAGGTTTATATGCAGTAATAGCGCTGCATGCGTGGAGCAGAATGGGCTCAAAAGTGCAATAATAGACCTGCTTGGGCTCCAACTTGACCTGGGTTGCACGATCGCTTCGAAATCAATGCACCTATAACTTAGCCGCGTACACATTTTCACTAGGGCAAGCTAGTTCCGCCATAATCGATTCATTATTTATTAAAAAAAACAAGAATATGAATTCATGTCATAAAAAGAACATGGAAGCAAAATAACTTTTGTGTGCATAACAGACAAATAAAATCCCTGACAAATGGAATTATTTTTTCCTTTAATTAATGCGCCAATAAGCGAGCCAAATGAATGCATGACATTAGTACGAGTGATTATCACATGTTAGAGATCGTTGCCTTAGGATCATATAACTTTTTTATAAGTATTTTTCATGATTAATAAACAAAAAAAAAAAAAAAAAAGGGGGCGAAGGAACATGTACTTGCTGCCTAAACGTGCGAACAGGCTTTACTACATCACAAAGCTGCTGGTGACAACTTTTCTCACTAAGAAGACATAAGAAATATCATAGGAAACTCAATGTCTTAGCGATACCACCACCATATTAGTTTTCTACTCTCTAACCACTATTTAGACATCAAAATCAACGGATTCCTTGTGAATTCGCAGTTGCAGAAATAGGGTCCGATGCCCAACTGTATGTTTGCCGTTTTCATAACAAAGAAACAAGCAAGAGAAGGGATGTAACAAAAGATCTCACGTGCCCTTGTCCTGATCCAAAAAAATAATGTCACAAAAGCAGGGATGGAGATCAGAAGGGGACATTTGCCAAAATGGGTTTCCACCCAAATACACAAAGTTTGATCTGCTTTAAATCCGATGCTCTCGTGTCCTAAGCGAGGGGCGACTCCATAAATTGCCCCTACTGAATTGTGGATATAAGACTGACTGTTACAAAAAATTATTTAATCACTCTGATTAAAAAATTAAATTTGCCCCAACTAGTATGTAAAATTAGAAAAGAAGAACAATTTTTTGATTAAAATTTTATAAACATTTTTATAAATTTTATTCCTGTAAACATCAAACTGATATATTACTATATTTTGTCTCTACTGGTGAAAGTTTCTAAATCCGTCCTGTCCTCAGCTCGTGACATTTCCGTTGGAATTCTACGTGTCTTTGTTTCCCGTCCCAACTTGTCATGATCAATTTGGCCATGGCATGGCCATGAAGCCATGATTCCTCCGATTCCAAATTTAGATCCCGCTTTTGTTGCTATGCATTAAACCTTCTGCTGCTGACACCTTGCAGATTCCAATGATGCCCACTTTATAAGTTTGTCTAGGCCAGGCATATTTGGGGATCTTAAAAATTGTGGATGCAGGTCAATTATGATTCGTCTTCTTTTTGATCGGTTCCACATGAGGGCAATGATTACAAGATATGGTCCCTACCGTCGGCAATCCCTGAGTTGTTTCCTAGACAGCTAAAAGTTAGCCATGATGTTGAGTGCCCAACAACCAGTGGCAAGCAATTTTATTGTAGATTGTAATCTTAACTGAAATCAGACTTCCATGATCTAAAATTTTAATATTAAACTGTTGTACGAATATTAATGACAGATTAGGATCATGATCTAAAATTTTAATATTAAGCTGTTGTACAAATATTAATGGCAGATTTAATTATTCATCTTTAGAGTAGGATCATGATCTAAAATTTTAATATTAAGCTGTTGTACGAATATTAATGGCAGATTTAATTATTCATCTTTAGAGTAGGATCTCTTAAGAACATTACTGTCCCGAAGCCTGTAGTCAAAGTGTCATCACAAGGAACATAACACAGAAAAAAGATTAATATAAAAAAAATCATCAATTTAAATATAGTAGCAAATTTAGTATTAATTTTTAAAAATAATAATTTAATTTTTTTTAATTTTTTATAACAAATTTATCGCTTCGTGAAATCTCTTAAATATTATCTATTTCAATGACATAACAATCATATATGTCATAAAGTATTAACGTATATTATTATTATGTCATTAAAACAAACATATTTTTATAAATCTGTCATCGAAATTGACGAATTCTGTTCGCATGAAATTATTATATGTTAGATTTGTTATAAAAAAATTAAAAAAAAAAGATAAACTATTACTTTTTAAAGTTAATATTATATTTGTTATTTTATACAAAGTTAGAGATATTCTTTTATATTAAGCAAAAAAAAAAAAATCATGCACTACCCTTTTGTGGTTGCCCTGCTGATGATAATTGTTTGGTGAATGTTTCCGCGGAAGAATAGCAGCAGGTTCTCCAAACACCTTAGCAACCATTGCTCAAATTGTCGTTTTGAGACTTTGAAGTCATTCTTAAGTAGGATTGAAAGTTTATTGTCAATTGACGAGCCAACCAGTCAGTGAAATATGCTGAATCAACTAGGCATGCGAGTCGATTCAATATTTTCAACTGGTGTTGTGGCGCATAAAAAGAGATGAACAGGTAAATGAAGTGGAGAAGACAATCAAAAGTATTTGCTTTGTTGTTTTTCATCAATGGGATATTCACGTGATGTTGAAGACAACACCATAACTCCATAAAACATCTTCTTCCGTGACATATTGTCTGCCATTAATTCGTTCGGTGCATGCTGCATTTGCGACGAAGCCATTATTCCAACGACCTCAAAAGGAGGAGGACATTCTTTCCAAAACAACTTCTTGTGGTCTTCCATATATGTCTGCCACTCGAATTTGTGCTAATTCCTGTTTTATCTTTCATATGCATCTAATCTTCGTTTCTAATTTGGACGTTTTGAGAAGACTAATCCATGCGTCGGTCTTTCTACATGTGGAGATGAACTTCTCAAATGTCAGGATGGAACATTTGTCTTGCAAAGACCTCTACGAGTGGACTAAATTGAATTCATGAAGTCTATACACATACAGATGGAAAACCAATATCTATGCAAAATTTTTATGTTTCAATTGGTGTCTTTGATGCAATAAGATTAACAATTTTTGCAATATAACTGATAAGTTTTACAACAAAAATTAATATATATTATTTTTTTATTGTAAGTATTATTAATCTTATTGCGATACTATTAATTTTATTTCATTTGGAGTACTAAAATTCTGTACACCTTTTCTCATTGTAAGTGGTCAACGTCTAGCTGATTCGTTTTTAGACTCGCAGATTTTGGAATCGGAATGGTTGATTCGCGAGTTGGACGATCATGGGGCTGAACATTTCGGTCAATCGATTGAATTTCAACTTTGTAGCCTTTTAAGATCTGCCAAGGTGACATTTTTAAGTGTTGAACGTGGTATAAAAGACAGGCCAAAAACGATGGCTAATAATGTGCGAGCTATAATGGTCCAAAATCATCCTCTGTTAAACAAATGAAAATAAGCAAACCTTATTTACTTCGGATTTCTGTAGCGATAGCAATAATTTTTTGAGAACTACTACGTATTAATACATAGCAACAAATAAGAAATAATAAGAGGACAGTATAATAATTTTTTTACATTTAACTTTATTTATTTGTAGGATCAAGTAAGATATAATTGATCTTCATTTTTTGATGTTACAATGTTGTTTCGTATATAATGCTGCCCAGTTTTTTATAAATATATTTTACAAGAACGTTCATAATGAATGAAGGGATCATATGTCAGAACACTCTCTCAAAGAGTACTCTGGCAATGTGAATGTCAGTGGTAGAAGGATCGCAGATGGCACTATAGTAAAAACTCCTGGCCACGGAGAAATACGTTTCTTTCACATCGTGGTCCCTCCCATCGGAGGTGTTTTGGAATACTAACTGCACAAGTTTTTGCATGTCAGACTCAATATGTGGATTTGTGGTGCTGTCACTGTGACTGCCGTGGCTGCCATCGTCCTGTACCTGAAATTTCTGCAGATGAGAATCCACTCTTTAAGAGGTAAAAATACAAAAGAGATACAAATTAACAAGCCCTACCATTCTATAATTGATGAAAGATACGCCCAAGTAAACATTTTAAGGAGACCTAATCAAGTTTTGGGGCCTTACACGGACCATTGAGTGGAAATCTTGTCATCCCATGTACTAGGGAATTAAAAACTTCACTAGCTTGCATATTCGGTTTCACTTAATTCTTTTATTAATTTGACCCTTTTAAGGGAACCAAATTAAAAACCCTCCTTTTTTTTATGTTTTTGTTTTATGAGCTCCATTACATAACTATATATTAAATAACTTTAAAGTGGTCACATGATATCTAACAATATTTTTTTTAAAATCAAGTAATATAACAAACTACATCATTTTGATCCAACTTAAATTATGCCACCACTTATTATTGTTATTATTTTAAATTTTAATGCCGAATAAGTCTATGCAGTAAAACATTACCCACAGGGAATCTAGAAATACTAGTGAATTACCTAGAAAGACATAGACGTATTGCCAAGAAACATAGTCACCACAAGGGGCGGCAAAATTGTGGACCACCATGAAAATGACACCAAGAAGTGCGTGCTAAGCGCGTGCAACCCAAATAAAAGGCTAGAGAGCAAGCATTAATTTGTTGCCTTCATCTTTCTCACTCACCGTAGGCTTTCGGTAATGACCAAGCTGATCGCATATCCTATTGGTGAGGTCGGCTAGTTGTTTGTAAAGAAGATGATGGCTTGGCTGCTCCTCAGAGGCCCAACGTCCAGCCGCTAGATTTATTGTTTGCGCCAATAGTTCTGCTCCTCCTTGGTGCATATCTCCTGCCCCTTCCGATTTCAGTAGCCACTTTTCCCACTACATGAATTGAAGTAAAATAAAGGTGCCCAAAAAAAAAAAAAGAACACAAAGTGTAATTTAGAACATCGAAGCCAATGCATATGGTACCTTGGACAATTGATTTTAAAAACATAATTTTGTCTCAATTAGGAGTGAAAATGACAAATTTGTCTCTTTTCCAAATTTCCCATTTTAGTTTTATAAGCATTTGGAAAACGATGGCCCGCCGATAAACAAGTGGTGTGAGTACGCGTGAATTTGTGTATGAAAATGAATGATAGTTCAGTATAACTCACAGCATGACGTAAGCTGTGGCTAATGTCTCGACCATGAGCCACCAACGCGTCCATGGAGATATTATTTAGGGTTTTAAGAAGCAGCTTGACGAGTTCTTGCCTTCTCTTTGCATCCAAACTCCTGTGGAGCGCAAATAGTAATAAGAGAAATACTAAGTAATAATATTTTAATGACAACAAAATAATAATAAAATAATATAAATATTAAATGATTGAAATTTAAAATAAAAAAAATAGATAACCTATTGAATGTTGTTGGATTAACTGTAATTATTTTATTACTACCGTAGTAAAACTATATTAATAAATCATCACTTATAAGCATGGGATGCCTTTATATATCTCTTATTGTATGATCTCAAATCAAATTATCAATGACAATTCCGTCCTATCCACTAACCCCACAATTATGTATACGACAAATTTCCGTTTAAAAGTGAGAATCAACATTTTGAAAACTATGATTGATCCGCCATTTTAGGATGATTCTCTAGCCATTTAAAAAAATAAATAATAAAAGAATACCAAATGCACATTTTTGCAATTTTTATTTTGATTGCACAACATAATTGATGAATAAAAAGGTTCCACCATGTGCATTAATTTCTTTCTCGGAACCCCAACAACAATTTTACTTCGTCTTCTAACGAAAAGCAAGGTTGTACCGATCATATGCTAATGTGTGTTATATTAATTTTCTGTACTATACCTTTGTCCGGTTACAATATGAACGTGCAGCGCAAAGACAAACACAAGGACATGCCACAGGCGAAGTATTAATAAAAAAAAAAAAATGCGCATAAGATTGCATAATTGCATGGCATCACAGAAACGGAAAATTGTTACTCTCATAAAAAGATAGTTCTTGTATTAAATGACCTAAGTGATTACCTTCCATTGGCACGGCCCGCTGTTAGCATGCTAGAAGCATTCTTAAATTCGTGGACAAAAGTATTCCTCTGCTCAACAGAGTTGTGAGCTTGATTGAAACAAGACTCGATGGTATCGAGCAAGACTCTGGTCCTAGCCCAGGCGAGCCGCTCCCCGGACCTTTCAGGTTCATATATGCTGGCCGCTGCCAGGAAATAGGCTAACAGCAGTCTTCTTTGGCTAAAACCCAAATCTACCAGATTACATTCTTCGTACCACCTGTGAGTTACGTATAGCGCGTGCCAAATATAGAAGATGATTAATCTATCTGCCTCTGTATGATATACCAATGTGTATATATTTATTTATACATGTACTAGTACAACCCTGTAAATATAGTTGCTTGCTGCACTTACTCGTTTTCTTTTTTGAGTATAATTACACACTCATTATTTTAAAACACACAAATTTAATTCATTTTTTTCTTATTTCAGCATAGTCTCACTTAGATTTTTTATGTTCACTTACATATAATATTATTGAGTCAACTTAAGTAACTTAATTGGAAATCCTGTCAAGGTTTTGTGGTTTGTTTTTACTTACCTTTGAAAATCGTCCCATTCAACCCGATGCGTCGCTTGGCAGTCATTATAGTCTAGCTTAGCAAGCTGCAAATACTCGCTGTTGTTCACATACGGCATCCTGCATGAAGAAGGAAAAATATCATTATATATATATATATGGATAAACAAAGGAAAATATAAATAGAGAAAATACAGATCAATTAGCCACCCCAAGAGTAGCGACTCCAACCATATCCGTTTGAAGTAAAGCCCCAGTGCTGTTTCTGCTGTGGAAAATGTTTGATGCACAGATATGCTTATTTTGGTATGCGGGACTCATAATTTAATTTTCAGTAATGTTACAGAAACCGTAGACTGATTGTATAAACATTAATTAAAAAATTATTCTTTTGTACTGCTTTAGAAAAAAACTCTTCAAAAAAAAAAATTTTTGTAATAAATTTCATATGATATTTACGTTTTATATATATATATATATTTTTTGGTACATAAGAGAGCAAAAATAAGACTAACTAATTACAAATAAAGGTAGCACCATGTATATCTCCATCTAAGAAGGGTAAAAGCTCCAATGGTGGCCGTTGTAAAAGAACATCCGTTTCACCATAATGAGCCCCTACTTTTATCAAAAAGTCAGCACATGCGTTAACTTCACGGAAAATATGCTTCAAATACACAATCCAGTTCCGAGAGCACAAACAACGAATATCATTCAGTAAGCCCGAAAGAGAATGAGCCTGACTATACTCTCTAGAAATCAAGTGTAATGCTTCAAGTGAATCAGATTCAAGGATGACATCCCGAAATCCAAGCTCCCAACCTAACTCCAAGCCGTTTTGTATTTTTAAGTAATATCTATTTAGATTCAGATTTTAGTTTTTTTTTTTATAAAAAAACAACAACTTTTTAGTACTCGATACCCACCTCGGTGCACTTAACCAGGTCTTTAATTTTATTGTAATAATTTTTTATTCTTTGTACGTTTAATTGCGTCCATATGCTGTGTTTGTGTACTATTTTTTCTTTTTTGAGATAGTGTCTGTGTACTAAATTAACCTCATTAGAATTAATAGATTAACTCATGTTATACGTGATGAAATGATCTATCAAATGAAAAAAAAAAAAAAAAAAGAAAATTGTGAAATTGAATACGGAAATATCAAAATTCCATTATCGATTTGGGTTGCTTTGCTGTGACATAGTGCACTAATTTTCCTAATAAATTGTCCCCATTACAAGGACCCTTTCCTACTATTTTTGTCCATATTTATCTATACCACAATCTATTTGCAAGAATTCAGTACAATTATAATAAAGGTTCGGTGCATCAATTATTTTAGAATAATCGTACCGAAATCCGCCGTATTGTTATCCAAACCAAGCCGATTTTCCGGTATTGCAAGTTCAAAAACGTCTGAGAGCACAGCTAAAATTTTTCAGCGTTCGGACTCATCTTTTGACGAGGTTCGCATGATAAAACAATAATATTTTTTAAAAAAATTTTAAATTTTTAAATAAAAATTATATAATGTACACAAGATTTAATTAAATGTGTAAGTAATTCAAATACAATTTGCAAAGACATGTGAAAAAAATGCAAACAAAATAGTGTTTCATGGTTTTTCATTTTTTCACGAGATTTTCTGTATATTTTATTCGACTTACACACATTTTGTTGGTCCTAACACTTATTACCTATTTTTTTTTAAATAAAATTTACTTAGAAAATATTTTTTATTCACCGGTGATGTCATGAAGACGTCACCCTTGACTAGGAGTGTTGAAATACCGCGTCACGGTAGTGTTTTCGAAATTTTTATGCTTCCGAAAAAATTAAAAAAAAAAAATGAAAAGAGTGGGAATAATGCTAAGGTCAACCAATGAAAAGAAGAAAAAAATCAAGCTGAGTAGGACACAGTTGAACAAAGGAAAACAAATGTGACAAAAGAAAAAAAAAAAAAACAAAAACAAAAAAGGAATCAAGACGAAGGAGATGCCTGTAAAGAGTCTTGCCAATCCATGCATCATCTTCTCCGCCATACTGTTCAATGAAGAATCTGGACTCTAGTCTTGGCAAACTCGCATACCATGGAATGTCCAGTGCGTATTCCACCTGTTCCATTTGTTTTCAGTTATACAGATGTCAGGCCCGTGAAAAAAAAAATTAAAAAAAAAGTTAATTCAAGTTGTCTCCCTAGTTAAAATTTCGGAAATCTAACAAAAATATAGACTTTTTTTTTATACACAATAATAACATGAGTGACATATTAATTTGTATTCAGCAGTCATAATCATGCGTTCAACGATGATAAATGTAACTAATGGTCTTAAAAATGAAAATTATTAATTGTGTTGCTCATAGATTATAAATATATGCATAAAAAATTGTGTCCATCTAATAACGTTTCATTTATGTCAAACATGTTAAATTTTTATGCACATATATTTTGAATTTAAGATCCCAAATTGTGTGGTCAAAAAAAAAAAAAAAGATCCCAAATTGTTGTGTAGTTTAGATCAAATATTATAATAGTTACAAGTTGATTAAAAAAAATGTAATATATGATCAAAATTAGTATATCGCAGTGGGCAATTCGAGATACCGTACCTCTCCGGCCAAATCTTTGGTTATAATCCATTTGTCGTGGAGTTGTTTAACAACACGTTTTTCTCTCAGAAATTGGGAAGAATATTTCCTGCCATCCTCCAGGATCTTCTCTCCGGGAAACAGGACTTGGGAGGCCCTATACAGGTTGCACATGCCGGTAACAGCCTGCGATGACTGCCCGGAAAAGCAGCAAAACTCGCCGTCTTTCTCAAAGAACTTGAACACATCTGCCAATCAGTTACAGAAGAATATGGTAAAGGAATTGGACACTGCAACAATTTTATATATGGCCCCTATTTTTGACTAAATTTTTAGATGTAGTTTAGAGGGGTCTTTGATTATGGCATGGATTTACCGGGGGAAACCTCGTAGCCGTGCAATCTAAGTATCCTGAATCCCATGGCCGTGTCATCAATATCATGAACCTGGGAATTCCTGGCCCAGCAGATGGCCTCTCCTGTCCAGTACCTGAAGAGTTTTGCTGACTTGTATTAGAAGAATCATTAAGAGGCAAGTGATTTAGTGCTTGTTTCGTTTTCTTTGTCTATTGCATTTGTTTCTGCAACAAGGTCTCTTAATTAGTGAATGACTGTCCGTAAATTATATATTGATGAGTATACCTATGAATATACTCAACACATTCCTTAATCTCCGGCTTAAAATATCTTGAGATTCCTAGTCGCTGCAAGCGGTCTATGGCCCAGATATGCTCGAACAAGTCAACTGGGTACACATTCGGAACTGACCAAATGCAAATTCGTAAAATTTAGAAATCCAAGCATATCTCAATGTAAAGTTAAAATTAGCGTTTAGTAATTTGTATTGAAAATGGCCAAAAATTGGTACCTCCCCCTTTGAATCTTTGGACCGTCTTATTTAGATATGCCAGGCATTTTTCATCTTTAGTTTGCATGAGTGCAAAGGCAGTGGAGGCGGGAGAGAACAAGAATGACCCATCTTCGGACTGCAATCTTAGGAGCTTTTCCCAGTCCAAGCCTTCCATTCCTTCTAAGCTATGGAGCAGTGTTGTGGGAAATTTGTGCAATATGCTCTTTGGTATCCTACCTCACACGTGCAACAGGGCCTTATGCCATCAGCAAAAATGGAGAAATGAAGCCAATTAACGTAATAATGGCCAATGTTTGGTTTTGGAAAGTACCTTGACAGCTTGAGATTTCTCCTGTCATAAATCTCTTTCAGGACTGGAGAGTCATAAGGAATTTCTATGCCTAATCTACGAGCCTTGGCGAGAAGGGAAGGGAAAGCGACTTCAAAGCCAATTGGCATGTGCTCAGGATCCTCATCTTCAAGCTTGCACAAGTTTTGTTTAAAAAATGCGAGTCCTGATCATGATAATCAACTTTGCCTGAGCAATTTTCCAAATAATGAGACCATCACATAATTACTGCTCTATTCTACCTTTTTCACATTTGTCCGGGTGAATATTCCACGATTTCAATGCAATAACGCAACCCAATGTATTGATTAGCCTGTCGTGGGCTTCAAATATCTCATTATCACCCCATGAACCATCTGGGAGCTGGTTGTCAGCAATCCATTGAAGAGCTGATGGGAAATGAGGCGTATCGCTTCCATTAAGATCTTTTACGAGTGCAACCCATGCGGTATCATAGGCCGATATGCATATCTCTCCATCTTCCATTGAACTCAACATGGATTTTATTGTCTCAACACGTCTGTTAATCTCATTCCACTCTGACACCTGTCACACACACAAACACACAAAAGCATCAATAACAATTTGATTCCAATTTTGTATACCTTAATTTTGTGGTACAACAAGAATAGAACTCCCGAATCACCCGGAAAGCTTCCTCTTGTGCATCCTCCACAATCTCACGCAACTTTGTCGTCGAGCGATCATTTGGTTGTTGTAAAACTTCTGCATATTCTGCAAAGAATTACAATATCAGAATTGAATGATTTACTCTTTATATGTATATTGAAAACTTCAATTTAAGAGTTGCAACTCTATTGGGTTTGTTCTTAATGATATAGCATACTATATAACACTGAGATTAATATTCGAAAATGTTACGTATACAGATTGTTTGCACCGAATGGTAAACTCAGATGACGTGGAACTAATAATAAATGATATCTACGTAAGTGTGAATTGCGCCCCGATCCTGCAGCTCAAGACTAGGGTACGAAAGGTCTTGTTGAGGAAAACATCCTTGTTGGTGTTTGGCTGCTGGTTCCAAAGGAAAAATCTCGATAACACGAAGATAGAGGAAGGAGATCTTGATATGGGAGAGCAGAAGAGAGAAGAGGGTCGCGAAAAAGGTGGGTTAATTGTTGGGAGATTGTTGCTCCGAATGTTGTACAGTTATACCCAGTAATGCCCACAACCTCTACTGTTATTCATCTTCCTACACACAATAAAAGAGGAAAGAAAAGATGAATGCCCACCTCAACTGTGGAAACGAATTTTACGCAAATAGGTTCAATGCTCATATGTTTTTTTACGCAAACAGATTCAATGCTCAGATGTTTATTCTCCTTTGAACTTTAATTCCAATTCGTATAGCTGCCTACTTGAAATACTTTTTCTCCATTCGTGATTCTAACCGAGAATCCTGGTTTCCATTTCCCTGTTCCTATTTCTGAGTGTCGGCAAACATCCAATTATATTCTATTAACTCTGTATAATTGGTTTCTGAAAAAAAAAACAAAGTAAAAGCAAAAACAAAAAAAGAGAACGGTTTTGCTGCTGGAGAAAAGTAACTCGATAAATTGACTCAAGGTAATAATTCAGTAATTTTTAATAATAAAATATATATTTTAATTAATAAAAAATTTAATAATAAAATTTTATTATTAAAAATATAAATATTATTATTAAAAAAGATAATATTTATTATTTTTTTATATACTATATCAGACTACTGATGACTGTACTTCTTTTAAAAAAAAAACAAGGAAACTACTGTATAATAGGACCGGAAACCTTTATGCCTAGGATGCTACTGTTTATTTAATTGAATTCCATTGTGCATCCACGTGGCTGAGTACAACTTGTATAGGTAGTTAGCTAGTTGGGTCCATTACAGTTAGAAAAAAGATTGGCGGGCCAGAGAGAGGAGGATAGAAGAAGTGTCAATAATGTAACAATAAAAATTATTTCTACAATAACGTTGATTTTTTTTATAACAAAAAATAACGCGATAATTTTTATTTCATATTTTATCAATCTTGTTGCAGAAATCAGTAATACCGTTGTATTATTGACACTTTTTTTGACCAATTTCCTCTATCCGTACACCAGTGCCCAGTAAATATAAGTGTACATAAAAAAGAAGATGCGGAGAAGGGCAGTAAAATTTTTTTTACAATTAATTAAGTTATTTGTGTAATAAAATATTAAATCATTGTAATAAAATTTAAAAATATTTTTTTATTTATTTTTTATTATATAAATTAGACCTTTTATTATACAAATAAATTAATTAATTATAAAAAAAAATTTCTGTCTTCTTCAATTTTTTTTTTTTTTTTTGTCCACTGGACTCAGTCCATTAATATTTTTTGATAGGAGGGCAGTCACAGGGTACAGAAAATAAATGGAGGAAAGGCTTGCGTTGACGTGGCGGGTGCAGTGCCATTAAGGGCTGTACCTTGAGTGCGTGGCTTGGATACAGCACAGCATCTTTGCCGGAGGCCAAAGCCAATACCTTTGTCATTAGTCCGATACGACCAAGCACCTGGAGTTACAGAGATATCAGTATGATAGTAAGAAGATAATGCTCATAACTTAAGAATTATGCAGAATAGAAGTAGATTTTTATTTTTTAGTAAGTGTAATTTATTAGTGATATTATATTATATAATTAGTGATGTTTATTTAAAATAAAAAATAAATATATATATATATATATATATATATATATATATATATATAATATAAAATTATAAATAAATTATATATAAAAAATAAATAAATAAAATTACTAAACGTCCACTGAGACATGTTTTTTTCCATCAAACTATTTGACCTTTTGATCACCAAAACCAAAACTTGGTTGTTCCTTTTAATAAAAAATTTTATTAAAGAATAAAATAGTCTCATCAGCGACAAATGTACGACCTGATTGTCCCATCAGACTCTTCCAAGGAATTCGCCAACGATCTCGTGATACCAAATTTTTAAGAGTAAGCTTATATCTTGAGTTTTGTTTTAAAATAAATTGTATTTTTTATTTTTAAAATTATAATTAATATTTTTAAAATATAAAAATAATAAATATTATAAAAATATTAAGTTTTATTTTAAAAATTACAGTCATGATTCTATTCAAAACAAAAATCGACACACCAAATACTCACCTATATACATTTTCTCAATTTTTAATTGTTCTGTCGTAAAGAAGGAAGAAGGGCAAAGAGTGCAAAACGAAAGGAAATGGAAATTGCAAGCAAATAATGTAGAAGGACATAATTATTAGGCAATAATTCTGATGGTAAGTAATCGGCAACGTTTCGAATTCTATGGCTTTTTTTCGCCATAAAGCCAGCCATAGCCATAATGAATTCTATGGCAATTCTGTTGGAAATGTTGTCCCACATAGAGCGGGTAACGAAAGAAAGAGAGAAAAATATAAGTTGTCTGCATTGGTTAGAGTAATTTAATTTATTTTAACAAGATAATAAATTTATTAATTAAAATAAATTTAAATAAATTTTTTGGAAAGAAAAATACAAATACAAGTGCATCCACAAAAATAGACAACACAAACCAGTTTTGTAAAAGAAAATACATGTGGATCCACAAAAAATAAGACACAAACCACTTTTGGAAAAGGAAAAAAAAAAAAAGAGCCAGTTTTGGAAAAGACTGTATCTTTGAGGACCAAGTTGGGCGCGGCGCTTCTCAAAAATGAAGCACACAACAGAAAACACTCTCCCATTGAGGAGGCCAAAATCAGTTCGTCATCAACTTCAAAATAAATAAAATAATAATAATAATAATATAAAGGAATTAGTAGTGTCAAGGCAAACAATTAATAAAGCCAATGCCAATCAACCGTCTCATTTGCTGTTTTTTTTTCTTCTTTTTTTTCCTTCCTCATCGATCGAGCTTCATGGGAAAGGCCTTTTGTCTATATTGTATGGACAGAGAGTTGGGAAGGAGCCAATATATCTATAGAATACAGACACACAAAAACAGAGTGGTACGGTGATGGCATCGGCGAAGAATGGTGATGGCCATGGGGATGATTAATAATTAAGCAAATTAAGCAGAAGCCAGGCAAATGAAGAAGAAAAGGCAAAAAAAGAAAGAAAAAAGAGGCAAGAAAATTACGCTTAATTACCAGTGCGAAACAATAGGGAAGAAGAGGAGGGAGATGGTGGTGTGGCGAGGGGGGCAGTGGACAAGAAGTGGAAGCTGGAAAGAGAAGACATGACTTTTTTTTTTCTTTCTTTTTATTTGATGTTTTTATGTTTTTGTGTGTGTTTTAGCCTCCGCTAACTCTGGCGGAAGAGAAAAAATGTGGGAGCAGGCCGAATGCCTATTTGTTGTTTAAAAAGCAGAGTAGAAGAGGGAGGGATTTATAAAGGGAGTGAGGTTGGAGGGTGGACTTAATAAACAAGTAGACAGAATCGACTTCCCATTAGATTCCCGCCGTTAGCTTCATCGGATCATCCAAAACCAATGAACCATACATAAGTATGGGATAACTTTATTTTGAGACACTAACTTTTGTTTAGTTTAATTTTAAGTTTTTATTTACCAAATTAGTGCACAATCCTTACAAAAAGTCTAAAATTGGGTCTTTCCATCAATTTTATTATTAAATGTCAACGAAGTTATACAGGTGGATGCTTGCGTGGCAAGTCAACTTCGATCCAAAAACAAAGAAGCCAACAAGGATGAAATGAGATGAGTAGTGGTCATTAACTTTCAACTTCTGCCCAGAAAAATCATCTTTTTTAAAACAATGCAAAAAATTTTCAAAAGTTCCAAAAAAAAAGTTCAAATTTTAATTTATAAAACTTATGAAATCAAAAAATTTCAAATAAAATTTCAAATTTTAATAAAAAATTCAAAAATTTTAAAGATAAAGCCATAAAATATTTTAAAATTTAAAAAAATAAAAAATTGTATAGAAACCAAAACTAATTTTGAAGTTTCTTAAAATATAAAAAAAAGATAAATTCCATAAACTCAAAAAAAAAAGAAAATTTAATGAAACAAAAATATTAAAAAAAATAAATATCTAATAAATATAAATTTTTAAATAATTAAAAATTATAAAATATACAATTAACAATTCAATAATTCACTTTCTTCCTCCTCCTTATCTTCTTCTAGCCAGTACAGAAACTTTTGTGGAATAAGCAAAAAAATAGTCCTATAGATTTGAGTTTTCGGGAATCCAGTCCTATACATTAAAGGTGTTTCATTTAAGTCCTTAACATTAATAATTCTATTTCAATCAAATTCAATCATGAATGGACCCTATTTGACTATTATCTCAAATGTTTGACCCATTTAAAAATTGATATTATAACAAAAATACGTATAAAAATCTCCGAAAATAAATTACAAAAACTTTATATGTATTTAAATTGTATTTCTCTTTTGAAAAAAAAAGCCACCTATGTATTGGCCTTTTAAAATTATGAAAAATAAAGAATACATCATAATAACAAGTAAAAATTATTAAAAAAATTAAAAATATGTAGAAAATAATTATACTAAAATATAATGAATCCAATTTTATTTTTTCAATACAATTATACAATTTTATTTTTTGTTGGACATCTCAACAAAAACATCTCTTGTTCCACTGTGCCACCAACACAACCACCACTATAACCACCATTAGCACCAACACAATTTTCAGAACCCATCACCACAACCACCACCACCAAAACCACCACCACAATCACGACTAGCACTGGCACAATTACCGGAATGCCGTCGGAATAACCCAAAATCACAAAACCTTCATTCTATTTTCCTTTTCCTTCCTTTCATCTCTGATCAGGTAAATCCTAAAAGTGCGCAAGGTCAATCGTAGTAATACAGACTTGGCAAGTACTCTAGATAACAAACTCAAAAGAAACGGAAAGTAATTAAGATTTGTGAAACTAATTAAATAGAAACTAAGCTATACAAAAATTAAAATCCAATTTTGAATTAGAATTGACAAATATATAAATGCAATTAGATAAAGAAATTTAATTAACTAAACTAGCAATAGAAATCTAAATTGAGGTTTTTTTAAGTCGAGAAGGGACTAAGGTTTAAGATTGCACCTAGTAAGTGGCAAAGTACATTAATTTCGTGGATTTTGTGATTTGAACATTATTTTCACTCTCTTTTAAACAGTTAAATCATACCTAATTTACTCGCAATCTTCTCTTGAACTCGCGTGAAAATAGATTAAGCTCATTAAAAATAAAGAAATAATTGAAGTTATACAAATCTCTCATCTTCCATTCTCAAAATTTGCATGTTCAATTAATAATACAGTTAATGTCTCATTTCTTGATCTTAGCATAATCCAAAGACTACTTTTATGGTAATCAATCATAAAATTATCATTAGATTCAAAATAGATAAATCAAATTAATATTATCCAACAAATATGTAAATAACATCAAGAGAATAAATTAATCATCCATGAAAACTAAGTAATCTACCCCTTTAACGTAGGCTACATCATTAACCCTAGTTTGTAATTTTAGTCTGTCATGCTAAAAACCACAAATATAATAATGTTCAATCGATAAAAAATCCTAGAAAAGATGAGAGATAAGAAAATTTCGTGTAGACGATAGATAGTGTGAAACCCTAGCTTCTGTTTTCATGTTCCTCACATCCTTTCCTCTTTGTGGCTTTGATTTGCTCGTTAGAATATGTAGAAGACTCCAAAAGAACCTCCTAAGTCTTTGACCACGTTGGCTTTAAATACCCTTAAAAGGGTTGTAGTTAGAATAACTAAAATTTTAAAACTGATTAGGAAAAAGACTCTATAGATAGTTTTGACCCTCAAAGTCTAGCTCTATTTTTACCCTTTTAGAGATTGAATTAGAATTTTACTAAAACACTAAAGTTTTAGCCCTATCTCTTACCTATAATTTGGTTTAAGAATCGCTCAATTTTGATCTGTGTAGAAGAAGTTATGACTAAAAAATCAAATAGTGCGTAATGCTGGAAAATTTTTCCCAAATATGATCAAATTGACATGGACTTCCAATTAGATTCAATCTCCAACAACCTTCATACTTGTAATTTCTCAATAAGTTCATGAAATTCTCATTGATTACTTCTCTTTGCTTCTATTTGTTCGAAAAAACGTAAAATAACAAATCAAAATAGAATATGTCGATAAACACAATATTTATATAAATAAATATCAAATTAAAGATAAATTACACGCAATACTTATACAAATATTGAACCTATCAATCTCCTTGTTTGTTCTCACCATCACTGAGATCAAAACCCCAATGATCTCTAATGACCCACAGGGCATGATCCTCTTCAAGATATTCGGATTCACGAACATTAGCTACGTAATCATCTTTGTATCCTCCGTCTCTATTTCTTCCACCATCTCTGTTGTAACTACAAATAAGGATAATCTTGATCGAAAAAAAAAAAAAAGATCAGTTGAATTGAACTCCCTTAACTATCTCCTACATCGTCGTTGTTTTCTTTTTCTCATACATACACACAAACACATGTATAGTTGGCCACAAATCACTCACTTCTTCAACTGCAAAAAAATGTTTAATTTTAATTTCACACAAAAAAGCTAAATTAAAAAAAAATTTACAAAAACGTAATTGCAAAAAAAGTCAAAAACAAAGAAGCAATGAGATGGAAGTAGACAATCGAAATGAAATTTTGAAATTGAGAGGGAAAATAACCTGTTCAAGACGGCAGTCATCATCGAGAAATTCTTGCAGACCACTATATAGGAAGTCACAAACTAGAGCCTCTTCACCTTCCCGAACTTCTCACCTGTGCCTTCTCTCTACTGCCTCTTCTCCTATCTTGCCACCAGCACCAACACCCGATGATGAAGATTTAAATGACTGCCACACATGGGTTAGTCATGACAACGGTGGAGATGGTCTAGCTTTGTCAATGAGAAGCAGCTTGACGTGGGCAACATTGCCAGTAGTCGCTAGAGGAATGTGAGTTTATTCTTTTTGTTTTTGTTTTTCTTGTTTGTCTTTTTTTATTTTATTTTATTTTTTTTTTTGTAAAAATCGCTCTTTTTTCTAAGGAAAATCTAAGAATTCTCAAAATTAAAAACAAATTTTGATTATAAACTTTAAAAAATTTTAAAAATTAAAATTTTAAATTTTAAAAAATATAAAATTAATACGATAAAAGAGATATAGAGAATAAGTAACGAGAAAGAGATAATTTTAAAAAATACAATAAGATGATAGAGGAGAGAGAAACTTCATTTTGTGGTGTGGTAAAAAGTTAATAACCTAAACGTGGACACTGACACATTAGTGCCTTTTGTCTTATCTGTCAACTTTTTTAATAGATGTGAGTCACTTGGCCACGTCAGCACCTAATTGTATAGCCATGTCAATATTTAACGGATCAATTAATAGAAAGACCCGTTTTCTGACTTTTTATAACGATTATCTACTAATTTCGTTGATTTTACATATAGAAACCCAAAATTGAACTAAATAAACATTAGTGTATCAAAAATAAACTCATCCCACACACATATAGTATTGAGGGCACTTCTGTCCTTTTCCTTCCACTCTCAAAAATAAACTTGGGTTCATTTTTGTGTGGAGAGAGCCACAAAATTATGAGACCATCGGACGGTATTGGTGTATGTCTTTTAATAAATCTGTTTCACAATAATATTAATAATTTTACACGTTATAAGTTATAAAGAAAATAGTGTAAAAATTTATGTAAATTACAATTAAAATTAATAAGTAATAGATTTTTAAACGAAATGTACAACACCTAATTTAATTTTCACTCAATTCATTCTCACTCAGTTTATGTATCATTTTCCAATTGGGCATTACGTACAAAATCAAAATGGCAAATGGTAAATTGAACAGTCCATGAGAACCGGCATCTGTCATTTTCCTACATGCTCGAAAAGGGAACGGCAGTAACCGGCTTTTGGAAATCAAATTGGAATAATCAGTTGACAGGCAACAATAAGTATATTGTTAAATTGGACAGTCAATAGTGCCCCTTCTTTTTTTCATTTGGTTTCTTCTAATTATCGAATTTTTTTTTATTGTTTAGGAATCAAGACAAGATGTGACAACTCGTTAAAAATCAGGTTTCACAACTTGCATCACAAAATTCTCATTGAGTTGCCCATAGTGAGTCAAAGTTAAAATTTTTTTAATATTTTTACAAATAAATACACTAAAATTAATTACCTATCATGACGTTGAAAATTTAATTGGATGTTTATTTTGGCCCCTGCAAACATAAAAGGACCCTATCTTACAAAACTAAACAACATACCATTAATCTATATATATCCAAACCTTTATAATTTTGATGTCACATTTGAGGAACATAATGGTAAGTATCATATGGGTGACTAAATACCCAAAAAAATATTTTGAAGGTATAAAAACAAAAAAAAGCAAGAATAAGAAGAAAAAAAATTATATTCACCGAAGGATCAGTCAAGCTGGTTGAAGCATTTCTATGTCTGCAAGAATTATGCCTCTGTATATACAATACATTCATGTACACAATTGCTTGTTTTACTATATTCATCGATGTATATTTCTCAATCACAAAACTTTCAGCCCGTGACCCTTCTTTAGGCCACACCAGTTAGGAACATTTGAAACATAGTAGGACAACAAAGATATATGTCGCGAGCAGCAAACCACAGTTGCGCGGGCTAAGAAACTTAATAACTGACTTTCCATTAACACTTCCGTTGGTGAGTACCTTTTAAAGTTGAAAGAAGCTAAATATCTTGTGGTGTTGTACAAAGTTTTGAGTAGGCCACAATCCATGAGTACTAAGCAGTTTGTAGACGTTTGGTACATGGTATAGCATACAATAATATAGGATATGTTAGTATTATCTCATAATATCTCATGTTTGGTAAACCATTTGAATAGGATGGTATGAGATTGCTATCTCATGTTTAGCTTTATGGGTTAGTGCTATATCATATATGCTTATATGTTAGGTTTCTCATGTCATAGGTTAAGCCTATTTCTTAAAATATCCTCTATATAAAAAACTATAATATTAGTCAAAACTCTTCTGTCATCTTTATTCTTGTCATTGCTCCCACCATCACCATTATCGTTGTAAGCTCTACGCTCTCTCTCTCCCTGTTCCTTTCTCTCTCTCCCTAATCTCTCTCTGCCCCGTCTCTCTCCTTCTCTCTCTCTCCCGTCTCTCTCCTTCATCAGACAGTATTAGCGTATGCCCAGGGAGCAACTGCTTGGACTGAAAGAGAGACCAAGTTATCTCTTGTGTACATTTTTTATAAATTTGTTACATATCAACTTTATCAATTTTATACGTCATAAGTTATAAAAAAAATATAAAAACTTATAAAATTTACCACTAAGATTGATATGTAACAGATTTATAAATTATATACACAATACTTAATTTGCTCTTTACTCTATCTTTATTATGTCCATGTATCATTTTACTATTGACATTACCTACAAAATCAAAATGGCAAATGCTACATTGAACAGTCCACGGGAAGGAGCATCTGCCATTTTCCCATATGCTCGAAAAGGGAACGACAGTAAACTAACCGGCTTTTGGAGTTCAATTGGAATAATAAGTTGACAGGCAATAATAAGTTATATACATATACTTTTTTTCTAACACAAGAAATTGTTAGTAATTAGTTTATTAATTGTTACTGACAAGAAAAGGTGAGTTCATGGACACGCTGAAACCGTAGGTACATTTTATATCTTATAAATGCATTGTATATGTTTGATATAAAGCCTATGGATTATTCGATGTGATAGTTTAACAGTAATTCGGTATGTATCATTTTTCATTGACCTGCGTTCAAATCCTTACAGCGTCACCATAATAGTCTAACAAAACTGTGCTTGCGCACTGCATGAGTTCACAATTCGTTAACACCATGGTTGGATGTGGGAAGACCCATTTAAACCCAACAGTATTCGGATGGTGAGTCTGTTCCTATAAAGGTGGTTGAACAAGGCATTCAAATATAAGGGTTACTCCCGCCCTGACCTATAAATGCTATGATCGATATATCTATGAGTATTTTTATTTTTATTTAAAAAAAAACATACAGTCTGTGAAATTAGGACCCTATTTTATTACTGCATCATTAAGATTGACACGTGTTGCATGTATTCTTAAACTTAAAGTCATTGTGTTCATGTGTAAAAAACTAATTTTTGAGTTGATTATGATTTTATAAATGCCTACCTTTTTATTTTCTTTGTTATTTGGTAAAAAAAAAAATTAGAATAGTAAGGAGTGACCTCCTAAGTTCGCATTAAAGAGGAATGTGCATTGAGAGAAGGAAACAAAATATCCATCGAATCCATCAATTTGTGTGGTGGCTAAAGTGTGGGGCTTTCATAATTGGCAAAAAAAATAGATGGTGCTCGAATGAATGTGTTGAAGTTGGTGTCTTGTCATTGGTGTAAGATAAAACATATAGATGCCTTTACAAAATAAGTAATAAAGTTAAAAAGGGATTGCTCTTTATTAATGGCTTAAATGTTAGATTTAAACATGAATCTAATCAATCATCAAATATAATTCTAGGATCTTGAAACTGAATAAAATCATATAAACGATAAACCTGAGTTAGCGGAAGATATAGCCATCATGCGTCGGAATAGAGGCTGAGACCTTTATTAACTTTATAACTAATTTCTCTCTCCTGACCTTTACTGTAATCACACGCTTTAGATGGAGTTTTCGTGTATGTGGAGGCAGAGAGAGGACCAGCTATATATATACAAAATATTAGGGTTTTTAGACCTAATTCAGTATGTCCATCAATACTGAGATCAACGGACGAGATTGATTTAATTAATTATTTCCTTATTAATCGGATCACATTAATAATATTCCTTAACGTAAGTATTCTTTGAGTTTACTCCAAGGAATACTAATTGGGAATATTCTAACATTCTCCCACTTGATCCGATTATAATTCATTACTTTAATCGTTATGCGCAAATGACGATAATAACCAATCTCTTGTCGTTCATCATAATGCCACAATATAATAAACTGTTTAGTGCGAGTTATGGCGGTCATACTCTATTAATTCAGAATACTCCCTTCCATATACTACATCACTTGCAGATTATCATATCAGGCTCATAAGGTATATATATGAAACACAAATTCATAATGGTCCACAATAATGTCTCATCAAGACTTTCCCGTTGAACTTAAAACTTTAAGTGTACACAATTATAAGGTAACAGGAAAACATAATGTATGTCAGAAACATATAAATGAGCTCAGAGTGTTATTACAAGCATAACATATCAATCATCAATACAACCAAGTCTCATCCTGAGAACATGCTCTCTAAAAGACTTAGGTTGTAAACCTTTTGTTAAAGGATCTGCAATCATGAGATCCGTACTAATATGCTCAATAGACACTCTCTGCTTCTGAACCTCCTCCTTAACGGCAAAATACTTTAATTCCATATGCTTGGCACCCTTTGAGTATTTGTCGTTCTTAGAGAAGAATACTGCTGCAGAATTATCACAGTAAATTTTCAGCGGCTTGATAATGGTGTCGACAACCCCAAGTCCTGAAATAAAGTTCCGCAGCCATAATGCATGAATTGTAGCCTCAAAACATGCTACAAATTCTGCTTCCATAGTGGATGAAGCAATGATAGACTGTTTCGCACTTTTTCATGAAATTGCTCCTTCAGCTAATAAGAACAGATAACCAAAAGTGGATTTTCTGCTATCAAAGCATCCAGCAAAATCTGAATCCGAATATCCAATCACTTCTAAAAGGTTGGATTTTCTGTACGTGAGCATGTAGTTCTTTGTTCCTTGCAGGTACCTCATTACTTTCTTTGCAACTTTCCAATGATCCATTCCAGGATTGCTTTGATATCTGCCCAGCATTCCGACCGCAAAGCTGATATCCGGTCTAGTGCAAGTTTGCAGATACATCAGACTACCAACAACAGAGGCATATGGGATTGACTCCAATGCCTTACGTTCCACATCATTCTTGGGACATTGCATGAGACTGAATTTGTCACCCTTCTGTACAGGAGCAATCCCAGGTGAACACTTATCCATATTAAACCTCGCTAGAATTTTCTCGATATAGCCTTTTTGAGACAATCCTAATATTCCTTGTGATCTGTCACGGAATATCTCTATTCATATCACATAGGATGCCTCTCCCATATCCTTCATTTCAAAATTCTTTGAGAGAAAATCTTTAGTCTCATACAATATACTCAAGTCATTAGCAGCAAGCAAAATGTCATCAACATATAGAACTAGAAAGATGAACTTACTCCCACTGATCTTTTGGTATATACGCTGATCAACAGTGTTTTCCTTAAAACCAAAAGATGTAATGATATCATTGAACTTAATATACCATTGTCGGGAAGCTTGTTTCAGTCCATATATTGACTTCTTTAATTTACACACCAACTGTTCTTTTCCTTCTATGGAAAAACCCTCAGGTTGATCCATATAAACTTCCTCCTTTAGATCTCCATTAAGAAAGGCGGTCTTCACATCCATTTGGTGTAACTCCAAATCATATTGAGCCACCAAAGCCATAATTATCCTTAATGAATCTTTTTTCGAGACCGGAGAAAAAGTCTCTATATAGTCAATGCCACTCTTCTGAGTATAACCCTTGGCAACAAGTCTAGCTTTATATCGTTCGATATTGCCACTTGAGTTGCGTTTGGTCTTAAAGACCCATTTACAACCAACTCTTTTACAACCTTCTGGCAATTCGACGAGATCCCAGACTTTATTCTTTTCCATGGATTTCAACTCTTCTTTCATGGCATCAACCCATTTATCAGATTCAGTACTTTCTATGGCTTGTGAAAATGAAACTGGATCCTTATTGATTCCAATATCGAAATCTGACTCTTGCAAATAAACCACATAATCGTTAGGAATAGCTGATCTCCTTTCTCTTTGAGATCTTCTTAATGCCACTTCTTGTGGTTCACATGCATTATTCATTGGTGGGTTAGTCTCTTCAGGGAGTATTTCTTCATCCAAA
Organism: Carallia pectinifolia; assembly: GCA_037832335.1. Taxonomy (NCBI): domain Eukaryota; kingdom Viridiplantae; phylum Streptophyta; class Magnoliopsida; order Malpighiales; family Rhizophoraceae; genus Carallia; species Carallia pectinifolia. The sequence goes on from CM075451.1 coordinate 7,303,268, forward strand.
AGTTCTTCCATTTCTGGAACAACATTTGGTGGTGTAATGGATGAAGGAACTGTTATGGGTAAAGGAACGTTTACCCTTATTTCCTTTATTTCCACTTCTTGGCGTTCATTACTCCCACTAACCTCGTCATTCTCAATAAATCTTTCATTTCCAGTTTCCACAATTCTCGGACTATGGTTTGGGCAATAGAACATATACCCTTTAGACTTCTCTGGGTAACCAATAAAGTAACCACTGATCGTTCGAGAGTCTAATTTCTTTTCATGTGGATTGTAAATCCTCGCTTCCGCTGGGCAACCCCAAACATGCAGGTGCCTTAAACTAGGTTTCCTTCCTGTCCATAGTTCAATAGGGGTACTTTGAACTGCCTTACTAGGAACCCTATTAATTAAATAATTTGCGGTTTTGAGTGCATACATCCACAAAAATTTGGGTAAAGAGGAGTTACTCATCATACTCCTAACCATATCCATTAATGTCCGATTCCGCCTTTCTGCCACACCATTTTGTTGAGATGTGCCTGGCATAGTATACTGTGCACATATGCCATGACTTTCGAGGAATTTCGCAAATGGACCTGGACACTGCCCTGACTCATTATATTTGCCATAATATTCACCACCTCTATCAGATCTTACAATCTTCACTTTTCTGTCTAATTGCCTTTCAACCTCCTTTACGAATACCTCGAGGGCATCTAATGATTGAGATTTTTCATGAAGCAAATAGACATAACCATAACGTGAAAAATCATCTATAAAGGTGATGAAATATTTTTCTCCATTAAGGGCTGGAGTGTCAAACGGTCCGCATATATCGGTGTGTATAATTTCAAGAAGTTGGGTGCTTCTTGTGGCTCCTTTCTTACTGTGTTTAGTTTGCTTTCCCTTAATACAATCTACACACATTCCGAAATCAGTAAAATCTAGATTCGGAAGAATCTCATTGCTTACTAATCTCATCAATCTTTCTCTGTATATATGACCCAGACGTTTATGCCACAAGTAAGCAGAATTTTTATCCATCGTACTACGTTTAATTCTAGTATGATGTACATAAAGTAAGGATTCAGCAAACACATTGTCAAGTTTCAATTTATATAAACCATCAATAAGAATACCAGAACCAATAATATGAGTATTCTTATATAAACTAAAACTTGCACATCCAAATTTAACATTAAACCCAGAATTATCCAATTTGGAAACAGAAATAAGGTTCCTTGAAACTGAAGGTACATAAAGAGTCTGTAATAGGTCTAAATGATAGCCAGTATCCAAGACCAAACGATAAGTTCCTATGCCTTCAATTGGAGCCTTCATACGATTTCCCATAGAGAGAAAATCCTTAGTTGGGTTTGTGGTTTGGATCGTAATGAATCCTTGCATCATATTGGATACATGAGTAGTAGCACCAGAATCAAGCCACCAAGTATTATGAGGAACTTCAGCTAGATTTGATTCGAAACATACTAAGGCATTAAATTTACCTTTCTTTTCGAACCAAGACTTTCGCTTCAGGCAGTCTTTCTGATAATGTCCAACCTTCTTGCAGAAGTGACATGTATCACCCTTTCGTTCCTTCTTTCCAGCCTGAGAAGCATGAGCAGGCTCTTTCCCTTTCTTGAACTGGTTGGCTTTGACTTTCATGGCTTTCCCAGCTTTCTTTCCCACGAGATTAATAGAGTGACTCTTTTGACTTTTCAATCTCGTTTCCTCCTGAACAAGCATACTGGCCAATTCATTAATATTCCACTTATCCTTTATAGTGTTATAATTAATTTGAAAAGGCCCATATTCAGAAGGTAATGAGTTCAAAATGAACTGCACAAGAAAAGAGTCTTCCACTGTCAATCCCAGGGTCTTAAGTCTTGCTGCTATATTAGTCATCTCAATAATGTGCTCTTGCATAGTTCGCGACCCATTAAACTTCATGGTCGTGAGCTCTGCCATAAGAGTACCAGCAAGTGACTTATCCGCAGAACGGAAACGTTCTTCCACAGACTGCAAAAATTCTTTTGCACTTTCTGTCGGTGGAATTGTTGACTTAATATTGTTGGCAACAGTCATCTTCAGAAACATAAGGCTTAATCTGTTGCTTCGTTCCCATGCCTTATGATGTAACTTCTCTGCCTCGCTGCTTGAGTCAGTAATAGCAGCAGGCTTCTCCGTTAATAGTGCCAAGTCAAGATCCATAACACCTAAGTGGAAATTGACTTGTTCACGCCATTCAGAGAAGTTCAATCCATTGAACACAGCAACAGAGGAAGCATGCGACTGAACGGAAATAGCTGCACAATAAATGCTCATAATTAATCATAAGTCGGATTCAATAAACAATTATAACATATTACAATTCTCCTTTGGGAAATACTATAATATGTTATCATTAGTAAATACCATGTAATCAATTAATAGGTAATTAAAATATTTTTAAATTAAATATATTTGATATCTTTGGATAAACAAATATATTCAACTAAAAATGCTAATATACCTCGATTATGTTACCAATCACAGAATAATAATTTACCTTTGGGTAAATCCTATAGTTCTAGTAATTAGCAACGTCAATTTATCCAATCATTATTATTTATTTATTTTTTTTTTATGGTATTTCATTATAATCATGGATAAATGACTATTTATGCGTGTCATTGAACATACTAGTTTGGCCACTTTGGTGACTAACAAACTATAAACATAATAATGCACGTATTTTATTCGATCATTCTAGTTTGGTCACTTTGGTGACTACAAACTGTCAACATAATATATGCATGAAATAATTTAAATTCAATTAATACATGCATAATAAAATAATACTTATAAAACATACATACTTTCATAAATGATTGTCTGAGTGATAAAAATATAAATTAGATCTCATATAATATTAGACAAAAATTAATACACAATAGGCTTCAATCCAATAATTAACCAACAATAATTTTATTGCGGTCCAAAACAGATCACACAACAAATCAAATTTAGTTCTGACAATTAAAAGGAATTTACTGTTCCTTTATACGGTGCTCAATAGACATTCATCAAGCCACTGCAACTATTTCATAAGGAATAAAATTATCTTAAATAAGTCTGCTTTAGAAATTATGATTTGTTTACTGCCGTTTCAGGCATGGTTTCAATTGGCCAAATCAATTACTTTTAGCCCAAATAATCAATTCCTTTTGTCCCGTGTGTTCGCTGACGACAATCGGCCAAAACATAAATTTTTTTTTTTTTTTTTTTAAGAATATACATCTATCATCAAAAGTGGTCGTCCTTCACCAATGACCAAAAATTTATTATTATAACAAAACATCATCATGCGTCCTTTTATCAACCAATTAAAAAATAATAAAGATTTTACAATTCCACAGGTGACCTTTGTTGATTATGGATAAAAGTATTAATTCCTTAATAGAACAGTGTATACATACGTGTGCTCGATTATAACTACGACTACTCTTAACGGCCGAGAACAATTTAATTGCTTAATAGAATCATATAAAATTCTTTAGGCTATGCAGTACAAATAAACATGTATATTTGTTGTTTTTAAATCATAAGGAAAAACAATCAAATATATGGCATAAAAGATCATGAATCAAGTATATACGTTCTTTATAATTCACAGAAAATATTCAGTTTCATAATGCAGGCTCTGATACCACATGTTAGATTTAAACATGAATCTAATCAATCATCAAATATAATTCTAGGATCTTGAAACTGAATAAAATCATATAAACGATAAACCTGAGTTAGCGGAAGATATAGTCATCATGCGTCGGAATAGAGGCTGAGACCTTTATTAACTTTATAACTAATTTCTTTCTCCTGACCTTTACTGTAATCATACGCTTTAGATGGAGTTTTCGTGTATGTGGAGGCAGAGAGAGGACCAGCTATATATATACAAAATATTAGGGTTTTTAGACCTAATTCAGTATGTCCATCAATACTGAGATCAACGGACGAGATTGATTTAATTAATTATTTCCTTATTAATCGGATCACATTAATAATATTCCTTAACGTAAGTATTCTTTGAGTTTACTCCAAGGAATACTAATTGGGAATATTCTAACATTAAAAACAATGTGGGGTTGTTGGAGTAGCAAAATTGCAATTTGCAATTTTCTTTGTTGTAACCAGTTCCATTAACTTGTACAAAGGACAAAATATGCAAATTATGCATGCTAAATTCATGCATGGGTGAAAATCTAGCTTGTTGCAGTAGCAAAATTGCAATTTGCAATTTTCTTTGCTGCAGCCGGTTCCATTAACTTGCACAAAGAACAAAAGTACAAGTTATACACGCAAAGTCCATGCATGCGTGATCTGCTAGATTTTCACGCATGCATGGCATTTAATGCCTCCCTGATCATATTTGCATTTGTCTGTAGCTTGGCTTCAACGTCTACATATTCTTATGGGTTTACAAAAGCTGTGGAGTCTGAGCGTTCAAGAGAAGCTTTAATTCTAAAAATTGTATGGACAAAGAGTGCATGAGAGAAATACTATATGTATTTGAAAATTTAGATAGTGAGATATCTTGAGTGTAACTTATAAAATCATCTATTATTTATATTGAAATATTCTCTAATCGTCTTTACTGTAGACGTAAACCTTAAACCGAATTACGTAAACTCCTGTGTCTGATTGTGTTGTTATTTTTACTATATTTATTTCATCTAATTAATTAGTTTAGATCCGAAATCCAGTAGATCTATCACAATAGAATGGATGCATAATAGAAATGGATAAACACTTAATGTAAGAGTAATAATATTTTTCTTGATTAAATATCATAATTAGATGTTATGAATATATTTACAAAGAAAAAAGAAATAAAATTAAAAAGAATAAGAGTAAATTATTAAATATTATCTTTCCTATTTTAATTTAATTTATTTTTTAAAATATATTCATTACAATTCACGATGTTAATTCAAAATGAATAGCACATAAATAATTAAGATTGCCCGTTATACATTTTAAATTATTCAGTGTATAGTCATATTAAAGACAAAATCTTTCAATCTATGGATACACACGTGGGATAATTATTACTGCAATTATCCCATGTGGGTAATTAAAAACAAAAATCATAAACATGGAATCAGCAATTATAATTGAGTCGCGTCTCTTTTTCATTCACAAGTTGCTCTTCAGCGCATTTTGGGCAGACAGAAATGGCCAGCGTTGACAGCGTGACTGAGCAAGAGTACAAGGATCATCCTTCTCCACCTTAAAATTGTCATTCACTCATTTGTCATCCAAAGATAACAAAGTCCAAAGTCTCAATCGTTTTCCGATGCCAAGTTGCCAACTCTGTCTTAACTCTGGTTCGGAGCGTTGGACAATTCAAAAAGATGGAGCGGAGGGCAGGTGCCGCCTCTCGCGGCCTGCCTTCCCAGAAGTTTGCAAATGGAAAAAGATAAGTGAATACTTACAAGTAAAAATGCGGTAGACATGTAGGGATTTAAATTATTAAATTGTAAAAAATATATTAAATTTTAAAAAAAAAGATAAATTATTGAATACTGTTAGATTAATTGTGTGTCCACCTATGCTTTGTCATTTAGTGACTCTTTTTGCAAATAGAAAAAATTATTAATGAACTACACAGAAGACGCATGATTAATCCAACAGTATTCAACGATTTTTTTTTTAAATTTAATGCATATTTTATAATTAAACAGTACATATTACTGTAAATTCACTACGCTTGAATAATTGTATATTTGTGATTTTGAAATATTTATTGCATTCATATATAGAAATATAAGAAAATGCAATCAATAATTATAATTGTATCTTGTTTAATCCATTGATAGGGAAAGCTGTACCAATGATCGTGATCTGCCGTAAATGCGGAGTCAATGTCACTTCGGATAGCGGCTAAGCGCCCTGCCATGCGGAGAAAAGACGACCTCCCCCACCCGCCGGCGGATGCGATTGCGTGCAAGTCAAAGACGACGGGGATTCCAGCCATCATTTATAAGGGCTAAATCTATCTATCCATAAGCAATATATAAACTTTTGGCGTTTCTGTCTTTTACTTTGGTTCATTGTCATTTTTGCCTTTAAATGATCGAAATCTGTTACTGTTAATTAAAATAGCAATGTGTCGGTAGAAGTTAATTGGGGGCACTAAGAAACTCACGAAGATGGGATTTCTTTCCTCAAAAATTGCAACAACAACTCTATGAGAAATTAAAAATCTCATTTTGTCTAAATTTGGGACAATTGAAACTTAAACCCTAAACCTCCAAAAGTTTGGTGTATTATATATGTTTAGACTATATTATACAACTTAAATTTAAGTGGTACTAAAATAACTACAAAGTTCATTTAATAGAATCAATAATTTATCTTTTTTTATTTTAACTTTAAATATTTAACGATACATATTACTTTGATCTATTTTAATCTTATGTAAAAAATTTTACTAAATATTTTTCTTTAAATTATTCTTTTTTCTTTGTGTTTTCTTTCTTTGGAAAGACATGCATTGCAGTGCATAATTTAACTATATATATAATCCTTCATCGTGTAAGTTAATTGGAATCATTGAGGCACTTATATCTACTAATAGAATGGCAACCAATAAGTAGGAGCCGACACGTATTTCTATCTATAGTAATATAGATAGGTGAAGGATGAAAATTATAGAAGCTGCCACGGACAGGTGCCATAATCAGCACCTCAAACGCCTCAAACTTTTCCGATTATACTCTTATACAAATACCACTCGACGGCTTTGTAGCGATATTTAGTTGATGACACATCATTAATCATATACTAGGAGACGAGAGTTAACTAATGTTGTCAGAATCGAATTGGTTATTAAATTAGAAAGTTAAGATGTTTAAGATTCAACCGATTCAACCGGTAAAACTGCGGTTAAATCGATAAAATCGGTATTTAATATTAAATATATAAAAATTAAATTTTATATAACTTATATAATTATATAAAATGTTATATTATATAAAAATGATAATATATATTTAAAATAAAGTGTATTTTAAGAATTATATTAATATTTACATACATTAAAGATATTACAATTAGTATATTTAATAAAATATAATTTATAAAAATTAATTGATTAAATATTAATTTTTAAATTTTAAAGATTAAATTGAAAATTTTAATCAATTGAGAACTAAATTAAAATTTTTAGTTAAAATTAGAGTTTTAATTATAATTTAGATAAAGTTTTGAATCAAATTATAATTTAAAATTTTTTGGTTTAAATTGAACCGGTTCAACTGATCCGATTTTTTACCGGTTTTCCCGATTTTTGACCAATTTTTTCCGGTCTAGTCCAAATTCTATTTTTAAACTTGAACCGGACTGGACCTAGGACCAGTTCCTAATTTTTTAGGTTAAACTGACCGGTCCGGTCCGGTTCTTACTTCATTGCTGTCAACAATCCCTTGTCGCTTGTCACTCTCCCAATGGCAAATCAGGCCAAGTTCCTGCTGATAAAAACAATGGTTGTTTCCCAAGCAAAACAGAGTCATTGTTCAAAAAATATCAATCATCCACTCACCATTTAACGTTTAACATTTTGAAGTCATTAATAAGTTAACAGCATCCGATCCCCTACCAGTTAATCAGAAAGTGACACATTATTTGTTGTACTCAATGTAGAGTCTTAATTGAGCTTTCGCTTGTGACATCTAGTGGCCGAAATAAACCAGTAAGAGTAAAATCTAAGCAATAATGAGCAGGGATTCAAACGTAGGCTAGGCTTAAGTGTTTGTTTCTAAAATGGAATCTTACGGCTTTTGATTCTCTTCTAGAGAGTACTTCCCAGTTCCCACCCATCTCTGTTTCTCATACATTATAAGAAGGGCTTCCTTAGGTGGCCACATAAAAAAATTAATTAAATAGTATTTATATTGAAACAATGACTGTAATTTATACAACAATAACAAAAAATTATTGACAAAACATAAGTTGCTATTTTTTTCATTAAATATTTTATTATTACGATTATACAAATATCATTATTGTTGTATTATGGATACTGTTTGATTAATTTTTTGTTTAGCCATAAAAGTTCACCGTTATAAGAAAGACGCTAGCAAGTCAGCTAATTGGTGTCCCTAAACCAATACCTAGGCTTGCTTCTATGAATAGAGTTAAATGTTCCAAAAAGTTCAGGTCCATCCATGATAGAATTTACATGTGCCACATAAATTTTGTATAATGATTTGTTTACTCTGTGAGTTTGGTGAAATGGAACCAATAGTTATCATTTGCTAAAAAAAACAACAAAAGAAAAAAGAAAATAAAAAGACATTTTAGCACCTATAGATTAGAAGCTGGATCATACATATACGTACCAAGCGTTGTGGCTCAAAAAGAATGGCAAGTTTTTTGGCTTTGATGGTAATGATCAATTTGATTCAAAATGGTTTTTGGTTTATTATTTATTGTTTAAAATTTTTTTAAAAAAATTTTATCTATCTGTTACTTTCGTCAGATTAATTATACTCATTCGTCACTTTTTCCGTTTAGTATACTGATATTACATTTTGTTAGGTGCCACGTGAGACTAAACCTAATATTTGACTACGTCACGTTGTTCTCCTGAAAATTTTTTTTTTTTTCTAATTTTTTATTAACCTTTTACAGTTAAACAAAAAAAAAAATCATCTCTTTCCTCTCTCTCTCTCTCTCTCTCTCTCTCTTCTTCCACCTGCCGGAAAATTCAAGGCCTACTCTCCCAAACAAACAGCTCAATCCTTTCAAATCACAAAGGCATTGATTCCAAACAAATCAACCCAACACAGGAAAAGAATTCCAGATAGCACAACATGTCATCAGCATCATCGGGAAGGTCAGATCCAAGTCTTAATTTATCCAAATCAAACCAACAGTGTTTTTTTTCTCTAAATTTTTCATTGTTTTCAGTCTTTAGATCCAAACGAAGGGCAAATCACGGTAGCTAGTCATCTAATTATTGCCCCTACAACCTAGGCGTATTGAATACAGATAGATGTTCCAAAAATTTGCAGGTCCCCCCATCGACATAATTTATATCTGCCACGTAAATTTTGGCTAATATTTTGTATAACGATTTGTTTACTCAGTTTGGTGAAATGGAAGCAATAGTTTTTTTTTTTTTTTCTTTTTGATTCAAGAAATGGAAGCAATAATTATCATTTGCTTAAAAAACAGAGAGGCATTTTTTTTTTTTTTGGTTTAACAGAGAGGCATTTTAGCACCTATAGATTAGAAGCTGGATCGTATACATATGTACGGAACGTTTTGGCCCACGTTTGTTGGCTTTGATGGTTGCAGTATTCTGAAGCTTGTTTTTATTCTCTCTCTCTGTTTTTTTTGCCAGAAGAAAAAGAAAAATACTTTACATGTAATTAAATTAATATACAGTGATGCAATTGTCGTTACGCGAGTTCGGTAAGTTTAGTATGACGTTATTTATTCATTAAATATTGCGTTTGTAAGTTATTCGATAGACTTACTACGAATATATACAATGCATATATTTTAAAATATATGGTAAGGTCCAACTTGCACCTGGTGTAATTACGAATTAACTTTGCCAATCAAATAATCTGCCATCAACTAGATTCATCACGTATTGTCTACCGCCAAAGACAATTTTCCATCTTTGGCGGCTTACTTGTTTTTTTTTTTCATTGAGTTATTATTATTTGAAATTTTTTTTGTAAAATTTATTAAATGTACAAATAAATAGATAAAAAAAATAAAAAAAAATAGTTATTCCACAAAACAAACATTATTATTGTTTCTCTATGAATAATTATTATAATATTTGAATATAATTTTTATTTTTTATAATATTAAATATATCTTTTTTATATAATTAGATATACAATTACTTAGTCATTCTTCCCTCATTCAATTGTGAAATTGCCTGAACGAAAAACGCTAGACTAAATGTAATTTATTTATGCTAATTTGCTTCTGTTATTGACAACTCTAAAAACGAGAGATCGCGCGCGTATTAGTTAAAATAATAAAATGATATACTGGTAAGTAATAAACACAAACATAATCCAAATTGGAATCAATAATTTATTCACAATGTGATCTCCTATTGTGGTTAATAAGCAAAATTTTCTCAACCCTTGCCAAATCTAATTGACTGCGTCATGTCTTTTTGTCTCTTCTTCTAAGTTTACAAACCTTTAGTTATTTATACTTTATTCATTTTCCATCTATAAATAAAATTTTAAAAATATTTTTTGAAAAAGTGTATCCGCACATAAATAGTTTCACAATAGAGAAAGAAAAATTTATTAAAATCACTTCAAAAAATGTGTGGATAAAAAAACGTTGGTGGGATTATTTTAAAAGAGAGTAAGGGCAATTAAAATTTAAGAAGAGACAATAAAAAATTTAGAGGAGACGATTTCAAAAAAAAAAAAAAAACCTTAATGTTTATTTATAAGTGTAATGAAAGAGGATTTAAGTGGTACAAGTGGTGAATACCCCTATGTAAATCCTTCTCTGATTTTAGGTACTGCTTTGTGAATTCTATTTTTATTATTCATAATTGAAAATTACAGTACTATCTTTATATGGTCATCAAACCATGAAGATGCCTCATATATTAAAGTGACTATAAAAAATAAAAGAAAAGAAAAAAAAGAGACCAAATAGAAGGACTTGACTTTGGTTGTAATGGAATATCCGCTCAAAGGCTGGAGAAGAAATGACCCTTGTCTGGATTATTGATCAAAAACATATATGTTATCTTGACATAAATGGACCGAAGACCCAGTGCCGGGACATTGGGTCTAGTTTATAAAAACAAAAAATGTGTATAATTTATATTAGTTTTAGTCTTTTGCTCTCCCTTAAATTTATATTCTGCACCCTCAATTACTCCTATTAGAAAAAGTAATACAAAGAAATTTAAATATATATTATTATTTTCACTAAAATTTATATTTTACTCGTATTATTTATATTTTATTCTTAGTCTCTTTTTTTTTCCAACTAAAAAATAACTATGTATAGTAAAATAATATCATTATATTGTGTAAATTATTATTTATCAATAAAATAATATTATTTTACCATTTATGTTACTGTTTATAATGAAAAAGTTGAAAAAGAATTTAATACCTATGTACCCTCTTTTATTCTAATTTCTAGATCTGCCATTGGCCGAAGAGGAGAGAAAGAGAGAAAGGATGTATGATAGCCGCAATAAAAATTTTTCTAAACTAATTTCATTTTCTTATATATGCTTATATCACACCGTGGCCAGAGACATTTTGTACACATTTTAGACGCCATAATTTTAAGTCAGAATTGTAAATTCGGTCTGATCTTAAATGAGCTGCCAGTCATGCATGAAGTCTTTGTCTGCGAGCGTAATTGGATCTCCTTTAAATTGTTCAAGAACCCTTTTTTTTTTTTTTTTCACTTTCCTCCTTATCAATTGTACACTCTTTTTTTTAGATTAAAATTCAAAATTTCCAAGTTCTTAACTACCTCGGTGTTCTTAATTATATAAGTTCAAATTGTCGTGGATTCCATTTGAACTTTATCACTTCAGTGCTCTTAAAAAAAATGATCATATGGGTTCAAATTCTCTTGGACTGGGTTGAACTTTAACCTCTTTTGCTCAGCTTGTTCACTTCTCCCTCTTCTTATTCTAGCTTGACCACAAAACAAGAAGTTTGTAAAGAATTCGAGTCTACACCTTTCGAAAGAGTTTTAATAGCTATGGTCTAGGATGTTTATATGTTTTGCAGTTCAATATAGTATGAGGTTATCGATGTGCACTCGTTGTTGTAACCATAGTTCCCTTAGACCAGGGAGTTCGCATAAAAAGTATTCAAATTCTTGAAAACCGTTTATATGTTTCTTCGTATAATTCTAAATAAAATGAAATGTACACAATTTGGAAAGTCGTCTACGCAACTTCTTTAAGAGGTAGCTTAAATATGGAAGGATATAAAAGAGAAATTTTCCAAAGTTTTAAAAAGTATGCATGGCTAAAATTTGGTTGGCAGAAGAAATTTCTTTACTGCGTCCACACGTATTTTTTTTTTGTGTAACTATGATCATTTTTAGTGCAATCAAAACGATAAAAAATAATATAAAAAGTATTAATATTTTTTCGTTTCACATTTATCCCTTTTAGTTGCACAAAAAATACCCATGATTACATAAAAAAAAAAAAGACGTGTTAACATAATAAAAAAAATTCATTTACCCATAAAACCCTTCTTTTGAAACACGTTCTCTTTAGAACCCTCCTTCTCTTTACACTCTTTGGATCCTTTTAAGAACATTCAAACACCCTCTGGCCGGCGGTGACGGCCAATAACCGCTAGCCAGCACCCTAACCTCCATCTTTGTCTCTTTTCCTCCTTATTTTCACTTGATTTTTTTATCTCTTTCTCTACTCTACCACTTTCTTCTTTCAACGTTCAAATATGCAAGTCCTTTCTTTATTTTCCTTTAGATCTAGTTTCAATAAAGTCTCCCACGATCTTCCAATCATTGAATCTATGCCCCTCTACAGTCAAACAACTTTTTTGCCTTCTCCTTTGGCACCTCCGTCACCGCTGCCTTCAACACTATTGTTGACTCCACCGCTGTTGCTGCTGCTGGGGCCGAAGCTGCTGCTTCTTTGCTGTTGCTGGGGCCAGCACTACCCCTGTTGCAGCCGAAGTCTCCAATGTCGCTGCCATCATCTCTGCTGCAGCCTCCGCCTTCCATCGCCGCTACCACCCTTGGAGACAGGAGTAGTTGCTGTTGGTTTATTTTGGAATAAGGAACTTATACTTGTTGTGTGTTCTTTTCTTTTTGTTCCTTAATGTTTTTGGAAATCGCTACTCAGTCAATTTCCATCAAATATTTCACAAATTGCGATATTTGTTATCTTATACAGTTTAATTCAGTTAATGTAGACTTAGTTCAACTCTTAGTTTTGGGTAGGTTTAACTTCAGTCTGATAGATACATTCTTTTGAAGAATTTGTCAAAACGAATTTCATGTCTAGTTAGCAAATGGTCATTTTGATCATATCAGTTATAAGTTATCATCGTTGTTCTTTATTTCTCCTTTATGCAGGATTTTCCCACATTTTTTGCGTTGAACTTATATATAGGTTCACATAATTTTAATACAACAATTTTCTTAGATAAAAATTAAAAAAAAAAAAAAGAACATGCACGATTAGAAGTGGCCAAAGTTAGACTTTGTTCAAATAACATAACTTGACGCAATCTGTATTGATTAAAAAAATCAATGACCTGTTGCTTGAAATTGAAATGACATGAAAATTAGAGATTCATATAACTTGAATTCAAAATCGTTCAAAAATTGAATTATTTGATAATCTGAATCCAACGATCCAAAACTTGATGTATTTTAAACGGCAATTAATATTTCCAGGCACCAAAACACTCCCATACACATACACACATCATACAAACAGTGCTTTTAAAGTGCAAATAACGACTCCTTTTTTTTTTTAACAAAAAAAAAGATCTTACCAACCATATCGGTTATCTGATTTTTGAACTGAAGCCGAAGTAATTTTTATTTGTTAAAGTTTTGTTTAACAACTCTTAAGAGGTCGATCTATCTCTCAAATACTAATAGAAACGAATATGACTCTGCCACTATTATTCAAGTGAGTGAATCTACTCTCAATACCACGCATTTTAAACCTAATAAATTTAAAACCCCGATAAACTCAAAACTCATCACGCTTAGAATCTGAATGATCTGATACCCTAAACAACTTACCCGCAAAACACAACACGTTCAGACTTTTGAGAGTTTAAAAGACAAGGCAACAGGGCTATATCCGAAAGCCCATGAAAGACGCAGTGTTTGTTTCAGTTTAGCATGACAGTGGGCTTTCCTCGAAAAAACAAAAAAAGGAGCATGACATTGGGCTTGGTCCAAGTCATGCTAAAGGCCGAGATTCTTAAGCATTTGTCTGGCTTCTAACATCCACTTAAATTTAACGTATGACAAAGGCCCAAGAAATGGTAGTGTGGTGTGGTGGGAAAATTGAACAAGCTGGGTTTTTTTTTTGGGAAATTGCCCCAGGCCCATAAATCAAATCCGTATTCAAAGGCCGATCAACAATATATTTTTCTCAACGGCCCAACCCAGTCCGACAAAATGAGTTACATTCTGCACGTGCGAATCACGTGCCAATCAGCGCACGTGTCTAACTAACGACTTCTTATTACTTTTACTAGGAGAGAACTTTCAGACAGAACATAACAAAAAAATGCGTTCGTTGCGCTTCCCTTTCTGGCTTTCTCAGCCCAAAAGCCAACCAAACGTTATTTCCAATGCCCCCACCGCCACCACTTCCCGCTCCTTCTCCGCCTCCACTGCCGTGGCCTATGCCGCCGCTGCCGGTGCAGCTGCATTTTCCGGCATAGCACTCACCCAGAACCCCACTATTTGGAAACACCCATCAGTCCAGAATGCACTGAATTTGCTCTGCTCCAGTCGCTCCTCGCTGCAACTGCCCTGGGGATCGCTCTCTCTGTCTGATAGTTCACCTTCTATTGTGGAACCGAAGACTGGCTCGTCGTTTCCTTCGGTTATTTTCGAGTCTCGGAGGCTTTTGGGAATTGGGTTGAGGAAAAAGAGTATCTTGGGCTTGAAGAGCATTGATGTCTATGCATTTGGTATCTCCATTTCTTACCTCGTTCTGTTTCCCATTCTTTTGCCTTCCAAAGTTTAAATTTTCCATATATTGCATGTCCTGTTTATGGGAGATTTAGCATTGCCTTCTTGAATATGTGGCTCCCGCAACTTTGTTGGGTAATTATTCAATTCCATTCATTGAAACTCTTTTTTTTTTTTTTCCTAATTTCGTTATGGCTTAAAACTTAGGAACTATTTTTCGCTTGGCGATCTACGAGTTCAGATGAGCACGAGAGTTGGCTTTTTAAGATTGTAATTCTGCAGAAATTATGCCAATTGGTAGCTGCGGGTTCATGCCCCTTGCGAGAAATTCTCGAATAATTCGGCAAAATTGTTGCCCATTAGTGAATAGGCGTGGAATGTATGGCCAGCATCCGCTTAACAAAACACCATTGTCGACTGGTAGAGCTTAATTTGTATACCTTCGTTCTGCTCATTAATTTGCTCGTACACCAACCTTAAGGTGTGGTTTACTTAAAGGTCACTTGAGGTGAAAACTAAACTCATTCGGCATGTATGGAAGGAATTTTGACATTCTTTTTGTTTCTGGAAGTTAATTATCTCAATGGTTCAAAGCTTGTTACATCTCCTAAAGAACCTCTGCCTGTATTAGAATTATTTAGTAATCTAGGCACAAATTGTGATGTTGTACATCTTTCTGGCAAACTAGTAGGACGCTGGTTTAGAAAGATCCCATCAAGGCTGTCATTATATTCCGCCACATAGGAAACATGATTGTATCGAGTCGATGGCAAACTTCACATAGCTGCAGTTGTTTAGTGTAAAAATTTGATTGATTCTCCGTTTTGACTTCTCATCATGTGTCTCAACAGGCATTTATGCTGACAATGATGAGGTGAAGAAAGTTCTAGGTGAGAAATATGGAAAATTGTCAGTTTCTGAACTTAAGGAGTGCAAGGAGTTCAAGGAAGATCTCATGGAAGCTGATTTTCAAATGACTGTTAGGCTTCAGATGGTCTATGGAAAACTAAGCATCCGTTCTATGCGAAGTGCTTTTGAAGAGTCTGTCGGAAGCAGACTGCAAAAGTTTGGAGGAAAAGATAGCAAGGACTTGCTTCAAAGGTGAATCATTTTGCTAGTTATTATTTGATCATTTGCTGTAAGACATTAACGTGTATAATGCCTTTATGTTCCTTTCTCCATTGAGACTTCCGGTGGTTTTTGTGTCTGAACCTGACCAACAGCTGTGATGAATTCACCGAAACAATATTTTTATTCCACATAATCTATGCTTGTCTTTCTATGTGTATCCCCAGCATAACTGTGCACTAGTATTTCCAATCTGTCTCTCTTTTCCTCTTGTTCAGTGGCTTTACCTAGAGTTTAAGAAGCCCGATCATTCTGTGGATTTATGGGTGTAGTATTGCTTTAAGAATCCACTTTGCATTCTGTTCTTTTCAACGATTTCAAAGAGAATTTTATTTTCTATGTCTCTAACAGCCAATGCGTTCAGGTTCACTTCTCAGTTTAAGGATGAATACAAAATACCCCGTGGTTCTGTGATAGATCTGTCAAGGGAGCGGGGCCATATACTTCGCACAACTAGTAAGATTTCTGTTCCAAATTTGTCCTACATCCATTTCATTTCTCTAGGACTTGAGCATTAAGTATTTTGATGTTCTATAATTGATGATTAAGGTTTGGACACAAGTGCTCGATGATTTTCTTAAAACTGGATTGGAGGGTCAATTCAATGATCGAGGCTTCTAAAATTGGATTATGGACATGACAGAAGTCATAGAACAGTAAGGCTTTGAGCAAAAATTTGAGGCTTCCTGCGAGAGTATAAACCATTTGTGGACTATGAGATTGCACATCCACTTCAAATTAGGAAGCAAAATATTAATGGAAACTCGACTTGATGAAGATTGGAATTCACTTTTTCTTTTGAAAATTTTGTCTTGATGCACAGTTGCTACTCTGGCAGTAACATTACTTGTTACAATTACAAGCCTGATAAATATAGTGTTTATATTTTCAAAATCCCAACTAAATACCAAATTCTCTTCAGGATAAGTAATTAACCCATTTATGCTTCTGTGTTTATCTCAGTGAAAGCTTATTATTCCAAATGGCTTATTTTGTTAATCATTATCCCTTGTATAATTGTTGCAAACTTCGTTCAACTTACCTAATTTGATCTGAACCATGTTGTTTATACAGTTGACGGGAAAGAGGTGGGAAGTATCCAGAGCAATATCCTGTGTCGATCTATCTTAGATCTATATATTGGTGATGATCCATTTGATAGAGGGGCCAAAGAAGACGTTGAAAACGAGTTGGCGTATCTCCTTCAGAAGTAGACTAGCCATCAACTGTAGAATGTGTCGGGCATCAACTGAATTTCCCATTAACAATCTGTATTTGGTACTTCACAAAGAAAAAATGTCAGCATAGGACGGACGGACACAGTCAAAAGACACCGCAATAAAGTGTTATTGAAATATAATTGAATGTCAATGTCATGTGATTTTTTTTTTTTTTAATTGAAAAAAAGATACACGGTTGGTACGTAGCTCATCACATGTATAAGTTGAAAGTAAAGTTATTCATTATTATTATCATTTAATCTTCCTACAGAGAGAACTCACCATCTAAATACTATTAAAATTGAGTGAACTTTTTTTATATTCAACTACAGTATTCACGAGTTTATAACTCACAACGCATAGAACACAGAATTCTTGGCGTTTAAAGCACTGTCGCAAAAATTTAAATTCAGCCTAATAAGAGAAAAATATATCAAATTATTAACCAAATTATCAACTTAGATGAGATGCGGTGATATTTTTGTATTCTTGCTTCCATAAATATGTTATATTTGATATTTCTCATCAATTCAATTTTTTTTCCTTTTTGGCTAAAGAAATGTACTCGTGGTTGTACATGAGATGCGGTGATATTTCTCATCTAAATACTATTAAAACTGAGTGAACTTTTTTTATATTCAATTATAATATTTACGAGTTTATAACTCACAACGCATAGAACACAGAATTCTTGGCGTTTAAAGCACTGTCACAAAAATTTAAATTCAGACTAATAAGAGAAAAATATATCAAATTATTAACCAAATTATCAACTTAGATGAGATGCGGTGATATTTTTGTATTCTTGCTTCCATAAATATGTTATATTTGATATTTCTCATCAATTCAATTTTTTTTTCCTTTTTGGCTAAAGAAATGTACTCGTGGTTGTACATGAGCCTAGCTTCGCTTCAAATTTTCCTTTGCCTATTAAATCCGGCTGATAGACTATAGGAAAGGTTGTCAGAATCACCCAATATCGACTGAAAAAAAATTAATGGTTTAAAATTAAATTAATTCAACGAGTAATTAAAAGTAATAGAACTGATATTTAATAATAAAAATATTTTTATAAAAATAAATAAAAAATAATATTTATAAATAATGATTAGATATAAATTTTTTAATAATAAAAACTAAATTAAATATTTTGATAAAATTTAAAATTAAATTAAATATTTTAATTAATATTAAAATTTAATTATAATATAAATAAAATTTGAAGCCTAAATTTAATTTTTGATTTTATTGGTCCGGTTCGCCAATCTGACTGTATCCGTTTGGTCCATTTTGACCAAATTTGATCGATTTTGAAATTGCCGTGGAACTAATCATAAACCGGTCAGAAACTTAGCCGGTCAACGATGTCGGATTTTTTAAACACTGACATCAGCTCACTTCCGGCTTCGCTATATTCCGTAATCTTTCCATCTTTTCTTCTTCAGAGTGTAAATTCCTCATCATTGTTCCTTGCACTCGGTCTCTTTCAATCAAAAAATGCAGGAAAGGATGGCATTAAAAAACATGATATAGCACAAATAAAGGGGTTAAACTATGATTAGAGGCTTCGCTTTTTCTGCATAAACATCATATGTACATGTCAGACTTGCACAAGTTCAATGAAATGATATTGCAGCAGGAAGAACCTAAAGGCCTTCAACTACGCCAACCAACCTCTGCTGCCATGTTACATTATAGATTCCCACGTCAGTTGGCACTTGCCGCTTCACTAACTACAAATATTGCTGGCCCCCAACTAGGCAAAGGCAACCACCTCTGCATATCTGGTCTTATTAGCCACTACTGCCAAGTCGCTAATGCACGCAAATAAGGTGCTTGGTGTTGGTGGTTACCAATCCTAGCAGTCACGGAACCAGTAGTTGCCTAGTCAAAAATTTACTTGCCCAAAAGTTGTGCTCCACCAACAAGAAAGAGTTTTCCACGAGCAAATGGTAAACATCTAAGTTGTCATTTCGCCAAAAAAATCTGCCACAAAATTCCAGGAAATCAATGCACCGCATCTAAGTTATGCTGCCACGGCTTGGATATGAGAAATGATCCCAGGATCAGATGTACGAACACCAGCTTTAGCATTTGACTATAGACCGCCCCTTTCAGTACGTGAGTTTAAGAGCCAAAAAGTAAGGCAAGTCTCATCGAGGAAAATGTTCAATAGACGCAGGAATATCATTCCAGGTAAGTGCAACTTGAAGAGTGTTCCAAATGGAGGCAGGAATTTCAGAGGCTTTCCAATTCAACTAGATTCTAGTACTTCAGCTCAGAAAGGTGGCTAGGGCAGTTGCTCAAGATTGAAGGCACAGTCCTACCACAAAGTGAAGAAGAGTTCGGAGCACTCCCAGGGTTGTCACTGGGTTGCGACTGTAATGCATGGACAGACAATTTAGCCTTAGTGCTCACTGAAGTTGTTCTCAAGTTGCCTCCATTAGGCTGACCATCAACAACCAAAACAGATGAAGATTGGCTATTTGGGGTTAATTGTTGCCCTTGAGATGCCAGAGTGGACCTTGAATATCCCCCAACAGATATCTGATTATGGCCTTGTGGAGCTGTTCCTTGTGGCTGGGAAACACTGTGCAGTGTTGAGTTGTTTGATGCCATGAAAAGAGTGGCAGCTTGCGGAATCAGAGCACCTGATGAGTTCTTCCATTGCCGATTCTGGGTAGAAATATTGCTTTGGGCAATAGTTTGCGAAAAGGTGTTAGTATTGAGTGAAAATATAGGCCCAGTGCAAGATGGTGACAGATTATTACTTGCTGCTTTATCAATAGGATGTTGTGGCTGCTGTTGCTTTTGAAGCTGAGGTAGCTGCTGCTTCTGGGAATTTGGAGAATCATCAGCAACTGGGGCATTAGCCATCGAGTTGACAGTCAGAGAAGGCCAATTGCCAGTCGAGGGAAATGACACAAAGTTAAGAGTCCTAGCTGAATTATTAAAAACAAGTGTCTGTGCAGCACTCGATGATTTCCCCAATGAGGCATTTTTCCTGTCATCCGTACTGGTTGAACTGCATCCAGTCTTACCCTCAGATAGCTGGTGATTATTCTTGTGGGTTTGGGTGGTAGTTGAAAAAGCTTGGTACTCCTGCTGTGTCCTGTCTGAGGTGCCTTGTAAGATTGAAAGATCTTGTCCCATTGGTGAGAAGTTGAGGTCTGAAGTGGTGTTGTTCCCACTGAAAGAGGCGAATGACACAGCATAAGCTGGAGAATGGATAAGCTCCACTCCACGCTTTAAAGCCTGCTCCTGTGATTGTTGTTGTTGCTTCCTTTCACTGTGGTTGCAATCACCACTTGTGCAAGGGATTAACGGATAGTTTGGCCGAAGGGGAATGATGAAGCTCTGACCATGAACACTGACTTGAGAGTCAAATCCTCGGGAATTAGTAATTCTTGGTATACTCACCCCACTCTTATTATTTTCAAGCTTCTGTGATTCTTGGGAGGGCAAATGATGCTTCAATTGTTGCTGTGAATGCACACCTACAGAGGTTATGAAGTTTTTGCTACCAAATTGTGCCCCTTCAGACTGTTCACGTTGTGGTGGCTTGTGGAATGATGATGAAACATTTTGTGTAGTTGTGTTTTGAGGAACCGCTTGGACATGAAGCTGGGGGTGATGCTGTTGCTGCTGGACCTGGAAGGGGTGTAACAACTGAGGTGGGTAGAAAGATGCAGCATATAAGGGCAGCGCCTGCGCACAATCTACACCCCTAGATGCTGATGGGTTGCCAATGGGAGTGGAGACAGGGAATGGACACCCATTCTTTGGTATTATTGTCATAAATGGAGATCCATTGGCTGCCAAATTGGGGTAATTGAAGCTTAAAGCTGTAGCAACTGCTGGCAATGCAGAAGCAGCAGTCACAGTACCAGGTATACTATTACCAGAGGACAACCCATTCCCAGTTAAGGCAGGAGATTTAGATGGCCCAGCTTGGTTTGCAGTTCCTGCTACATGTTGCTGGCCCAGGGAAAAGATGAAAGTCGGGCCATGCTACAATTTAAATGAAAAAAGAAGAAAAGAGAATAATCAACAACGAGAATACCCCTAAACATTGACAAAAGGATACAATTCCATAAACACATACATATATGACAAGAAAATAAGAGAACCTACAGATCAAGTTTTAGAAAGTTCACTAACAAACAGGAAAAGACCATACCAGTAAATTATCAGCAGGACATGGCTCTGGAGATGGGTGAAGAATAACCTGCTTTTTCTGTGCCATATCGATAATGTTGACAGCATCAGAGTTTCCGTCTTTCCTGGCTAAATCTGGATAATTTACCACATCTTGCCCTTTCTCCTGTGCTGTGCTTAAGTTGATAAGTGGAAGGCTCCTTCGCAATGAGCTTCCAAAAAATGTAGTGTCAGTAGAAGGTAAGGCATTGAGATTGTTGGCTTTGCCTCCACACAGAGCAGTAGAACCAGCTCCTGTTGGCCAGGAATGATTCATCTTCATACATTGCTGGTGCAAACGAATATTGCAAGCAATATAATGGTGGGTTGCACACCTCTTTGGGCGAGACTGAGATAGAAGGAAACGTGGAGCCTGCACATCATCGACAATTTAACACAAAAATCAAAAAGAAATCAGAAGGAAAATATAAGAGACAGATATATAAACCTGAAGTGCTGCCGATGATCTGACAGTCCCATCCACCGGTAAAACTGTTGGAAACGAAGACATGTATCTGCCAATAAACATAACTCCCTTGTTAGAGAGCAATATTTTCCACATGGAGATACAAAAAAGAAAAGCAATGAAAAAGAGGAAAACGAAGCTAGTCAACAAAACACCACACCCGTGAGCCTGAAGACCACTTGGCCAGTTTGGTACAGCTATTGATTG
The DNA here is from genome assembly GCA_037832335.1 of Carallia pectinifolia. Taxonomy (NCBI): domain Eukaryota; kingdom Viridiplantae; phylum Streptophyta; class Magnoliopsida; order Malpighiales; family Rhizophoraceae; genus Carallia; species Carallia pectinifolia. The sequence continues at coordinate 7,325,179 of CM075451.1, forward strand.
AGCTAATAAAAGGAGAAGAAAGAAGTAAAAGAGACCCAATCAGTCAAGCATACATTATAATTCCCTAAATCATCACGATCAAGAGCAAATAGAAAGGTTGAATCACCAGATGTCTCCAATTTAGAAATGGTAGCTGTCGGTTGCTGTTTCTTCTGTGAATTACAGTAGTGGTCATTGCAACTCTCGCGTTTAGGCTTCTCCAAATCGACCTCTAACTCACTCTTCTCTACAATTGACTTTACTTTTTGTTCTTTGAGTTGCGCAACTGGCACTTCCTTCTTAACTGATATCTCCACAATTTCTTGACTCTCAACTGCATTTCCCATCTTCTGCAAGGTAAAATTGGATTCAACTGAATCGGATTCAAGCTAAAAATGTCGGGAAGTCTATCAAAATATCAGGTCAATTTGAGAAATAGAGTCGAATGCATCTGAGCTGAACATGTAATTACCACTTCCAAATCCTTTGCTATAGATTTAGGATTCGATGATAAATTAACAAAGCCATCCTGCTCTGGAGACATCATCATAGAAGGAGGAGCCTGCTGGAAAGGCAGTACTTTTTGAGATTTACAGCAAAGCGATATACCAAATGGAGATCAACCAGAACAAAACAATAAAGATTCTCACCATCAGATCTATTTTTATATTCTTCTCTCGTGGCCTTTCTGACTCTAATACAATTGCATTACTGAGAATGAAAACCAGAAAGAATGGGAAGGAAAAGATCAGACGTCTCTAAAAGGGACCAGTGACAAAAGAAAAGAGAGAAAAAGGAAAATTTTCTTTGATGCTCACACTTTTGTCGAAACGGAATCCTGGAAATAGGCATCAAACTTAGTGCAAGGGGAATCTTCCACTTTTGACGCACTGGATTTGTTCGTATCCGCAACTTTGGATTTATCCATCTCCAGTTTTGAGTCCTCCTGCCACTCCGGCGACCGGGATGCAATTTTACATATATCCATCTCAGGGGAAACCTCACAGACTTGCTTAATTAAGCCTGTCGTTCTCTCCAACTCAGGTGATGGAAAAACCATTGCTGCAGGTCGTCCTATTTGATCTTGTGTTGAATCAACCCCCAAATTTTGCTTCTTTAATACTGTAAAATGTCATTTCAAGAAACAGAAAATTAAGTCATTATCATGAAGTCAAATTAAAAAGCCAAAAAAAGAAAAAACAAAATCTTCAGATTCAGGACAAGAGGCAAAAATATACCCACCCACACCAAGCAAGGGATCAGATTCAACGCTATCAACTTGGGCCAAGACCGAGATCTGAGCAGAATTCGAAGCGGGCAATGACTTAGAATCCCGGGCGGTGGCATCAATTTTATCATCGGATTCAATATTCTCTGCAACATTCTGAGTGTTCTCGTCATTCTTGGATCCCCGCGTTAGCTTTTTCAACCCGTACAAGACCTCTGCAATCTCAAACTCTATATCCTCGTGAACGGAGCAAAGAGATTGGGTCTTGGGTCCACTGGATTTCTGCAAAGAGTAGCACAAGCACCAAATCTCAAATTCCTCCAAAAAAACATGAAATGCAAGGCAGGAGAAACCCTGAACCTAAAGAAAACTGACCGCTTTCTTTCTAGCTGAAGCATTTAAAAGTCGGCGGTGGTTCCGGTCTTCCCCGAACCCAGCATTACTCGAAACCCAGCTCTCATGCGGCCTTTGCACAGAAGCTGCGGGAGAGACTTACAAATGAGAACCTCTTCAATGTAAAGGCCAATAAAAAAGTTGTCATCCACAAAATTGCGTATACCTGAGCGAGCCTTTCTGGGTACAGAGACACTAATCATTTCATGTGCCACTTTGAGAGCCATGACGACTTGCCGTTTTGCAAATCTGTGCGGCGGGAGGCCGTTGCTGCTTTTTCGCTGTTGTTCTACAACACTGACGCTCTCTTCAGCGGTCTCATCTCCTTCTTCTCTGATAACAGCCACTTCAGCCTGCTTATTTCCTCTCCTTCTGCGCCTTTTCTTCTTCAACGGTTCTCCACCTCTCCTCTCCCTCCTCCTACTCCCTCGATCTCTGTTTCCGAGTCCATCTTCTTCTGCAAAAAAGTTTCCAAACAGATTAAAAAAAAAATTGGTAAGTGAACCAAAGCAAGAGCAAGAAATCCGCCAAATAGTTGCGTAAAGACCAGAAACAGAGATTGATGTTTTTTACCAAGGGAATCTCGAAGAGAAGAACTTCTCTTTCGGCGTCTCAACAATCCATTAGAGGCCGCCGCCGCAAGGCTCTCAACGGTGGATCTTCGACCGTCTTTGCTTCTATCCATCAAACTTCTAGCCTTTGTATCTTAACTTCACTCATCAATGTCTCTGTCTATAATACCTCAGAAATCAGAAATTCCAACTACTTCCGGCGAGCTGGCCGAGCACCGGGCAAACTCGCGACCTCAATTTCCGGCGAAGATGGAGCTTCAGAATCTCAGATTTCTTGCAGAAACATCCAGAAAACACCGAACCAGTTACAATGAATTGACTCTCTCTCTGCTCTCTCGTGCTGTGCTCTCTCTTTCCGTCTTCCCATTTGTGTTCTCTTTACTCACGCGAAACCTGCTCTAATGTCAACACTGGACGGCTCAGATCGAGGGTTCAAAATCCTAGGCTTGGTCTTTGCCTTTGGATTGACGCCTAATCGGACGGGTTGTTTTTTCTGGGGCGGTACCGACGTGGAAGATATGTCCTTGTCGGACGGAATAAATAATTTTTGAGTGGTTCTAGACTCGCAATGAAAAATTCTGCGTATGATAATGTCAAGCTAATCACGATAAATGATTCTTTCTTTCAGTTCAACTACTTACTTTCTATTGGTTTAGACATGGCAGTGGTATGCAGGAACATCCAATAAAAATGAGTTCAGATTCAAATTTATACGTTAGTATGCATATTTAATATTTATATCGTGATAAAATTTATAATTTTTATAATAAATAATAACGTATTAATTTTTTATATCATATTTTATTAAGTTTGTTATAAAATAAATAAAATTGTTATAATATGTATATCAAATATACTTACTAACATATAGATCCCGAACTTTTTTCAATGGAAAAAACTACATTTCTTGAAGAAAAAATGCCTGAATTACTGCCCGAATGCAATTAGGCAGATTCAATGTGCAATCGATTGAATTGTATATACAACCAATTATAAGAAGAAAATTACTTATTATATTTAGTTGTATATAAAATTCGATCGATTGCACATAAAATATGACTAGTTGCATTTGGGTGACAATTCAAACATATTTTTTTCTGAAAACCTAACAGTACTCTTTTTCAATAAAAATTCATAGCTTCTGCATGATAAATCTCCACGTGTCACTCTATTACACATTTTATCTTCCGTGTTTAGTATTATCAGCGCTCACAATCGGGTCCAATTACATAAATGCCCCAAAAATGAAATGAAAACGACGATATTATAACCGACCGCATTGTCACTGCAATATAAATTTTAATTGTTGCAATAAAAATAATTTTTTAATTATTATTTTACCGTAATAATTAAATTTTTTTTTGTTACAATAATAATATAATTAATTTCAATTCGTCAGTTCATATCACATCATTTTTGCACGTTTGTTTATCCTTTCCCCGCTCATAATCTGCCTGACGGCTTTCAGTCTCACGCGCCGAAAGAAATTAATTCCAGTAAACAGTGCACTTGTCAATCAACTATTCGTCCAACACGAGACGCAAATATCTGCTCAAGCCGGGTCTTGAGAGTCTCCAAGCAGCCGGTCAAATCCGGTAATTAATAATACTGCAGGCGGGCCCCATTTTTGGAATCCAGATGGAAAACTCGTCCTGTTGCGGGACCCATCATGTCAACTGACGGTCTAGATTGTTTGTTACAGTGAAAGAGAACTGTCTTTGCCGTGGGATGGGAATCCTACGTGGATATTATATCTTTCATTTTGACGAACAGTCACAAAAAGTGCATATGACCTGGCGTCGGCTTCCGAACGATGGCAATGTCTCCGCCGTTAGAACGACTGGATCCGACGGTGCTCCATTCTTTAATGGTGGGGATAGGTGAGTCGCCTTCACGGGAGTTGTGTGTGAAAATTGATGGGGCCCCAGCAGTTTGTTCAGCCATCGCACTTGGGGTCCACACCCTGTTGCCACTTTGCTGACTTGGCTGTTATGGGGGCATCACCCCATTCACCCTCTGTCCCATCCATCAACTTGTCAACCCCATCGCCATAATGATTTGTTTGGACTTTCAACTGAAAAATTGTGATAAGAAAAAAAATTGTAAGAAAATAACAAAAACATAAGATTTTGTATTGAAATTATAAAAAAAATAATAAAAAAAAAGTATGCAATTGAAAATATTAAAATGCCCCTAATCATAATTATTTAGTAAGTTAAAAAGATAATAAAAGATAAAAAAATTAATAAGAAATAAATTAAAGTTATTTTGATTTCATGTGTTGTAAATTTTTGTTTTTTTACTTTAATTATTACTCTATTCTAAGTCTTTAGTATGTATGGCAGCCCAATTATGGACTTTTTTTTCTCACATTTATTCAATAGATGCCGAACAAAAAAAAATATGTTAAAAAATAAAATTTTCGTTTGCATTCCTTTCTCATGCTTTTACCAACCATCGCATAACCCTCTGTCATAAATTGTAATGGATTACCATTTACTCTTATTAATTTTCATTTTAACTTTTTTAATTAATTCTAATTAAAATTAAAATTTTATATCTTTAATTTTTAAAAAACAACTAATACCAATTGAACTACATTATTTTAAAAAAAAAAGAGAGAGGGAATCATACCAATCTAACATATATGGATATAATAAAAAAATATTTTAAAAGTTAATTTTAACTTATAAATTTGATAATTATTATATGTACGATAAAATTTTTTTATATAAAAAAATAACATATATGCACATGGATGATCTCCCAATAGTGCTGCATGTAATAAAAAATTCTACTTCTATTCTGTCGCAAAGGAAACCTTGTACGATTTGTGTTCGGCGAGTGTTTAAATAGTTTAATTACCTGTTTCTTTTACAAAAGAAAGGGAAAGAATAATTAAAAAATATAATCATTATTTTATTATTAATTACTTATTTATTTATATATATATATATATATAATCATTATTTTACCTTTTTTTTCAAAATTTTTTTATATTTTCTTTTTCTATTTATTCAAATAATTTATTTTTCTTACCACTTTTTCTTTCACAAATTACCATTCAATTTTCTTTCTCTACACTTTTTTTTCACAATTTTTTTTATTTATCTACATAATTTATTTTTCTCATCACTTTTTTTCTAACAAATTACTATTTATTTTCTTTCTCTATTATTTTTTTCTCACAACTTTTTTTATTTATCTAAACAATTTTTTTTTCTTTATTTTTTTTATTCTTTTCTTTTCCATACTTTTCTTCTCAATCCAAACACACTGTTAATCTACAACAACGAACAATTAGTTTTGTAGTGTTACGGACTGCTGAAGGGGGCCCTGCCTGTGGAGACATTGGTACAGGAACGATTCAAATTTAAAGCAAGCATTCATTATTTTATAGACAAAAGAGCATGGTTATTGATATGATTTCAATCCCCATAGCAAATCAACATATTTTTATATTAAAAACTCAATTTCGAATTTTTGGACTCTACCCTTTCTTGATAAAATGTTAGGTATTTACTTTTATAATGTAAAGATTGTGATGCAAATTTTAGATTCGATAAATATTATAATCTCTAATAAAGAGAACTTCTCTCAGCCTTACGAGAACTCGGATAGTGAGTATACTCTATGAAAGTAATAAAATGAGGTGTTCAAATAAAATTATTTCGTCTTCAATTTGTATATGCGATAACTAATATATTTGTGACATATATTTTTTTCTTTGTTAAAAAAACTTTCATATCGTGAAGATATAGAATAAATTACATGAAAAAATTTATAAACAAGCAAAATTTTCACGAAAAAAGGACACGTGGTTTGGTCTTTAACGAACGGAGAACACATGAATTATAATTTTTTTTCATTGAATCATGTATCTCAAATCATGTATGACTTCCCATATTTATAGTAGACAGTGTCTCAGTTAAAAAAAAAAAAAAAAAGTAGACAGTGTCTTTTATATGACACAATTATTTGCATTAAGATTAACTGATTGTAAAATTTTGTATTCACATTGATGGATGACTATAATTCAATTTTGATTACAATTAATTTTTTTTACAATTATAAGATTCTTTACTCAAATAAGAACGGTGAAAGGACGGTGAAAGGAATCCTCTTTTCTTCCATCAACGTCCCACTTGCCACGGAAGAAAATATAATATATACAATGCGCTAGCTAGTAAACAAATTCAAGGGAATCCTTATCACATTTAAATAGTGGTTTATGGGCACAATCACCCCACATGAGATTGTTTTTTCTCGTATGGACTATAGATAGACCCACTTTAATCAAATAACCTCGTCGCTATTGACTTCAGTTTAATCTGCTATGTTTAACGAACACACACACACACACACTACATATATATATATATGAAAGTGGGTTAAGGCAACCTCATCCCATGCCACTTTATTAATGTATCAAAAATTGTTCTCAATTTAATAAAAAATTTAATGTAGATCCAAGTTGGTTCGATAGACAAATGATTGCAACCATATCTGTGTCGACGAGTTTGTCAATACACTGTTAGCTTGCTAGAAATTTGAAGGGGCACTAATCGAAGGCGTCTCAAAGTTACTGGGTTCTTGTCTTGTTTCTTGAGGTGGAAATCACCATAGCCACGTAACCGGCGCATGTTGTTATAGAATATTCAGGTTGTTTCTTTTTTTACTTTTATATATTCATTCATGTCAGTTTCTTAGACTAAGAAGTTGCATCGGGATGTGATGATGAGGCATTTTTATTGTTTGCGGGAGCCGTATAATCCTTGAAGAATCTCGACTATGCTTTTGTCGGGTTTAGTACTGTTATTTCCCCCTTAGTTCCTGGTAAGTTCTAACAAAAGCTTTTTTTCATACTGTGCCGTTTCAAGGTGAGGAAATTTCTCATGTGCCAACAAAAAATTTGGGGCCCATAGCCACATAGCTTGTAAATAGCCCCACCTAGACGCCTAGATGAGAAACTTTTGGCGGGTCCTGGTCCTCGGAGTTGAATAGGCCGGGGATCGTGAGAATCCGATTTGAAAACGATAGTTGTTGAACCGGCAGACTAGGCTGCTTGCTGGTCCAGCAGTCTACCACGCTTTTAACTTGTTCTCCGCCAATGGCGGCCCAGCACAGATTCTCGCTTGATGCCTCCAACCTCCAGATACCCCAAATCTACCGCTCACACTCTCTTTCTCTTTATTGTTGGATTACCAACTCCGATATAGTGTCGTTTGCCGGAGGGCAGCCACCCTCACCCTCTCCTCCGCCTTTCTCCTTTGGGCTTAGACTATATACATCTATATATATACCTGATGCCGAAAAATAATCCGGAACCCATAAAATGGATGGTCTAGGTCGTGAACACTCAACAATTTCAACGAAAATTTTGGGAGGTGAACAACCAATTCCAATCTAGTTGGTAGCCGTTTTCCTTTTACAATGTGGAAAGAATATAAAAAAAAAAAAAAAAAAAAAAAGACCACATCGCAGCCGTTTCAGCAGTGTCTGAACTTTGCCCCACATTGTTCACATCATACGACTTAAAATCGCCAGACAGCAACTAGAAGTCAGTCTGAAGGTATTGACAACGCTCAGCCTTGTTAGTTCATAAAGAACGGAGTTTACAACTACTAGATACAACATAGTGGCCATCAAACATAAAGCTTGAAGTGAGAAAGCGGGTCCTAGACCTCACTCATATGACTGGACCGAAAAAAGAGAGAGAGAGAGAGAGAGAGAAAGGAGCTTATCATAATCTACCTTTAAATTTACGCAAAGGCAGGTTATCATGCATCTACCAAGTACCAACAGCGCATCATCTGGTCATATTATCTCAAATAGCTAAGTTGACCAAAAAGGGCAGAACACCATTTTATAAGTTCTGTGAATATGAATTTAAAGAGAACCACACATCAAAAGTCAACGATTGAGGTAGGAAAGTCCACACCAAGCCTCCATCTATGACAAATAGTACTAGGAAAGTGAAGCCTAACTTCCTTGTCTACTTAGTCCAAAGGTTGGCATTGTTTTGGAAGAAATCAACTATGAAGCTGGATTTGATGTCTTTTCAAAATATAAGGGCTTGTCGCATTATGCAGAATGACCACCTATGAAACAAATCTCAAGCCCACTTCTTGACCTCCCCCTTACAACCTTTTAACGAAAAGACAACCAGTCAGTGGTTTTACCATCTTAAGACTGATCCTCAAGACAATTTAAAATTTGCAGCCGGCGAGAGACTTTCACAGGAGTATGTTTTGCATAAATGTATTGCAGAAGCTTCCAATGGTCTACTGCTGCAAAGCATGATTACGATGATAGCTTTCATAAGTTATCTCATCTACAAATTACATCTTATTCGCAATGCAGAAAAGTTATCATTGCAAACAACAGACAACATGGTGTGATCCAGGTAACTAATGTTGGGAGAACGGTGTGGATAACATCTACAAGAGAACACAGAATGTCTAACATTGACGGACTAACATCTTTGGAATCAATATTTAAGTAGAGTTTGATGTGCACTATACAAATTACTTACAAAAAAAGCTCATATAGAGTTTCAGTTATCTTCCATTTTGAAACACAAAATCCCTTCACATCCTACGAATTTCAACAGCAATGGGATGAGTAAGAAAATTTTGCAACAAATGTACATGAGACGAAGAAGAGAAGCTCACCCAATTATATCTGTATGCAAAGAGTCACTAAACTTTCAGCAACTCCTGCAGGCCAAAGGAGGAAAAGCAAAGGGCTTAAGGTCAGCAACCATCAGAACATGGCAAAACCACATTAAAATGCAATTGGAAGCTATCAACAAAGAGTAATGAGCATTAATTGAAATTGAAGAGTCAATTCAGACAGCAATTAAGATGCAGCACCCTTGGATGAGTTTGCAGGTGCAAAGTGACAAAAAGTAGCATATACAAAAAGTAGCATATAATCCTGGTGTGATTGTGACAATAATCATCCATTTGACAGGTATGAAAGTTCCAATGTTTATGGTTGTACTACAGTATTGCTTCTAGCATTTCTCAAAAATCCCATATTTCAACATTAGCTACTTGCATTTTATCCTTGAACCCCATACTACTACAGCATAGCCTTGATTCATTAGGTCAAATTCATCCTCAGCATTTTTCACATTGTCAATTCGTGCCATTTTAACGTGTTAGTTTCACTTTTGTCTTCGACAGTAAGCCACATCTGGTTTGCTTCTGGTCCATCTTGGAAGTCAAACTACCTAGTACACCAGTTTATCTATCCCAAGCATCAAGCCAAAACAAATTTATCGTCAACGAATCATGAAATTGGAATGAGCAATGATTATTGGCAGTGGGTGTGCAAACAAGCTTCTACTCCAGTTACAAGATCTTGATCAGGAAGTCTGGCGGTATGCATTTTTTCAACTTCTACCCAATGCAAGACATGTGTGGGCACTGATTTAAGTACACTTCCAATTGAAGACCATCAAATATTTGTTCATTCAATTTCGTCAAAATCATGATACCTGCTCTTTTTGTTTGTAGATAGCATCAATCTTCTTCATATACACATCTGTCAGCTTCTACAAGATAAAAACTTGAGCAGTGAGCACTCACACAAAAGCACACAGCTACCTAATGAAAAGCAAAGCTGAAAAGACTGAAGAAAATAATAAAGCAATCAATAACCCAAATAAGTAATATATGGAGAAAAACAAGAACGCGATATCATGTATTTCTTGCACATATGAAATTGAAATGCGTCGCTTCGACTGCAAACTATGTCGCTTCACCCAAAAACTGCGAGCTTTATGCAATATGCAAATATTCAAGACACCAGTTCAAAGTTTAAATAAAAGCGCGGTGGGTATAAAGTAACATTGGCAGTGGGAACCTCGTTTAAAGAATACTTCAGCGCAACTGCAGCCTGCTTGAAATGATACTTTTAGGTATTATACTCCACAAACCTTACAAAAACTGAATAGCAATATACAATGCATGAATGGTAACCATTGGTTATCTTGGGGAAGCAATTTAGTTGTAAGTTCGGTTTCTAACCTTGAACAAATAGTAAATATAACCACAGACACCAAAAGAATCCACAATTAATACCAACTCCAAATCCCATAGATAACGAACCAAAAAAAGGCTCGGAGGCAAGTTACCTGCAAATCACTTGACAAGTCCTTCACATTGTCTTCAGAAAGCTTTTTCTCCTGAAGGAGAAAGTTCAATATTGGTTAACAAATGGGTTATCATGAAAAAGTGAATGAATATAAAACCATGCAGGAAGACCACAAGAAAGAGCTTTTTCTCCCGATGCAAACCTTCTCAAGTTTCTCGTATGCTTTCAGTGCATCTCGCCTGATATTTCTCAAAGCAACCTATAAAATGAGGGTTAACAAAGATGTTAAGAGGAAAAAATTGATGATTTTAAGCTACTGATCATTATCTATTTAAAATGAATCTACTTAAATGGCTGCTGGAAGACATCACCAGATCACAGCCTTAGTCTTTTCAACATCTGAAGAAACTGACAAGAACAAGATGCCCATGTTCAAGGCAATTATAAACCCCAGATATAAAAAAAAACTCAATTTTAGGTAATTGAATCAATTCCATGGAACCCAATTAGGATAAGTACAACCTCAGCTTCTTAGCCATATAGAGACCATGGAGATGTCAAGATGAACAAATGTTAATATCTCATTAAAAACAATTAGAAGGGTTTGACAAACCAATCCCAGTATCTGAAAACAAATAATACCTTCCCTTCTTCAGCCTGTTTGGCCACGACTTTTGACAACTCCTGCAAATTAAAAGCAAAATGAAAAAAGTTGCATGAGAAATTGAAGATTACAGGGTCCCAGATGCAAGCCACTCTATGAAAATTGATGAGTAAAATTGCCACTCTGCAGTCAGCATACAGAAAGGCTGAGGGTACCTAAAAGGCAAATGCAGTATTTCTCCTTAAATTTGACTTTTAATTGGATAACAAAATCACAGATTAACTCTTGTATATCATCTTATGTAAGAACTATATAGAATCATGCCTGTTAAATGATCCCCCATAATTTTGAAGAGAAATAAAGTTATGTATTGCACATGACACAGCAAAAGAACCCAGGGAAATGCAACTACCTTCCTTCTTTCGGATGTCAACTGTGGAACGGACAACCGTATCAGTTCTCCATCATTGTTCGGAGTCAAACCAAGATCAGAGTTGACAATGGCCTTTTCTATGGCCTTCAAGCTGATGAACAAGATGTATAAACAGGCAAAACAAGACAACAGAAGCACATTTATATCCGTAAATGATTTTAACATCTTCTGCAAAATTTGAATCCATTCCATATGGGGTCAAACCAGGTGGCAAGCGGAAACCTTTTCTCTTTTGCATGGTTAAATTGTAAGGAAATGAACCAAAATGGTTAGCAATTGGTTTGAAAAACTATTCTACGCCTGTTGAAAACATATATTATAGTATTTATTTTTTTAAGTTCAGGATGCCTTGCACTTAGTTTACAGCAGGAATGCCACCTACTAGTTGTCTATCCTTAAAGATATGAAAATCAGCATGTTCTGCTGGTCCTCAGGCATGAATATCTTATTTGGCATCTTCAGATTTTTGCAATACCTGGATTTATCATATGGCTGGACCAAAATAGAACTTGCATCAGGAGTACTGATTTGAGCTATGCTCTTCAAGCTGACCGGACTTCCATAATATTCCACCTGCAAAGGAATATATCTATATCTTTTCCAAGAAAAAGCACAAAAGCCTTATAAAAAGTATACTGGTAACAAAAAGCAGTTCAAGACAAATGGCATAGAAGCCACCTTGTAAAGATAGTAATTGCAGAAATGGCTCCAGTAATATTTTAACTGGATATTGCCATTTGTTCGTGTGGTTGGGAGAGGGATGCAGTGGATTGTGTAGTGTTTACAAGAGAATTTGTTTCTTCACATCACAAGGAACTGCATCATAAATGCATAATAGTTCCATTATAATTAGAAGAGAATTGGGCTCAAATGTCTTCACAACGATAACAACATTATCAGATTTGGTAGTTACATGTTAGAATCTCTTTGGGTAGCACCTTTTTCTTAACATTGACACACATCTATATCCCCAAGAAAGTGTGAGCAAAAAGCTAGCAAAAATCGTATCATGTTCAAGCAAGCCAATACCCAAAACATCCATCCATAAAAGCGCAATATCAAGTGTGGTTACAGAACTACGCAAATAAATTCATACCTCGACCTTATCCAGCATGGCTGGGTTTGCTCTGCCTGTTCTCACAGAATTAAAGTTCGTTCGAACGGTTTCAATAGTTTTATCCATCCTTGCTTTCTGATAATGACCAACATTGCAAATAGTTAATATATATTTCACTGCAAAACTGCAAACAGCCATAAACAGAAAGAGAACTCTTGCCTAACCATCCACAAACTAGATCACGCAGAATAAATTATCAAAGGCACTTACAGCATCTTTCTCGATAGACGATTTCTCCGCTTCAATTTCTTCAATGGTTGCAAATCTCACCACACTTCTTCTGGATCGAGACAAACAAAAATACTTGGTCAGATTTTCCGCGCCGTCCATTCACAAACAAAATCCACAAGAACCAAATTAACACGAGCAAGGACTTAGAAACAAAGCTTCTTACCTCCTTCGTGGCAATTGTTTCACAACAGCAGAATTTCCAGAAAGCTTGGTGAAGCAACTCCGGAAACTCGAGTAGTTAGCGGCAGAGCTCCATAAACGCAAGCGCAAGCTGCTGCTGCTGCTGCCGCTGCCGCTGTTGGAACAGACCCTGACGCACTGCGGTCCTCCATGAAACGAACCTGCTAAAACCCTTGGAATTAAACTACAAACGCTTTTTATTTGCTTTAGGAATGCAATGCCTCATAACAGACCAAAAAAAAAAGGGTTATGGCATGCCCTAACATTTTGCTTCACGCCTTCACCACGACACAAAATAACTACAACGCTGCTGTTCAAAAAAGAAAGAAAGAAAAATAAAAAAGTATTACTCCACGCAGAAAGAGTACCGGAGGAGGAGAGGAGGGCTGTTGGAGGCTTTGGATTGGGTTGGAAGACAGAGCGGAGCGAGGATGCTGAAGAGAGCGAAGTTGCCATAAAATGGGACTCCTCAACTCCAGACTAAGATGCAGCGATTAACAAACAGAGGTCAGACAGAGGGAGGAGCCGGCTACAGCTACACTAGGAAGGAACAGAGCCACTGTTGCGCGTTGCATTGTGTGGATAAGGTCTTTCCCTTCCCTTTTGGCATTTCAGGAGGCACTGTGTGGTTGCTGGTCTGGAGAATGGCTGGTTTCGCCAGACGGGCTATGGTTATCTAGCTCAGGTTTTTGTTGGGCTCAAACTTGGACACCCAAAAAGTTGAATAGAGGCCATCAACCCAATTCCGAATGAACAATGATATATATTAGGAAGAGAAATTTGTGTTTGACCAAAAAAAAAAAAAAAAAAAAAAAGAAATTTGTGTTATGAATTAGCAAGTATTAGTATAAATGGTAGAAGTCCATTATCGTTTAATTAAAAGTTTTAAATTTGAGTCTTAAGAATGCAATCATATTAAATGCTTACTTTGTCTAAATCGATTCAGATCAGTCAGCTCAATAAATTAGATACTGAACAATCTCAAATTAAAAAAAATTTGTGTCGTAAAATATTTTAAAATTTAAAATTATTTAAAAAAATTATTTTCTTTTTTAACACTATTAAACTAAACAAAGAAAAAAATTGATTCTTTTTATTATTATAAATTTTGAATATTTCGTAAAAAAATTTTATAATATATATCATTATTTATTTTAAATTGGCTGTACTGAATTTGAGGCCAGGTTTAAATTTACTCCCATCACGCCGTCTCATCCCAAATTATCATAAATCTGCACGTTGCAAACTTACCAAACAAGTCCCTCCCTGCAAAATTTTGTACCCAATCACGTAATGGGAGAGATAAATTTGCCAAATTTACGGTCATTTATGGTCCGATCTTAATTTGGACCATTTAAATCAATCAATCCAGTCCAGACCAAGGTTGTTAGGATCGGGATTTTACTTAGAATCATTTTGGATATATCAGGATCGAATCGTAGGATCGAATCGTAGAGTCGTAAAATTCTACCAAAATTTAAAAAATAAAATTAAAAATAACATTTTTAATATCCAATAATACACAAAATATACATCATTTAGTTAACAACCTAATTTTGATCATTATTTCTTTGATGTACATAGTCATCATAATCTTTATAGGTTTGTGGTACTTTTTCAAGATTTTCTAAATTGTAATTGTACCCAAAATCATAAAAAATTGAATCATTCTCGAATGTGTCATCATTGTCTTCATCATTGATATTATGAATTTCCACATTAGTTGACCCAAATTCATCGGGACCTATATCATACAAACAAATTAAAAGTTAAGTGAATAATGAAAAGGTTTAAAATTTAGACAACTTTAATGACTTACATGTTTCCCTAAATTCCTTAAAATACATTCTACTTCTCCTTCATCTCCATTTTAAAAAAGAATGTTAATATGAGCATAAGAAAATTTTATTAAAATAATTTTAATAAATACATTATTTTTATATTTTTGAGTCTAATTGTTACATGCTCGAAATTTATGTCTGTCATAGTATTAATTTAAGAATTATAAGAATGAAAATATAATTTGTTTCCCTAAATTTTGATTAGTAACAAATCAAAAGTGAGTATAATAAGTTTTTAAACTTTCAATTAAATTAAGTTATTTTTAATGTTATATTTCATTGTATTATAATTAAATGATATTTTATATTTGCATTTTCATAGTTGTTAATAAATACTCTTCTAAATATTTTATTATTAAATTTTTTCGATATAATTTTTTTAATTATATTTTCTAACTATTAAGTATGGTTGAAATAATAAAATTATGACTAATTTGATAATTTTTATCAAAACAAATGATTATAAATGATATATTTACTAATTAATTAATTTCTAAAATATTTTTCAAAAATTAAAAAAATTATATATTTACGATCCTACCTCGATTCTACTAGCGATCATACACGATTCCATACGATCCTACGATCCGGATCCCGATCCTACCCGATCCTACTAAAAAAACGATTTTTTATACGATTTAAATCGTTGAAAGAATACAGGATCGTAGGATCGTGCGATCCTACCATCAGGATCACGATTTTAATAACTATGGTCCAGACACAACTCCTTTTTTTTTTTTTTTTGAGATAAGCCACAACTCCTTTTTACTGCATCTATGGAGGTCGCAAGCATGAGAGTCTACACAAAACTTGGTCATCACAATACATCCGTAAAGCAGAATCATTAACTTAAAATCGCTATTTTCAGGACTAGCACTTCCAATTTTTACATGTTCGATGCATAATTGTGCACAAACTTTGGCCTAAAGTTCAAGAAAATCCAAGGAAGGAAAGCACATTCTATGATGGACCTATGCCTCCTCCTCCAATTTCAATATCCAGAACTTAATGCACTTGATAGCTAGCACAAAAATCTGTTTCATTTTTTTTTTTTTTTGATAATTCAGAAATCTATTACAATTTTGTAAATAAAAGAGTCTCTTTCCCTTATAAACCTCTTTATTGGTGGTGTTCACTCATACTTAACATCAAGTTGTTGTGTCAGTAACCTTTAGGACCAAAAGGCAGAGGGAAGTATGATGTTATAAGGAAACAAATAAGAGATGCAAAGAATTAGTGTAATTGCCTAATGCAATTGCCTGTTATAACAAAATTATAAGGGAGTGTTTGGCTGTGCTTTTTGGATAGTGCATTTACGTTTCACTTTGAAAAAGAATGGATATAAGTGTTTGGTAAAATATTTAGAGAAATTACTAATTGCTGATAGAAAGTCAAATCAGCTGCTATTTCAAAAAGTAGGTTAAACCTGTTTTTTAGAATTCTTAGTTGCTGGTACAAATTTTTTAGACCAAAATACTTTTTTTTTTTACTTTTATTTGTAAGACTAAATTTATATATATTTTACATTTTTTAATAAATTAAATTATTTTATTTTATTTATAGAAATAATACTAATACTTACTAATAGGAAAAAAGATAATATATTAATTTTTATGTGAAATTTCACTAAACAAATTTTTTAAAATTTTTCATGAAATTATTTTTTTTTTCTAAAAAATTATTGATTATTTTTTATTGGAACTTGTTGCAAATTATTTTTTTAGAATCATAGTATATATTATACAGTCAAAATTTACTAACGTATAGACAATCAAAATGAATATATTTTTCCTTTACAAGAATGATACTAGTTAAAAAAAAATGTAATATACAAAATAGTCATTTTATAATTTGAACAGCAAACAGTAAGTATCAATTTAATCAAATACTATAATTTTATTTTAGCAATCAGTAACAATAAATTGTAATCAATAACAATAATTACCAATTAGCAACAATAATAATAATAATTAATAGATAAGCCAAACAGCCTTAATACTTATTTCCTACATTACTATGTCTTCCTAGCACCTATAATCATTCATCTTCCTCTGCAAGGAACTAGGCAAAACTTTTTGCTGCATTATCAATTTTGTCCTCTTACATGAAAATTATGCTTTTCGCTTGGCGTGCATAAAGTATGTCCCAAGTCAATTTCTAGTTGCCTTATCATAAATGAATTGACATATTTATCGTGACGATCTCCAGTATTGTGCATGGGCTAAACATCAAATTAGATTATATATGTTGAGAAACCATATAAATTGAAAAGGCCAACGATATTTCTAATGGTGATGAGTGTTAAATAGTTAATAAACGTGTCCCAAAAAAAAAAAAAAAGTGTAACAAAGATATAAATGCTTAGGCATATTTGTGGACACTATACAATAATCGAATGAAAAAGCAGAATATTTGTAGCAAAATATGTATAGTTTCAGCCCACACCAATACGAAAGAGTGACGTAGAAATTGATTAAAAAATGTTTAACGTAGATAAAAGAAGCTTCAAAATGAGTAAATGATAAAAGGAAAGTAAGAGAATGATTTACAATAACGTGAGAATTTTTAGTGAAGAAAATCTAAAACAATGACAACTCAAATGATGATAATAGAATTAAGAAATTTGAAAAATTCAAGAATTTGTTATTATTGTAGTTGTTCCTCATGCTTAATTCTTTTTATGATTGCCTGAACAACATAATGAGCCATTTAGCATGCTTTTTCAGATGGATTTAGTTTCCTAAAAGGAATATTTAAGCAGCAAGTACAAAAAGAGATAAAGCAGGATATCCCCTTTTGTTTTTTGTAAAAAAATATGTAAAAACAGAAGGCCAAAGCATTGACCAGCAGTGGCGGGTGGACATAGTGGACTCATGTCAATGACAATTGAGTCATAAAATAAGTGGTTGCAGCGAGAGCCGAGCCGGGTGAAAAGCCGAGGTTAGCGCTACCCGTACAGTAAGCCCGTAACCCGATAAGAACACGCGTAAAGTTGATTAGTTGCACGTGCAAGGACTGTCCACACACGTCAGACCTCGGCAAAAAAAAAAAAGTTAAATACACGAAATTTATAAATAATATAACAAATAAAAAAATAAAATAAAAAAACAACGAGTTAGTACTTACTACTGAGTGGAGTAGTATATAACCACCTCCTCCAGCATGACCACTTCACTCCTACTCTTAACTCTCAACGACTCAGAGCCCAAAGAAAGAAAGTGAGTAGAAGAATCAAACGCACGGCCACAGACACACTCAGAGAAAGAGAGAGTGAGAGAGCGTCGCCATTAATGTCTTTCAGAAGCAAAGCGTGACGGTCGTTTTGCCTTTCCGCGTATTATTGGATCTTAAAGACCCTTCAGACTTCAAACAATTCCCCCCATAATAAAACACCCGTAGAAAATTAGAAATAGAAATTCCTCTCTGTAAAGGCACATTACCTTTCGCATTCGTTCGCCAATTGAGTAGAAAGTGAGTGAGATGGAGCTGAGTAAGGTAACGCTAGAGATCTTCTCAAAACTTGAGCAGAAATGGCTGTCCCACTGCGAAACCGCCAAGAAAACGCGAGTGCTCAGCATTGACGGCGGCGGAACCACCACCGCTGTTGCCGGCGCCGCTCTTATCCACCTTGAGGACCAGATCCGTATCGTTGTCGGAGATCCTAATGCTCGAATCGCGGATTTCTTTGACATTGTCGCTGGTACTGGTATCGGTGCGATCCTTGCCGTGCTGCTCGTGGCCGATGACGGCTCAGGTCGCCCTCTATTTGCTGCCAGAGATGCTGTGGCATTCGTCGCCGACAAAAACTCTGAGCTTTTCAAGGCAAAGGTCTCCGGATTCCTCCGTCGGCGGAGGAGATTCTCCGGCTGGAGCATGGATAAGGCGTTGAAGGAGGCGCTCAAGAAAGAGTGTGGGAACATCTTGACATTGAAAGACACGTGTAAGCCTCTCCTTGTCCCCTGCTTTGACCTTAAGAGCTCTGCTCCCTTTGTTTTCTCTCGCGCCGACGCGTGCGAGTCTCAGAGTTTCAACTTCGAGCTCTGGAAAGTCTGCCGGGCCACGTCAGCCACGCCTGGCCTCTTCAAGCCATTTAATTTGACGTCCGTCGACGGAAAGACGTCTTGCGCAGCAATCGACGGTGGTCTGGTGATGAACAACCCGACGGCGGCGGCAGTTACGCACGTCCTCCACAACAAGCGGGACTTCCCATCAGTGAACGGCGTCGAGGATCTGCTTGTCCTGTCATTAGGTAACGGTCCGTCGAGTGGATCGCTGAGCCGGGGAAACCGCCGTCAAAACGGCGAGTGCTCTACGTCGACGGTTGTGGACATTGCGCTTGATGGAGTTTCAGAGACTGTAGACCAGATGTTGGGGAATGCATTCTGTTGGAACCGTCCGGACTACGTCAGAATCCAGGTATCTGCAATTTTACCCCAATTTTACGTTTCTTCATGTTTGGTTGCTAAGAAAACGTAGCTGAAGATAAAAAAAAAAACAGTATTGAGCAATTCAAATGAGTTTCTCGATAATTAATATATTTACAATATATATATTTTATTAGTTAAAAAACAGGTAATTCAAGTTTATATACAAACGAAAAAAGAGACAATTTTTTTAATTAAAAGAAATAATTTTATTAAATATATTAATTATCAAATTTTTAGATTGATGGGGAAATAATTTTGATAAAAAAAATAAAAAATAACTAAAAATGTGTGTTAATGCTATTGTCGGTTTTGGCTTATTGGTGAAACTTTTGAGTAGTGGGTAGTAATTGACGGCGTGAAATGTGTGTGCGTTGCAGGCAAACGGGTTGACAAGCGAGGGAGTGGTGGGCCCGGGAATAGAGGACGAGGTGTTGAAGGAAACAGGGGTGGAGTCTTTGCCGTTTGGCGGGAAGCGGTTATCAACAGAAACGAACGGAGATAGGATCCAGAGCTTTGTACAACGCCTTGTTGCTTCTGGGAAGAGTAGCTTGCCGCCCAGTCCCTGCAAGGATTCCGCCGTTTGCTGACGGCCGTTAGCTAGTTTGACATTTCCACTCTGTTTACCGCTTTTTCTTTCTCTCTCTTCTCCTCCGTTCCTTTAACCCCCTCTTAGCCAAATCTCGAGTTAACTGACATGTACTATGTTAAGGGCTAAAGGGCTTAGGTCATCCCTCTCCGCGATCCTTAATTGAATTTATTAGAGTTTTCCGTGACTGATGGTGTATTAAGTGTTAGCCATGACAAAATGGTTAATGATTCACCATCTTTAGATGACATCTAAGTAAATCGACGATGAATGTATTCTATGTTGTAAACTATCATCCTTCCTCGGAACTGGTGCCATTGAATATCATATCTTCTGACGTTCTATTTTTCAAAGAAATACTTATTACGAAGTGTATGGGTATTTAATCCAAGATAGACTGAAAATATGTAATATGAAATACCATGTTAGTGATTGAATACCCCGAACGTGGTGGTCCATAAACAATTGCGTTTTAATGGTCTGAAGATTGGTTTAAATTAATGATATAAGTGCTGATATAAGTGCTACAAGTGTCATTACTGTTCAGGTCCACAGAAACAAATAAATATTTTGTCGAAGACAACGACAAACCTGTGGTTCTTTCTTCTTTGTTTTTTTTTTTTTTTGGTTTTTCTTTCTGGTCTGTTCATTTTCATTTGAACATACCGGTTAGGTTTTTATGGAATGCTAAGTCGGGGGTATTATGGCTCAGATGGTACGGCCATCTAGCAACGCATTTGCCGGCGCAGAGACTTAGTATCGAAACTGATAATTCAAGTGGCTGGGCAAATAAGATCTTTACCTTCCCACTTCATGTTTGTCTTTGTATTAAAAAAATATGAAAAGCAGTCCACCCAAGGGATCCCCTCACTTTTGCCGTGGAATTCAACAGTAGGATAATGGCCAAATCGCACCCATAGCATGCATTGAATGTTGTTCCAATGCGACGAAACTGAGTTGGCATATTGTAAAATCAGACTAATCCATCCCATTTCTTTGGCAAAAGTTCTCTTAGATGGTGGAAATATTGGCACGAATTAGGAAAAGGAATCAATTTCCTTACTGGCTGTTCGGATAGAGACCATTCATAACAAATGGGGATTAAAAAAGGTATTTTTTTGAATTTAATTCATTTAAAAAGTGAGTGAAGTTTACTTAATGTTAAATAAGTTAGAAACTAAAATAATAAGAATAAGCTTAACAGGTCTTTATTAATTTCATCGCTTTTAAGTTTGCGTTTGAATTTTTAGCTTGCTCTTTTATACTTCCTTTTGGGCCTCTTTTGATAGGTAAGTCTTGTACGCCGAAGAAATTTTGAACTTCTCTCATAGGTATCTAAGTAGGGGATTTTTATTTTGATTTTTTTAAAATAAGTGTAATTTATTTATATTTTTATAGTATATAATAAGTGAGATTTATTTAAATAAAAAAATTAAAAATATTATTTAAATGTGTTAAATCGTAAATTAATTTTACTTATAAAATAAAATAAAATTAACGACTAGCATGTAATAAAACCCAGCCCCTAGTTGCTTTCTTGCAATTAGAGTGGTCCCTGCACTCCCCGGTTTTGTTGCCCCTTTTTCGAAAAAAGTTTTATGACCGAAGACAAAGACAAATAGACATAAAAAGTATAAGAAATGCAATAAAATTAATTATTTGTGTAATTACATAAATTTTTTTATAATAAAAATAAAATAATAATTTTTTATATTACATTTTATCCATATAATTATATAAATATGGTAGTTTATTGTATTTTAGACACTTTTTTCTGATCATTTGCCCTCTGACCCTGTACTTGTTTTTTTTTTTTTTTTAATCTTTTGGGATCCCTCTTTCTATTTATAGCCTTTATAAAAATTTAAACGATGTATAAGTCGAATACTTTATATGCTGTGTTTTTTTTTTTTGGGGTTTACGAATACTTTATATGTTAGGTAGAAGATACTCCCTTCACTTTCCCCCTCCCTCGTTTAATAATGACTTTAGGAAAGACAAGATTTACGGCAGAAACAAAAGTTCCAAAACATTGCTTTCAATTGCCGAAAACGGTCCAATACATGGCTTCGCCAACCTGGTTGATGCGGACACACAGTCATGGCATGGGTTGACAAAATTGAATTGCTTGGGTTTTTATTTTTACTGCATTTTATGTTCGGTTAATTTTAATGGGGAAATGGAGTAATAAAGATGAAATTGGAGGGGGACCTGAAGTCTAATTTTAGCAATCCATTTATGCGGAAACAGATTTTCTTGACAGAGAAAAATGCAGGGAGGAGTGAAGGGAACTCGACCATTCTAGGCAATTTCTTATTTGGTTTAGCTCAGGTGAAAGCATATTTGCCATACTAAAAAAGAGCAATTAATAGTAGCGAGCGACACAATTTTTAACCATGCAATTGTTGGGTTGCTTCTATTGCTTAATTTTTCCTTTTTGATACAAATTGGGGGTTAAATTCGCCCAACATGACCTCTTTATTGTATGACATTTCAGTTTTCAAACTTCTAAATTAAAAACTTCCGATCCAACTTCTTGTTTAATGAAGATATTTCTATGACTTTTCATGTTCATGTTCTAAAGTTGAAAATTATGAGTACTAGTACACTTCCAATGTTGTCGGTACTTACTTGGGCAACATATAAAGGCCATCAGTTGAAGTAGCTGCCGTAAGATCAGATGTTGGCATTAACACATTAATTTACGCGAAATAGTTGTTGGGAATTCTTTAATAAGATTAAAATGAGATCAAAGTGGTATGAATTTTTAGATAATTAATTTTAAAAATAAATAAATAAATTATTAAATATTATTTGATGAATTGAATAACTATTCTAGTACTATCTAAAATAGATTAAAGTAATAGAGCTCTTCATTAAAAAAAAAACAAAGAAATGTGATATACTCCAATCATATTTTATCTTGTGTGGGAGCTTCATCCTTTAATACAATTAATATTTATTTTTGCGATGCGTAACATCATTTAATAAAAAAATTAATAATTTTTTGTATTCTTAACGTTACTCAAAACTATATTAATCTTTTGATTTATTTGGTTTCTGGTTCAGAACTTATACCAAACCCTCCCCCATCCTCAGTGGTCCGTGGAAGTACAATCATCAAACTAGTGGGGGTTAATTCGATTCAAATTTTATGTAACAGCACTCACTTCCCATGAGACCCATGTATATGTAAATCATTTTTGATTTTTTTTTTTTTTACTGCTAAGAAGAAAACAAGCCTATCATATGAATAAAGAATGGTGGGAGAATAATTAAAATTTGAATTATAGTCCTCTCAATTATAAATCATTGTCTTTTAATGAGACTTTAAATGATATATAGATTGCAGTGCTTGCTATTTTATTTTGTAAAATAATTTATTTATAATTTTATGATATATAAATTTTTTTATTTTTATTTTAAATAGTACACCCTAATTACATAGTGTTTGCATGAATCTAATTTTTTTTCAAAAAAAATCTGAGCGTCGGTCTTTCTCGCGAGTTGACTAAGAAAGCAATGCAAAGGAAAAAGAAAAGTCCTAATAGAATAAGCAACAGAAGCGAGCTTTGCAGCTCCAACACGGCTGGGACGAACGGCTCCAAGTCCACCTCCATGAGCACTTTTGCCATTGCAAAACTGATTCCGATCCACCTGAATCCGACAATATTGGGGGCTAGGTCAAAATTTACGGTGCCTCTCGAGTCTTGACCCACCCCAATTAATTATAATAAATATAATAACCCTTTATTTAATCAGCTGGTAGCTGGTGGCCTTTATTTTTTGTTTTGTTTCACGTGTCCACAACTTCTTGATAAATCCATATGCTGGTATGTGGCTTAATGCTTTTCGTTTCATTGCAAAGAAAAATTCCAATTAAATAGTTACAGAAAAATGAGATACGAAATAACACATTACAATCGATCATATATTTTTTAATTAAACACTTTTGTTACAAAAAATTTCATGAAAAAATACTTTTAATTTTTATTAAAAGAAAAAAAAAATCTGGTTACAAAAAAATAGTCGATTTTAATGTCTGGACAGAGCATCTCTTTATTTTTTTTTGGCTATCTTTCTTTTTTCGGAACAAAAAGCGTCGGTCAGGTCAGACTCATTTTGTCACGATGTGCTGTATTATTTTATTTTATGATTTTTGAGGCCTCTTTTTTATCATGCAACTGTAAATCTGCAATGCCAATCTGGCCCTTTGTCTTTGTCCTTTAAGCTTTAATGCCTTAACCATGCAATAATGCAATTGCACTCTTTCCAATTCCACATTATAAGTTTTTCTTAACTTCATTCTTTTTCAATGCCATCTTCCTTTTTTTTTTCTTTGGTATTGCAAAATCAGAAGCCAATTTTCCCTCACTATACTAAGTTCATCTCTCTAATTTGATCAATTCATATAATCTAATCTGCATCTTAATTTAGAGAGTCACAAATATATGACTCTTCTAATGACAAACAATTGTTTAATTTGCTTAGCTTCTCATTTGTTACGTGCAAAGAAATGAAATAAATCTTCCAATCATTTAAGGAGCTAACAACGTATTTACTTGTTAATTGGTTTATCCGCATCGATCTATCTCACTCCTTCCTTTCCCCTTTCCCCACGCGGGGGCAGTCATTTTTTGTTTTTAAGATAGTGTGACTGTATGCGTACGCCAATTTATTAGAATAAAATATGGAAGTTTTATGGAAGAAAGTATAAATGAATAATAATTAAAATGAAAAAGTAGCAAATTTTTAAGTAATATACTCGCATGTGCGGGTAGGACTAGTAATGTTAGATCTATTCTACAAAAATAAAATAAACAGGAAGCTTCTACTTAAACGCTAGCTATATGCTAATTTCCACACGTTTATTTTTTGATAATGGCTAAAAGGCTTCTGGCAGTAGGATATTTGGTCTTGCTAGGTTCTTCCTCGCCATTCGTTCCTTGAAATTGCCTATGAGGGTTGTTTCCTTAATTTACTAAAGCAGATTCCGTGGGCTCGCACTGTTGCATCAATCAGTAAAGCAACTTAATGTCTTTCGGGACAGAGAAAGGAGGAGTAAAAGTGCGTTTTGGGTCCCAATTTTATGAAATTGCGAAACATATCAAGTTTCATTTTAATCCTGGTGAGTGTAACTAAAAGCTGCCTTTGGCCAATTTGATTGATAGCCACATTAACATAAAGACATGATCAATGGAAAAATTCCAAGTTAGGAAGTGAGATGAGTGAGCACCAGTGGTTGGTGGGCAGTCCTCTTTCTGTGATAATGACCACTTTATCTTGTTGGAATTGTGGTTTTATTTTAAATTAAAACCCATGCTGCTAGCATGAGAAAAATTGGTGGTTTTTTGTGTAACGTTCAAGTGATGTGTTAGTGGGGGCTATAAAGAACCCGTCAGGATTATGACCCAAGTTATATACACAGCGGAGAGAATCATCTTCATTCCCACCAAACCAAGCATTGAGCTTCGGCATTTAACTTTTTTATGTTTTTTATACAAATAGAACAATCCTACCGCCTACATAGCAAAGTAACTTATTTACGTGTCATTCCATTAACTTTTCCGGGTATAAAATAAGGAAAAATTTTGAAAGGCTTGGAAAGTGAAGAGTGTGAGATATAATTATTTAATTTTGTTTTTTTGGGAAGATAATTTTATTCTTAAAATAAGAGGTTGTGTCTCATATTATATTTGCTTTTCATAATTTTTTAGTGGTCCTTATAAAATAAATGAAAGTTGAAAGAGCACCACGTCTTAAAAAAATAATGGTGATTCTTGCTTAACCGTAAACATAAATATATGCCTTTGTGGGAAAAAAAAAAAAGAAGAAGAAGAATATAAAAAAGAAAAAAAAAAGAATACGTAAATATATGACTTTGAGTTTGGTGATCAGGAATTGCCAGTCATCAGTGCGCGCGTGCATAATTAAATAGTTGGCTTTGCTTGTGCCATAGCCCATCGTCTCGACCAAAGAAGTGACTCGGGCTTGGATTAAATCCTAATTAAAAAATTAAGTTGCAAAGCAAGTCAAAAAGATTTCTCCTCGGCAGTGCTGTGACATTTGGTAGCTGTGACTGGGTACTGGGTAAGGCTTCAATTTAATCTGCTCTTCCCAAATTAACTGTCGCAAAGCAAATAAGATGAAGGTGGGACTCATTAAGTTTGGATTAATTACTTACAAAACCCCTTTATTGGTGTGACAAATTTATTGCTTCTTTTATGGTAAAAGCAAATTTAATGTCGGCTTTAATCTAAAGCGTAGGCATTGATAAGCTCCACTGCATTCAATTGGTCGTGACAAATTCATTTTTTGTTTTCCATCATGATGTCTAATCATTCTTAATGGAACGCATACCAACCATAAAAAAAATGAACCGAAAAAAAATATATAAATGCGTTGCGAAATGTCCTTAAATGTAACTTGAAGACAACGTTTTAGGTTCACAAATATGGGAAAAAAAGTGTTCAATATTTTGCGTCGCAATGCAATATAAGAGCACAACGGTTGTGAGGTTAGAAGTTATAATATACGTAATTTAATTTTAAATAATATTAAAATAATTATGTAAGTTATTTAATAATTTTTTTAAAAATTTTAATCATTTAATATATTATTTTAATTTTATTTTGACTCTAATTAAAAGATCATACCAAATATTATATTTAGATTAATTAGTTTATTCATTAATTCACACGTGACATGCCACTCAATCATACTTTTACACGTAGGCATGTCAAGGTGCAAAGTAACAAATTTCATTAAATTAAATTGACAGTTATTAAATTTATTATAAAATATTTAAATGGTGTTAAATTTATTATTTTTTTAAAATTAATATTAATTTTATTATTTAACACAAAGTTAGAGATATTTTTTTATATTAATCATTTTTTTATCAATTTATTTGTATAACTTAACTGATTATTAGAGATTACTCTTCTACGTTTAAATTCATGTGAAAGCAATAAAAACAAATAGGTACAGACAAAAAGGTGAAAAACCGTACAAATGCCACTTAAATTCAAATGAAAAAAAAGACAAAACACTTAGAGTTAAAATTACTGATATAAACTCAAACTTTTTTTTCTTTTGTCTTTAATTCAAATCACTAAATAATTTGATATAAGAGTAATTTTATAACTTTAATTATTTTTTTTATTATTTTTATATAAATTTAAATATAAAATTTTATTTTTTTATTATTTTCTTATAATTTTTTGTATAACCTTTTTTTTCATCATATTTTTTTAACTAAAATTTTACAATCTAAACACCCCATTCATGTAAAAGCACAAAATTTCTAGCGTCACAGACGTACAGAAGCATTGTTGTGATAATGTCTTATCTTGAATTATTTATTGCATTCTCGATTTCTTTTGGCCTTTTCCTGTCTCTTATTGATGCATCGTCCAAACAAAGTCACGGACAATTACTTGACGCTTACTGACTAAGGCTTTGCAGTGGGACAACAATTATAGGAATCAAGAAAATAAAAAATCTTCAACAAGATTTTGAGCTCTTAACCAGAGACACCCCAGATGGCCCCAGCCGTTGAATTTTCCAATTCACACCACCCATTTCGCCGTGTTCCCAGATCTCACTCACACGTGTGATTTTTCTCTCTTTACTGTGCGATTTTTGATAAGATCTTGTCTCCTTGGTTTTTTTGCCTGATTTTATTTTATTACAATCTCTTTCATCTCACCCATTTTCCTTTGTCTTCTTCCACCTACACATCTCTTTACAATTACATCGTGGTCTCCCCTCTCTTGCACTAGTTAATGGCCACGATATGTAATTTAGTTGACATGTGAAATCAACATGTCTGCAATTAATTGCATCCATCCAGTTGGGAATTATCCGTAGATGAAGTACCAACAACCTACAGCTGATTTTCTCCACACCCACTTGATCACATGGGATCCAGAATTCATATCATTGCTGCTTCGTGTACGCACTGTTTTTAGGTGGGAGATTATTTATTTTTATTTTTATTATTGTTTAGTAATGATATATATTACGAAAATTGTATTATGAAATATCCTGAAATTTATCATTATGAAAAGAATTATCAACTTTTTTAATACCATTAAACAAAAAAAAATTAATATTTTTTTTATAATTATAAATTTTGAAATGTTTTATGATACAATTTTTTTTTATATATATTATTACACTTTTTTTTTTTTTTTACTGCAATTTTGATCACCTTCCTTCCATATCTTGGGAATCTCTTGTAAAAGCCATAAAAAAATATGTCAAGAGATGATCAGTACTTGGGAGTTTTGTTTGTTTCCCAAAGGGCAGGGAATATTGCAGTTTGACAAAACGAAAAAGGGATTTGTAAGCATCGAGTCAGCAGTGTTTCACAAGATTCTAGTAGAACAAAAGACTTGGAAAGTTTGGAACAAAAAGAAAGATGAACAAGAACCATTGAAACGCCCACATTTGTTTCTTCTATTGTTCCACTCTATGTCAAGAAATTTGTCCCAAACCTTAACCCTTCAGCCCATGTAAGCTTATGCAAGAATCTTTGCCTAATGAAGAAGAATTAAAGATAGAAAATGCCAAACGATGCAGCCATTATGGCCTAATCAGATCCCGAATATGGTAGCACAAATGACAAAAGAAAGACATGCGTAGTTATGAAACACATTTAACAATAGATCGTGTCACTTCCAGTCGCTGGGGAGTACAAATCACAGAAAACAACAATACTTAAGCATGCAGGTTATTCTGTTCGCG
This sequence comes from Carallia pectinifolia, assembly GCA_037832335.1. Classification (NCBI taxonomy): domain Eukaryota; kingdom Viridiplantae; phylum Streptophyta; class Magnoliopsida; order Malpighiales; family Rhizophoraceae; genus Carallia; species Carallia pectinifolia. Next base: position 7,353,624 of record CM075451.1, read on the forward strand.
TGGCATTGAGATTGTTGGTGAGTTAATTGGAATTTTATAAAAAGAAAAGGGTTAATTTGGTAATGTTTGGGTGTTCTATCCAGCGTTCAAAGCTTAGTACTTGGCACACAAGATCATGGGATGCGTCTCCGCCTGGATTACCATAAATCATCAAAAAATCTTTTTTCCGTATTAAAGTTGCAACAGTTGGCCAATTTCTTTTTTTTTTATAAAAAAATTAGTTTAATCCTGCAATCGAGTCAGGGGGTGCACTTAAAATTATCAAGGGAGGACGTAATCCCAGTCGACAGAAAAATTGGTTCAAGAATACCCTTCCTGTATTGAATAATAATATACCAAAAAAAAAACCCTGACAGTGTCATGGTGTACAGAATTCGGCCAATTTCTTCATCAGACTGATTTCTGTACTCCATTTGAGCTTTAATTTTACAATTTTCATTTGGAAGAGCCCACTACATACCCACTTAATTTATTTAATAATATATAATAATTTTTTAAAAATTCTATTATATAATCAACAATATCATTTTTTGATCTTATTTAAAAACATCTACCGGATACTTTCCGTTCTCGAAACACCGAGCAAGAGAATCTCCAATGTATTAGCAAGCTGGTACGGGATAGCCAGCTCCGTGCAAGGCACCGTAGAGTCAGACTGACTAACACTGTTTTTTTAACACCAAAGACCAATTCATAGGTGCAAAGTTTAGCAGGTACAAATCATCATAAAACGATACAATAAATAAAACATATAATTTTTTTATTTATAAATTATATATATATATATATATATATATATATATATCAAAAAGAAATATAGGATATATCTAAATAATTATATATTTCTGAAATTAAAAAATTTTAATTCTTAATAACTATTCAAATGACTCTTATAATTTTATATGATATGTAGTACAATTTTTTTATTATTTCTCTTTAATATGTCACATATTTTTTTATAAATATAAAAATATATTATATATTTCATCTATTAAATCATTTTTCAGTTACTTATAAATTAAATTTTACCAAGAAAATTTTCTATAACACTAATTAATTCCGTACTAGCTCTGTTGTTTTCTCAAGCTAGGGTATCTACGATAAGCAACGCAAACACAATGGCATATATTTGTTGGCTGTGAGCCAGTGAGAAACAGCCAGGACTTCTCAGCCGAATTACGTGCCTGACATGACTATCTTGCACCGTACAGTAGTAGACTAGTAAGTAGTGGCCAGTGGAAGTCACTGGACAGTCCAAAGGTCATGTGGCTACGTGCTGAGCTGGACATCGTGATTAACTTATAAACTTGCACCCCAAAAAAAAAAATAATAAACTTATAAATTAACTCCGTCACAATGCAGTGGGAATGAAAGGCATAACATTAAATTTATCTAACAATTTATATATTTTTTTAAATTTAATAAATTTCTATCCTATTATTTAATATCATTACATACTTACCGACTTATCAATAAGTTTTTTTTTTTATTTTTGGGTAAGTATCAATAAGTTTTTCTGTTAATTTATATATGCGGATGGCAGCATGGAGGAAAGGCCAGTGAAGTTTGTGGTATGGGCTGGATATACCTCATTGTTGTTTGTTTACGGTATAATTTATTGCTGCAAGACGAACACCTGGCGACAGTGTTTGATTGACTTTTTTTGTCACATATGTACGTGCAAGGCAGAGACAGAGGGAGTAAAAAAGACTGAAAGGACAATGACTGTGTAAAGAAGACAAAACTCTTGAGCACTTAAAAATGGCTGCAAGTGCGCTGGTGGGGAATCTGATGCCTTTGTCCATGGGAAGCTTCTTCGGGCCATTTTTAAGTGCAGTTGTAACAACGCCGACAATAGGCGCCAGCGGTGATAACTGGGAGAATGGTGTCGTACGATGGGTTCACAAGATCAGTTTGTTGTTTTTTGGTCCTAATTCACAATATCTGTTTAGATTTTCGACGTGGATTTGTAAACTACTTTTGGGCCATTTCGATGAGGGGATGTTGCGGGTTTTAAGTTGTTGGGCCGGGCTTGCCTTCTTTGTTTTTTGCGAACTGGACGGGCTTGCCTATACCAAAGTTAAAATTTGAAGTTCCAGCAGCCAGCCCAGATAGTTGTGTTCTGGCCAATAGTCCATCAAGGCCCAAACAAACTGCTATGAGCCACCGAAAGATCCAACCTGCACTGAAATGCAAAAGCACAGGAGCATAAAAACTATGTACTCTTCTCTTTTAGAGATATTATAATAATTAGAATTTAGACTTTTATTTTAAAAGTATTAAATTTAAATTCTGAGACAGAAAAAGTGAGATTTATGAATGGACATAGCTACTCTATTTATGTAACTTATAGCTTAATGGACTAAAAAGAGAAACAACTGTGCTTTTTTATTTTTGGATGTTTGATTTCCAATTTTTCCAATTTTCTCTCTCACAATTGTTATATAAGTTTTAATCCTCCCTTAAGACTCAAAAAAAAAAAAAATTATGTATTTTTTTTTCGGTCTACTCTAAACTTTGCATTTTTTTTTCCCTCAGTAGAAAATTATATCATAGATAAGCTGTCATGACCTTCTATGATGAAGGCAAAGTGTTGGAAATGATACTCGAGCGGCAGGATGGTAAAAGAGTTCAAATCTATTATGTGCACTGTCCCTGAAACGACCCTATCTGAAAATTGGTTAATTCGGAAAACTGCTTGAATACAATCAACAAAAAATGGAGGACTCCGAGGGACTGGAAGGTTGTAACAACTGAAATTGTATCGAGCAAACGCAAAAATAATAAAATTTACCTCCTGTTGCTTGAGAGCACTCGTTGGAAAATTGAATAAAGATTTTTCAATAATTTTATTAAGTTATTTTAATAAAATATCAAAGTAAAAAATTCTATTATATTATTTTATATTTGCAAGTCATTGTAATTCTTTAAAGTAAGCCAAATAGATTTTCTTTAAAGTTTCATGTTCAGAGAAAGTAGACCGGAGAGGAGAGGAAAGACCGAAGCAGAAGGGAAGCATCGATTGTATCATTCCATTCCAACCGGTCTAAAAGTCTAATCCACGGGACAGGAAAATGCCATTTATTTTGGTCTAAGCAAGTTGGAAACTGCTTGGGTGGCTGTGCCATGTTTGTGGGTAAAGGTGGCAAGTGCTTTTCAGTTCGTGCTTGCGATTATTCTGGACTTGAGGACAATGCCATTTATTTCGCACCTGCTGACGAATTTAGTCAACATCGTGGTTGGGATTTAGGTGTTTTCAACGTGGGAGATGACAAGATTAGTCCATACCAGCTCAGTGGCTACAAGACTCCAACTGGTTTAATGTCTTCTACACCATCACCCTTTTGGGCTGCTCCTCCAAGCCTCCGCCCAATGCGGAGTAGTTGAATGGTAGTGATGATTTCTGCGGTGGTGATGAACGAGGCCCATCTCTTTTTCCATGTAAGAGTTATCCACTCCTTATCATTAAGGAGACGAGTTGAATATTATCCAGTTAGCCTGTTTAAGCTATTAATGTTTTGGTTTCTGTTTCTATCAGTAACAAGACTTTATTAGTGAGGATCTACTTAAATTCACCTTTTTGGATCTTTCTACTTAATTTAGGGTGTTTAGACATTTCATTTTAACTTAACGCAAGCAAAAAGTCTTTGGTGCAAATTTTTGCTTTTTGGGCACAAGGTTTTGAATATTTATTCATGGATTTGTTTTGAGAAATTATAAGGCGAACAAAAAAAAAAAAAAAAACATGTTTACGTTCTCAGGATCAATTTGGTAAGCCTTAATGCAATATCGAGTCTGGTCTGCTTAGAAAATAATCCATAAGGAAAAATTTCCCATCAATCCTAATATCTGCATATTTTTTGCCACCTGGTTCATGAACTTTGCAAGTATGAACTCTTTCTGAAGAACAATACCAAATTTTGTTTTGGGGAAAGTCCGATAATCACAAACCACAAAGAAGGAAAAACAAAAGGTCCAACGAGGTCCAGCAGTTGCCAGAAAACTGAAGCACGTGAATTCAAACATTCGACACAACTGTGAATTTGACTTGTCTGTACAAACAATACTTTTCCTGAAGGAAAAACTCCAAGCTGTAAGCAGCACAGCCATAAAAGGAAATCGAAGGTCCAAATACAGAAAAACATGACACAACATTTAACTGGTAATGACATGTTTGAAAATCTAAGCTGGCCAGCTGCCGTTTCTCAAATATTTGAATGAATGCGACGACAGCATCTCTGAATTGAATACAAGAATTTTTATCTTAACTGCATTGAAAAAATTGAGGATTACCATGAAAACTTTCAATGGTTTCTCAACCTCATCTCGCAATAGTTGGAGCACAAGGAGTTGAATCATCATTGTTTGACCAGCTTTCTTTAACTCTACATGCTTGTACTGGACGTTCAATCTGAAGCCCTTCAGGGACTTCTTTTTCCAACTGATAACAATAGCTCCCAAATGTGTTGGCATTGACATGAAGTCTGAAATCTATGCTAAACAAAAACTTCATCTCCAACCTGTTCAACTCAGCCGTGCTTATGCCCCCTACTTTGGCATAGTATGCATTGTTGAAGAATCTGCGACAATGATTATTAGTTTCATAAGTTTCATGCTTCATTCTAACGAAAATATTTTCAGCCGGACCACGCAAGAATTTTCGTGGATATTGGATCTTAGCAGTTTTGCTTTTTTGATTAATATGTGGTTTTCAATGATTATTCACTCAAAATGTTCATGTGTGACTCTCTTAAGAAAATAAAGTTTCATAAAGCAAATAGTTGACCGCACTTCATCTTTGTTTCTTATTTTATTTTCGCAGGGTGGAAGCTATGTAGAAATGTGCAGGAAAAGGTACTTACGCATCATCATTGAACTTTGCTGCTAACATTACACTTGTTATTAGAAGCCGATGAACATTTAAGGAAGTCAGATGAGAGTTCGTTTGATGTAGAAATCTATCCACGTATATTTGTGCAATGACAAAGCAGGATGGGCTGCAGCCAGAGTACTTGAAGATGCGATCAATGTACTGCCGAATACTAACAGAGGGCACTCTTAATCCATGAAACACTGTAACAACATCCTTGATTTGGGTTGTCTCAGATTGCATCTCATTTTTCTGAACAGATCTCTCAAGAAGAGATGAAAGAAGCATTAAAACCCGTGGAGCTCCCAAATATCCCTTCTTTAACTCCTTTAGTCCCAAAATTTGATAGAGTTCTGGATCCACACACCCAGGATCAAGTGCCAGAGTTCCCATATCTGACCTGCACTGAATTCAAATGCCAACCCAATCATCATTATAAACAAAAAAAGGTGTCGTACATGGTGGAAAATGAAGGAGAATAAAGATAAAGGCCCAAGTAACGAATTTCATTCACAGTGGAAAAAGAAAGTAGTTGGATGACTGCATAAATAAAATAAGAATTTCATTTTTCGACAGGAACTAACAGGCTTGAGACAAACTCTTATGCTCACATTGAGGATTTCAGCAGAGTTGGATCAAGGAAATTTATCCTTTCCGAGCCGTTTCCTAACCTTTTCTCAGACTTCCAACGTAGTATTTGTATTCAAAAGAATCTGAGGTAGAAGAGATGAAAAGGGCATCAATGACAAGAAGAATAAAATTAGGAGTACTGATAAGGCTTCTGTCATTTGGTCAAGCATATAAAGAGAAAGTAGCAACCAACCAAAAGAAAGTAGCTACCAACCGAGAGAAAGTAGCAATCACTGATTAGTGAATCCAAGTTTTAAAATCCCAGCGATGAAATTCTCGAAATCTAAGAACAAGATGCACATCTTTAGGCACTTTAATCTACATAATCCAGCAAGAACAAGTTTATCCTAAGTATACAACCCGTTTCATTGAAGCCTTGATTTACCGGAACAGGGCTTCAAAACCAAGACCCACATTCGTAAATCATCCATTCCTTTTTCTTTACCTCGAGACCTGGAAGACAACCGCTTTTTTGGCGGTAAAGTTGAGACCTTTTGAGTGAATGGAATCGTTTGAGTACAACATCTTAATCAGAATGACCCATATGAACAAACATGTAAAAATTGAGAAATTAAGCAAAGCTGGTGAAATCTAATCGACCCAGCAACCAATTTAAATGAAAAGAAGATAGAATCCAATTTTTCAATAACAAGAAATAAAAGAAAGGAAAAATGAAAAGGGGAACAAAACAAGTAGAATTACAAGAAACTCACAGAATTCTTGAGAAATGACCGTCTTTGTTGTGGCCCTTGCACAACAAAAAGCGTCAGGCATGAAGTAGATACACTGAAAACAAAAGGCTAAGTCTTCTATCATGGAGTTCTTCTGCCATACTCTCCTTCTCTCTGTCTTCTCTTTTGTACACCCTCTCAAGAGAGAGAGAGAGAGAGAGAGAGAGAGAGAGAGAGAAACTTTATTTTCTTTCTTTTATGGGCTATTGTTTATACATTGTTTTCTATAAAGTGACACACTCTCTCTCTTTCTCTCTCTTTCTTCACATGTAAAGGAAGGAAGCAAACCAAGATCCTGTTTACTTCAATTGGAAGACAGACAGGTAGTGCTGCAAAGTCACCCTCCATTGTTTTGTGGGGATTAGGCAGGGGATGTACAGCTCTTGGATTCTTTGCCTTCTTGGCTCTTGGTGGTGAAAAAGTGGGACCAACCCATTTCTTGTTCTCTTCTAATTATCATTTTGTTAGTTTCAATTTTGCATTGTTCACAAAATTTTAAAGCACAATAATTATCTAATGTCTGCATGTTCACCTTCGCTAAGACTATTCATTTGGACTACGGCAAGTCGTGGTTTAATAGTAAAATGCCAAGCATTGTTAGATTGCAGTTCTTTTTGGTGTCGTCGATATAAATGGAAAGACTAAATTTACGTTATTTTGGTATAAAATAAAAAATAATTATTTTAATTTTTTATATCTTTAAAAAAAGATGCAATATTTTTTTGCAAAAATTGTGAAGTACTGCTCATTCTCATTTTATAACAAAAACAAAAAGGAATCTTATATTGTATTTAAATCTCTGCAGCATTTAAATTTCATCATAAATTTCATTTTTCTTCCAAGACTATTAGTAGATTTTTTTTTTTGTTTCCATAAATTTGTATACTCTATTAAAACTTAAAATTTCTAAAATTTTTACAATGGAGAACATTTCATCCTAATTTTTAACCATGTGAACTTCAAATATTATTTTGCTGTCTTATGTGGGGTATATAACGTTTAATTAGAATAATAATGTAATTCAATTTTTATTAAACCGCGCCGCGAGAGCGGCCGCAGATGGTGGGTCAGGTCCCTTGTTATCGCAATCGCAATCATTGCGAGTAAGAATATAATCTAATCCCCAATGGTTTTCTTTTACAAAGGTGCGAATCGTGTAATCCAAGTATCAATGGAAGTCCAAAAGAGCATGTCTGACTCATCTTTACTGGTGTACCGACCGGTTTGCCATGATCCTTGGAACTCCATTTGCATCACAATGCGCCAGTTTTGGTTAATGGGAAGGAGTTTAAATCGTTTTTCAATTAATTAAATCTAATTAAAATTGTAACTCAAAATTTTTAATCTTAAAAATAATTTTAATACTAATTAAAATATAATTCACTCCTAGTTTGAATTTTATTACTCTGAAGTGTCTATTAAATGCAATTATTGACGTTCGCCTTTTTGTTTTGTTCCATTCTAAGCTGGAGGAATTAATTACGGGGCAAGCATGCCAATTACCGAAAATGAAGATAAAATATGTTGGCATGTCTTTGTCAACCACACCTGCCAATGTCTTATGAAAGCCAACTGATTGTACGAGATTAAGGACCTGGACAAGTTAGCCTACAGCTGGCAAAGTGTCGGCTCCGACAATGTCTCTCGGAGCCCCATTTTTTTTAATGGAAAATGAACATGTAGAGAGGTCAGGCCTTAGCAAATACGCTCTCCCGATTACGGGAAAATGTTGATGAAACATAAAAGACGGTCAAACACTATATATTTTTTTAATAAGAAATTTTAATTTTTAATACGTGTTTGGTGTATAAGAAAAAATAAGGAAAAAAAGAAAATTATAATTATTATTATTTAATATTTTTTTTATATTTTTTTAACTTTTTATCTTTATCTAAATAAGTTATTTTTTTCACCACTTTTTTTCTTACAAATTATTATTTATTTTTTATAATATTATCCTTTCTTTTCTCCCAATTTTTTTAACCACTCTAAACAATTTTATTTTCTTTTACTTTCTTTTCCTTTCTCTACTTTTCCTCACATTTTCTCTCACTCTAAATACACACTAGAATGAACTAATGGTGTAAGAATACTTCTTATATATTTATTAAATGTGTGTCTTGAAAATCAACTACAATTTATAATAAAATATTATAATTTTTATTGCATAAATTATTGTACTTAAAAATATTATCAACTTTATTATGTAAATTATTTTTATACAATAAAAACAAAAATTAAAAATAAGAGAAAATAAAAATGTAAGCATACTTAATACCATATTATTTTATACTACAAATACATGCCACTACCTACATAAAGTTTCAATAAAATAATATTATTTTATTATACACTCCAATCTTCATAAAGTAAAGTTGAAAAAAAAAATATTTTAATGCTTGTAACCTCTCTGTCTCACTTGAAAAAAAAAATTATTTTAACTGTGGACAATACTTCTCCGTGACCCATGTCTGTTGAAGGTTAATCTAGTAATCAGCCTTTTTATCAACTGCTGATAAGAATCGAAAAAAAGTAAGAGATTCCTACTTTTCATTTTAGCAACAGTTTTCACAATATAACAACAACAACACCTAAAAAAATAATCAAATATTATTTTGATCTACTTTTTAATTTCTAACAACAACAGCATCCATAAATAAAATCAAACACCCTTTTAATTAAATGGGATAGAATTTATTTATATTTATTATATCTCTAAACAGAAATTCAATTTACTTCATTTATTTAAGAACTGGTATTAAAAAATATTAATACTAAACAAAGAGAAGAAACTCTGCCAACCCAATAAATGACATTTGTAGCATTTGAGATCCTAAAAGAACTATATACGTTTAACACTATTATTTGGTATGATTAAGGTTCGAACCTGTCATCTTATCACATGCCCAACCTTCTTCACATTAGACCACCCAATTAGCGGTGTTAGACTTTCATTAATAAATTGATTGCATTCTGATCGAAAAATAAATTGATCGATCGAAGTTGATCAGTAAAAGTGAATTAAATAAAAAAAAATGATATCCACAACCTTTTTTTTTAATACAAAAAAAATATTTATCGTACGTATATCAATTATTGAATTTGTGAGTCGAAATCAAAATAATTTCATTTGTAACTTCTCATTTATTCTTTTTTAAAACGGCAGACTCACCACTTGAGTAACAGTGAGACTGAGCGCGTCTCCGCACTGAAGATAGTAGTTATCGAGTCTGTAACATATCGTCTTATCACAATCATTTTCCACTAAAACAGACAACTAACTATTTATCAGGAGAGTACGTAAATGTAAGAATTCGAGCTTGAGTTGTCAACGTAAAATATACACTGACTTACCATTGAACTATCAGTTTTGATATTTACAACTGTAATTTGTTGTTAAACGGAGTTAAAATATGTTGTGCAAATTGAATGATCATTTCGCTCATTTTTCAAATACTTGCTCAGTTTAAAATATTTTGTTTCGGTTTTGGTGGTTGGCAGTGAAGATTCCTGTTTGGTATAATATATCAGGCCAAAGGGAGAGGGGAAAAAATCCTTATTAAACACAAATTAAGTAATCCTATATCACAGCTCATATTGACGTTGAATTCAATTGAGTAATGCTAGGCGTTCTAATGAGCTTACAAATATTGGTACAGCATTAACCAACAAAAAAAGTATTTTTATAGTAGTTGACATTTGGTTTTTTTATAAGTCTCCGTTTGCCTCAATTTATAGATGAAAACTTAATATGACCTGTGACAAGTATAAAATAACTGACAATAATACAACTATAAAAAAGGATATTGTGTTTAATTAGTCGTTTAAGGGTCACGCATCTGTTAGATTTTATAAACCAGAAATCAATGAAGTGGTTATTTCGGATGACCAGACAACTAAATGATCTTCAATGTGTTGTTGGCTGATCGATAACCCTTTTTTTAAAGAGAATTTTTAATTTGATTATTTTTTTATAATATAATTTATTTATAATCTGATATTATACAATTAGTGAAATTTATTTAAAATAAAAAATACAAAAATAAATTTATGTTCTATAAAATGAGTGAATTATTTTAAAAAAATATGAGTAAAATTAACAACCATTTTTTTTAAACAACATCGAGTTTCATTAATAACAATACCCATATTTACGCATCATATGCCATTGGATAATAGCAGTTACAAAGCAGCAGCACCTAATGATCCACGACCCACATACAGGGCTAAACCTATATCCAACGCCCAAGCAATAGAGTTCTGTTGACGGCCCCAGCGACTAGCGCTTTGCTTGGTTTGTTAGAAAATAATGACAAAGAAAATAATAAATAAAAAAAGATAAAAAAAAAGAAAATAATCTCTTGTTTGGAAATGTATGAAAAATAGAACGGTGAGAAAATGGGATGAAAAATTTTTACGTGACCCATCTAAAATGAGTCTTATAGAATTGGTGAGAAAGTTAAAGAAAATGGATAATTTGCACGACAATTTTATTTTTCATGATTTTCTTTCACACTCATCCTCAAATTCCTGCAAGACATAATATTCATGCAAGACATAACTATAACTTGAAATAAAAAGAGAGAAAATAATTTTTCAATTAGTTGTTTGGATATATTGAAAATGAGTAAGAAAGAAATTTGACGAAGGAAAAGATTTTTTTTTTTAAGATGTGAGAAAGTAAAGAGAAAGAAATTTAATATTTACAAAATGACATATTTGCTCTTATGACCTAATGGGTGGATGTCCAACAAAAGTAAGGTTTAAGAGCACTATGGTATTTTTATTAAAAAATCTCTTTCTCACGGTTCCTCATATTTTGCGCGAGAAAAATTTTTGTTGCGACTCACTCATAATTTTTCCATCACTCAAATAGTTGGTTTCTTTCCCGCAGCTATTTAAACATGGAATTCCACTGTTTTAAGTTCTTTCCCGATTTTCTTTTCAATCTGCTAATTTCTCACCACTTTCCAATGAACCAAACAATGTGTTTGTATATATGGATAGATGTGTTATTTTATAAATATCAATTTTTTCTTATTTTCTCACCTTAAACGAACAAAAAAAAATTATAGTTTTCATTCATTTTTTCCCACCCTTGTTTTTATCTATACAAATAGCTAATGAGAAAACCAATTTCATTTTTACAATTTCCTTTATCACAACTGTCTTTCACATTTAACTTTAAATTCAAACAAAGTATAAATGAATTATGAAATCAATCCTCTCCACTGGCACATAAACCCGCATTGCTTCGAAGATTTGGCCTCTTATTTTGTATTTTACAAAAGCAAATCTTAGACATATTCAAATATCATAAACTCAACTAGACTCAATTTGTATTGACTTAACTAGACTCAAAATAATTTTATATTATATATAAAGTATTTTTTTATTTTATATGAACATTTAAGACATACAAAAGATCTAAAGTAAAATAATATATATATATATATATATATATATATATATATATATATATAAAATTTAAAATGTTATTTTTATTGTATAAAATACTTTTTATGTATTATAAAACTTTGTTAGTTCTTCTGAGCTTACTAGAGTTTCAATACGTGTAGACAATTAATTTCACTATTTTTAATATTTATACTATTTTTTTTTATCAAATTGAATTGAGGGATGAGAATTTTCTGTAAGTAAGGCATAAGGTTTGAAACGTAAATCTCACCCAAGTTATTGATTTTTAAAATTTATATCAATTATTAAGTAAGTGGGTCAAATTTTAGGAATTTGACGATCGGTGATATGGTGCTGTGTTTGATTGAAACGTGCACACATTAATGATAAAACATACAAGCCGGATGTAGTTTTTTAGTATTGAAAAATTGCTTACTTATCAATACGACTCCAAATACGTGACCAAATAGAGGCAGGACATTTGCCGGTTTAATTTGGAAGTATGTACCAAATTTTACGCTGAGTTTTAAACTTTTACCTGAACACTTAGCTTTTATTGTCTCTTAAGCGAGTTCCAATAACCACTAAGCTATCAAATCAAATAAAAGTAACAGAATAAGCAGGTTCCTTCACGTAATTTTTCAGTTAAGTTGCAGTGTTATAAGATTTCGTCCTGGTTAGCGTTAAAGATTGTTTACTAGTATAGCTATAAGTAACACTCACACAAAAAAAAAAAAAAAAAAACTATCTAAGGGAGTTGCTAAAAGCCGCAGGGGAGGAAAATTGTGAAGCTAAGATCTAATTGATCTCAAGTATTGTAATGACTATCAACAATTTGGACTATGCCTATTACTCAAAAAGACAATAAATATATAAAGTAATAAAAATGGAGTATAACTTACATGAAAAAAGGAGTATGACTTACAGGAGTGAATTTTACGTATAAAAAAATAAAATTAGAGTAAAGTTATCAAGTACAGAATTGAAACAAAGAAGAGCAAATAAAAGAACTGCGGGCAAAAAGATCTCCAAAGAAGTTTCGATGCCGTAAATGCAACTATGCTTTCCTGGTAGTTGATCACCTCGGTGGGCTGTTTCCGCCCATAAAACTGAAGCCTTTTAACACTAACTCCCTGCACAGTAACATGCACGATCAGCCTTGATCTCTTATCTTGCAACAAAAGCTCGCCATTCGTCCCACAATTTATTACTCTCTCGATACCCAGTTGGGGTTCAATGGTCAATTGCTTAGCCCAGGACTCCTCATTGCCGCATTCGTTCATTACCCATATATCGAAACTTCTGTTTGAAATTGGTCCAAAGCAGACAACCACAGAAAGCAAATCTTTGAACTGCAGGGGATGCCAGTTACTTGCCATTCTATCCTCCTGGTGAAAATCGCCAGGCAATGTTACGTCGTCGAAGGCTTCACTCACCAAATCAAAACGCAGAATAAATTGTCGTCTTTGTGCCTCTATTTTTTTCGCTGCCTTCCAGTGGAGGAAAAGATTTACTCTAACGGCTCTGAAGAATTCGTCCGTCATGGCATCGTCCACTAAATTCTCCATTCTTCTCCAGGCATCGGTACTCGATTTGTAAATGTCAACTTTGGAATAAAGTTTCCGCGAAGTTGGGTCCCGGAAAGAATCATAAATTCTCACCAGCTTGTAATCGTGGCTCGTGGGATGGAAGCCGAATGTTGCGGGTCTCTGAAGAAGTGTCTCCAATCTTGTGGTCTGGGTGGCAGCTTCTTGAATTCTTTAATGGCAGGATTGAGTAAATAATTGTTGGCTTCCGAAAAGCTGTCGGTAAGAGAAATCACGCCATTGCAGGAATCAACCAGCCGAAAGCAAGAAGGAATCCCGTTTGGCAGCATTATTTCTCGAGAAACCTCGTAGGTATCCTTAGAAACCTCAAGGACCCGGCGGTTCCATAAACAACAGTATTGGTGGTCACAGTCACAGACGATGACAAGACCCGGTGTGTCGTTACCGGCGGATCGACTGAGTTGCGTGGCGATGAAGTCTGGGCTCTTAATGAGATCAAGCCAAGATTTGTGGACGGACATGAAACGTACGAGGGATTTCGTAGGAAGTCTTGAGAGATTGTCCTGTATTATATCTTGAAACATGTCGTTTGCCATCGTGGGTGGCTGATTGCTCCTCGTTATTCCCTTGTCTTTCATGGGATCGATTTGCACTGGAATTTTGAAACGGGTCCAAGGAGAACGGAGGAATACACCCCAAAGAGGACGCGAAAAACAGGACAAAAAGAATTATTCCTTTCGCTAGAAACCCAAATCAGCGGAGTCAGATTTCATAATTTTGGTATACAATCCAGCTCATAAGTCTTTTGATTTCATGGGTAGAAGAATCTGATTAACTTAGGACTCCACTAAGACACCCCTAGTTAACTTATGACTACTAAACTTATATCTAACTAAAGAATCTGATACATTGGTGGATGCTTATTGGTTAGTCATTGTTTTGACCAAAAAATTGATTTGCCAATAAGTAACCTGGTGATCATACATATATGCTTGCTTACCCGAGTGAAACCACACATTCTCCCTTGCATATATATATATATATATATATATATATATATAATATCATCATATTTTTTATTTATGATAATAATTAATTAGGCATATATAATTCAATTTTAGTAACATTTTCTTTTAAAACTGTATTATAATTAGTGTTTGAGTAGTAGACTGAATTTAAGTTTTCAATTATGATTCTTATTCTAGTTAATATTAAAGTCTTCCAACTATGATTATTATTAAGGTTGTAAATTTTGGACTTCCTTACACATTGATTTTTAAAAATTCGATGTAAATGTAATGGGCAACTCACGAGTAGTCATGAAACAAGTTGAATTTGGTTAGGCTTAGGTGTATACAAAATACCTCCGGCTCGAGGTGGTAACTCAACGTGCTTTCTCCACGTTCAACTCGGTTTTGAATTTTAATGACCACGTGTAAAGGCAACATTCTTCTGATAATCCGTGGTGCTAATTGCAGATTCAGTAATCATCGTGACGGGCTCGGGGGAGGTCCGTTGGGCCAACAGTGCTCGATGGTGAGTCCCTTCCTTTAAATTGAGTTAAATGAGGCAAGCTAAATAAAAGTTTCTTCGACCTTAACCCACAGATTCAATGATCGATACACCTATAACGAATCTATTTTCTTTTATAAAAAAATAAAAGCATATACAAAATACTCGATGTTACCAAAATTATTGAGAAAGAATGTAAAATGTAACATTTTCTTTATTAAACAAATTAGAAAAATAAATAAATATTTTTTAACGAACAAAATGAAAAGGGGTGATGTGTACAGTTTAATTAAAGAGCATTATGATTTTATTAATTAGAGAGTACTAAACGATTGAATAATTACGTTATTTCTTTTATTAGACGATAAGTCAGAACCCATCACTTAACTTTTATGTAATTCAAATCTGTTATCTTTTATATGGTCATAATTTTTTTTAACCAGTTTAGCCGCATGCAAAATAAACTAAATTGCCTACAAAAGAGAAACTCCTTACCCACTGTGGATTGTTCGGGGAAACATCGTTCTAACCATCCGGTGGCCCAGGATAATTTCTTATTATTATTATTATTATTATTATTTTGTTTGAATTATTATTATTATTATTACATACTAAAGGAAACGAAGGCCCAGACCTAAATAGGCCGAAACCGACAAGGGCCTAGGGCCCAGGCCAACTGATCATTAATGTAAATAGCATAACATCAGCGGGGCAAAATCGCCATTCCGAATTAAAACCCTAAGCGGAAAATCTATGCGTAACTTTTCTTTTTTGTTGGTTTTTTAACTGCGGTGAATCTGCATGACTCCGTTACAAATTGCAAAACGGAAATTTTCCCTCCAATACATCTTTTTGATTTTTTCAAACAACAAATTCAAATCTTATTATTTTTTATTTTTTTTAAAAAATTTAATTCTCAAATTAAATTAAACTTCCTTTAAATAATTTTTTTTTGCTCTCATTTCATTTTATTATAGACTCACCACATGTTTAATACTGTTTCAAATCCTTATCCTGCATTGTCATGATTACACCGCCGCCGTCACCGTCGCGAATCTGATTAAAAGCGTTTTCTAGGAGTTTTTTTTTTTTTTTTTTTAGGTTTGGGTACAAAATCCATTGCGTTTCAGTTCCGGCGGAGAATCTAGGGTTTCGAGGCTTCTTTACTACTCACATTTGTTGTAAGATTTCCCCCTTTTCTTAGTCCTTTTCCTGCAGTTTCTCAGCAACCAAACAGGAATGGATTTTTCTTTCCTGCGCTTTATTGTTTTCCCTCATTTTTACAGTTATGCTACTGTCACTTACGTTGAGTGTCTGATTAATTTTGATTTCCTGTTTCTGTGGCTGATTATGAGAAATTTTAGGGTTGGAATTGGCAAGTTTGTGAATTGGATTCACTGGGACATTGATTGCATTTATAATATTTGTATAAATGTCTGAACCTTTTTTGTGCACTGAAACGAGGAAGTTGCTTGACTTGCAATGGTTCGCGTTCGTTTTCTCTGGAATTCTTATTTGAGTCCGGAGACAGAAGCTACGAACACAGCAAGTTTTTCCATGTCGTTTGTTCACTTAACTTAGTTTGGTCTGTTTTATGGAGGCATCTGTTTTATTTTGTTTCTGAAATTTCTCTTTGGGTTGATGAAGCATTCTGTTGTGACACCCACTTGTTTTCTCGATATAGATTTTTTTGAACTTGTAATGTCCGTGGACATTGGGAACCTAAGGTAACTATGAATCTCCTAGGATTGAATTTGCATGTTCTTTCCCACCAACACCCTGTTGTCACTGTCTTTGTTGCTGCAGCCGCCACAATGACATTCACCATCTTTTCCTGTTCTTTAGTGCGATGTAGTAGACATTATTCACTTTTGCTGATGCTGGTTTCTTATCTCGTCCACGATTGGCATCACATTTCTAGCATCGCGAAATTCCTAGTTCCATTCCCATTAGTATTGATTCCGTGGCTAGTAACATGATAAGAAATCCACCGGCATTGCCCATCGCAATTTTTATAGTAATTCCGTGCTTTCATTGATTCAACCATTAGAATCAGTGATTCCACCTTGGCACTTGGCCCTTTGTGTTCTCTTGAAATTCAATTGTTGCAAATGCAGCAAAGCATGTCCTAAGCATTTATGTGAAAACTAAAGTTTCTTCAGTGAACCATAATTTGATTGGTTGGTTTCATTACTGGCAAATGTTGCTTGAGATCCATTACGTTTTAGCTGTCAGGAGTTAATAAAAGGTAGCCAGTAAAGACTGTCGGCATTTTGCTCTGTATCTCACTGGGACTTTTTGAACCATTCTTTCCGCAGTTAGTCGACTGGTGGAATGCTTATGTATTTCTGCTACTGTTGCTGGTCCTTGCTTGTTGATGCCACTTTGTTGCAACTCTGATTGCCCCTTTTTTGGGGGGTGGGTGATGGGGGACGATTTTTATTTTCTGACATTTTACTCTTTTTTGGTGAAATGATAAATGGAATACAGTGCTTTAGAATACAGTATTTTTGGTAATTTATCTATGATCCAGTTCTGCCTGATGTTTCCAGGTCATTCTGACATGGATTCTACGGGCCAAGCTTTCCGACACCAGACGCTTTATGTCAAATTATGGCCCCCTAGTCGGAGTACGAGGGTAATGCTTGTAGAGCGGATGATTAAGAATCTTACCACTCCATCCATTATCTCCAGAAAGTATGGCCTGTTGAGCAAAGAGGAGGCTGAGGAAGATGCCAAGAAAATAGAAGAGCTAGCTTTTGCTATTGCAAACCAGCACTTTGGGAAAGAGCCAGATGGTGATGGAAGTTCTGCGGTGCAGATATATGCCAAAGAATCCAGTAAACTTATGCTGGAAGTTCTCAAAAGAGGCCCTAGAGTAAAGGAGGAAGGAGAGGCAATAGCAACTGAAAAAGCTGTCGCCGTACCGGCAAATGTATTTGATATATCTGGTGGACGACGAGCATTTATCAGTGCAGAGGAGGCTGCAGACCTTCTTGAACCACTGAAAGAGACAGGAAAAATCTATAGCAAGATATGTTTTAGTAACAGAAGCTTTGGCTTGGATGCAGCTGCTGTTGCTGAGCCTATCTTGCTGTCTATAAAAGATCAATTGACAGAAGTGGACTTATCAGATGTTGTTGCAGGAAGACCCGAGTCAGAAGCTCTTCAGGTCATGAACATATTCTCATCAGCCCTGGAAGGTAGCAACTTAAGGTGTCTGAATCTTTCAAATAATGCCCTGGGAGAGAAAGGTGTTAGAGCATTTGGTTCATTGCTCAAATCACAGCATAATTTGGAGGAGCTTTATTTGATAAATGATGGAATCTCAGAGGAAGCCTCACGTGCCATTTGTGAACTAATTCCTTCTACTAAGAAGCTTAAGATTCTTCATTTTCACAATAACATGACTGGAGATGAAGGTGCAATTGCTATTGCTGAGATTGTGAAACAGTCTATCATATTAGAGGATTTCCGATGTTCTTCGACAAGGGTAGGTTCGGAAGGTGGCGTTGTGCTTGCTGAAGCACTCGGAACATGTACAAAATTAAGGAAGCTCGATCTTCGCGATAATATGTTTGGTGTAGAAGCTGGAGTTGCTTTAAGTAAAGCACTCTTTTCATTTTCAGATCTTACTGAGGCTTACCTAAGTTATCTTAACTTGGACGATGAGGGTGCAGAAGCACTTGCTAATGCCCTGAAGGAGTCTGCACCTTCACTTGAAATTCTGGAAATGGCTGGGAATGACATCACAGCCAAAGGTGCTTCTTCTTTGGCAGCCTGTATTGCAGTCAAACAATTTCTTACCAAGTTAAACCTTGCTGAGAATGAGCTGAAGGATGAAGGTGCTATTTTGATTGCCAAGGCAATAGAAGTGGGCCATGGTCAGTTGAGCGAAGTTGACTTGAGTACTAATGCCATCAGAAGGGCAGGGGCAAGGCTTCTGGCGCAGGCTATTGTCCATAAGCCGGAGTTTAAGTTGCTAAATGTTAATGGTAATTTCATATCTGATGAAGGGATTGATGAGTTGAAGGATATGTTTAAGAATTTGCCTAATCTGCTTGGACCTTTGGACGAGAATGATCCAGAAGGTGAAGATTTTGATGAGGAGGGCAAAGAGGAGGATGTTGATCATGAAGAAGAGTTGGAATCGAAACTTAAGGGGCTTGAAATTAAGCACAATGACTAGCAATTCCACTGCTGGTGGGTTTCTTTCTTTGGATTTTCTAATCTGATACTTTATTCGGAGACTCCTGATTTATTAGATATACTAGATCGTTTCTGTGTCAGCTAATCCAACTGCATTAAAGATGTGTGATAGATTTATTTGCTCTAGGTTTTAGATCTGAGAAAATTGCTTTTCTTCAGCAATCAGTATGCCAAGTTTAGTCATTATTCACATGCCTGGCAGCTGGATCTAGTTTGAGGTTGATGTAGCAGTCTGTTATTGTTTCTGTTAGTATGTTGTCCTTATTTTCTTGGTTCTCTTGTCCCTGGGAGTTGGTAGTCATCTTTGTCATGTTTGTGTTTGACATCTGAATCGGATGTGTTTGTTCTCTTTTGAGCCAAAAGGGAAAATTGAACATTCTCTTAAAGTGTAAGGGAGACAAGAATTTCAGGGCTTATGGATATAAGGTTGATGAATTTGATTCCTCTACAGAACACAAAATTGGGGTCAATTAATTAATGGCACCAGATAATTATCCTGCACGGAGACGAATGAGTTCTTGTGGAATTTATTAGAATTATGTAATAATACTTAATATTATGCATATTGTAATTATATGACTAATATTTACAAATTTTTTGAGGCATAGAAATGTTTTATCTATTTTATAGCATTGACTTTCTTTTTTATATTAATATATCTCAATCGGACTAGCATAAATTTTCCTTGTTTTTATGAATTAAGAAATAGATACGACAATGTAAAAAAGATGCAAAAAAAATTTGGTAGCAACATGTAATTGGAGCAACACAGTGGACCTGCATTAATACGGTGTAATGTGATAAAAATTATATTGAATTAAAGAAAAAAGCATATAGGTTGTTGGATAAACTGTACATGTACTCGCGTGTAATATAAATTATTGGGTTAAAAATATGATGCAAAAATGATGCTGAAAAATTTAGTGATAGTGTAATAAGAGTAATTCAGTAGGTAAGTACTGAAATGGTGTAATATGATTAAAGTAACATTGTATTTTAATAAAAAAAAGATAAAAAAGTTATAAGCTGTTGATAGATTGTGCCTCCTAATAGAAAGCGCACAAACCTGTTGCTATGTAGTCAAATTAAAAAATAATAAGATCTTCCCATTTATTAATATCAAAAGAGAAACATTAAAAAAAAGAGATTCATTATATAATAAAATAGTAGAAGACGTATGAGATTTGTGCAATTTATTAAACGGCTTATATATTATTATTATTATTATTATAATTGGATAAATTTTTTACTAGATATTTTTTTGAACGATTTTTACCATATTATGGGAACATATTCATCGTGTTATCAACAATTTTCAGAAAAAAAAAAAATCTCCAACGAAAAAGGGAATATAAAGTCAAATGCCTCCAGACTAAAGTGACGAATGGCATCAGACCCTGGATCTTCCATGAGAATAACAACCGTTGGATCTACAAACAACCCCCGCGCGGCGGGCAGGAAGGCACAAAATCTTTTGACGACTCCAACTCCTCGATCTTATTTGAGAAATAATAGCCGTTGGATCGACAATAACCCCTCATGGAGCGTAGACAAAAGTCCCGCTCACATTAAAGACGAGAAAATTAATAGTCAATATAGAAAGGAACTCCACTGTACTTTCGGATTTGTAAGGTTGGACAAAACTAACCGTTACCTCTCTTTTATCTCTTGCTCGGATATTCAGCACCAAAATATTTTTTTGCTCAAAGAATTTATTTGAATATAATTATTTCTTATTTTTTTACAATCAAGCTTGTTTTTATAATTAAAATTAAATAAGATGTATTTTTTTTATTGTTAAAAAAAGTCTACGTATAAACAAAAGAAATTATTACGTTCCAACAAAATCTTCAAACATAATTTATTAATTAGGTAATGTAATTTTTTTTGCAATAATATTGTTTGTTAAGATTGGTCGCATGGCGGAGCGGACACAGCCACAGGCTTGATAGCTTCTTCTCCGCTGTTCAGCCCAGCTTCGGACAAGCGTTTCTGGAACGCACTCCGGCGCCAGATTGACACGCTGCTCGAGAAGCGGCACCGCCAGGTGGCAGCGGCAGGAACCCAAGAAGATCAACAGTTTTCTGTCCAGCAATATAATCTGAAAGCGCTTCTTTGTTGACTTGCCCATCTACGTTAAATTTGATTCTTTGTTTGTCTAATTTTAGATTGCAGGAGAATCAGATCAAGCCAAGAGAATGAAACAGGACTCTCTGCTTTTGCTTAGAGGTTTTGATCCCATTGCCCAACATCTCTCTATCCTCTCTAACAATCTGGACAACGCTCTTCTGGTATAGCAAAATCCAAGCTTTTCTTTCTAATCTTTTACTGGGTTTTTTTTTTTTTTTGTAACTGTTGCCGAATTCATATTGAAAATAATTTAGATATCAGGAAACTTATTCTGCTCAAGTTACCCCTGTTGCCAGGGAGCTAGAGATCTGGCTGGACCTCCCACATTGAGTGAAATATTACAGTGCAATCTCATGAGCTCGGAGATCAAACAGGAGGGTGCAGAGACGAAGAAAAACCATGAACAGAGAGAAACGGATTCCAGAAAAGGTGTAAAAAGAAGGTTTGATCCAAGTAACAGCTCGTCGGATCAAGAAGACAATGAACAAGGCCTAAATGACGTGAAGCTAAAGAAAGCGAAGAACATTGGTTCTATCTTTCTACTGTCTAATTCTTGATTTGTCAGGCTTCTCTAGTTTTTGTGCTCATAAACTAATTGGTCATGTTTCATTTGATTTTTGCAGCTTGCCGTTTCTATGGCAGCAAAAGCAGCTTCGCTTGCCAGGGAACTTAAGTCAATCAAATCTGATTTATGTTTTGCACAAGAGAGGTGTGTTCTGCTTGAAGAGGAGAACAGAAGAGTAATAAGAGATGGATTTTCTGAGGGCATTAGACTGGAGGAAGATGACCTGGTAAATCGCCCCTCCCCTGTATGTCTCAGGATCATTCAATTTTCTCTCACTGCCAATTTCTGTTAAACTATATGTTAATTTGCCATTACATTAACAAATCAACAAGGGTTTGGCTTATGTTTGGGCAGATGAGGCCTCAAATGGAGGAATTGCTTGATGAAAAATCTAGGCTAGCAATTGAGAATGCAAATCTGATGATGGAAAACCAATGCCTTCACCAATTGGCAGAATACCACCAACTCACCTCCCACAATCTCTCCGCTTCATACGAGGAGTTTCTACGTGGAATTTGCCTAGACTTTTCATCACCATCACCGTCCACACTCGAAGAAGCAGAGAATGTAGATGATAATCAAAGAGTCACATAAACACCACAAATCAATGGTTTTGACTTCTACACTTCTCTTAATGGGCACTTTGACGAAGACCGACCATAGGCGGCTGTGTTTATGTGTTGGTATATCGAGACAACTCAGGTTTTGTCAATAATTCGATTGGGCATGGGTACGCTTGCCTGAAATTTCTTTGCCCGACTTTGCTCGAACCGTAATAAATCTTTAATTTTCTGTTAAAAAGGTAATTTTTTCTACAAGAAAAAGAAGTAAATTGTATTTTTTCTTAGTTGGAGAAAGTATAACTATAGAAAATTACTTTTTTTTTTAGTTAAAAAAAATCAACATTGTTACAGAAAATTAAAAATCTATTACAATTCGGGTAAACTTCAGACAAAAAAAAGTTTCAGTAATGTACTTTTTTCTAATTTGATTGTGTATTATTATTATTTTGCGAGGATTCATTATAGTCAAAATAGTAAAAAGTGTAGGATTGTCTCCTCAAATTATCATCTTTTTTATAGATAAATAAAATTATTAGTATTTTTATTCTAAAAAAATTTAAGAGTAAGAGAGGTGTTTCTATCACAAAATAAAAGACCATCAAAATTTTATAATAAACTTACATGTCATTCATAATGAACTCCAACAGCTACAAGATTCAAACTAAAAATAGAGTGGATTAAGAGTTAAATTCTTAACTGTTGAGCCTGCTTACATACTATTATGGATTATTTTTATTTCCCATTACAGGAGCAGAATAAACATGAAATGTTGTGATCTTGCGCTGGGCTTGAGTTTTTCTTGGAGATGTAGGTTTCCAATAAGCAGCAACCAACTCCTAACTAGAGAATCCGGATTAACATCAACACAATGTAGCAAAGCCCAACACATCGATGGATTCAGAAAATGCAACATGAATTAACATCAACAAAATAGTCTGTCCGGTTCCGCATAGTGTATTCATCCCCGCTCACCCAAGAATTGGACCAGAGACATATATGCTTAAGGGCCCAGACTAACAGCAATAGACTAGTCTGTGGAAAAGCAATGTACGGGGGGGGCCAAAAAGCAAGGACACGTTCCTTTCATTCGTCCTGTAAGGAATCTAAGAGATAGATATTTGTTTCCTTTAATTGCAAATGTGTATCTTTTCTAAACCATAAAGTTGAGAGAACTCTTGCTTTGGAAGATATTAAAGGTAAGTTCCATTTTATAATAATGTTAATCAACCACTGTTCTCTTCTTCTTTGGCCGGTTGTTGTAGAATATTTAATTAAATTCAGCTAATCAACATTGAGAGCTTCGTTGGTCTCCTAAAATTTCCATCTTTTGTTTTATCAAACTTCTAGTGGATGTTGTGATCATCATTTGACAAATCGGTGTCAAAGGAATATCACAAAGAGAATCTTCCTTTTCCTCTATTTTTTTTTTAGAATATTCTTTTTTTTTTTTCGTTTTCCTAACCAAATAGCAAATTTTTCAGGGAAAAATAACTCATGTACACACGATAAACGGACATGTATAGTTTGAATATTTTCTATGTGCATAATCTTATGAGTGTGCACGGGTTAACCTGTCTGGGGCATTTGTTATACATAAATACTCACTTTATCAGCTTACAATCAGGACCTCTTTTTTTCACTTTCTTTTTTTGTTTTCCATATTATCTTTCTTGCCTTATAATTCAGTAATTCTAGTGGCCTAAGAAGTTCCCGTACCACTCGCTACAACAAATATAGCCTATGAAAAAAAGTTGGTATCTTAAGTAAATTTATTTTAAATTTTGTCCTGATTAAAATTATAATTGATATTTTTAAAATAAAATTTAATATTTTTAAAAAATTTAATATTTTAAATATTTTAAAAATATCAATTATAATTTTAATCAGAATACCACTCGAAATAAAAATTACTAGAAGACATCTATACTTGCTAATAGCCTATAGACTCTTGCCCCTATGGCTTCCAACTATAAATTCGTACTCACCCCTTGCCACTTCCCCTTCAACTACTATGAAACCTTTGGGTTCTGTGCCTCTCTCACTCTCCCACAAGGCCCTGATCATCTCCGCGTAGCACAAACCAAGCCCAGTCCTTTATTA
The DNA here is from genome assembly GCA_037832335.1 of Carallia pectinifolia. Taxonomy (NCBI): domain Eukaryota; kingdom Viridiplantae; phylum Streptophyta; class Magnoliopsida; order Malpighiales; family Rhizophoraceae; genus Carallia; species Carallia pectinifolia. The sequence goes on from CM075451.1 coordinate 7,377,899, forward strand.
ACGACTTTGATTTGATCTCAAATTGGTTTTCTTTTCCTAAATTCAGAACACAAAGGTTTCCATTTTGTCACCCCTGCTCCTACGCCCTTGTTTCCTTCTCATTTCCTGTTTTTATAATATTAGTGCTTAATTTCCTTTGTCTCAACATCGAAATGTCGTCCTCAAGTTACTGTCAAGGCCTTCAGTCGAGCCCGGAGCCGGGCCATCTCGTTGAGCAGCGTGTTGTAAGGCTCAAATTGGCCCCGCCCAAGTCCAGAGTTTCCCGTTCTTCAACATCACGCAAACCTTCCTTTGTCACTGGTTTCGATTATGAGACCAAAGGTGACAGCAACATTGGTGGATGGAGTTTCCTCCAGTGTCTTGCCAACAAAACCTGTCAAACATTTGACAAAGAGACCACGGAGAAACACAAAGTCTACACGCCCCCAAGCTTTAAGCGCTATTCGACTCTCAGCGAAAAGAGCCTGGAAATGTGCACAGAGAGCTTAGGGAGTGAAACTGGTAGTGAACTCGGTGAAAGCGTCGTCGGTGGTCCTCCTATAGCTTTAGTTTCCTCAGAAAATGGGAATCATGGGACTCGGGAGAAAATGAAATTATTGCGAGAAACAAGAAGTGTGAATCTGAATCGAAGTGGTAGCTTTCCACCTCCTTTGACATCGTTCAGCGGGCTCAAAAATGTTCAATTAAGGCCTCACAGAAATGAAGGACGTCTGGTTTTGGAAGCAGTTGCTTTGTCTCCAAGCCATGCTAATTTCCTCGCGGAGCGCATCAACGGCCGGCTTAGGCTTCACTTGGTGAAGGGTGGCTCTTCTGACGACTCTGACAATGAAGAAGATCAAGAAGAAGCAGAGGATGAAATTGAAGAAGAAGAACAAGGAACATGTGGTGAGAAAGAATTTGAAGAAGTTGCAGCACTTGAAAGGGAAGCTGATGACGATTATGATGTTGAGGGAGAGGATTTGAATGAGAATAGCGGAATTGATGGAGAGGAAATGATGGGAAAGTTGGCCAGGCCAAGCAAATGCAAGGAAGGTGGGAGTGGGAGTGGCACTGGCTACAAAGGCTTGCTTAATTGGGTGGCTACTTAAAAATGCTCTTGCTTCTCTCATTCCACAAACTCCCTTTCTCTAGTATTTGGTTTACATCTCTCTCTCTCTCTCTCTCTCTCTCTCTCTCTCTCTATATATATATATATCATCAAAGGGATTATGAGGTTTCAGATTTCCGTACATTGGGTTTAGTGAAGTATTGCTAAATGACAGTTATTATCGTTAGATCCTTCCTTTCATTTTCCCCCAGTCTCTTTCTTTATGTGGATGGCTGAAATGCGTTTAGCCCTAGTGACATTAGACACCCTTGAAAGAAAGCTCACAATTCACAAACATTAATAAGATTCCCTACCGACAACCAAACGTTAAGAATGACGTGGCACCGACCGTCATTATCCAACCAACTTAAGCATCCATTGAGGGTTTCTATTTAGAAGATAGAAAGAAAAAGGTTCCAATTACATCAAAGCTGGCTGGAACAAATTTGGACCCATGCCTTGTAAAGGGGTTACGTACCCGTGCGGACTTGCGCTTAAATAAAGGGCATGATTATGTGAGTATTGATTAAAAAAACACAAGTGAGTATGTAAATTTTTCAACACCATTTAACAGGTAATTTAATTATTTTTTATTTTTCTGAATTTAATTATTTAATAATATATATCATTTTAATTGTACCCAATTTACGCGCAGTAATAATTTCCCTAAAATAAATTATTGGCGAGATTAATTACATGTTGGGATGTTACACAAAACAAAAATATTAAAAGAAAATAGTGAGTATAAGCATGAAACTGATTGAGTGTATCTGACCATTTTTCAAATCTTAACCGCGAGTCTCATACTAAGTCATCTGAGTCTAGTATCTACAACATTTTTTAGAATGCTTTAGATATGTTAATTTAAAAAATGAGACAATATATGAAATTCGAATAGTTAATATGTCAAACATAGATCAACATTCTTTAAAATATTCTGACAAACCTAATCTACAGAATGGCTAGTCTAATTCAGATCTGAAGAATTTATAACGAGTGTTCTTACTTCATCCTAAATCCAAAGTGAGATAATGTTTTTTTTTTTTAAAAAAAAAAAAACTGAAATAGAAAAAGTGAGGGAGTTTGGTTGAGTTGAGGTCTAGTGGGGTGGCGTTTAGTAAAATCATTTGCTTCAACGGCAAAAACCGACCGTAAGTTGTGTACGAAGGAGTACGACTGCCTGCTGAGTGCTAAACTTAACTTTTAAAGGATAAAAGCGGTCCCCCAGATAGCGGAGACATAGCCGCATGCAACGTGCAACTGACCTAATCACACATGATCATCCATGTGCCCTCCTCTCTTTCCTTTGCTTTTACTCTGATTGTAAAGTGACTATGAATAAAACTTTGATACCGGAATCCTCTTCAGATTAAAGGTGTCGAATTGGAGTACTAATCGGCACCAGTTGACCAAAAATGAAAGAAAAGGAAAAAACCCCGCTAATATTAAGCAATGCTATGCCCACTCTCCTTTCTCTTATTCAAGACGATTTCACATGTAATTGGTAACAAGCAACAAGGTGAAAGTGGCCAATTTAGAATTTTCGAGTGTGTTAGTACAAAATCTCCCTTCGCCAAATAGCTAACTTTCCAAAAATGTGCAGGACAGTGTCCAACCGTGGAGTTCGCTTATTCATACGTTTTTTTTTTTTTAGAAATATCTTAAAATTAAATTAATTGGTTGACAAAAATAAATAATTAGGAAAGCCAATAATTCGAATCCTTTATCTCTCATTTACTGATTATCACTGCAATTTGAGCTACAATTTCGTGGCTTGCTTATTCATATGTTAAGGAACTTCGGTCGGGGAGAGGCTTTGGATTGGAGAATGGAGTATTGTTAACCCACTACAGCGGCACATGCATCATTTTGTGTTCCAATTAAATGGACATGCCATGTGCTTTTTGAGAACGTCTTGGATCCCGTAATGCGCCTATTCTCTTACCACGTCAAAGTCACGAGCAGCCAAACTTCTCCTGCCAAATCAGCCTGGTACGTCCCAACGTTAATTTTCATGTCACATGAAGGAATCAATATTTTTTTTTTTGTTCGCGTGAATATACTTAATTGTATATGGAATTTGAAGTCTCAACATTTGATTAACAACTTGAGCTGAACTCAGAAAATTTAGGAGAGACTAAAATTGATTTTTAAATTAAATGTTCGACACATGTATGATTTGGGTCACATATGGCTTTATTAACGCTATTACATATTCGTCTGAAATTCATTAAAATTTTAATATAGTGGAATCACTTCAAGAGTAATTATAAAATGAACTATACTTAATTTGAAAAATGTCTGGGAGAGAGAAATATTCATTTCATCCATAACCTACCAAATGTATCTCAAAATTGGAAGGAAAATTTTCGTTGTATATCAATATAATGCGCTTCATTTATAAAAAAAAATAAAAAATGGAAGGACAATTATAGATTATCCTACTTGATTCATAAAATGACTAATTGACTGCGATTGTCACTTTTTATTGATATTCATAAATTTTGGTATGAGGGTAAAATTATAATTGTAATAAATATTATTTTCTTTCCTCCCACTTTCTACCTTTTGTCAAATAGAAATTTTTTGTTTTCTTTCACCAAATAAGGTTATATGATGATCATCATTACTTAAGCCATCAAACTTAGCCACCTCAAAGTCTCCAAGAGATCGTTGGGGAGAAGTTGGATCTCGCTCCTGCCGGCCAATATATGTTATTGACAACCAAAGGTTTATTATTAATCTAGCTAGAAAATGGTTCTCATGGTTCTTGAAAAAAGCTTGCCCTATCAATTCTGGCCACGGAAAAATGTTAGACTTTAAAATGAGCCTAACCCTAATGTGTAAATTGCCAACAGAGTAAATCCTCTTTAAAATTTCACCATTGTGCATTGTGGTGACCAGAAAGCCGATGGGACTGGTTGGAACATAACATATCTGTGAAATTCTGGCCTTTTGAATTCAAAGAGATACGAGAGACGCAAAGACAGAAACAGATTCTGCCAACAATCTAAGAGGGTGGCCAATGGCAATAATGATAGTGCAGTGCACGTAAGTGGTGGGGAAGCGGCTTGCCGCGGGGAAGAGAGAAAAAGAGAAAGAGGGAGTGGTGAGATTTATAATAAGTATTATCATTTTTTTTTAAAATTAGTTATATATATATATATATATATATATATATATATATTAGAATTAAGTTTAATGTGAAGAAATTCGTTAAATTCACGTATATATGAGTTAATATTTATATTCAATATAATATATGTGTATAAAAGTTACGACTAATATAGAACGGACGTAATATTGATTTAAAATACACATGATTTATAAAAAAAAAAAAAAGGAAAACACAAAATTACCGTGTTAGCCCGCGATTTTTCGGCTCTGGCCGCGTTTAACGAAGTTGAGCAAATGCTATGATTAATGTCCTTATTACAAAAGCCAAAATTAGGAAAAGGACCTCTGCAAGTTTTTAAGGTATAACAAAAGGTAAACCGGTCCCCCACTATGTCCACCCAATCTTAGATACAAATAAATCAAACCACAACCCTATAATGGGACAATTCGAAAAAAAAAAAAGAATTTAAATTTACTATGAGTCATTTGCTGACAAAGAAAAAAAAAAGGAGGACATAAAAAATAGATATAAGTAGTTATAGGTAGCAAAAAATTTTTTTAGCAAAATAATTTTTGTTTTTTGAATTTTTTTTTTCTAAAGTCAAAGTTTAGAATAATAGTAAGTAAATTTAAGATAATACAAATTATATTTAATTTTTAATTTTTAAAAAAATATAAATTTTTAATTATTTATTAAAAATTAAACTCAATTTTATAACTACTCAATAATTGTACGCATTACCCTCTTAACGAGACTCTTGCCGACATGTCCCTATCCGTTTCTCTATTTGATGGCTAAGGTCAAGTTGTCCTTGTCCCATTTTTGGATGGCATTGGCATGCCAGCGTAACCAGGGCCGGAGGTAGCTTAATGGTTGTGGGGCAGTTATCTCCACTGAAAAAAAAAATATACTTAATATAGTTCAATTTTATGTTATTATCTTCACTAAAATATTATTTTTGCTCTCGTTGCCCCTATTGAAATATTATTTTTGTCCCCATTGATTTTTTTGGGACCCCTACAAGCCAATGACTATGGGACCCCTACAAGCCAATGACTATTTTCTTATATATATATATATATATATGTGTGTGTGTGTGTGTGTGTGCGCACTTGTGTGTGTGTGTGTGTGCTTGTGTGTGTGTGTGTGTAGACTTTACCTCACTAAAAAATGTTTTTGGATTCGCCTCTGACCATAACGTGAAAATTGCACCACATAACATACAAGTTTTACCCTGAGGATCGAGGACCCCACCTATATGTATGAACTTTATGATTCCGTACACTGGAAACATGGCTAGGGGTCTGCCTCATCGTGCATGCCAACGCCGAGTGGTGTCTCTCCCCCACCATATTTTGTGTGGTGTTGGAATTATGTTGCTCACTTTTCGTACCTGTACAACTACCTTGCTCTGCATATGTATATCCCAATTGGAACTTTCCCTTCTCACGGTACTAGGATATACGTAATGCTGAATGTAGTAGTTGGGCATCCAAGTCACCAACCTAATCCAATTTCTCTTTCCTTGATCCATTAAGAGAATTCAAATGCTATTCTGAAGAATAATTAAAAATGAACTTCTGAATGGACAAAAAAAAAACGAACTTGTGAATTATTTGTGCCATTGTATTTTGGGTTTAATCACTATTGATTAGAAGCAGATCGGATGAAGAGAAATGATTCGACCACAAGCCATCGAGGGGGGGGACCGAGGCATGCAATGTCAGCATTCGACCTTGGCCACCAGAGTTTTCAATTCTTTATCTCCTTCTTAATGTGATTGTCTGGTGTTGGTTTGTTGCAACGAGTTTGAAATAATTTTGCTACTTGAAATTTTGTTTCCATAGTACGAGTCAACTTGACTAGATGCTAAGTGAAAAATTGTTAATTAGGCCTAAATCTAGCTTGCCCCACTCTGAGATTCAGACCAAATTTTGAATTCGCCAAAGTCAGTTTATGCAAACTAATTTATCTTTTTCATAAACTAGATGCAAAACAACATAAACATTGAACGTTGTGGTGTAACTGTAGAGAGGAATTGCTAAGCCAAATGTTCCGCATTTGAGTTTTTGCCAAGACATTCGGAAATAAACAAATGCTCACGGAATTTGTTCATCCGATGCGTATAATATCCTTACATTTTCATTTTTGTGAATGAAAAAAATGAAGATAAATTTAGCAAGGTAAGATATTGCGCATGTATTGGCCCCGTTTTATTAATAAAATTTGATATTTTGGAAGATAATAAAAGGAAATCAGTTGCTTTTCTTCTTCTTGGTTTTTTTTTTTTACAGACTTCACGTTAGTGGGTTGACTGTTTGACTGAAATTATCGCATGATCTATTGATTACTAATATTGTTGGTCATAGAGTTATTGTAATTTACCACATAATCTTGGTCCACATCTTTTTTTTTTTTTTTGGGTATAAACTATTGGTCCACATCTAATTGGGCAAAAACGTTTGAGGGACGTGATCTTGCCATTACTCTGCACCACTTGCAAGCCCTTCAAAAAGGGCAGTTCAATTAAATGTATGATCTCCAGCTGTAAACTATGCTTCCTCAAAAGATGTGTTAATTGGGCCGAAACTATCAACCATTGGACCTTAAACTTTGCCGCTGGGAACTTAAGCTCTTCAAGGCCGCATTCCCACTCGAACGAATCTGTTGGGTCAAGCTTAAGCCCATTTCATGTCCATGGAATTAGCCTAGGCCCACTTGTTCTTATTTATTTAAATTTGGTTTTTTTTTTTTTTTTTACCAAGAAGAAGAAGAAAGGTTAGCAAGTGATAGGTGACGGAGCCCATAAATGGGTCAAGCTTTCAAAGGCCAAACTAAATATTTGGGGCAATGGGTTGGAGAGGAAACTATAATAATAAAAAATGATTGAATTTTTATTTTTATTTTTATTTGGTCCTTTAACACTTAATAGAACGCATGTCTTTAGGTTCATGCACCAAGTGCTTGAGTGGCTATTTTAGCTCCATTTTTTCGGTTCCAAAGAGATCCCGGTGTTGTGGTTAGTGGTTATATATAGCTACTAGCTCCATTTCCTTTTTCTTTTTCTTGATACTTTTTACTCATTTTAGTTTCCCACCCCACCCCCCTCCCCCTCTTTCATGAGTTTACTTAAATTCACCTTATGTGTGTGTGTGTGTGTGAGATTCACGACTAGGTCCTACTTTTTTTTGGTTGTTGTGAAACCTTTACTTGAGTGAAAGCACCTGAATCTCGTTGATAACTGTTGTCCAAACGACAGTACTGTTCTAACAGCGTATGAAGAAATTGCAAAGTAGCTCACCAACATCACTACATTCTTGGATTAGACGAGTTTGGTCTTTTCTAAACGTGGAAGTCAAAGTAGATCAGATTGACCTAAATGAGAAATTATATAACTAAACAGTACCTACCACAATGCTATGGACAAAGCTAATTGGTAATTGCTATTTACATAAATTAAAGAAAATGCCATGAATTTTGTTGAAAAAATTTTTTCGTTAATAAAATTAACTTGAAGTTTACGTGATTGTTATCAGATGACAAATTTGTATTACTGCTAGATCACAGATTTTTGCTTAGCTTATTGAAGAACACGAAGTTTGAGCTGAAAATAGGCGTCAGTATACATATCTACAAACGTACTTATATTTATTCAGCCATTTGATGCACGAATTCTGGGCATCATGCCGTAGAGGTGTTCGATTTCACATACCAATCTCTGATTGAAGTTAGCTAGCTTTTCATAGATGGTACATGGATCTAACTTAGCTGTTAAGTTGTATTCCTAATCCTTGGATCATAGCAAAATTTGGAAAAACCTTGCTAAAACGGTACGAGGTGGGCATCAACTATCAAAACTCAAACATTTGTAAATCAACGTTTTGCCATATCGAAAATCTTGGTGGCATACTGTGTTAATAATACGATGGATGTGTATTAATATAATATAATTTCGTGAATTATTTATTAAATTAAAAATAATATATATTATTAAATAAACTGTATATTCCTCTATGTCTATCACTATGTTGTTATATAGTCTAAGTCCTTTTTGACATATACTTGTCATAATAGCATCCGCAATACCCACTTCATTAAACCAAAAGTAAACATCTTTTGTTCACCCCCTTCCGGGGGTTGGTATGGTTGTTAAGAATTACAGGCATTGGCAGCTGTCACCGGATAATTATCAGCCGCGAGTGTGCTGTAACCTGCTCAACGGATCACTCTACGTGTGTATATAACTATTGTAATTATAAGAACAGAATGTAACAACAAATGTTGCTATGGTTATGGAGTGGTGAGCGTTACGTGGGGAAGCATAACTGCAACAACAACGACTCAAGATGAAAGAGGGGTTTACCGAACCCAACCCAACACATCCCATCACCATCGCCACTTCTTGGACTCATCTTTCTTACTTAACCGAAACTATAATTCACGACCTGGCAACATACGATAAGAGTTTCTAATTAGTGACAATGTCTTTTAAAATTAAATGACTGATTTACCCCTCCACCTATCAGCTGCGTACAGTGTACTGATAGCCCATTATCACGTTATGTTTTCGGGGGTGAAAACTAAACAATGCCGTACCAAAGTCCAAAGCTATTACTTCTAAATAATGTTAAATATCTTGAAATTCAATTATAAAATATTTTAAAATAAATAATTATAAAAAGAATTATTAATTTTTCTAACACTGTCAAATTAAAAAAAATTAATAATTTTTTTTCATAATTATATATTTTGAAATATTTTATTATACAGTTTTCACGATATTTAGCATTACTCATTATTTTTAAATTTTTTTTTGGGTATGTTCGTCCATGGAGAAAAATTATATATTTCGATGACTTTTTTTTTTTTTTTTTGTGAATATGCATTTCTGTCATTTCTCAAAAAAAGAAAAATGAAAAAACAGTTACAGTCTGCATTTAATTCCATTCCAAAATTTGTATGTTGAAATTTCTTTCCCATGTACCGGAAAAATTGTATTTGAAAATATTTGACTAATCAGTTTCCAAATGATAATCTGAAAAGTCGACAACAAAGTTTTTGACTTTTGAATTCGAATCAAATCTTTCAACTTAGCAATATGATTCGAAATAAGATCACGTTTATGACCTATAATTAAGGGAGCTGGTCAGCGTACATTAAAACGTAACGTAACATTTTGTAAGCAAGCACCAAGCAGAGGCAATTTGCATCCGTTAGATCAGAAAAAATTTACCAATTTTTCAGGGATAAAAGAATGAATGAATTCGAAGTCAAAGTCGATTATTCATGTGAGATCTATGGAGATTCGAAGCAATCACGAAAGGTCAAATTGGTAATTAGGAAATACAGAAAAACTTGCAGTAAATTCTTGGCAATAAAAATATGGCTTCGATTGATGCGTAATTGTAGAAGAAACTCAAGGTCACCATCATATATATCTCATTAAAGGCCCCACCATGACCACCTATCATCATTTTTTTCCCCTCTTCCTTCCAAGTGCCCACGTAGTTATGTTGCAGGTTAGAAGTGGAGCATAAAAGCCTTCGTCTCTCTACTCCAATACGAGAAGGTTTTGTGCTAAATCAATGGCTTCGAGTAGAAATCAAGTCGTAGAAGTTGGATTTGAAGAAGGAATGTCACGACTACCCTCTTTTGCTCTAGATGAGGCAATATGGGATACTAAGGTTCCCAATGTGCAATTTATATCACCATATATATATATATATATATATATATATTTTTTTTTTTTTTTTTTTGGGGGTCATTATAGAATCTTTTGTATTGCAGGAATATGTCAAGCACAAACAGCGCCCTGAGTACCATAATCATCCCAAGTTGCCGCTGATGATGCAGACGCCACTGGTACATTTTTTATTTTCTTTCTTCTTATTATTTCTTGTTTTCCCTTCCTTAATTATGCAGCTTTTCGAATCCCTATATTTACTATAGCTTTCGTCACAAATAATAATATTGCGGATTTTAGTTCATATTGTTGAAACATTAAGCATCTAACACTTCATCTTATCCTCGTAAAAAAAAAAAAAAAAACACTTCTTCTTATCGCTCCGAACTCTTTCACATGCAGTTTATGACCTTTTGGTTTCCCGATAATTTCCCTATATCACACAATCCAAGACCCAATCTTCCATATGATTCATTGTTAGTTGGGGTGAACTGTTCTCTTTTTGTTTTGTTTTTTTTTTTTTTTCATGAGTGAGGTGCTACTTTCAGGTTATATGAAAGCACTTGATCACATAGAGGAAGCTCAGTAAAATATGACGTATTTTAAAAACTAAAAAGTAAAATAATAACACACAGTTTACAGTATTTAATAGGATCATCAGTTTGTCCTACATTTTTTTTTTTTTGTAGAATTAAAAAAATTATAAAAACAATTAAAAAAATATTTTTTTAATCATGGGGTTTGGTGTCTCAGGGCAAAGCCTCAAGACACCAAACTTTTCCGTATATGAAATATACCTGACATGCTTATATGCAAGTTAATTGTTTATATACCTCATATATATGCTTATAATCACACCAAAGTCGCAGTGTGATAGTTATTTAACGTGTTTTCTCTCACTACGACTCATATTCAAGTCTCGGCGTTGGAAAATTCATCCACCCCAATTATTTAAGATTATGCTGGAACACAGTTGTCAGTTCAGAGTCATTAACATTATCATCGGACGTGGGGAAAACCCATTGAGACCAACAACACTCAGGTAGTAGATTTACCTTTGAGGAGTAGTTAAACGAAACTCAAACAAATGGAGATTACTATAGTCTCGATCTATAGATCCGATGATCGATATATCCGCGATAAATTTTTTGTTATATATATATATATATATATATATATATATATATATATATGCTTGCAAAATTGCTTCTCAATTCTGATAGATAATGTAATTAACGGTCACGGCCGAAAAGGGGCTTCTTGCATAAAACGTGCTGGGTATAGAAAGTGCGATTAAAATTTGAGTCTCTTGTCATCACTTTCAATCGTCCAAAAATGAAAAATGACACACACACACACACACACACACACACACACACACACACACACACACACACATATATATATATATATATATACGGAAAGCTGACTGCGACCGCGAGTCGCTGCTCAAAAGGACATCAACGTGAAAGAAATGCTCCTAGTATTGATGTCACATTTGTTACATATTGCGTTGCTTTCTTTAGTTACTGGTCGTAGGATAGAGATTTTAGCAGAGTGGCCAAATGAGCCACCGACGATGCTTTTCTGTTTCTCCTTTATTTCTTTTTTTTTTTTTCTTTTGGCTAATGGATCTGGATCAATTTCTTGTGTGTGGTTGCTTATTAATTCAACGCCAAGCAAGTTACTGAGCTTGCACTGTAGTGTACACTTCAAATTAGACTTGTGATACAGATTTTTCCAAAGAGAATCTATATATTAGCTAGCTGAATATGCATTTGCAAGGAATTTTTCTAGCTTTCGGTTTCGGATGATTACAATTTCGAAGTGGACTTGTTCATTGCACATGTACATAGCTGCGTATCCAATTTACTTCAGACAGTTATTGATCGTTAACCAGAGTTGATCAAACAACCTAAATCAGATTATTCTGTCGCTACATTTGGTAGCCTGGAAAGTAAAATTTAATAGGATTTTCTGTTTCGGCCAATTTTTTCCAACAGGTTTTCATTTATTCATTTTTGCATTTTGCCAATAACCAAAGTTGTCCGTAGACCATTTTAACTCAGAGCACATAAGATATGAAAATTATAGATTTTCTGACTCTGTTTTATTATACTTATAGAACCTTTTTCCGTGAACAACAGCCCTCAAATTCTATTCCAAGAAATTGCAGAAAAAAAAGCTCGACTAATTGGGCATCAGGAGGACCAGGAATGCAAGCATTTTTTCTAGATTCTGGTAAAAAATCGTGTGGGACTGGAGTTTTTCTTCCACAAAGAGGAGGCACGGACTTGCAATACAACAAGAAGCCAGGTAAATTGATCAATCTGAACCCTGTATGCATAACCCCTCGCACTTTCCACCGTTTCAGCTCACTGAAAAAATCAATTGACAATTACCAAACGGAATAGTGGTAACGTTAAAGAAAAGCAAAGGAGACTAAGATGGTTAAGCACACCCTGAAATGGTTTAAATCAAGTCTGGATATGACAGTATTTATCTTGATGTTAAAATCTGGCATTCTTGGACAGCTTGCTCTCCTGTTCTCCTTCCTATGCGTGTTGTTGAAGCTCTGAACCTCAACGTTAATGAAGTACGCTTGCATATATCAAGCCGACAAGGTGAAACCTAAAAACATCGTGGTCTTGTCCCCTTTTGCATGTCTTTTTTTGTTCCCCTTAACATCAATTGTTTTATGCAGATACCAGGAGCAACTCAAAAGGAGAAAATTGCAATTCAGTCAAACATAAACATGCCAAAGATGTAGCTACACGATTCTGTGTATCCTCACAGAATGAAAATTCTTCACCAGAAATGTTTCTTCCAAAAGAATGGACTTACTAGGTTCCAATGCAGCTGGATATTGGAAAGTGAAAACCCATAAAAGCAAAAGCTTTGTGCTGTTTACCGTGTATATTTTACAAACTATGAATAATGAAAGCACAAGATCTAATTTTCTTAATGTTCGAATTGACCATATAGTCTCAAATTACACTGCATCATAAATTGTTCAGAAAGCTGGTCACAAGGGTGAAATATTGCTTTCTAACATTTAAGAAAAAATGCCAAAATTGGATTTGTTAATGCCTAATTTATCATATTAAACCTTTCGCTATATACATGACAACTCCTTTGCTTCGGTATAACATTGCTTGTCTTAATGCTTACAGGTAGTTATAATGGAAATCTATAGAAAACATAACAAACCTAAAGAAAAGAAGAAGAGATCATCACCAACACTCTCATTCTTCTGCCGAGTTCTTGAAGGCAAGGCCCTTTATTACATGACAGCACTGAAACCTACCAGAGATTTAAAATATACTAATTTACAAGAGTGGAATCTAGCAATATAACCATATTGTTTAAGATGTGCTTCAAGAGGAATATAATCACATGTCACCTCACCCTTTCCAGATCGAAGATTGTGTTGTATGTATTGTTAGTCCCACTAAATCTCTTGTTGAGAAAATGGGTCTAACATAATACTACTGGATTGCTTATTGTCACACAGCTTAAGCTGCCTGGTTATGGAAGTAACTAGTGTAATTCTTTCAATGCCTTTAATGGGAAGACAACAAGTCCACAGAGGAATCATTGCTTGGTGAGGGAGTAATAAAAACTAGATGAAACCTAAGAGCGAAGATGCTTGTAACAAGAAATATTCGCCAATAAATCCCAGATTGCACTTCCACAGCTAACTTGCTTCTGGCCACTACAAAGTGAAAAAAACGTTCCATCCACACCTAGTGTTCCTATATAAAAACAATCTTCATGTGCGACTGACAATATCCTGTTCTTGAATAAATCATTTGCATTAATAAGTTTCATAAACTCTCATGGGTTGCTCAAAATTTTGTGCTGAGGGCAATATAGATATCTTCAGAATACTCTCACTCATCTTGAAGCACACAAGAGAATTAGAAATGACATCTACTATATGGAAAATTAAGCATTCCATACCAGATCAAATCATGTGAAGTAGAATCTGTCAAGCCGAGAGAGCTGCTAACTAGAGAACTACAATCAGGAGTATCCCCTTTGATATCCTGGCTTCTGCACCTAAATCGCAATCCGAAAGGTACAACCTAATCCACAAAAACTATTAGGAAAAGAAAGGAATTGTCCTTACAAGCAACATTTCTTATTAATTATAAGCATAGTATCAAAACATGGACGCGCATATGAAACTGCTATTAGAAGGAAGTCCAAAAAACAAATAAGTAATAGCAAGTGTGCACTGATTTCACGAACTTAGATACATTGTATTTTGATAATAATCAGAGATAAACAGGAAGATCATAGTCGAAGTAGATGTATAAATGTGATGTGGAACATAAAAATGATCCTGCCTCTTCGGACATTGCAATGGAAGCCTTCTATATTAAAAAAAATAATAATAAATAAATTAAAATCCAAGTGGGCCGAGATACTCTAATAAGGTTATTGCAGACTAGAAATTCAAATACGAGTATGTGCTCAATTGCTGTCAGAGTCGAATGGCACAAGCCAAAGATAAAACAAGAACACCTAAAGCAGATATTATGGTATCAAAGGTTCGGATTCATCGTCATGAGCATCTCTCATAAAGCATTCAAAAGAAGAAATTCCAATGTAACAACATTCTAAATAGGTAATTGGATCAGCCGTCAGCCTAGCGTAGTGCAAGAATCGAAATTTGTTAAAGGCAGCCCGGGATGCTGCATTCCTATAAGTTCAAAAGAGTAACAGACAACATCTGCTCTCACTATAGCTTTATGATACCATTACCTTTTGGCTGTATCTGAATTCACGTTTCGGAAGAAAATGCGGAGGCAGATTGATTGAAGATGGAGCTTTCACCAACAGAAACAATTTAGTAGGACCTAAAACAACATTAAAAAAACAAATAAATCAAAGATGAAAAAAAAAAATATTTATCTAAAATGACTGAAGATGTTTGCAGCCAATTACCCGGATAAAAACCGGACCCAGCACCCATGGAAATCAGTGCTCGAATAGCCTGTTGAATAATAAAATCTTAAACCCAAATCCAAAATTAAAACAAAAAAAAAAAATTAAACGCAGAATTTACGTTTAGGACGAACCTTTTTGGAAAGCCCTTCGGCTGGTCTGTTCTTAGAGAAATCAGCTGCACTTTTTGGCACAGAGTTTCCACGTGAAAAGCACAAATCGTAGACAAACTGCGGCCGCACTGGGCTAGCTCCGAGGACCAAAATGACCCTCTCAATGCCAGAGATTTCGCCAATCATCAGCTGCAGCGCGGTCTCCACATCATTAACCGTGTTCATCAATTTCTCAAGTCTCATTATACTCCGTTTGACCTCTCTTTTCCTGCTCGCGTGCTTTCTACGAGAACTTGCTTTTGCTTCAGTTTCTGCAACAGCCGCCTCCTGTATACCCAAAATTCTTTCTGCTTAGGGTTCCAAACACTAATTTTAACAAATAAATAAATAAGAAAATTAGGAAGATAAAATACCAGCTCCTTGTACTCCGATTGCAGGGCATCGAATTCAAGACTAAGATCCTGCAAAGTGCTGCACGGAAGAAACGGAACGGAAATCAAACGGAGTTAACTGATTTTATCAAATTGATCGGAAAAATAATGAATGTAAGAAGAAAAGAAAAAAAAAGGGAACCGACGATGGGATCTGCTGGTGCATATAGAGAACGAAGCCAACAACGGTTTTGATGACGTGAAAGATCACGGATCCGTCCAGAGACTCGCCGTTTGCCTCGACCTCTGTGTACTCCATCTCTGAGCTCCCTTCTCCTTCCATGCCCAGTCCCACCGTCGTTTCCGCTGCTTTTTTTCTTTTTTCTTCCGATTGTTTTCCTCCAATCCAAGAGCAAAGATTGATTGAATTTTTATTTGATTTGAATTTTTGGGCGGGAAGCGAACGTTCGAGCGGGGAGATAATGCCACGGCGTCTTCTGGCCCTTTTTAATGTCGGTCGTCCCGGCCGACAGGGCTTTGTAGATTGGAAGGGAAAAACTTGCCAAGAGCTATGTGATAAAAAAATATATATATATATATATTAAATTAAAAAAATAATTATGTAATAAAAATAACATTATAACAATGAAAAATACGAACTACTTTTTTATTTGATTTTAAAAATAAATAAAAACTAATGTAAAAAATTAGTATACTTTATTGTTCTCCTATTACTCATTCTACTTTATTATGTGGTGATACTAAAATAAAAATATATAATTTGTTAAATAGCTAGCACATTTTTCTTGTACTTCTTATTGTATTACAAAGTAATCCAATTGCAAAGTCATCGTTTCAAAGTGTTTGTTATTTTTATACATTTTTTTCAAAAAATTTTTATATAATCTTATATTATATAAATATATTTTTTTATTTTTTTATTTTAAATATCTTCTATTTATGGTATAATACAAGATTAATTGCACTCAGAAAAAAAATTTAGTCGAATAGAAAGGCGCTAGCAGCTGTATGACGATGATGACACGTATCGTGTCATGCAAGTCCTCGGAACCGTTGAGACTAATTTTGACACATGCCATGCGTGTCCTAAACGACGCCAGCTGCGTCGTTTCAAACGCAAGTTCGAACTGAAAGAAAATCTATCATTAAAGTGTGTTTGTTTCCTATAAAATATTTTATAAGAAAAAATTTTAGAGATTTTTTGATATTTGTTTTACGAAAAATATTTTATATAGGAAAAATTTGGAAAAATTTTTTAGATTTTTAGGTAAAATAACTTCTCTCTTTACAAAGCTAAAGTTATTTTTAGGGAAAATACAAACTGTGTTATAAGTAAGTGACAAAAGAAAATCATTATTTTCACTACAAATATTTTTTCCTGTAAATATTTTACAAATATAAGTTATTTTACAGTAAACAAACAGATCATAAATATTAACGC
Source organism: Carallia pectinifolia (assembly GCA_037832335.1). NCBI lineage: Eukaryota > Viridiplantae > Streptophyta > Magnoliopsida > Malpighiales > Rhizophoraceae > Carallia > Carallia pectinifolia. Next base: position 7,394,686 of record CM075451.1, read on the forward strand.
AAGCTCTTATTTTCAAAAAAAAAAAAAAAAATGGCTTTCTGCAAAACTGTGCGGTTTAATCTTCTTCTGCCTTTGTTTCCAGTTTTCCAGACAGTTAATTAATCACTTCCCTTCGCATAATTTAGCGCAAAAACGGAAAAATTATTTGGCTTTCTGCAAAATGGTGCGGTTTAATCTTCTTCTTCTGCCTTTGTTTCCTGACAGCTTAATTAATCACTTCCCTCCAACTATTCCTCTAGCAACACCATTGTCATAGCAATCATAACAACCACATGAGGTTGAAAACGAAATTTGACTTCTAGGGCATCGTGGATTTAATTCACCATTTGAAGACTTTGTTTTTAAAAAAAAAAATTCCAGACTTTTATGAAGATATAATTCCTTTTTTTTTGGATTTATTGAATTTATTTTCCATTCTTATTTTGAACGAGTAGAGGGACAATTAGAACAAAACCTCAGCTTGATATAAGCTAATAAAGAAAAATTTTAATAAAATAAAGAGTTTTAACTTAATTAGTATTTAAAAAGAGAGTAAAAATTTTTGAGTGGCAAAATTATAAGTAAATGGTTATAATTCTATTTAAAAATCAATATACATTTAATAATTTTGTTTAAATTTTCCCATCGATCTTTTAAGTTTGCAAATTTTCGAATTTCAAGATTTTGTTTTTCGTCCATGTGTCCAACAGTTGTTGGAGCATATCAACGGGAAACATTTTATAGTCTTCCAATTTCCATTACCTAATTTTCACAGCAATTATATTTTTTATAAAAAAAAAAAGTTTAAGATGACCAAATTGTTTATTTGCAAAGTTCTAGTTAAATTTATTAAAACACACAAATTTACAGATATAATAGTATGTCAATCCCTTTTTTCCTCTCCCAAAAAATAACAAAGCTCTTTTTTTCCTCATTCTACATTTACGCCCAAAATCGTACATGGTTTGCTTAAATTACAGTTCAAGAACCATCCACTAGATCAACTGGACAACTAAACAAAGTACACTAATACTATGCTCTCACTGGAGGCAAGGTTTTTATTTTTTTTGGTACATCGATCATGGGAACCAACTTATTAAATTATCCAATTTTAACGTATTAAAATTAAAAATCATCTGTCTGGTCTCTACTCTACAATAATGGCGTCAGTCATGGGGTATTATTTGGTGTATTTCTGTCTTTACCTCTGCAATGCTTACTTTCCTTCCAGTGCCATTGTCCTTCACCTAAAAACAAACCAAAAACCAAAGGAGATTTCTTTAATTCAATAGAAAAACAGAAAATGGAAAAATTGTAGGCTTTTAACAAAACTTAGTCATTAACTAATTAATTAAGGTATTAATTACCTTGGCCCTTAATTCAGCCACAAAGACCCCGCTGTTCAAAGAAGACCGAACCGCTGTGGTTTCTATCCGCAGGTCCCTTAACAATTGCATTATGTCAAGCAACAGCCCTTCTCTATACCCACATTGCAACTCCAACAAGGCGTCACTCTCTATTATGGACACCTCTACGCTTGGCCCTTCATCCCCAGAATGCAGTGGCCTAGTCGGCCGCAGCGGCGGAGGTGGAGGTGGTGGTGGTGGTGGTGGTGGTGGTGATGTCTCCACCATCTTGGCTTTCGCGCCACCGCCAGTCCCCTCTACTATCCTCAACTTCCTCGTATCGGATCCGGGAACGTTCCTCATGACCCGATCCGCTGTTGTGACCCCACTCCTCTGCTCTTTGGAACTGTTTGTTTTCTGTGGTGGGTCCACCGTCCTCGGCCGTTGCCCAACCTCCATCTGTCGGTTGCGAGCCTCCAGATCCTGAATCTTCTTGCGCAGTTGCTTCAGGTACTCTATAGTGTCCCCTAATATCGAGGCCTTGTCCATTTTGGTGACGAACGGCACTAGCGATCTCAATATTATGAACCTCTCGTTGAGCTTTTCGCGTCGGCGCCTCTCGGCCAGCACGTGATTGGCGCTGAGCTCCTCCTGTGCAGCGCCTCCCTTGCGGAACCGACTGGCCTCGTCGCCGTCGCGCAGCTTAGGGGAATTTTCTTCGTGGTACTTGTTATGGAGGTATGGGATGGTGAACAGAATGTACTTGAGGAGCCACTGGGAAGTGCCCTCGACGGGAACGTTGAGGTGGTGATCCGAGCGGTTGATCCACCTAGCAAAAGCCGACTGGGCGGAACACGCCACGTATGAGGTGGGGGAGGACTCGAACCACTGCGTGGGCTGGTATTGGAGGATGGTGGAGACGGTCTGAGAGTAATGGCTGTCTTCTTGAGTCATTTCTTGCATTGCCGGTGGCCCTTCTGCACTTACACACACTAATTAACTAGTAGTTAGAGCCCCAAAAATGAATTGATTGGACCTCTTATTATTCAGATTGTGGTTGCATAAGTTGAATTTCTTAATTGAATTGCTAGCACAATTCTAGTTGTTGACTTTTTGAATTTTTTGTGGTAGGAACAGAGTGGTTGCAGTTGGACCACTCGTTTGGAATCTGAAGCAAAGTGACATTTCCCTTCTTTTTGGGAAAAACTACAGTGTCTTGAGATTTTTTATATTCAAATTTTGTTTGAATTATAATAAATTTTTAATTTTTTAGTAATAATAGTATCTTTTTTTGTAAAAAAATAAAGTTTATTTTTTATTAAAAAACTACTGTACTGTTGTAATTTGAACAAAAATGGGAAAACAATCTCGATGAGTATATTCAAGCCCTTTGTTTTTTCTTTTTCTGTTTGCTAAGTAGCGTGGAAGTAACATTTTCATAAGAGTCAATCGGACACTTTTTTAGTGTGTTTGATTTGCTGGAGAATGACAGAAAAAAATGAATAAAAATTTTTAATTAAAAAATATTATTAATCTAAATAATTAATTTTTTTTTATAATTTTTTTATTTTTTTTTACAAATTTTTTATCATTTTCTTTCTCATAATTTTTTATTAATTTAAATAATTTTATTTTTTCATAACTTTCTTTAAATAATTTTATTTTTTCGTAACTTTCTTTCACAATATTTAACTTTCAATAAAGTGTTGAATTTTAGACACATCAGTTTGAAAGTTGAAACTTAAAAGAGAAGCACTACATAAGTACATATAAATAAATACATAAACAAATATATGTAATTAATTTAATAATATATTTATTTTTTAATTTTTAAAATTTAATAAAATTTTTATAATTTAATTATTTAAATTATTATATATCTATTATATATTTATTTATACGTGTTCATTTATCTTTTCCGATAGAAACTTGAAAGCCCATGGCGCAGCCGTGCACGTGATACAGGAAGATATGCCCTTATAAATTGCGCACGTGCAGGAAACTAGGCTGACCAAGGCTCAAGGGGCATTGCATTACCAACTTTCAAAAGGCAGGAGTTTCAGTTTCAAAACAATTGAAAAGAAGGGAACAAAGTAAGTAAACACATATTTATATATATACTTGTATATATATATAAATCTAATAATTATTTTATTATTGCATTAAAATTAATTTTTACTACATTTTTTTTACTAATACAGTAAAAAATAATTATTATAATTATATATGTATAAATATGTATACAAAAATATGTTTATCTATCTTTTTTTTTTAAAAAAAAAAAGCAGAATTGACTGTTTGAGGCCAGTTTTTTTCATTACCAGACAGGCAAAATAGAGTACAATTCTTTTTTATAGTAAGTTGGGAGCTTATGAAATCGGTGACCCATGTGCATGGCCCTGCGTGGCTAACAATATTACTAAGGTTCCAATCTCTCTATAAAATGCGTTAAAATAATAATAATAATAATAATAATGTTATTACTATTATATTCAACAAATTTGATTAGGGAGATATGGATCCCCTCATTTAATCATAATAATTATAAAAAGACCTAACCAATTTGCAGCCAAAGGAGCATCGCCTTGAGAGCAGTTTTTTTCAGAGCTTCCAAATTTCTGTTTAGAGTTCCATTAGGAAGATATGTGAAATAACTATAAAATAATTATAAGAAGGAGTTTAGTTTTTAAAAAATAACAAAATTTTATTTTTTTAAAACTAAATTTTAAACGTATTTATTGTTATTTTTAATTTATTTAGTATTAATCTAAACCTTGACTTATAAAAAAATGTTCAATTTTTTTGTTAGAAAAAACTTTTTGCTATCTATGACTATTCTAAAATTTTTTTCTATATCCTTTTAATTTTTTCCTTCTTCTTATAAGTGTTGGTTGGTGTTTTAAAAACATTAGCAGAAATTTTAAGAATGAGTTTCATTAGGAAGATATGTGAAATAACTATAAAATAATTATAAGAATGAGTTTAATTTTTAAAAAATAATAAAATTTTATTTTTTAAAAACTAAATCTTAAACGTATTTATTATTATCTTTAATTTATTTAGTATTACTCTAAACCTTGACTTAAAAAAAAATGTTCAATTTTTTTGTTAGAAAAAAGTTTTTGCTATCTATGACTATTCTAAAATTATTTTCTATGTCCATTTAATTTTTTCCTTCTTTTTATAAGTGTTGGTTGGTGTTTTAAACACATTAGCAGAAATTTTAATTTGTTGCAGATGGTTTAACGAAACATGACTACTAGACAAACTAGTCTCTTTGCATGGTTTTAGTTTCTCCATTTGTTTTAGTTTTTTTTTTTTTTTCCTGTATGTTGTATTGACTCTTAATGCCTAAAATGGAAGTAAATATTATCACGTATTTCTTGTGTATTTTTGTATATCGAAAATTCCCGCCCAAAAAAAACCCATGCGATAATTAACAGATTAATGATAATCAATGACCGACTGCCGGTCTGATGAAACCGAAACTAGCTGTTCGATCATTACCTGAAGACGATGGTTGAATGCCACCATTCAACCGTTCTTGCATCGTAATGGTCCACCTCCGAGTCAATACTGCTCTGAGAGAGTCAGCTCGGCGCTGCTGATCCAGTGCATTTTCTGAGACGATCAAATGAAAATCGGATTCCAGATTATTAGATGCATCGTCGGACGAACCAACCCTGATATCCTCCGACATTTCCAGCTGCATCAGCTCGCTCGGCTCACCTGCCGGGCCATCCGCTTGAGCGTTTTTAGTCCCACCGGTGAGGAAGCAATGATTATGACCTGTTACAGCTTCTGAATCATACCCTTGTTCCTCTTCGTCCTCCTCTTCCTCCTCTTCGTCCTCTTGATCTTCGTCAGCGTATGCGGGAGCGTCCGCTGGAGCAGAGATGGCAGGAAGAGGAGGAGAGTCGAAGCGAAAGTGGTGGTCCGATGACGCTGCTGGGTTGGAAGTGGAGTGCTCGGAAAGTGCTGGCTTTGGTGGAGGAGGGTTGTAATGATCAGTGAAGAAGCCTTTTACGTGTTGAATAAGGCCAATATCCTCTTCAACCTATATAGATATATATATATATTTAAACCCACATTTGATATGCTACTATTAATAAATCAAAACAATCTTTAATTCAATTAACACCATATAAAACACAAAAGCACGAAAAAGCATCTTAATTGTTCTCTACCTTATCGGTTGTTCCAAATTCAACAACGCCGTCTAAGAGAGGAATGCACACTACAGTCTGCCAGCGTTAATGCAAAATAGCGTGAGCGAGTTAACAGACGTAAACACATTTAAGCAAGCCAAAACTATTTACCAGATGAAATGTTCAAAGTAAAACTGAATTAGATAAGTAAATGTACCTGTATAAGAGCGCTCTAGTGCCCCGTTTCGAGAAATTTTTGTGTTCAGATTCAGAAACAAGATGGAACAAAAGGTTAATAGCGGGAGTGAAGCAATAGGAGGCAAATTAATATCTTGTTACTGCAAATCCTTCTGACTGGCTAACTAACTTGATCGTAATTTTTTTGTCCTTCTGACGGGCTGCCTAACTTGATTGCAATTCAAGTTTATAGATTTTGTTAGGGTTAATATACTAAATTATTTTCAAATTTGTGTTTTTGTAACAAATTTAGCATACTTTTTAAATGTAAATGGTTGAGACACCCCAAATTAATTTTGTAACAAAAGTGGCATATTGTTAACTAGAGTTAATGAATTCTGTCAAGTATAATGATAGATATAGACATTTTTCTCTCATATCCACGTCATATATGGGAGCGTCACTATAAATATCAACAGACTTAATAGAATCAGTCAAGCTTAATTGACGACGTGTTATTTTTATTATAAAATTAATTTATAATGCATAATTTATTATATTTTAAATGTATTTTTTACAAAAAGTAAAGTTGAAGTTATTCTTGTATATCAACTCTTAAAGTTAATGAGTCATCAAAAAGTTAAATTATGCTCTTAAGTTATGATCCATGCCCTTGAGTGCGCTTGTTAATTAGTTGCGAATGGCATTAGTTTTTTTTTGGGTGGGGGGTGGGGGGTGGGGAGGAGGAGATATATGTAATACCTTGGCAAGAATTGCTCTAGAAAAAGTTTTGCTGTCGACCTCGTTTGCACCGGCAAGCCATACATGTTGCCGCCTTGCATATGCCTTTCCTGGTAGCCTGCACGCACGATATCACTCATCAAATCACACCCCTTTCCATGTTAATTATCTGCGTGTCTTCAACGGGTCAATTTGAAGATTTACGTGCACAATTACATGTTACGTAAACAAAAGTTACAATATGACATATACACAGTAAAAGTATATTTGCATGACAAAGGTTTGTCATAAGTCCCAGGTCAGATTTTGCTCAGTATATAATAAAACTTGATTTTATGTTAAAAAAATGCATAATAATAAATTTGCCAGAATTACGTTTTCATGAGGATTTTTAAGAGACATATATGCTGCATAAATGCTTTTGTAATGCAGATAGCTAGCCTCATGCATGTTAATTGAATGACAAAAATTAACTTTTCATTGTTCAATTGTAACTTGCGGTTTTGGATTTCGTTGAACTTGAACCTCGTGCGTACGACTTGTCCCCTAGTCAACCACCTTTCTTTTTTTTCTTCTTTTCCTTTGATTAAAACTTGGATGACTTCCAACAACGTGACCTCCTTCCCAATTGCCGGATAAAGGGGTTGCGTTGTAGCAAGTAGAATTCTTAAAATATGGACCATGGAGGGACTCATCTGCTGATTCTGCTCTCGAAAACTCTAAAAATTCTCTCCTTTTCTCTAGCAAGTTCCAATTATAGCGTTGCAATTCCAGATTTATAATAAAATAATAATAATAATAAAATAATAATAATAATAAAAATAACAACAATATTATTCATAACCTCTCTAGAGAGAGTCTGCAAGGTACGTAGTTGTTCAATCATAAATTGCAAAGAACAAATGCAAGAAAAGTGGACTCACAGTGACTTCTTAACAAAAATCAAGAGGCTGTTCTCCTAGAAAAAAAAAAAAAAACATGAAGGGATGTTTGGTTTTACCGTTGTTGATTGTTGTTATTGATTGTTATTATTAATTATTATTGTTGATGAGTATAATGTTTGTTAAAATTAACACTAGATATTACTGACTAAATAATAAAATAATTATTTTAGACATTTTTTTTATATAAAACAATTCATTAAATGTATGACTTAAGATCATCAAAAATTTATTAAAAAATTAAATAAAATATAATTATAGTAGAAAAGAAAAGTTCTACTTTAAAGTATTATTGAATTTAACTTTTTTTCCTTAAAAATATTTATTTTTTCTCACAAAATTACCTAAAAATTCAAAATTTAAATTAATCAATTTATTTTTAAATTTTTGTTTATCATAGAGAAGAGAATGCATTGTACACTTTATACTGTATTAAGAAAGGCACGCTAAAATATTACCAAATTATTACTTTCAATAATATGTATATACTATGCATGCATACAAAAATAAAAAATGATATAATAGATAAAAAAAAAACTATTATACATAGTAATAAGTTTAAAATATTTTTTTTTTCATTTTCTGTACCAAAACTTTGTCCGCATGCATTGTACAATTTATTTTTTTTGAGTGAAATGCATTGTACATTTTGCTAGTTGTGCACAGTTTTCATAGTTTCCGTGAACCAATGGACAATTTGTTTGTACAAGAGAAAAGTTTGATAACAAATGCATGAACCAATGGATATATTGTTTGTACAACGGGTTTGGTGAGATAAAAGAGGCAATTTTATAATTGTCTTATTAGCAGTTTTAGATCAAAAGAAAAAATAATCTCATCTAATATTTTTCATCAGCGGCCTTTGAGAGAAATTATTACCAACAGCAGATTCCAATAAAAACAATCAAATACTCTTTATCTTACTCTTTCGTCTATAACAACAATTAACGGCTACTATCAACTAAACCAAATACCCCACAAGTCTCTCATCTAACATAACATCAACTGCCTTCGACGGGTACTATAAACTATCATATCAGTGAGCTTCTTCTCAAGCAGCAAATAATACATAAAGGCCTTTTTTTTATTAATTTTGTTTTTTCTCCTCGGGAGTTTGATTGTGGTAGTATATAAGGTTATATGAATGAACCTAGTTCAGGCAGCCTCAATAAATTGTGAGTCCTGCAATTCACCAGTAGGCTATAATCGAAGCATTTACACTCATGGTAGTACTACACTCCATTTCCAACAGACCGATTTCATTGGAAAAAAATTAAATGGTACTTCCTCTGAATTGAATGTCATTCCTCTTTTTTTCTTTTTTTTTTTTTTTGAGAAAGAATGTTATTCCTTGTTTAAAAGGAAGAGAACTAAAAGAAAATACTGAAGCTTTCCCAAGCAACAAAACGAGAAAAGATTCCTCACAGCTAGGTAATAGCTAGGTTCGCAAATGTTTCTAAGCCTACAGGCCAAAAGATTGTAAAACAAAAGAGATCATTCTCCCAAATATTTTGCTAGTTTTACCGGCTTACTATTGCACCACTTAACCATAATAAGAAATGAACCATTACATTACCACATATTGGTAGCTAAATTACAATTAAACGATATTCAATTTGTGTAACATGATATATATTTTGTGCAATTATAATTAAAAAATATGCAACAAAAAAAATAATTTTTTAGATTATTTTTTATTATTACAGTTATACAAAATATACTGATTGTTGTACAAAATGTGAATCTGAATAATATTTAGCTATCAGGTTGTATGGCCATGCAAGTTTTCTCAATAAGAAACCAACATTGATGCTTATTAAAGAACTAGAAATAAGTCTCCTATTTCTAAGATACTTGATTCGAATACCTTACCTTTAGCCCTGTATTTAAGTTTTAGTATTCTTCTTATTTTCTTTCAACCTCCCTTATAATAAAAAAGAACTAAAAATAACAGAGGCAAAGAAAGCGAATTATTGAAAGTTCATCAACAACTTCAACTTACTCCACACCAGGCGGAAAAGAGAAGGAGGCGCACATCAGATAAAACCACTCCGACTCTGTCAAGTCCTCCGGCGATAAGGCAGCAGAGGGCCGCCGTGTTGGCTGATTGGTCTCTCCGGCGGATAATGACTCATAAAGATCTCTAAGCTGCTGACTCCTTTGCAAAGAGGCCTCCTCCGCACTAACCTCAATTGGCTGCACTGTCTTTCTAGTTTTGATTGCTCCATTGTAATACCCATCTGCCCACACCAAGATCCTGGACCATGGTCAAAAATAAGTTCATCTAAATACACGTGCCAATCAAATAATACATGATTCATCTTTTGCTTTCGATCATCGATCAAACTTTGATTTCTTTATTTGTAAAGTGCAAATATTAGATTTGTACGGACAGGGAAAAACAAAGAGGCTGTAATATTATATATAATGATATATTTCGAGAGCTTACCCTTGTTGAGGACAAATTTGCCAGAAGAGGCTGTAAGTCCATTGAACTGATTGCACCGCGGCCTGCAACATATCCTGCAAGCGGCTACTGGGCGGCGCAACCATTCTAGCTAACAACTATATTCTCCACGAAAGAACTTGTTTTTCACTTCCGAGGAATCTTTTATTCTTTACTCTAAATTAAGGATAACTTAGAGAAAAAAAAAAGGGAAAAAAACAAAAAGAAAATCGACGGACGGATTCAAATGATTAAGCAAATAGAAAAGAAATTAAGGGTAAAGAAATTCCAGCCGAAAATCAAACTCTTAGTAGGATCGAGAAGAAAGTAGACAATCCCTTAAGTGAGAAGAGAGAAGAAGAGAAGGTAGGGTGCAATATTGGACCAGACGCGAGAGACCGACAGGTTGAACTTGGGAGCCGGTACTGGGGGAAGATGACTTGAGGAGAGATACTACTGAGTTGCCTACGAAAATGCGCACTTTGTATGTAATATTGGGCCCAATTGTACGGCCCCGATGAATGGATGGAAAAAACTAATCAAAATAATATACGATATAGTCGATCAGATAAATTATATAATTAAATAATTATAAATTATAATAAAAAATTAATATTTATTTATATAATTTTATTAATATTTTATTATTAATAATTATTATTTAATTACATAATTTAATTAATCGAATACATTGCATTTCATCTTTGTTGGTTTCTCGTTTCCGTTGGGTTTTTTTTTTTCTGTTTGTGTATGTTTTTCTTATTATATTTAAGCAGATTGGTAGGATTGAATGGTCGTTAATGACCTTGTGTCCATAGGTAGAAATTCTAATGACACGGACCAGAGAGATTAGTTGGGATATACATATTTTAAATTTTAAATTTTTATATTTTTTATTTAAATTTTAAATTTTTTTAAAATTTTATTTAAATTTTAAATCTTTTGATTTCTTATCAAATCAGTACATTTGTTGACGAAAAGTGACTAATTTATTAAAAATAATTTTAAATTAAAAAAAATTATTTAAAAAAAATTAGATACATAAATTTTATATTTTTTAATCAAAAAATATGCATATTATCTATTTAATTCGTATATTTATTAATTAAAAAGATATTTAATATGTATATTTTGTTAATAAAAAAAATTTAATTTGTTTATTTAATTTTTTTTAATAATTTGAATTAAGTTAAACTCATTTATTAATAGATTGATCACTTTTTATAAATAAAAGGATTGATTTGAAAAAAAATAAAAAAATTTAAAAGTTAAATAAAATGTTAAAAATATTTAAAATTTAAATATAAAAAATTATAAAAATTTAAAATTTAAAATATGCATATTTCGAGATTAATTAGGGGTTTATACGCGCGAGAGAGAGAGAGAGAGAGAGAGAGAGAGGAGATGTTGAAGTTTTGACTGGTTGTTCTACCAGACAATATTATCCTACCTGACATTGGTAGGCTGTGTGCGAGCCTTCGTAGGCTGCCTGGTCCTGCGGGCAAGATGCGTTCATTTTGGAGAGAGAGAGAGAGAGAGAGAGAGGGGTGAATTTGAGTGAGATTAGGTGGCGAAGACTGGCCGTTGAGACTTGAGATCTTGCATGGACAAGGGTTTCACCTCGTGTGCGCAAAAGAAAAAAAAAAAAAGCAAATATGTATATATATGATTTTATTATTCAAATTAATCTTAATTTGCATCAAAATAATTACGTATTTTATTGAATGAGATCTAACAATTTAGTTATTTTTTAATTTTTAATTCAATTATTTAATAATTTATATTTCTTTAATATTGTTTTAGTACTTCCTATGAGATATTACTTAATATTTTCTTATATATTATTAGAAGTAAAATCTAAGTTACCCCACTTCTCTCCCATCCCTTTAAAATATATAAATATATAATTATAATGTTTGGTTGCAGTCTTTTACGTCTATTTTGTATATAAATTAAGCCTATTTTTTATGATTCGTAATGAAATTTCATATTAAAATATTAAATACACTGATGAACTAAGAAAATTTTACGTAAGAAACAGCCGGGAGATAGCGACTCACTTCAATTATATATGTAATTGTATTTAAGTAAAATATATTATAATCCTTTTAAAAATATATTATATCGTCAAAAAATTTATGTTTATATTTTTTAAAAATTGACCACATTTTTAATTGTTCAAAATAAAATCAGGTACTATCGATGATCGCTTCCATACACCAACCATTGGTTTACGCGGTACTCCTCTTATAACTATATGTTAAATTAAATTAAATTTTTTCTATAATTTAAATATGGAACAACCCGAAAAAATTGTTGATGTAAAAATTGATATGTGCGTTTTTTTTTTTCTATTATTCAAATATAGAAGCAACCCGAAAATACTTTTGATCTAATTTTTTTTTTTTTTTTTAGATTGAGGAAGGGATATATTCTATATGAAGTATCACTTCCTTTAATTATAACACTTAAAATTATAACTGTTTGACTAAATGCCCCTTCAATTCTTGCCAGAATGGCCATTTCCGCTGCGCCTTACTGAAGATAGAAGTAATAATAATAATAATAATAATAATAATAATAACAATAAAACTTATTAGTGAAGAGTGATAGTGTTTTTTTTTTTTTCATCCATCGATCTCTATTTGGATTTCAACTTTGGTTATTGGAACTAAGAATTCAGTTAATGTGCCAATAGACCACACAACCAGTACATAATAGATTAAACGTTTGCTTAGACTTGCTTAGTAGCAAACATGTAATAAAATAATAGCATGACGTAAAGGATATCTAATTGATCGTTTAACATTAGAAAACATAAACTTTAGACTGACTTAAATTCTGCAAAATCGGAATGTGTAGCCACTCCCAATTTTTTTTTTGAAGGTATATAGATTCTATGAATCCATGGAATATTTAATCTTAGGTAGCTACTACGAAAAATTGAGAGCTTTTGACTTCACCAACCACTGTGTTGGAGCTTGGACTGGCAGATTCTTAGCCGAGTCGCCATGACTTGTAGTTTGGACCCAGATCCGGCATCGAAGGAAAATTGTTCATTTTGCGTTAATTGTCCATTTCAGTTTGGCGATTCAATGATTGCATTGTGCGATGGAAATTGATTTGTCTAAAAAAATTGACACAAATTGTTCAACAATGGATTAATGGCAATTTCTTTCTTTGTAAAAACTAGACCGATTGATGGAACTGTACAATTCCACTTCCTAAAGTGTGCATGTACCTCACTAGTTAGTCAGTCTTGCATTTGCAATCACACTTCACGTTGATAGGACTCCTAACTGGGAACATTAATTGGGTCCATTAATTATCATCATACATGTTTAGAGATGTCACTACCGCTCTATATATTCGAGCCGACATTCTCATGCTACAGTAGTATAATTCAGAAATTTTAATTTGTTTGAAAAATTGATGTTAGAGAATTAATTATTTAGAATAGTTAATTTATTAATATTATATTAGGAGTAAGTTGAAATTTAATTTCACTTTTTTTAAATTCGTCTTCCCTAATTGTAATATAATTTTTAACCCTTATTTAAGAAAGGAAACGAAAAAACAAATAAAAAAGATGTTGATGAATCCCTCAGAGGGCATAATTACAACTCCTCAATACTATTATGCCTGTTTAAACATGTAATCTAAGTCAAAAGATGAATCCCTGGCGATATACTTCATTATTTAACTCCCGTAACATCGTCCTTAATTTGTATCTAGTTGTCCCGACGTCCACATCACTATATGCTTGTTTGTTAGTAATGGAAATTGGTCTTCCTGGTCTTCCACGAACCATTCACAGCGATTTTGAAGCTGCCTACTGACCTTTTGGGCGCCGATCCTATCGCATATCTTCCTCGGCAGTGACGCCACTAAAGGGCCGTCCCCGTCGGTGACTCAGAGTTGGAACAGGATCCAAACTGACGAATGCCCATGACCCAAAAGCCGAAATGTGTGCGGCCTCTGTATGTGCCAAGCCCAGGCTCTATCGTTTCGCAAGATTGGAAGCCCACGTGTCCGCCCCAATGTCCATTGCAAAGATAAAGGCTAGACCTCTTAAATATCCAGCCCAACTAGCTGCCTTTTTTCTTTCCTTTTTTTTTTTTCTTTTTTTCTTTCCTCCTCCTGTTTGTGAAAGCCTTTTGAAATTTGAAGGTTATTAGGCATAAAAAACACCACAAAGAAAAGAAAAAAAAAACCTCCTTGGCAACTACTGCCTTGGAAGGTTATTGGATCAATTAGCTTACAAACGTAATCAGTTGGTTACTTTAATTGTGAGCGTACAAGTTCTAGTTCCACAGTTTGATTTGACCATTGGAACAAACGTTGGGCCTTTTGCCCACAACCATCATCTGTCGTTGACATACATTTGCAAAAAAAAAAAATTTAATGCGCAGATCAAAAAAAAAAAAAATAATGCATTTTTTTATAAGAATTTCAGTAATTAAAATAATAATGTGAGATTTATAAAACTAAAAAAAATATTTTCCTTAATAAAACTTACTGTTTAAGAGACTTATTAAAGGATAAAAAAACAAAAATTAAAGCTATGGGAAAAAACATAGCAACTTAAATTCACAAAAGGACAATTCCGTGAACTAATGCAGGGAAGAAAAGTGGAATTGGTGGAGGAAAAGACTGCGGACGGCATCTGACTCAGCTCTCCTGTTCAAGGTGGGTCAAAGATGCCAATTTCAAAGGTAAATACAGAAAGGAACAGATTGAAAGACACTTGTTTTTTGTTTTTGGGTGGTTGTCGTTGTTACACAGGATAGAATGAGACTATGAGTGGTGATGCAAGTTTTCAAAAGGGACAAATGTCACGCGTACATTGCAAGCTGGCAGATCCAACGACATGACTTTATTGACTAGAGAAGGAATTGGCCGCTCCAGAGAAGAAAAGACTAAATGCAACATTTTACGGGTTAATTATATGCGCATAAAAAATTTATTATATTGTGATTATATTATAATAATTAATATATTTTATATAATTATAATAATAAAATATAAATTAATAAAATAATTATATTTTTTATTATATACTTTATTATATATATATATAATATATTAATTATCAAAATATAACTATTTTTTTTCGCATGACAAATTTGTATACTTATTAATTTTTTCTCTTTTAAAAAAGAGGGTAGAGTCGGGCATACTATTGGACGGAGCCAGCACGACGGTTATTTTATTTTTGTATTTTCATTTCAGGGTTTTTTTTGGTCTTTTAAAATTAGCAGCCCTTTTTTTTTTTTTAAATAGTATTACATTTATTGTAAATTAATCTTATCTATCTTGTACATGATATGTGTTTTCTAAGAAAAATTGCATAAAATTCACTACATTAATTTTGCTCCATTTGTTTCCTCTTTCTCTATGCCGTCAATCCTATACCCCTTCTTGCCTTGAGTTATCATTTTCGTTTAAAACAAGTGAAAGAAAGAAATACCCAATGCAAAAACAAGATTAGGACTCAGAATACACACGCAGAAATGGGGATTCCTCCAAAGTTTGTGGTGTTCTTGATGGGGTTCTTGATACTGTGCGGCTTGGTCAAAAGTGCTCCCAATACGACCGAGGTGAGCTATCTCTGCAACGCCAACATGTACACAAGGGGTGATCCATTTGCCATAAGTCTGACCTACGTCCTTGACGATTTGGAGACAGGCACACCCGCTAGCAAGAATTACGACTACTACAACATCTCTCCTTATCCCAACGCCTTTGCCTATGGACACGCGGCTTGTGAACGAAATCTCACTGGTTCGGATTGCAAAACATGTCTTGGTTCAGCCAAGTCATACGCGCTAGCCTCTTGTCAAAGCCGGATAGGGGCTCGTGCGATTCTTCATGATTGTAAAATTAGGTATGAGCAATATCCATTTACTGAATAAGTATGTTCCGAGCACAACTTCTTGTGTCTCCAGCCTTATATTTGTTAGCGATCACATCATCATCGTGATTATATTATTATTATTATTATTATTATTATTGTTTTTAATTTATGGGCTGTTCTCAATTTTGCATTCGCACAAATAGAACCGTACTTTCGGTTCAATTTTCATTGTTGACGTAAAAAGCGATTGTGATCGACCAAAGATTGGGTTCCAATAGTTATAGCACTGTTAAATCCAAGCCATAAACTCTGATTAATTTGTGATGGGAATGGCTGAGGTGCTAAGTGGCATGTAATTCTTACCTTTGGTCATCAAGATCCATACCAATCGAGAGCAAAGTGGCAAAGACGTAAGGTGATTCTATTTGCTCTAGAACTCGCTAACTCTTGTTATATGTTATGTTAGGAACCAAGGATCAGGTGTCTTAAGGTTTCGAGTTCAGTTGAGATGTACGTTAAATTTAGAATTTGTTGTTTAGATCCTGCACAAAATTCTCTTATATTTTGGACACTCACATTTTCCAACACGGGATTGGAACTGAGCCAATAGAGAGAATTGTTTCAATCTATAAAGTAATTGTACTAGAGCCTTCCGAAAGCTTCCCCTAACTGAATATATGATGGGCAAGACGCCGGGTTAGGATCATGATAAGTTAGTTATGATTTGATCAAATTGGTTTTCTGTGTCTCCTCACAAATATAATCCAACAAAGAAAAGTCATACTATGGAATGTTCGGATCAAAAAAAATTAGGCGCAAGAAGAGGAGAGAAAAAAGCTAGCGGAAGGGACATCTTAATAAAAGAAAATAAAAGAAGCTAGCTGATGAACATAGTTAAAAAAAAAAAACAATCAATCAAGTATTTTTACTTATGATAAAATCAATCGATAATATTATTGTAATTAATTAAAGGCACTAACTTTGAAAAAAAATTGCCTGAATGAGAAAATTTGCCCAGAAGAAAAATTATTTGAATGAGAAAACTAATATCTCAAGAGTGCATATAAGAAGAATGCTTCCAAAGGTTCTAGCCTACATTTTCTTATTCGTTTCCCTTTTCTCTTCGTTTCGTTTTATTTTTTGCCTTCTCAACAACTCTGCCCAATCATTCCAAAGGTAAAGCCAAAGATTTATTGTTACATATAAGACGCATGTCACCCCGTTGGAAAAAAGAAAACAGAAGCTTTCATTCTTGGTTGGATGAAGATCAAATCCGAGGAGAAACATAGACAGGTGAAGATTTGGACCAGTAGATATCAGTTCAGACCCTGCAATCAATATTCCAAGTTAAGCAAATCTTGCAATTTACATACAAACAATGTTAGCATCGGCAATCATGTGCTACCCATTCTAACCCTGTGAACAATAAAAGCTGTTTCCTTTTATTTGTTAGCCTACAAGTCACAATTTTGCATGACAGTCAATCTATCTAAATCGATTTTTTGAGCTTCTTTCGTCACTTCTTGTGGAAGATCAATTTCTCTGCCAATAATCTGATCCCAGCACTCTGCAGGTAGTCATATGGAGACAGGGAGATATATGCATCCACAAGGTCCCCTTTGTTGAAAAACGTATGAAGCTCTGAAGCCAATATCATGCTTATAAACTAAAGAACCAGAATTAACATCTTGGGGCCAACTGCTAAGCTAAGAAGCAAAATTTCTTGAATCTTGCAATGAGTCACAATGGTCAACTATTCAAGAAATGATTTTTTTTAAAAACAAAATCCAATTTGAAAAAAAAAAAAAACCAAAAAATAGGAAGAGCTAAACAACAAGCAAAACAAAACAAATATATATATATATATATATATATATATATATATATATATAATGAACCTTTGTGTCCTGGCGGAAGTGGCGAGGCCATGGCCTTCCTCTTCTTCCTCCGGTACAAAAGGACGAAAATGTCCACGCCAATCAGCACAATTATCGCTCGTAAAGCTATCCCGACTATTAACCCCGCCAGGGCCCCCGGCGGAAGGCCCTTCGGCGGCCCAGGAAGCACGGCCGCAGGAGTCGACCCATTCGGAGTAGAAGCCGCAGCAGGAGGAGGAGGAGGAGGCGAAGTCAACTCGCCAGCTGGCGGAGTAGTTGTCGAGTTGGTTCCTGGAGGCGGAGGCGGCTATGCAGTCGAGTTGGTCCCCGGCAGCGAGGTCGGTGCCGGGGAAACGCTCGGAGGCGGCGATGACACAGATAAATGCTGCAAATTTGTTTTGTGGGTATCCATTCGCTGAATAAGTATTTATATCTGCTTTATTAATACAGTGTTTCGAGCACAACTCTCGCGTTCTCACAACAACAACAACAACAATAATAATAATAAATTTATGAGCTGTTGTCAATTTTGTACTCTCACAAATAGAATCGTGCTTTCGGCTCCATTTTTATTGTTGACGTAAAGGCGATTGTGAACGACCAAAGATTGGGTTCCAATAGTTATAGCACTGTTAAATCCAAGCCATAAACACTGATTAATTTGTGATGGGAATGGCTGAGGTGCCAAGTGGCATGAAATTCTGACCTTTGGTCATCAAGAGCCATACCAATCGAGAGCAAAGTGGCAAACACGTAAGAGGATTCTATTTGCTCTAGTGCTGTGTTTGAGAGGAGAGCAAGTGGGGGAGAGAGAGAAAAGTGAGAGAATTAAGGTAAATTGTTGTGTTTGGAAAATGTTTGAAAAGTGGGGGAGAAGAAAGTTTCTAATTCCTCTAATCCTCCCTACCCCACCAAAACCAATCCTTCCAAAAATAGGAGGAAAGTTGTTAGTTCTCATACTAAATTTATTAAATGGCTCAATTACCCTTATATAATTTAAAAACTACAATTTTACCTAAACAAAATATCTTAATAAAATTTATTATGAAGGATAAAATTGTTATTTCAACATATTTTATATTCTTCTCCTCCACTTTCCACTATTTTCCAAACAAAAGAATTTATAATTTTCCTCTCTCCCATCACCTCTTTTCAAACACAAGAGATGATAGAAAATATTCTTTTCCTCTAATGATCCTCCCCTCCACTTTCCTCTCCCTCACTTTCCTCTCCCTTAAGAATTGTATCCAAACACAGTGTAGAAGTCGCCATCTCTTGTTAGAAGCTATGTTAGGAACCAAGGATCGGGATGTTAGCTAAAACCCACAAATCCAATGTTTTAAGACATTTGAGTTGAGATATGGTGTTAAACATTGTTTAGATCCTGCACAAATTTCTCTCTGTTTTTGGACTTTGGCATTTCCCAGCACGAGATTGTAACTGTTGCAATAGAGAGAATTGTTTCAATTTATGAAGAAATTGTAATAGGGCCTTCGCAAAGCTTCCCTCAACTGAATATATGATGGGCAAGACGCGCAGGTTAGGATCGTGTTGCGTTAGTTATGATTTAAATCAAATTGATCTTCTCTATCTCCACCCAAAATTCTCTGTTCTGTTCTAGCTTCTGCGCTCTTCTTCCACTTCTCAGCTATTCCACGGCTCAAGACTTACATGTTACGGCCGTTGCCACAAAGTTAAGGAAAATTGTAGACTTTAAAAAATACTTACATTAAATTTATATATTACTTATTTAAAAAGATTGTCAATAAAATTTAAATTTTAAATTTTTTAAATAAAAGATAAATAATTTAATAACTGAACCGGCCTTCGTTAATTGTCATGCGCTATTTCTATTTGTTCAATAAGCGCATAGCTCTTGTTTCTTAGGCCGGCATGCTAATTCCTTTGACAAAAAAGTTTAGAGGATAGGAAATTTGTACCCATCGAGCAGGGTCATGTTGTGACGTGATACGTGTGACTCGAATGTCACAAAACATTTCTTTTTTGTTATTTATAAGTTTTCCCCCCAAAAAAACACGATTTTACAAGGAGCATGATTATATTTTACAACGAGTATAATAATATTTTACAACGCAAAAAAAAAAAGAATTTTAGGTTCATTGTAAACTGTCTTTGTATGTGTTGCGGATGATACCATTTATTGCATAACAAAACGAAAAATTTAAAAGTGTAAACACGATTAATAAAATATGTATGAGATATAAAATTAATCTAACAGTATTTAATAATTTATCTATTTTTTTATTTTTTAAATTTAATATATCTTATACGATTTAATGGTTCAGATAACGGCATGTCTACCATATTCCTACAATTATGTGCTCAAGAATTTTTTTTTAAACGAAAAACTGAAAATATATACAAAGAACTAACAATTTTTTATATTGTGGCGCCAGCAGCCACCTAGCTGCATTGTGTCCAAAACTTTCTGTGCACCCAGGCCCGGATGCCCGCCCCGGCCCCACCCCCCCCCCCCTCTTCAAAGTATTAAGTAATATATAATTATAAGTAACAGGGTTGTAAGAATCGGACCATAGCGTAGCGGAGAGCGTTTTTGGCTCCCCCACCAAGTCGCGTGTTCGAATCGTATAGGGCGCAATTTGAGTGTTTGTCTTTTCCCCCTTTCATTAGCTCATCTTTCTTTTTTTTTTTTTTTTTTTTCCCTTTCATTTACGCCTCTTTCTTGTTTTTCCTTCTTTTATTTTCTTAAAGAAACTTGTAAGTTTTTTTTATTTCCCTATAAACCTATTAATAATGTAGTTGTTAAAATTATTTTCATTTATTTTTAAAATTTTTTCAATAACTTTTTTATATTTATATTAACACTTTTTTAAAAATAATTTATTTTTTAATAAAATAAATTATTAGCAATGATTGTTATTAAAAAAGAAAAATTATTTAAAAATATATTTTATATTCAAATATATATTTGTTTATAAAATCGACATCAATTCTATTAATTATAAAATTTATAGTAATATTGTTTTATAACGAATATTATAAAAATCTATTATACAACTACGTAAAAGATAAATGACTAAATAATTAAATAATTACTTATATAGAAAAAAATATATTTAATTGTATAAAAAAATAAAAAAATAAAAAAATTAGAATTTATAAGATATAATATTTATTATTCATAATATTTAATATAATTTTTTATTTTTATTATAAATATTAATTATTGTTATTATATGTTTATATATTAAATTCGCCTTGCCTCAAAAATTTTTCTAGATTTGTCCGTACACCTACCCTTCCTTTCAATTGCTTTGATATACCTTACCCATAGACAAAAACAATAGACATTATACAACGTATCAGTTGAATCAATGACAAACAACAAGCCCAAATGGCCCATGAGCGACAAGTGGATAACAGAGGGGAAGGAAACGATGTGGGAGTGGACCCCAGTGGTTGGCGTGAGACAAGATTGGCATGGGTGGGGCCCGCACTCCAGCCCCGGCAGCCAACGGCCCAACGCTTCCATCTCTGTAAAACCTGTAAATAGCGGCACGACTTTTGCCTGTTAAGTTTGGATGCCAGAAAAAAAATTTTTACCGTAAAAGGAAAGTGACAAAATTTTGATCGTAATCAAAGGAAGATAATAAAAATTAATTAAACCAAACAGACTTTATAGCAGTTTGAGTTGGTTAATTTGACTATTTTAGGCAGTTTAATCTTAACTACATTGTATACATACAATACGGACGCCAAAAAAAAAGTAATTATACCAAAAAAAAATGTATAAAATAAAAATTAAGGATGCATGTGTATGACTTAGAATTTACAATGAACGTAAGTGAATCACAATAGACGATATTACCAAATATACCTTTTTTTTATTTTTTTTTAGAAGAATATTACCAAATATACCTTTTAACTTATTAATGGTTGTTGTTATTTGTGTACTTTTGACTTTGAGCGAAAATTAAATTGGTGGTCCTCTACAAGTCCCCACTATATTTATTTTCCATCCGAAATACCAAAAAATGTGGGATATGGGAGGGAGGACCTCAATGCTTGCCAAATTCATAATTGGAAGCCAACAACTGAAACCGAATTTAATATGGCATGACTTGGTGGGACTACACTGCAACGCCAAATCGAACCTGTGGATGGCACCGAGTATGAACTGCGACTCCAGTCACGGTTCTTGTTTTTCTTTTTTATGACCGAATGATTTGCTGGACAATTGCCAAATAAGATACATATAATTAGAAAGTAATTCCATGGTATTAAGAATTCAGTAAGAATTTTTTATATTAAATGTGAAGACATGAGTTATTTTTGTCATACATGTAATTTTTATTATTGATTATTGAACATGACAAACATACTGGGAATAAATATTTTTTTAGTTTTAAATTTTTATAATTTTTTTACGTTTAGATCCTACAAAGGTTTGCATTTTCATTTGAATCATGAACTTTCAATATTCTTTATAAATATATTCTTCTGTTGACAAATGTTGATCAAATTATTAACAAACGTATATTAACTAAATGGATAATATGACAAAAAAAAACACAAATACGTACGTGGAAGCATATTTCTCCTTTAAGATGAAAAAAAAGATTTTTATAAACAGAATAATCCAAAAAAAATTCTACAAATTAATCTAAAATCCACAAATTCTTCTTCTATGAGCCCAAACATCTCATGAAGAAGGGAAGGAGGAGGAGAAGGAGACTTGAGGAGGAGGAGGGGAGGGAGGAGTGGAATAATGTATTTGAATTTTTTAATGATGTTTTTTTTAGTGATTAATTAATCTAAAATCCAGAGATTTTTTTAATGATTTTCTAGCAAACATTGGAGTTAGAGGGGACGAGGACTTTGTGCTATGGAAATCTCCTCCACCAGGCTTGCAACTGTTGCTAGTGGCTGATATGTGCAGGGTAGCTCTCCCACGAGGGGGCTAGTGTTTTTTGTTCTTGCTTTTGTTGTAATTTTCTTGTTCTTCCTGCATTTAAAAAAAAAAAAAGGAAATGGACCAATTTTCAAGCCATTAACGCTTGAAAATATAAGCGCCTTTCCATATTAGGAACAATTGCTGATGTTGTTATACTATTAAGATCTAAATTGCAACCATTACTAATAATTTAATGACCATTGAATATAAATCTTAAAACAATATTTGGAATTTCAATTTCAGATAACTCTACAAGTAAATATTGATGTAATACATGCCCCTTACCACTTCTAAAACATAATTTGGCATTGGCCTTTCAACAAACATTATTAAATTAATACACCTAACATCACCCGTTTCAATTTCCTTTATGTAGGGTAGGATTTATATAATTTTGCAACGTCGTGGATTAGAAAGATGGGCATCCGTTTGGCGACACAAAGGAGCTGCAATTTGGTGCTTGGCATGGTCCTGGTCCTCTAAAGCCTAAACGTTGACATGGGCGTCTTTTTGTCTAGACAATGGTTTGTCTTGGCGACGTCAATATTTGTGATAATAGTTGAACGGAACTTTAACTCAAGCGATCAGTGACTTTTATGGTCAGAGGCATGACAGGGATTCGACTCCTCCCACTTCCCTCTTATGTGGACACTAACCTAGACCAGAAAACCAAAAAAAGGAAAGTTGAACGAAACGACCTGAAACCAATTGGCCTTTATTACGATAAATAAGGGCCGACTCATGCGTTTCCTAACAGCCTGAAACCCGTATTGAAATTATTTATAATTTTAATATTTCGGTTGAGAACGAGCGCCAAAGCAAACATCGTGGTCGCTCGTTGCTATGTTTTCTGCAGAATTTCTAAATAGAGTCTAGAAAAATTGTACATCACAAGGTAACAAGGTGAATCCAAACGTTTACGTGGCAATGGAATAAAACGGTGCAAGAGTTGTCTCTTTGTTATCAAGTGACCCCAGAAGAAGAAAAGTTCAAATTCCTCTCCAATCCAAGTTGTTTGTTGAATGGAACTAAAGCTTATAAATCCCTGATCAGTTGTTACGTCAACAGAGGGGCGAAGGGTGGCCGTAGCGACCCGCAACTACGACCTCTCATTTTAATGTTGGTAGAGCATAAAACCAAAAACAAATGCCGAAGAGTAAAATGTATGGGACCTTACTCCTATTTTAATGAATCTGACTTATGTGCCAGAAAATAGATGGTATAGGAAGGGCGAATTCCTTGTCTCTAATTTACTCCTCGAACCAATGGAATACGTATCTTGTTTCACTTTCCACCAAGAAGAATTAATTAGGCATGGTTAACGGTTGGTCAAAAAACAATTAGTTCACAGGGCCCTCGTGACAGGCAAGATGATAATATCTGTCCTGTCCTTCTAGAGAATGAAATGCTGCTTTGAATGGTACAAAAAAAAAAAAAAAAGAGTTGAGCCCATACATATAAGAAAGAGAATGTTCTATTTGACTTAAGCCGCATTAAGGTGATTAATTTCTATAGAAAAAACTTCAGTTAAGGGACTTAATTATTAGCTTGAGGCAAAATTGAACTCTACATCAAGTAGGCAGGGACTTGGAAACTTAGTTGACCATCGTCAACTGAGATTGAAACCAAAAAGAAGCATACCCATTTCACAGAATGTAGTACCAGAAAGAGAGGAAGACAGCAATGCCACTTATGATGCAAAGCCTGTCTATTCTGCTTTCATTCCTCATCTTCTCCTCTTTTAACTCGCTCTGGAATTTAGAGTACAAATGACAAGACTCGAGAACTTCACTATAGTTTTTGCTTCTAGGGCAGCTCAATGCTTCTTTGAGAATAAGCAAACTGTTTCTTCCATTGACATGAGCACCTTCCATGTCTTCCAACTGCATGCTCAGCTCTGTTAATTTGATGGTCGTCTGAAAACTTCCCTCTTCAGTATGGATGACTCTGAACTTCATTAGAATGATGCATTCTACTACTTGACATGGAAGAATGTCTTTTGCAGAAAGAACAGACCCAAAGCGTATCACAAAATCCTTGTCCGTTGGCCAATGCCTTTGCCCACCAAGAGGGCTCCAGCTAGCAAGATTAGCAGCTTGCTTAAGTTTTTTGTTTACGATAATCCAACTAAGCCGAAGTCCATCCCGGAGCTCCCTCCACAGCTTTCCATCTTTTCTCTCTTTCTCCATAGATAAAACCGGTGGCAGACCATCAGAAACTGAAAGCAAAACATCACCTTCATCTTCATCGTCCCTGGCTGCATATGTAAGAAGATCGATGCGAAATGGGCAGTTGTAAAACCAACCATTGAATCCATTGGCATTAGGAATGCCCCACAGAACTTTCGAGCAGATTGTTTTATCTTTGTACCTTATATCAACAATGGAAACAAAATCCGATGGAGCAACACTTTCAAATTCGTCAACATCACCATAATATTCAGCCTCAGTCCATTCCTCAGGGTAATCTAGATACTCGTTCCTTTGATACTCGGTGAATTCCTTGTTAAGAATGAGGGGAAAACAGTCTGCATAAAACTTCCGGAATCCACCAATGTCTGAGATTAAATCTTTGACATCTTCTCTGTTGGTTGAGGGCCATATAGAAGAACAAACATTTTCCCACAATTTCTCTTCTCTTGAAATAGAACAGAATGCAGCACAAGCACACGCCGCACTGGCCAATGTCGGGCCATCAAGGCGCCTCAATATGTCGTAAAATAAGTCACTACCTAAGGAAGCCATACTCTCAATTGACATGCCTGTAGCCCCCCATCATGAGAAAAAAGATGTCAATACAAGCATTTAAAGGACAAATAATCAAAAAGACTGGGAAAACTAGCTTAAAGCAGAGGGAAGGCAGACAAAGACGGCCAAGAAATGACTAAAACCCAGTTGCTTATAATTGGGTCATAAATCTCTACTTCCATTACCAATTTAACATCATGAATCCCAAATGCTCAAGCCCAGATGGTCTTAGCCAATTCTTATCCACGCGAAAAACAAAAGAAGATGATCCAATTTCGGACAAAACAAGTCGAAAATTAGACACAGTCGCGCATCATATGCCTAAAGAAAACGTAAAAGATCACGAATTGCCAATCAGCACGAACAATATAGCATAAAACTGCAATGCCCAGCTAGTGAAAACTCTGACTAAATTCAAGGCGACGACGCACAAGGAGTCTGGAATTCTTAGTGTAGAACATCTAAAGAGATTGATCCATGGAGACCCAAAAACTAAATCACAAGGTTAACCCGATCCACAGCTATAAACGTTAAAACCTTCAAAAAAAAAAAAACAAGCACAATCGTCCCCTCTATCTGCATTCACAAAATTATCCTAATGTTTTTATTCGCTATTTTCGAAAATGAACGCAGAGGAATCACAACTGGAGAGAGAGATTGAAGAAGAGATGGGCTTAAAAACAGACCTTGAAGACTCCCAACAATCTCGAGCAAATCGAATGAAAGAAGACAGCAAAATGTGGGATTATAAGTAAGATTAAGGTATGTGATTGGTCGTTAAGAAAGAGAAGAATGGCATTATCGGCTACTGTCATGTGTCTGTTTCTTCAAGATGTCGGAGCTCCGAAACATCGGGTCCGGACAGCGGACAATTTGAGATGAGATTTCTTGGGGCTGTTGGCTCCCGTTCGTGGTGCGGTTTGTTTTTGTTTTTGTGGTTAATCTTATCAACTTTTTGGTTACTAAGCTTGGACTGATTTTAAGCAAATTTTATTTATATCCTCCAAGTTTGAAATTTAGGGAGAACACGTATGAAAGATTTTGACTATTTAACATAATTTTATAAAAAATTATTGATAAAATGTTCTTGACTTTAGAGTGATCATCTATTTAACTATAATTTACATGAATACATTTTTAAAGTTTTTTTTTTTTAAACTTATCATGAATGTTTATTTTTTTAATATATTAAGAACACTACAATTAATTATAAATATATTATCTCATCGTCTCGTATTAATAAATTAAACATATAATTCACATTGGGAGAACTATCTCTTAAGGAGCCTGACAGATATTAAAATTGAATTAGTAAATATTAATGTGGTCTCTGCATACCAAAATTTTATACCAAAAAAATATGTATATATTTTTAAGATTTTAACTTTAATTTCTTGAAAAAATCATAAAATTTTTATTTTTAAATTTAAAATAGAGTTTTAAAATTAAAATATTATAAATAAATATATAATCTGTTATTATAAAATGAGAGTATTATAAAATTGTACATTGCTGAAGATTCTTAATATATTAAAAAAAAAAAGTGCATGGTAAAAGTTTAAAAAAAATTGAAAAGTTCATAATTTTATTTTAACCTGTAGCGAGTTCTTTCTGGTCGAATTTTTAGCGAGTTTCTAATTTCTATGTACGAGACGAGTCCTGCCACGTCATTGCATACGTTGCCCCGCCGCTGGCGCTGGCCCCTCCTTCCTGTCGCCTTGCCCTCGAGGTTGGGCCCATCTTCTACTTTAAGCAAACAGAAAGAAAAAAAGATATCAAAAAATGTATGTTCTAAGAAGAAAAGACACAGAAAATGAAAATAAAACACACAATAAATGAATGAAGTTAAAGAGAAATTAAATATTTTTGTTTTATGTAGTAAACAAATATCTATAGTAACCTACATTTTAACCAAATACAATAATTGTAACTAATGTGTTAGGTATGCAATCACAATTGAATCTACCATAAACCATTCGAATGGTGATAAAAGTGGCCCCATTATTTCATTCACGTAGGCAATGAAACATTAAATTATGACCCAATGAGGCAAACACCTCCTAAAATTATATTACATTCCATGGAAACTCCTTGACATAGACTATGGCATAGATCCTTGACATAAAGATTATGGCATAGTTTCTTATTTTGTTGTTATCAAAGATCGTGGAGGTTTTTATTATTATTATTATTATTATTATTCATTGCCTAACTTGCTCATATAGCGATGTTCAACGTAAAACCATTTAGATATTAGAGTATTAATCAAGTTAAAGTAGTGAAGGTAATATTATTTTAATTTTTATTATTATCGAAATCATAAATTGGAATATATTTCCAACTAGTGAACTTAATCAGAACAAAGCTATACTAAAGCACCTAATCAACGGATTGCTAATCTGAATTTTTTTTTTTTTTGGGTCAAAGATTGCTAATCTGTTGTACAAGTAGTTCGTACCCAGGGCCAAGTGCCACATCTAAATGGTTACAGATTGTTATGAAGGATCTTATCTTCTCATTCTCTCCAATCCAGATTCCCCTTTTTGTTGGAATGAACTACAAATCCTACGGGGCAACTAATTGGAGAAAGAGACTTGACATTTATCTATCCAGCACATGTCCACCCAACAAAGTCCAAAGACTTCATTACCCATTCGAATTTAATTTTGAAAGGCCTTGGGAAACAAGGTGGTTTGGTGTTCACAATTTAGATATTCGACTATCATAAGGAACATGGAGAGAAAGCTCTTGGTGACCTACTTTAGAGCGGAAATAACATTAAAATAATTATTTCCATTTATAGTACAACCAATTGTTGTACTGTTTTGGACACGTTGTTCTGTTCTGATTGGCTCTGGTTCGTGTCCTTTAGCCTTAATGGTGCAGTCGGGCCACATCGGACCAGCCAGCGGAATTGGTGTTTTAGTCTAAACTAAGTGACATGTTAAAAAAAGGGTAAAACTCATATGTGTATGATTTGGGCCTCTGTAGGTCCATTCCCTACGAATCACTATACGGGCCAACCTGTAATTTTGCAAAAGAATTGAACCTGATAGGCCTATTATTAATGGCCTTATTGCCTTACCCCCACTTTTTCAACTTTTTTCTTGGCGTTGCTAGAAGAAGAAATTATGTAAATAAAATTTAAATACCGAATTCTAAATTTTACGATTAATAATTATTATTTTTAATCACTCAACTGTCTCAATTCATACTTATCACATCGGTATAATACATCACGATATAAACAATCCAAAGTTTCTTCTACAAATTAATGATAATTTCATTTACATTTATTTATAATATGGATTTAGGTGCCAGAAATATATATTTTCCGGCTTCGAATCAAAGCCTGAGATTCTGAAGTTTGCTTTTTCTTAGAACCCCAGGGCGGCGGCAATAAACGCGGAGCAAGAGATGCAGCGTCGGTGTTCAAATCAGTAGATCTAACAAGCTGCAGAACGTGTAAAACTCGCATTATAATCAAGCATTTCATATGTTCAAAAAAGCGAAGGTGAAAAGGCT
The DNA here is from genome assembly GCA_037832335.1 of Carallia pectinifolia. NCBI lineage: Eukaryota > Viridiplantae > Streptophyta > Magnoliopsida > Malpighiales > Rhizophoraceae > Carallia > Carallia pectinifolia. The sequence continues at coordinate 7,423,406 of CM075451.1, forward strand.
AATAATGTTCAATTTGGACAATAACAGGAGCAAATTGTTCAAAATTTTGTACCCATAGCTATTATCACAAAAGACAAAACCCCTAGTTTTCTAAATTCCGACTGCTCCTTATTTAACCAAAACGGCATCCTCCATGTACTCCGATCATCCTTCGTAGACAGACTCAGACGGTGGCCAGCTTCTCTTCGGGGTTGGCGGCAGCGCCAGAAGGCAACTCCTGCTGAGAAGGGATTGGGTTCGCATCATCATCGGGGTCGTGGTCGGGATCAGACTTGTCCATGGCGGCGCGAGCCTTGTTGAGAAAGGGCTTGAAAGCCATCTCGATGGCTAGCCAACCAAACGCTAGAGCCCCAAATACCAGCGTCGCTTGTTTCACCGGCTTCATCCCCATCTCTTGGTCTCTCCTCTTCCTTCTCCGCCCCTTTTAACTTGTATAGCTTTTGAGATGGGAGTAAATCTACGGTTCAGGAGCGTCGGGGGGTTTATGAGAGGCGTAAATTCTTATAAACGATCGTATACACCAATCAAGCAAGGTCCTTTCTTGGTCAATTATTTTGAGGGTCAAGATTTGGTGAGAGTTCAGGATCCTTGATGATCCGACTTGCACGAAATTCAAATGGAAACCCAATCCTAACGTTATTAAATTTTCGAATTTTATAGAAGAAAAGGGTCATGTACTGTCCATTGAGGCATTAGATTAGTAATTGGTAAACTATGGCTCTTGGTCACGTAACTATAGTAACGTACATAGATAACACTCAGACTGTGATAACGTTCAAAAGAAGCTCAGATCAAAAGTTGCTTCCTTTTCCAATAATCTACAAAGCCTATCAGATGTATCTGGCCAGGGTCAAGGAAGAGCACGGATGGTTGAATAGTGCAAAATTCTGAACAAGATGGGATCAATGTTAGCCCCTGCAGCATTAATTGCGAGAAAAGGAAACAACACCGAGGAATCTCATATCAGAAGATCCTCATTCGCAACTATCTGGTAGCACTTGGTGACATCAAACTCAACAGACGGAAAATAAAAGAATTCGAAGCTTGGTCTCCATAAGGAGTTGGGACAAAACAGTGAACTGAAAATAGAGATAATAAGGTTGTCTTCATGTTCCAAACTTAAACATCAAATTCTCCCTACAATACTTCTGTTTACATAAATAGGTGCCACAAAAATTAGAACCACTGCAACATATCTAACGACCTCGTCCACGTCCTCTTCCTCGTCCACGACCACGACCCCGACCCACAGGCCTCCCTGAATTTCACAAAACATTGAAACAGTAAGCATCTACAGTATATAGAGATAAGTTGTACAATGCACGAGTTAATGACAGAATAAGTTGAAGGAAAAGAGAAAATAGCCATACCGGCTGTTGGCTTCTTGGGTTTGACCCTGGGTGTTTCTTCAACCAGCAATGTCTCAAGATTCAAGCTGTCAGGAAGGATATAGTAGCGGATGTTGTTACCCCTCACACTGAGATGATCCAAAGTCACTGGATTTTTACCTTTCAGTGTTAGTTTCACTGTCTTCAGATGAGTATTCATACTGATATCCACACCTGCCCAGACATCCAGCAGAAGAAAACATAATCAGAGTTTTCAATGGCAGGAAAAATAAATTTCTTGCACAAATTCCATTTTATCTTTCCCATCGTAAACATATAATGAAACCACAGGTTACGATAAGTTTTTTTGTGAGAAAAGCAAGAAGAGGGAAGTACAAAAGCAATAGGATTATGGCAACATGCAGGATTTCACTAGCTAATTCAAAGATGTTGGGTTCACACATCAAGGCCCAACAGACATAAGCTGTTGAGCTCATCAGTGCTAGACATTTAATCACCATCATTTAGGAGTTCTGAACTAGCCTGTGAGCTATACCTTTCAATCCTTTCACTAAAACAAATGTCTTATATACATAAACAACGACAAGATCAATTGGAAAAGTCACTGCTCTAAGAAATAAGGTCCAGACAGAACACTGGATGAATTTGTCAATCCAAGTTCACTATTAGGCAAGCAATGGGCTTAAAGTTATTACTTGTCAACAGAATGCAAAAAGCCAACAAAGCCTTATATTGATGAACAGGTAAGTGAAATCATAATTCATTGTTCCAGGAAATCACATCTTATATGTTAACATCAAGGTGACTAATAAGCTTAAATGGAGCAAATAACAATAGCTTAAAATAAAAAGTAGATCTAGTTGCTTAGTTTATAATGAGAAGATACAAGCATCAAGAAGGCTCGCCTCTCTATGCCATAGAGAGAAAACAATTTCAAGTGTATTTACTTTGTTCAGAATATGACTAAGACAAAAGGATGCGTAGAAAATTTTATTAACAAATAAGATTCATATTAGTAAAGCATCACTGACGAAAAATCATGTTAACAAGGAAATCCCCTCCAAATTAGTCGCATCACGACTAAGACAAATGGATATTCACAACATCATGTTAAGAAAGACGTTTCGATGCCTAGCAACTTGAGGTCGTCTCTAAGATGGCTGATCTTGCATTGCACAAAATTCTGAGTTTCAGATTCAAATAATCAACAGAACTGAAGTACACTGGAAATTGGAGAGGATGCGATAAACCGTATCCTAGTAATAAATATGTTCACATTATATACATATTAGCATTGCAGTATGCACACAGTTTAATCAAAAAACAAAAATCCCCAAATTTGTCACAATATGCAAACCCTTTCTTCTTTCCTGTTTGTTTCAAATTATCTCCGGAAAAAGAAGATTGCGCTAATCATTGGCAAAAACAATCTTTAATACCAAAATAGGATCTGCGGCAAAAAATATACATCCAAAAATACTAGTTATGAACTCCTCGGGCTCGCAATCATGACCGAAAGTTTTAATTCTGCAGAAAAAAAAAAAACAGTAGCGGTACAGAATAACAAAATTATAATTAGCAGTATCAAATCACCTCTCCGACTTGTTACCCGCCTATTCCACATAAAGTGCACGAAAACATAAGGGAAGAACAAAAGAAAAACAGGGAAGGTGGAAGGGGAGACAAAAATGAGGGGAAATCTCTAAATAACGAGACCTATAAAAAGAAAAGGAAAAAGAAGGGAAACCTGTAATGGTGCCGTGAACAACAGTTCCGTTCTTGAGCTCAATCGAGACTGTCTCATTGTTCAACTTCATCAAGAACCTGACAGCGAAATGCAAATGAATGCCAATTACAGTTAGATTGTAACCAAAACACGATTGGACAGATAACAGATCGATCTTACAGTTAGCCCAAAAAAAAAAAGAACAAAAAGACAACAACAACGAGAAGTAAAGAAAGCTAAGAAGGAGAGAGAGACTGACCTGACGAGCTTCATTGCGGGATTGAAAGAAAGGAGCGGGATCGGAAAGATGGCAAGACTTCTCTGGACGACGCGGTCTCCGGGCAGCTGCGACTGCTAGGGCTCCGTCCTTCTCTGGAGTATAATTAATGGCGTCACCTCCTTCGCTATTTTAAAACGGCGTCGCGCGTCTCAGACTCTCGGTGCGCGTACGGACCGGACCCGTCATACAGGGTGATGGCGTTTGTTTATGTGGAATGTACGTGGCTGCGTAAAATTTTCAAAGTTACCCTCGCCTCTTTTCAGGTTTTTTGAACCAAAGCCCAAGTTCGGCCATTTTTATAAATTGGGCCAACACGAACAAATTTCGTTCGACTGACTTAATTTTTATTTGAACTTCGGTACTGTGAGCCCAACACAACTTATCGAACTGTTTTCGTCTGTGTCAAAAAAAAAAAAAACTGTTTTCGTCCGAGAAACTTGCATCACTTGCCGACCTGTCCCCACTCTCTACTAGTGTAATTAGAACCGGACCGACCGACTCGACTGAAAGAATCGAGAATCGGTCTATGATCCAATTCGACTCATGATCAGAAACTGGATTGCTTGAGAACTGGTGAACCGGTCTTGGTTCATCCAGTCGGTTAGTTAATTATTAATTGTTGAAAAAATTGAAATAAATGTAAAGTTAAGAGGATATAACCTTGGACTTCAAGGTTAATTAAGGAGGTTGCTAATCACTACTCCACCAATTACTCTTAGATGCATATTTGATAAACTATATATATATATTCTCAAAACAATATATATATTTCGAAATCTTTTTCTTTTTTTTTTTTCAAAAGTTATGTTAAGGGAAATAAATAACATTTTGACTTAAAAAAATGAAAATAAATTTTTTTCTCTTTTCACACAAAAGGTACTTTTAAATAAAAATATATGATTGTAATATACTATATAATTACGTTTTTAATATTATTATATATTAAATTATAAATTACATGTAATTAAATATTTCTCCGTGATCAAAAGAAATCTCTCAAATATAGTGTTATAATATGTATAATATTTATATTTTATATATTATCACATTTTATATTAAAATTTTTATATATTTAATATTAAATACCGATTTTATCAATTTAACTACGGTTAAATCGGTTGAATCTTGAATCTCTTGACATTATAGTTTAGTGACCAGTTCGGTTCTTAAAACCTTACCCTCTACTAGAAAAAAGGATCATTAATGAGCCAAAAAAAAGAAAAGGAAATAAGGATCATTAGGAGTACTCAACTATACATAAAATAATTAAAAACAGTAATTTTTAATTGAAAAATAAAAAGTTCAAGTCTCATATTCTTGCTTCATCATCCCTCATCGAAAAGCTTTAAAAGACCAAAAAAAAAAAAAAGGGGCTTTAGCACTATGTTGTCAAAAAATGATATAAATATTTTTAATTGGCTCCTTAATATATTTTTAATAAAAAATATTTAGTACCGAGATCTCAAGGTGTCTTTTTCTGGTCCGTAAGGTATATATCTCGTAATACTATAATGATGATGATAATGTAAAAACATTTCTAATTCTACACATAGTTTCAATTAACAAAGATTTGTAGAATCATATAGTATCATTATCTTCTTCTTCTTAACTGTAATTGCCTTTTTGTTTTTATGTGGTAAAATAAGAAAGCAAATGTAATATCTACGGACTTATCAAAGAGTATTATATTTGGTGCATTGTAAAGTAAGTTAAATTGTTATATTGAATTATAAGAGAATACGTCTTATACTTTCGTTGACTACTTAATAATATTATAAGATCAGACGTATTTTAACTTTACTAAACACATTATGAAGGATAAATGTTACTAAATTTTTTGAACACCGATAAATGTCACTAAATAAATGTTAAGTTTGTTTTATTTGTAATGCTTGTTTCAGAATTAAATTCTGGACATAGGGTTCCCTCAATATTTCGGGTCATAAAAATCGAGAGCAATTATCCTTTGGCAATTGGACCCGACAGCAAAGCTTCGTCGACTATAGTTGGGATGGCTTGCACGCCACACTATTGACCAATGATATTCGTAAAGTCACTATCTTTCTCACAAGGGACGGTCATTGAATACAGATCGAACTTGGTCACCACCGTTCACGCTGTAATACTGGGGTCATTATTATATGAGCACCATTATAGTCTCTTACGCCTGCCGTTTTGTTTAAATATAATTACATATATTTTTAAATTATTATAATATTTTTTATAATAAAAAAATATATTTTTTATTATAAAAAATATTATGATAATTATATAAAATAAAAACAAAATTATATTTAGACAAAGAGTAAAGTTACATGAGTCAGATAAAATGTTTCGAATTTTGTTTCAAAATAAATTGTGCTTGTTATTTTTAAACCGCAACTGATATTTTTAAAATGTAAAAATAATATGTATTGTAAAAATATCAAATTTTATTTTAAAAATAATAATTACAATTTTATTTAAAACAAAAATTAACATACTAAATACCAGTACATAAATGATTTTTCTTAGAAAAAATCTCAAATATAAATTTTTAGTACAGTAATTTTTCTGTTATTATATTCTCGCGTATCTCTGTAGCATCAAACTTCGGGTAAAGGAAGGTCCCGCATAATTTAATAGACTTATTTTTATTAATGAAAATAGTATTTTATTAATATTATAATATTAAAAAATTAATAAAAACATAAGGAACTGAAAACCATCCCATTAGCCCGTGGGTTAGAGACCAGTCTTCGGAAAGCAAGAAAAGAGAAAGGCACCCACTTTATCCATTCAATGAAAATAGAAAACTCTTATTGCAAACAAAGTTTTTTACTCGGCTGTTTTTTACGGTCAATATCATGCTGAATGTCATTACATTTTCATAATCAGATATTTCTCTGAATATTTTTTTATATAACAAAACTATAATTTTATGTAACAAGACTGTTACTTTGTGCAATAAAAAAAATATAAAAACATACAGGTTTTTCTTGTTACATAAAATAACAATCTTGTTGCACAAAATCATAAACTTGTTGCACAAAAAAATATTCGGACAGATACCCAATTCTGAAACTTTAATTTTTTTCCATATCATTACGTAAGACAATAAATTGTTTTCTTTTTCCTGATTAGATATAATTACATTACAAGCATTTTATTGGCAACAAGCTAGCTTGAAGGCATGAATGAAAACAAGTAAAATAGTATTTTGGGGCCAACTTCAGTGGATAACCTGTGGCCTTATTCACATAGGCAAATTCTGACTTATATATATAACTCCAATAAAACACCAAACGACGGGCGATCTAGCTACCTTCAGGCACTGGAAGTGAAGTTGAAGTTGGCACATGTAGTCCGGCGGCCAAAGAGAAGAGAGCTAAATCCAAGTCTTGATGCAGCCAGATCGAACAGCAAGAGATTGTCCTCCAACTGGTGTCCTCCAATGACAATGGACGTCCTAGGATTCCGACCGCCATTAACAAACCCAAGACAGAACACACTGTCGCGGATCTGTACTATTGAATTGGCACCGAACATGGTCCAAACCACGTTTTTGTTCTGCAACACGAGCTGGATATTTGGGACACCGTACCCCCAGCGTGTGACAGGCACGTTTCTTGAGCTAAAGCACGCATTAAATGGTGCTACGGAAGCTACTCTGGTGATGTTCCTAGCCGCAGCCGCTCTGATAAATGCCTCTGTGAAAGCATTGTAGATGGAAGACTCCATGACTGTGTATGGATCGACTGTGCTAATTTTTGTGCCGCCAATGCCTTGGCTATCAATGGACAACAAAGTCGAATTCAATGGGACTGATTGTTCGTCGACCTTGATGGCCGTCACACCAATGAAATACTCTGCCGAGGGCTCGCCCAGGGGATAAGATACAGCTGTGCTGATATGGTTGATGAAGAGTGGCGTATAGGTCAATGAATCAGATGTGTATTGAACATTTTGAAGGAAGTTATAGGGACCATTTCCGAACAATATGACACCGTCTGCGGAGGTTGCGGCCGTCAAGCAGATGGCAAACTTTCTTTGGAAGCTGAAGGCGGCAGCAAATTGTGAGGGCAATGAAATTCTGGTCCTGCCAAATCCAGCAATGCCCACAGCACCAGTAGCAAGACCCTCCAGTATAGATGTTGTTCCACAAGCAAATAGAAACCGTGGCACCGTCACTTCCCGACCAGGGTTCGACCCGTTTGTCGAATTGAGAGCCAGAACATCAGTGCCAATTTCACCACTGGTCCCAGTTTGAGTGAAGGGATTGTCGGGACCGACCCCGCAAGTGGAGATGTTGCAGCCAGCTGGGGTGCTGCAGTAACCACAGCCATTGGCATTGGCTAATGTGCACAGTGCGGAGCGACAAGGGGCTGGACGGTAGGTTGATGACACAAAATTTCTTTCGCAATCAACCCATAGGTATCGGCCACCAAGTTCAACAACAGCCTTAATGGGGACTTGAGGAGTCCTTTGTTTGAACTGGGTAACGTATTGGAGAGTGGCAGCATCTTTGGAAACTGGGAGGACTAGTGCCTTTGGGCGGAACGATTGTTGAGCAATAGTTGCAGAGAAAAAGAAAAGGAGGATAGAAGCGAAAAGACAGTAACGAAATGTGGAAGCCATTGTGCTTTGAGATTGGGGTGAGGAGAAAGAGGCGTACCACATGGGGTTTATATGCAGTTGTGGGGAATGTGGATTATGGCCTACAGGCTTGCCTAAGTTGATAGATAAGCAGCCCTAAGACAAGTCGTCGCGATTAAAGGAAGGGTCATTGTCAAACGCGGCAGCTTCAAGCAAGGCAACTCGCCAGTCTGGATTGCGGCTTCCCTGTTATGGACTTTGACCATCCGAAAACAAACCATTACTCATGAAAACTATGGATATTGGAAAAAAATGTTTGATTATATCTTTTGGTCTGTCTAACTTAGATGATTAGGGGTTCCTTTAATCATTTTGAGCGAGTGGTGCGGCCAAGTGGACAACCTTTTATAGCTGATTGGAAAACACTCTCTCCAATCAATTAGACTAATATTTATATTCAAAAAGTTTCATTATATGACATGAAGTAATAACATTTGATTTAATGCATTGACTTTTCAATTCAATTCTAATTAATATTTTTAATTATTGCGTCTTTTAATTGTGTTCAAAAATTATTTGTGAGTTTTAAAATGTAGTAATTATTTAAATAGTAAATAACTTGTGTTTAAATTCATGATTAACTCTAGCGAGGAGGGGTTAACATTACTTGATTATTTCATTAGACAAATCGTATTCAACATTTCAATTGCTGCATAACACTAATGTTTAAAACTGCATTTTATAAAAATATGGATCACAAGAAAAAAATTCAACTATGAAAAATTCAATCAATGAAAACTATGGAAACTTTACCTCATAATTTTAAATTTTTTCTTTTATAGTTTCTGTATATAGTGTTGGATTTCTTACAATGTTGGGAGTTTAAATTTCATTTCTAACTTGTTAAACAATTTATTCTCATATTTTTGTCATGTATATGCTGACACCTTTGGAAAGAAAAAAATAATAGTATTTCAGAATAAGACTTCCAGCAAAAAAATGGTCTTTCAGAATAAGTTATTGTGATTCCTGCAATATCCATTAATAATTTTGTGATTGCTATTAGAATTGGTTATTACTTGAATCATTGACCCTAAAGCTGTCAACACTGTGAATAAACTATCAGATTAAGAAAAAAGTAATTTCATTAATAATTTAGCAATTACATTAATAATTTCAAAATAGTTAAAATATAAGCCATTGAACAGTGAAGGCAGCAAACATTAACAATAAAAACGAATAAAGAGAGAATAATAAATAAAAAATAACAAGAAAAAATGGGGCAGGTATGGAGAGGATATGAGGATTGGAATAAGTAAACTTATCCCCGTCCCCATACCCGCTAAAAAAAATATGGGAAATGAGGATCCCTACCTTATTTTTCGGTCAACTGACTTTGACTCCATCTCCAACAAGTATAGGTAAAATTGTCATCCCTACATAAATGTTTTAAATTAAAAGGCTTTTTCAGATAACGTTTAGGCTTAGGAAGTGAGAGGATATAGTTGTCTGATTTGACTTTTTATTGTGCTAGAACCGGGTGATTAGATTAACCTTTTTAAGACAAAAGCCTTATAAATGGAAGTAGGGATAACTTTATATTTAGATCAATAATTTTTGATTAGTACGAAATTAGGTCAGTAACTACAAAATCGTCCAATTAAAGACACTAACAACGCAAAAAGTCCATAAATATGTCAATTAGACGATTTCTGTCTGTCATGCCGTTGGTTGCTGACGTGGAGTTTCACGTGGCATTAGACGTGACACAAACTTACCAATATGAAAAAAGATGCTGACGTGGTGGGTTATGAATAGGTCACTAACTTTCAGTCATTCCTTAAAACCACTTTTTCCCTTAAGAATGGAACCGTAATTTTTTTTTTTTTTTTTCAATTTCAGAAATGAACCTAAAAAATTTTAGAAAACAAAAAAAAATTCAAAAAAAATTTCAATTTCAATAAAAATCTCAAAATTTTTAAAAATAAATCATAAAAATGTTTAAAAAAATTTAAAAATAAAAAAATTTTCAAAGTTTTATAAAATTCAAAAAAATCTCAAAAATTTTACACAATTTTGAAATTCAAAAAAGTTTTGAAAAATCAAGCTAAAGAAAGAAATAGAAGCATGTTTTATTTTCAATGATTACAATCTGCCTCATATTTTATTTTCAATGATTACAATCACCAGGCCAGTGATGGAGCCAATGGTTTTTTGTTCAACGACGTCTTCGGCTAACCTCCAAAGAACGCTAATCACGTGATGCTGGTGGCGATGGGGGTGGGACTACTGTTATTGTCGACAGAATATGCCTTCTAACAAAAAATTATTAGGCTAATTTGGTTGACTCACATTTGAATCTTGGCCTATCTTGTTTCATTTATTAAGCATATGTTGAACGATTAGATCTTTGAATCCGAATCCTAAGAGCTAAAACAATTAAAAGCAAAAAAGTTTATTTCACCGCCTTCAGTTCTCATCGAGTTAGCCCATTGATTTAATTTCGTTCTCTTTATCATGCCGTGTGTCACACGGCTAATTTTCTCACTCAAAATTACGCCCTGTGATGGCACTAAGTCACACTTAGTCTCAGCCAACCGCACACACAATGATTTGCACAATGGAACTTTATAAGTAAGGCACAACTCACACACTCGAAAGAGACACAAGAGCATATACGAATTCCCAACTTTTTATTACTTAACTCAAGCAATACAAAGGAACAATCACTTGAACTCTCAACAGTGTTTCACTCTTTCTCTCTGAGTGGTTTCTCTTTCACTGAGTACAAATGACAACTCATAGGGTCTATATATAGCTGACACCCCCAGCTATCTAGGTCTTGGAGATAAACATTATCTCCTCACGATCTCTATCGTGGCTGATAATCTTAATCTTCCCACGTTCTCATCCATGACTCGATCTTGATAAGCCTTATCTCCCACGATCATCCATCACTTGATCTTGATAAGTCTTATCTACCCACGATCCTTTGCCATACATGATCTGATGACCATTATCCCGATGCTTGGCCACCCGGATAGAGCCACACCCGCATGTCCCCACGTTCCACACGTCGTAGGAGACTCGGTGCCATGTAGTGCCATGCAGTACTATGCAGACTTGGCCAAGACTCAATCTTGTGTTTTGGGCCCCTTGACCCAAGCCCATGGCCCATCTGATGGAGCCCACGAACAAGTAGTCCAGCATCCTTTGTCCAATCCAAGTCTTGGTCCACACTGGGACCCGCATGTAGGCCCGTGCCTACGCTGACCCTCTCAGCTTTCACCTTATTTCAAGGAGTGTCCAGCCACTCCAAAGTCTCATGCTAGGAATTGGCTCAAGGTGCCGCCAACTCCTGCATGCCAAGTGTTCAAAGGGCTAACACCGTGCCTTTAGTTGCAACGATTTCCTTGGGTCAAGTGAATGAAACATGCTTCTATTTCTTTCTTTAGCTTGACTTTTTAGATCCTAAACAAATTACGTTATTGGATTGTTTTTTGAATTCTTTTTTTGTGTTTTAAGAATTGTTTAAAATTTTGAAGTTTTTTTTTTCAAATTTTAGAAACTTTAAAATACTTTTTAGTTTTTACAAATTTTTAAATTTTTTTGATTAATTTTTTAAAATTTTGAGATTTTTGTAGAAGTTAGAATTTAATTTTGAACTTTCAAAATTTTATATTTTTTCAAGATTTATTTTTGGAAGAAGAATGTGATGTATGAAGTTATTAACCCATACATGACCTGTCACGTCAGTATTTTTTTTCATGCTAGTAAGTTTGCACCACGTCTGATGCCACGTATAACTCCACGTCAACAACTAATGACATGACAGACGACAATCGTCCAATTGACTCATTTATGGATTTTTTGCATTGTAAGTGTCTTTAATTGGACAATTTTGTAGTTATTATCTTAATTTTGTAATAATTGAAAGTTATTGATTTAAATATAAATTTATCCCAATAGAAGTAATTGTCACTTTTGAAAAGAATGTCTCGAGGAGTCTGGCATCTAAAATACTTTTGTTATGTACCGTTGAACGTTCAATAGAGAAACACAGAAAAAAAAAAAAGTGGGGAAGCAGCCTTTGGCTGCAGTGGTTGGAGGGTTTACCCTCCAACCACCAGGTTCGGGGTTTGAACCCCGGACCTGTTATTCACATGTCTCCCTCCCCTACCAGCTGTACTACAGCTCTTTTAAAACAAAAAAAAAAGAAAAAAAAAAGTGCCCCGTTAGAGAGACGCGTGAGAGCGGGTTAGGGAACGGACTTGAAAACTATAACGTTTATGTTGCTTATAATTATATTTAAGTATAATGTATAAATAATATTTTTAAATGTTATATAAACTTCACATTTAAAAAAAAAAAATAACAGAAGTTTCTCTCCTCCTTCTCTCTTCTGTTTTTTTTTCTCAAAAAATGTGTGAGGTCCTATGAAATGTCAGAATTGGGGGCAGAACTTGGCAGCCAACCAAATCCAATTTTAAGAGATGAATTTTAATTTTTAAGTCATCAATCTGTGGCAAGGTTATTAAAATTTCCAATTTGTTTATACATCAAGCCAACAATACGAATTACAAGATGATCTTTTTGAGATAAAATTTCAATCTAAATCATAACATCAGTAAAATTTAATTCAATTTTACGATTTTTATTTCCCTTATAATAATTATTTGAGTCGAAACTCATCAGTATTAATGATAAAAAAATTATAAAGATATATATTTGTTTAAATTTGAATACTAAATATTAGCAAGTAAGTAATTAGATGAAAAAAAAATTGTAACTTTTAAAAATTGTTTTGAGGTGATTATAAGAAGAGTAGAGGTTAGTTTTCCCTTATAAAAGAAGAGAATTATTACAATTTTTTATTATTATTTAATAGATATGTATTTAATGGTTAATTGTGAGTTATATATATTAGTATTAATTAATTTTTGTATTTTTATTTTTAATAAAATTTTACGATTATACGATCTGATCTGTAAACAAGATGTATACACATGAGGTAAGTTGGGGCAGTTTCCCCCACGAGTGAATCTTTATTATTAAAATTTTTTACTTAACCACGGCGCAGGACACCTTCTAGCTCAACTAGCAAGGGGCATGTTGCCCTCTCCCCACCTTTCGGATCCCTTCGAACCCCAACCAAAGGGGATTTGGTTGTTTTTATTTTTTTTTTTTGTCAAATGCTTTTTATCTTATATTTTTTAAAAAAAAACTTCCTTTCTTTTTTTTTTTTGATAATTGTTTTTTTTATTTTCTTTCAAATGCATTTTTTTTTGTTTCATAGTTTACTCTTTATTTTTTAAAATTGAATTTTATTATATTGAGAGTCTTATATACTAAGTTATCTTTTTAAATAGTTTCATTTGCTCTCAAAAGTATTTAAGTAAAATTTTCTTATTTTTATAGTCTTTTGAGAAATATTTATCTTTAGTTTTAATGAAACAAATTATTAATAATTGAAATTAAAAAAAATATCTAGAAACAAATTGTATATTTGAACATGTATTTATTTACAAAATTAATTTCATTACTTAAATTAAAAAAAATATGTTTAATTACATAAAAAATTAAAAAATAGTTTTAAAATATTAAAATTTATAAGATATAATTATTATATTTATTAATTAAAATAATTAATATATTTTAATTATGTAAATTAATTTTATTATTGCATATACATACAAAATTTGCCCTCCTAACCTTTTTTTTAGCTTCGCCTCTGTCTCTAACATCCAAAATCGATTTTAAGTAAATCTCAATTTTAACAACTTTGATCCATGGTAATTGAATAACGAGTATGATTACATGTAAGTCAAAAATGTGTTAATGGATAGAGATTCGAAGGCTTATCCGACAGCGGTATCGACAACGATTTTTCTCCGCTTCGCCTCCGTCAATCTCGACCACCTCACTGAATCTGTAGTCAAACTTTCTGAATCCCATTTTCACGCCCTAATGAAAAATCCCATCCCTTCAATTTTGTTACGCAATCTTCGCACAAGTGATGCTTCCTACATAGATGCCATACCTGTGTCACATAGAGACACAGAGTGACTTTAAATGAGTAATTATGAGCAGCAAAACATGATTTTTATATCCCTTATACTGAAATAAGCAATTGTAACTAAGATAATAGGATTCACTTTGCTCGGCAGAAGGGAAAGCTTACTGGCACGGTAAGATAAGCCTGGGACACTCTTAATTTGCAACGAGCATCTTCTCTAGAAAAACAAAAGGTGTGACTACAACCAAATTAAAATCAAAAGAAGTGTTTTGAAACAATGCTAAACAACTGGTAGTCTATGCACACAAATATGGATGTACGTATTTTGCTCATTGAACGTAAAAGATCCGAAATGAGTTCGAGCACCAAATGCTCCTGGTTCATTGATCATTTTACAAAACTGCATACAAGGATAGTTTCCAATTCCAACTAGCCTGTGTTCGGCAGCTTTGGTAAAGTGGGCACAAGGCTGGTTTGGACAATCAAAAGAGCTTGCCAAAATGATTTGACAAAGCCATTATTAATTTAGTTTTATTAACAAACCGCAAAAAATGAATAAAGAGGCAAAATGTAAGACGAACAAAAGGGGTAGGGGTGCATAATATTCAAGATCTCAAAACAAAATGAAACAAGTTCTACAGCCCCCCAAGAAAAATAAGCATAAAAAGGAGTTTTTTTTTTTTTTTCGACATCCTTAGCTAACCACACATGTTGGGGGCAATCCACACAGGAGGAGGAACATCTATATCATCTATAGAACCAAATGGATGAAAAAGCTTCAAACTGTTCTCTTCTAAGTTGAAGACGCCCATATCATGACTGCTGATACATTCTTCATCTGGATAGAGTTCAAGACTTAGTTCATCATCAGCAAAATACACTGAATTTTCCATCAATCCTGGAAAGTTTTTGGTAGAAAGAGAAAATGGGTTAGTTTGACCCACGAATAAAGCACGATTCTGCAAGTGTTGTACGTGAGTCCAATTTGTGGGCGATGCAAGATCAAACTTGTAGACATCAAATCTGACAGTTTGATAGGTATCTTTTTTGCTGTGAGAAATAATGCATCCATCCTTAAAACAATGCCTAACAACTAACAACAAGTCTCCAGATGACTCCAGCAAATAGTACTTCTTGTAACTTTCCATCCTCAATACTGCTTCAAGTCCCTTATACTCAGGTTTGGGGTAATCCATATACCTGTCAACTGAAATTCTTTTGATAGAAGATGGGTCGCGGACATCCCAAGCCTCTATCATTCCGTAACGACTAATGGCATAAAATAGTTGGTCTTTGCTGCAATACGTGATGGAAATATAGTCAGGATATGGTGCTTCCAAGTCAGTCCATTGTGTATCTCCAAGCTTACAGAAAGCAAGGTTAGCGTCTCCACCTTGTATAGCCATAACTGTGCAACCACCATTGCTTGAAGTTGATGTTGATGATGGGAATGATGAGAAAGCAAGCTGTCTTACAAGACTCTCATAGTAGTTCTCTGGTTTCTTATCCGCGAAATAGAAACAATCTGATCCATCTCCTCGTATTCTGAACTTTTCCACGGAGCCGTCCACATTTCGAGTCACGCCAACTACACACGGAAGCGATTCGATGGATGGGAGTTTGATGACATCATTAGATAAATCTGAGAAGGAAGAAAATGGAGGAGCCCAAAGGTACAGGCCCCCGTCATAAGAGTCAACAAAGGCCAGCAAACCATGAGAGGACCAAAAGTGGCGAGCAGTATCTGGTAGCACACTGCTTGTTTTCTTCTTAATCCCAATAACTTGTTCATTTACAGGATTAAAAAAACGATACACAATGTCGCCGGTGGCTTCATGCTTAAAAGTTGGCAGAGCCAAATGTGGAACTTGATCAGAGATGTGACTCACAAGTGGCGGCAACCTTGGTGACGATTGAGTTACCTCCCGATAAGAAGGCCTACTCACCACATAACTCAATGATGTATTCAATCGGAGACATGATACTGGGGCACCAACAAGCTTGGGCATTCTCCCTGCAGCATTCTGCATAAGAAATGCGGAAGTAGCAACCACAATAATTAATAAAAGAAGGAGAAATATGCCAAGAAGAGAAGAGGAATTTGATTAGACTACAAGGCTTTTTAAGCTAACAAGCTATGTATGAGTAAAATGTACACATTGAAGACTCCTAACACAGATCGAGAAAGAACACGAAGTTTTTTTTTTTTTTTGAAAAAAAAGAGGCAAAGGATCACCTTCGAGCATTAGGAACTGTGTATTCATATTTTAAATGATCATAAAGATTAGGTTGAAACCTGATTGCGGATTCAAGATATCAGAGTTGCAGGATGGTAAAAGAGTTCCAATCTAATATGAGCATTGTCCTTAAGAGGACGTACATTATCAGGAAATCTATTAACTGCTGAAAATTATAAATAAATTGAATCGAAACCCACCAGCGTATAATCAACAAAAATTGAGGGGGCCTAACGGTTATAACAACTGAAATAGTATCGAAAAGGCAAAAAAAATAAAAATAAAAAGTACCTCTAGTGGCTTGAGAGAGCTCATTGAAAGTGTTGTGTTTGGAGAATGTAGGTACGAGACGAAAGACGGAAGCAGAAGAGAAGCACCGATCTCCATCGCGGACTGCCGGGACTCCACAGGACAGAAGACTTCAAAAGAAAAGGTCGATAGGGTTAAGTAGAAGGGGGTAAAACCGTGAAAGATTAATTTTAAAGTGTTGCCATTTTTTTTTTTTTTAAGTAAAAATAGGTGCTGACGTTAACTTCAAGCAATTTAACAATTAAAAAAAAAAAATCTATGCTAAATTTTTTAATTAACTAAAAAATATATAAGGAAAAATATGCCCCAGAGGCCACAAGGAAAAGGACTGGACCGCAACAGAGGATACCGTCGCAGTCGCGTTTTGGCCGCCGTCTCAATTGGCACTTCTCTGTGGTAACCGGGGTGTTCTTAATCTCTACTCAATTATATTATTTGATTTGCAGGTGTATAGGAGCTTGAGAAAGCTAATAAATTTCCTGTTTTCTTCGGATTAATTCCTCTGTGTGGCAATGATATCTTCTCAATTTTCTGTGTTTTTTTTTCCTGTTCTTTACTCTTTTCACTTTTTTTGTGTTTGATTCCCCCTCTTTTGTTTTTTTCTTTCTTCTTTTAAGATAATGAGAACTCCAATGGATAGGACTCTGAATCTTGGTGATGCTGGACGTTTCTCTTGTACTTGGACCACCAGCAGATCTCTTTTGGAAGAACTAATGAGCTCATATTCAAGGCCATGGCTTCCGCCGCCTCCGCCACCATCATCCTTAGGATGGACGTGATCAATAATGGTAAAATGCTTTACCGCTTTTTCGATCCTGTCCTCAAGAAATCTAAATTTGTTGAGAAGCACAGGAGTCTTCCTGACAGTGCTTGCGCGACAAACTCCTCAAAAGGTTGGGTGACCCTTGTCGATCCCCGTGATGGTGCCTTGTATTTATGGGATCCCTTGTCTGATGTGGAGAAGGATGTCCTTAGGCTGCCTTCAGCCGGAACCCTCCCTTGTGTAGTGGATATTGAATTTTGTGGTCCGAAATATGGTCCTCCTTCTACTACCATCCGTGATTTCACGATTGGTAATCTGGAATGCAGGCGCAAATTTAGCTGTTTTGATCTAACCAAGTTGATGATGTGGGTAAGCGGATCTTTTTCAACGTCACCAGATAACGGCAATCAGTGCATTGCCATGGGTTATCATGGATTTCCTCTAAGCCTTCACTACTCTGAGATTGGAGGTGCCGCATGGAAAGCCTTGGACCCTCCTTTCTCCGAATACACCCAAGTCATTGCATCTTACAGGAAGGATAAATTATTTTTTGGCCCTCAGTTGTTGTTGACAACTTGAAGCCTGGGATCTCAGTGACCTTTCTAACATTAAACGAACCCGAGTCACGGAAGTGCCTCACTTTTTGTCTTGTGATATTTGTTATAAGGAAACAGAGATGAATGGTAAAAATTATGAGAAGAAAGAGATTGAGTATATTGTCGAATCATCTGGGGATCTCTTGTTAGTCACTAGATACATAGCTCATTATAATCATCCTGGATATTACAGAACAATTGGTTTTGTTGTTCGTAGACTAAATTTTGGTCTAAGCAAGTGGGAAACTGTAGACTCGTTGGGTGGGTGTGAAATATTTGTGGGTAAAAGTGGCGAGTGCTTTTCACTTTGTGCTTGTGAACATTCTGGACTCGAGGAGTATGCCATTTATTTTGCTCCTGCTGACCAATTAGGTCATTATCGTCGTCGGGACGTAGGTGTGTTTTACGTGAGAAATAACAATATTAATCGGTATCAACTTGGTGGCTCTATTTAGTGGCTCTATAAAACACAGACACAGACACGGTCATACTGACACGGTACGATACGGATACAACGACACACTATCTTTAAAAATATTAGGATATGGGTATGATTTGGATAAGACTATATATATATATATAATTAAATTTATAAAATTTTTTGTACATTATATATATATTTTTAAATAATTTTATAAATTTTATTCACTTAAAAATATATTTATATAACTATTATAAGTTTTAAAATTTTTTATTCAAATAATATATTTTAAGATTCTTTATTCTTTGTTATAAAGTACTAAAATAGAGATGTAAAATTTTGTAATCAATTTAATTTTTCTATTAAAATTAAAAATAAGTTAAAATTTAAGCGTATCAAAAATCATGAACAATTAACAGTATTAAATTATAATTTTTAAGAATTTTCTTCTTTTTTGTTAACAATAATTATAAAAATATTTAGGCGTGTCCGTTACATGTTGGACATTTGTACTTCCTGTGTCTAACACGCGTGTCTAAATTTTTTTCAAAAAAATTTTATTAGAGACATTTATAACTGTGTTGGACACGTGTCCGTCGCGTGTTCACATGTCCGATGTGTCCAACATGCAATACTTTCATTTTTTGAAGCGCCTGTGCTTCATTTTAGTGGCTACAAGGCTCCATCTGGTTTTTGGTCTTCGACACCATCACCCTTTTGGGTTGCTCCAAGCCTTTGCCTAATTGGTAGTAGTTGAATGGCGATTGATTATTATGGTGGTGATGAAAGATGCCGGCCTCTTTGTCTCCAGGAGAGTTCTCATCTTTTAATCATTAAGGCGACTTGTTGAAGATTTTTCACTACATGCTTAGTTGTATCCAAATATGAGTGAACTATTAAGTTTTTCCCTTATATTTTTGGGTAATTAGTCTTTGTCGGTGAACATTAGTGAACATCTACTTGATTTGTTGTTTTGAGTGTTTGGATCTTTCTTTTTTTTAAGTTAATACTGGAATAAGTCTTTGGGGCAAATTTTAATTTTTGGGGCGAGGTTTTATGTATAAATTCGTGAATTTCTTTAAATAAATTATAAGGTGAATGTCTCGCTTGAATGAAAAAAAAAAAGATTTTGTATGAAAGTGTATGGTTGTTAATTTCGGATCTTGCCCGTCTTCTTCCACAGTTGTTTGCTCAAGTGAAGTGGGTTGTTGTGGCGGCATTGGCCATTCTAATTGTTAGCAGAGATTTTCCTTGCTGCAATGTCTTTGACCTTTGATGCTGTGCAACGGTTTTGGTTGTTGTCAACCTAGGCTTTGCATGTTTGTTAACCTATGAAGCACAGATACAGAGATATAGAGATGGTACGATACAGAGATATAGACATGACGACTTTAAAAAAAGTAGAACACAAATACGACTTGGACACGACATATATATATATATATATATATATATATATATATATATTTATTGGTCAAACAATTCTTGAAACCTCAAAAAACAACGGACTTATAATCTCTTTTTAATTCTTTTTGGAATTTAACAAAATCGTGCCTCATGATTGTGAAAGATTGTGAGAAGGGATTTTGAGAGATTGAAAGCCGAAGGAAAGTATTTTAAGTTTCTGGTTAGTGATTGGTGGTTGCCTGAGTTAGGAAGGGATTTTAGCTCTTTTATTTGGTGTCGGTCGTCGGTGGGTTGGGGTGTGTAGTGATTGAAGGTTGGCGAAGCTAGAGAAGGTAAAGTTTTACCTTTTTGATTTTTTTTATTAAAAATTACAAAAATACTTAGATGTGTCCGTGAAGTGTCTGATATTTCTAATTTCTATGTCCGACACGCATATCCAAGTTCTTTTTTAAAAAATTTTTTTGATGGATACTTTTAGTTATATTCAACACGTATCTAAGGCGTATCAGACGTATGTCTATGTCGGACGCGTGTCTATGTGGGACGCGTGTCCGACACACTCCACTTCTTCCAAAAGGCATGTCCATCCTTTCAAGTTGTTAATTATGTTGGACTTCCTCGCGATGCCACGCAGGGAGAAGCTGGTGGAGGCCGAAGTTGGCTGTTACTCTAGTTGTTTTCGATGTCTTTGTATGAACTTCTAGCATGATTGTTAATCTTTATGTCCCTCCAAGTGTTGTAGCCCATAAGTCACAAAAGGTTTTTTTTTTTTTTTTAGCAAAAAGAAACCGTTGTATTAATATAATACAAGTCTGTACATAAGATGAATACGAAAGCGTCGATTAGACTTGCACAAATTAGGAGAAACAATCAGTTAAATTGACTTACAACTGATGAGGTCACAAAAATGACAAACTAATTGAAGTCGAAGTTCAATTAGATAAATCCCTCTGATAAAGAGAAAATCAAAACTAAGTTAGATTTACTTAACACTAGAGTTTTAAACAAATTTAATTTGTCCAAATAAATTTACATACGGCAGTATAAATTGTACCTCGATAGATATACAATGAAAATCTGACTCAATATGTCTGACAACTATTTCCTTTAAATCGAACCCACATCATAGAAGTAACATTTATCCCCAACTATTAATCTAAACCCTACATAATAGTCCATCATAACACCCATACGTGGTATTTACAACAAAAATCACCCCAATTGATATCAGAAGAAACAAAAGCAACAATGAACATTGGAGTTTGTGGTAGCAGTGACGCTGGTGGTGATAGTGGCAGCATCAGAAGCACCAGCAGCGGTAGGTAGTGCTGTGGCGACATCGGACAACTGGACGTACTTTCGAGAATGCACCACCGACACCAACAACGACAGAGCCGGCGTCAGAGCCTTAGAGCTATCGGCGACAACAGAGAAAACTTTGGCAACCTCAGAGGCAGTTCAAAGGGTGTCGAGGACGGCTCCAGAGGTGGCCAAGACTTCGGCGGTTGAAGTATAGGCAGCAGAGCAAACGGTCGAAGAGGCAACTGCGACGGCACAACGAACCACGGGCTATTGAGGAGGTTAGATTCGGTGTTAGGGAGGGCATGAGTGTAGTCTACATAGCTAGATCTAAAGGAAAGGAGAGGGGGCTGCCATAGGAAAAGAAAAAGAAAGAGGAAGAGAGAGAAAGGGAGAGAGGAAGGAAGTAAGAGAATGGGGAGCAAAGGAGGGGGAAGAGGGCAAATGGAGGACAAGGGGGTCGACCAGCGCTCGTGGCTGGCCGCCAGCCATCGCCAGTCAAGGGATGAAACTTCTGATTTGTCACATAGAAAGAGAGAAGAAGAGGAGCTGCTGAGGAAAGTCTAGACTTGCAATTGATAACTCATAAAAATTTTGGAGCTATGCTTATGAGACATATTAGTGTGCTATATAGAAATTAATAAATATAATTATTTATTAATAAAATACGACCACATTAATAATTTGTAATAGAAAAAAAAATTTTAAGCTCATATCATGTGAAATATGTAGTTTAAATTTTAGGTTAATATTCATCTAATTTTAAATTTTAGTTTTGTTGTTTTTGTTATATTATTTTAAATTTTATTAATATAATTACATTTTATTAGTAAGAAGTTACATTTCTTATAGTAAGTATAGTGAATTTATCTGAGTGTATGGCCATAAAAGCAACCTCATGTTTGATAGCATACTTCTGTCTAATAGTGCCGCATCGCCACATCCACCACAGCTGAACGTTTATGCTACCGCTAATGAAAGAACCACCAATGGGCAATTCCTTCCATTCAAGGGCAATTATGTTAGAGCTTGCTAGATAATGTGACTTCTTGCAGCCGAGCCTCGATTTTTTTTTTTTTTTCTATTTTGGTATAGGAGGAAGAATATGGTAGACTGAAATTTTTTTTTGACACGGGACCCTAGAAGCATGATAAACACATAATAATTTGCGTCGTTTAATTTCAAATATATTAAATTTTTTAAAAAATAAATTATTAAATATCGTTAAATTGACTATATATCTCTTATGTATTTTATTAAATATGTCTACATAATTTTATTATATTTAAAAATATTGATGTGGCACATTGATATTATACATTTTAACAGTAAACTAAAGAAAAATTGATCAAAATCCGAAAACTTAATGGCTCCTCGGCGAGGCCTCATTTCTCTAGGAACCTTAAAGCGGTTGTATTTTATTTATTTATTTTTGACCAATAAAAAGATCCACTACAAATATGTTAGTTATCGAATCTGTAAATTGATATGAGGGTTATTCGTTTTATGTACATTCAATCTCATTGATAGAAGGGGATCTATCACCTGAGTAGTCTTGGAATTGCACATGACTCTGTTAAACCGATCAAGTGTTGTGAATTGTAAACTAAAGCAAGCGCGTACTAAACATTACTAGAATTCTTCCAATAGGCAAAGCTTTAGGTGCAGCTTGCGGGATTTAAACCAGGCTCCTGAGAGGGGTAAGCACATCGATTTACCATCAGGAACCCTACAGTGGTTGTATTTCATTTTTATTTTTCAAAAAAAAAAAGATCCATTACGAGTATGTTGGTCATCAAATCTCTGGATTAGGTCAAGGATTATTCATTTTATACTCATACAAAATTTTCAAATTGGAGTACATATAGATTTGAATTTTTAGTTTTGAAAACCTATCTTCTCCGATCTTTAAATTTTAGTGCAACCGCTCCAAATTTGAGTACAACTTGACTCAAGACTCCAAAGATGAAGCAAAATCAATTTGAGCATACAGAAAAATCATATTTGTGTTCTGAATAACAAGTATATGAGTGCTAAGATAGCTATCCTAAAGATACACCAATTCGAAACTTTTGAGAATTCATAAAAGAGTAATTGTCCTTCTATCCTTTAGTAAACAATTAATAACACTCTAGGAGATATATTTAATCAATAAAACATTCTTTGATATATTCTCCTATTAATCATATTCTTTATCTTTGTGATTCAAAAGATAACATAAAGTAATCATTGCATGAGTAAGAGTGTCGAATTTATCAAACATAGAAGCATTTATATGGATTTTATATAAAATCCAAATCTCGTGCTCTCCTATCATCATGCAACTCATAAAATTAGAACATATATAAGTAAGAGTCATCTACAGTTGTAGCAGGGGAAGAGTGTCGAATTTATCATAAAGAAAGAGTGAATTATTTCTTGTTTTGTCGTTCACGAATCGAATTGGCCTCATGCACTAAAATGGAAAAAAAAAATGTAGAAATAATGGAGAGACAAATATTTTATTAAGCATAGAAGCATTTACGAGGATTTTATACACGTAGTAACAAAAACTGTTCCATGGTGACCAAAAGGCCCCAAACATAGCACATTTTATGTCACACTCCCGAAAATACAGAAATAAAACGTCCTGTAGAAACCATAAAGTCTCTCGGGAACCTTATTTTCCATACAAGCATAGCAGGGACAACTTGGCTGCTTCAGTTAATTTGCCCGCAGAAGGTAAGTATCTACTTCCTTGCTCAAATGGACAACATGGTCAAGACAAATTTAAGGTGCTGGAATATTGGCATGCAGCTTCTCGCATTCTAGAGTCCACTGCACCAGGCTACCATGGCCCTTTGGGACTGGGGCAGGCCTTGACAATGGTCTTGAAGCTCTTTTACTCCTTCCGGGGCTCTCCTTCAATCACTTTGAAAGTGGTTAACACGTTGCACGGTTTATGGACTCTATTATCTCCTAGAAGCTAGAAGCAACCCCTTCTATTAAATCATGGAGAATCAATTCATAAGTTGCTGTAAGAGAAAATATGTTTTCCGATTTGGTTTTCAATTCAAGTGTGCTTGAAAAAGAATATAGCGTGAGCTTTAAAATTAAAGCTAGTTAAGTCAGCAAATAGAGATATCAACTAGAGTTTATGTAAAGTGAACGTGTCTAACTCTTCAAAATCAAATTCAGCTAGAAACTAATCTCCCGCATAAGAGGCAGAGTAGACAGCCATCCTTGCAAGCAAGGAGAGTAGTGGACATAGCTGAACGATAATGATATGCAATTGGACAAACTTCAGGTCATGGGAAGCTGAAACCGAAAGACAACATAAATGAACAAATTAAAAGAAAACCGTCCGCGCCCACAAGCTGACCAACAAGATTGAAGCAGAATTTAAACACAGAAAAATTAGGAGGATTCAAGGAAAGTATCAAGAACAAAGTACGATTAACCCTGACTTCAGAGGTACCAAAAGTGAGAAGGAATGATTGAATAAATTAACATAGCGTTCTAGTCGCGCAATCCAAAGTCAGATGAGAAGGAAGCCTTAGGGACAATTGTACCTTACATAAAAGTGACTGATTACAACATTTTATTGTAGAGACCAATAGAAAGGCGGAAACTCTCTATTTTGTACTACCCAACAAATAGGACGAAAACAGAAAATATAATATCAAAGATGCCCAATCATAAACATCAAAAGAAAAACTGATGTAAACTTACTCTGACATTACCTTGAAACCATACTGATTCGGTCGCCCAGTGTTTTCAAGCTCGAGAGCGGGGAGTAAAGACGGGCAACGATTCGGATCTGGCGTTTGACGAGTTGCAGTCACGAACTTCAAACAAAAACTGCCCGCGAACGCAGTAGTCTATCTCCAGTTCACGCTTTTCCCGCCATAAGCGTCAATAGCCAGTGGCCTGCCAGAGAATGAGATTTTGACTGGGAGATAGGGTTTGGTTGTGAAGAAGAAGAAACAGACCTCCCATTGCGTTTTTGTGTGTGCGCGTTTTTGGTTTTTCGGTTTTTTTTTTTTCACAACTACAGTGTAAATCATTCTAGTATTTTAATAAAAAAATCGTTTATTTTTACAGTAGGTACTAAATAAATTGAAAAATGGATGTAATGTACTCATATAATTTATGAATACAATTAATAAGCAATTTTAAACGTGGAGTGGTACTGAGTAGGGCTGAGTAGGGCTGTTTAAAAAGTAACTCAATTTAATCAATTTAATTTAAATTAATATGAATTTACTAAAATTACTAAATTTTAAATTAATTATAATTTTAAAATTTTATAATATATCAAAAGTAAATTAGATGTCAATTGAGAGTTCAATCCACCAATCCAACACAACCCGCCAACACATATATATAATTAAGTGGACGGAAAATGCCTACTTCATGGGTTAAAAAAATATTTTGTTCCCCTCCTTTACAGGTCAACCAGCCAAAAGCAAAAGAAAAGAAAAAAAAAAAAAATTCTTGTCTTGTTTTTCTTACTTCTAATAATTTCGTCCACGTAGAAGCACTTATATATATATATATATATATATATATATATATATATGCTGATATTATGAATTATACATAGACTACTCAGTAAATTAATTTTAAAATATTTTTTATTAAGTAAAATCAGTTTAATATAATTTTTTATTAGATCTTGATCAATTTTTATGTATATTTAAAATTATAAATATATATATATTATAATAAACTTAGTAAAGTAAAAACATTGATGATTGATGATGAGTATAAATTGAAAAAAATTATAATTTTTTATTGTATACAATCTGTCAAAATTAATTCAATTTAATTCGTTAATAACGGATTAGATGTATATAAAGAATTATCTAATTCATCAACATCAAATTGGACCTAAATTTACCTCTAAATCTGCTTAACCCTACCCGCGAGCACTCCTAATAAGAAAAGCAAAGATTGCCGCCGCATTGACAGTAGCCCCATCCCATCTCAATTCAGCGGATTTAGAGTCTCATTTTTTAGTCTTATTTTTCAGTTTAGAAATAATAACTTTATAATTTTTAATAACAACACATATATTTTAAATAATAAAATATAAAATAATAATATTTTATTATTTAAAATATAAATATTATTACTAAAAATTAATACTTATTATAATGAAAATATTAATCAAACAAAAAAAAGTAATTGGACTCTCAATCTTTTTCCTTCTCAATAGTCTCAATTACGCTTGGCGAATTAATGCAAATGATTGGTCTATTAGATGATTTTTATGCGCTTCCAATATGTCAATAACCAGTCCACATGAACGTCCCTTACTTTTCATAAAGTGCAAAGCCTCATAAGAGAACTACTGGTGTTTACCAAAGCCGAATATCAGAAACAAAACCATTATATGGCGTTACCCAGACAATATGTCATGTTGAAAACAATCCTCAGTGAAATCATCGTTGTAAGTATGATCTTAAATTTATATAATGATGCATAATAAAGAATATAAAAAAAGAACTCATTATATTCTTTAAACTTATTATTATTCAAAAATTTAGTGGGAAGATAATCAACTATATTGATAAGAAATAAATTTATAATATAATGTATAATAATTTTAAACTTTCCTAATTTTAAACTTAAATTTTTAGTCTCGTAATTATTATTTGACAATTATTTAAAAAAATTAGTAGAGAAAAGATCAAACTAACTCTTGATAAAATATTACTTTATTTAAAATTTTTTAATTTTTTTAATTATTAACAATATTATCTTTTTTATTATAATTTTGTTTCAAAATTTAATATGAGCATTTTCATTTAGGTGAAATTCATAATTTTATTATTATTATTATTATTTATCTTGATTTTGATTTGAATTTACTACGCTTCGACAGTGCTTAAAAAGAAACATAAATAATAATTTAAATAATTTAAATATATTATTTTAATTAATCGGATGAGAATTTGAACTTTCACCTCTTATTTTCTGAGAGCTCCTCTCAAAAAACAAGGGGGCAATTCCCGTCTCATCAACTTCCAGCGTCTCAACTGTAACTGGGTCCTCTCTCCCTTATTATTATTTTTTTTTTTGGGCTACTCTCTCTCCCTTCTTTTATGCATCTCTTATCTCCATGCTGTTCATTTCTTGCCTTTTGCTCCATTAATTTCACTTCGCAAACTCTCACAAAATGATTCCTTCTCTCACAAATTTGGAAACTACTGAAACTGGAAATAAACTGACATTGGCCAAGAAGGAACCGACACTAGAAATGTTGTTGCTGCCATTGTTCCTCTGTTCTTCTTTCTCCTGTCTTCTCTGTCCAGCTCTCGCTCAAAAAGCACTCGTAGCTCCGATCCAAAAAGACCAAGCTACCCTCCTCTACACCCTCACCGTTTACCTGAAGAACCCACTCCAGCCGACAGTATTAAATCTCGACCTGGGCGCTTCCTTCACGTGGGTGGACTGCTACAACAATTACAGCTCCACCGCCTACCGACACGTCCCGTGCGGTTCTCCTCTCTGCGACTCCTTCCACTCCCTCGCTTGCAGCAACTGCTACGACCCACCGGGCCCCGCCTGCGCCAACAACACCTGCGCTCTCTACCCGGAGAACCCCGTCACCCGCCAGGTCGCCGTCGCCAATGCTCTCATTGATTTGCTCGCCCTGCCCACCACCGCGGGCGGATCAGCTACGGCTGAATTGGGCCTACTACCGAACTTTGTCTTCTCGTGTTCAAGGACTTCCCTTCTCGAGGGACTCGCTGAGAATTCCGCCGGACTGGTTGCGCTAGGCAGGTCCAACAATTCGCTACCGGCACAGGTTAGCGAGGCCCTATCATCTCCACGCTATTTTGCACTTTGTCTGTCGGGATCTACTTCGAAGCCAGGTGTCGGCTTTTTTGGAACGAGTGGGCCCTACTACCTTTCGACCGAAGTTGATCTCTCGAAATCGATGGTTTATACTCCGTTGATTTTGAATCCAGTTGGTAGCACTGTAATAACCTACTATCAGCAACCGTCCGATGAGCATTACATCAACGTGACGTCAATAAAAGTCAACGGCAAAGTTGTGGAGTTCAATAACTCCCAGTCGCTCCTCACCGTCGATGAGAATGGGTATGGAGGAACAAAGATCAGCACCGTTAATCAGTACACCACACTGGAGCGCTCTATTTACAACGCTTTTCTGGAGGCATTTGTAAATGAGTCCGCTGGCTTAAACCTCACGGTAAAAGTTGCGGTGGAGCCATTCGATGTGTGCTATCCAGCAAGCGACGTTTTCACTACGCGAGTAGGACCGGCAGTCCCGACCGTGGATCTTGTGATGGACAGCGAGGATGTGTTTTGGAGGATTTTCGGATCGAATTCCATGGTGATGATGGATAAGGACGGTGTGGATGTGTGGTGCTTGGGGTTCACGGACGGTGGGGACAAAGCGAGAACGTCAATAGTCATTGGTGGGCGCCAAATGGAGGATAATTTACTACAATTTGATCTGGAAACAAAGAGATTTGGGTTTACCTCGTCCCTACTGCTCAAAGGCACCACATGTTCTGCCTTTGATTTTGGTTCACATTTCAAATAATGAAAAGGACTCTTCGCGTTTATCAATTAAAATCGTAGTTCAATAGTACTAAAGTCGTCTTCAGAATTGGAGGGCTCGGGTTTATTTTCAAAGTTCATAGGGGCAGGAAAACAGAAAGAGCATCCTTACTAATATCTAAATTCTAAACTAAAAGTGAGCCTTCCATCAGAGTAACAGCATTCCCACGCAGCAACACCCTCTGGTTCTGCTCATCTAAACGAACATTCAGTACTCCACTTCTAGGTGATGCCTGCCCAAATAATCAATGAAAGTAAGAAAAACTACGTAAACATAAAAACTTTCATGTTTCTGTATAAGTGCGTTAAAAGAGAGTGGATGAATCGGTCTGAGTACTACCGCGTACGCGGAAAACTCGGTCTTCCCCAGCTTTTTGGCCCAACAAGGTGCCAAAGCACAGTGTGCACTCCGGCAAACTTGATCCTGAACAAAATAAACAACAAACAAAGAGTAAAATAGCAATGAAAGGTAGTGCATAAAGAGATTAAGGCATTAAGCTTGCATTCATTTCAAGTTACCAAAATCGGGTGCTGGTCCGGTAGCCCCAATCAGGAGCATTGGTTATGGCCTTATGGGGTTCAAAAACTTCTCTCAGCTGTTCCATTTCGGTTAAGTTACTGTTAATGCAAGGTACAAGTTTTCATACCGGTCAGAGTTTGGTGACTAGCCCAATGGTAAGGTTTCAGAACCGAATTAGTTATTAAATCAAAAATATTCATGAATTAATATTCGTTGAATTAATATTTAATAAAATATATATATATATATAAGTAATTAAAAAAATAATATTTATAAATAATAATTAAATATTAATTTTTTAAATTTTAAGAACTAAATTAAAAATTTTAATTAAATTTAAGATTAAATTAAATTTTTTTAATTAAATTTAGAATTTAAATTATAATTTAAATAATATTTGAAATTAAATTATAATTTATAAAATTTTAATTTAACTTAAATCGGTACAACGGTCTAATTTTTACTAATTTTAACTCATTTTGAGCTATTTTAACTAATTTTAACCGATTTGAATTCTTCAAAATTAAAATGAATTTCACCGGATTCTTGACCGATCACCGATTAAACTGATCTAACTAGTCAGTCCTGTCCAATTTTTTCAACGATGCTCAACGGTGAATGCCAAGAACTTGTCTCAATAAACTAGGCAGGAGTTTATTTCATTTATTTCATTGAATCGTAAGGATGAACCTATTTGCACGAAGGAAACAGCTGCATGCACGCAAGTCATAGGCAAAATTTTTGGAAAAAAGTAAACTTTCAGAATTGGGCATCTGTCCAAATGTTATTTTGTGTAAGAAAACTGCTATTTTGTAAAATAAGAAAAATTTATATTTTTTTTGTTGCACAAAATGAAACTCTTATTGTACAAAATAGCAATCTTATTGCATTCGGGTAGAAGCTCGATTTTGGAAGTGTAATGACACTCAAAATTTTTTGTCTTTATTATCTCATTTGAGTGTGTGGAGTAAAAAGTTGCGTATAAATAACATTATCCGAATCATAACAAGATATTTTAGTACCATATAACATATTTACCTCTTTAACCCCCAGTTTAGGGTAGAAGAAACGACTATAAAAGTCAAATCCAGAATCTGGCGGAGCAGCCCCAGAAGCAATTATCCCGTTTCCAGGACATTTTAGTATCTCATCAAAATGTGGCTGTATTTCTTTAACAGCTTCACCAGATGGCAGCACAACCTACAGTGTCCAAGACAGCTCTCAATTTAGTACATAGATAAACACACAATGAAAGCCACGATTATATTGTCTTTGTTGCATGGATTTGGACCAGAAGCACGGCATATGCAAATGCTATAACAGGGAAAAGAAAGACTTTCCCATGATATAGCATTACATCAAAGACTTTCTCATGATATAACATTACATCACTCAGAAATAACAACATGCAAAGACATGATGAACTTGGAAACTCACAGGCAGAGAAAAGAAAAATCAAAGAGAAAAGGGATTAGGAGTTATTACAAAGAGGTCGTCCGCAGTAGTACTCTTGATATCAATTATGGAAGCACCGTTCAGGGCTTCAGAAATGGGCGCAACATCAACGGAATTACATCCTGTTGTTGGGACTATGGGAAAATCCAATTCAACGAGGAAGGACTCCTTTGCTTTACCATTGTGAATGCTTGAGAAATGGGCTATCTCGATCTCAGGTATCTTCTTAATCTTAGCTGTTAGAATCCCAGATAGTGTATCAAACTCAATAATGCTGGAATCTACCAAACCATTGGCAAATAGAGCGTGTGAAGCCGCTAATGTTGCATGACCACAAAGCTTAACCTGCAAAAGGGATTTGTGCACAAAGATTTTAGTAAAAAAAACTTCCCTTTACTATGCAGGCCAGCAGCACATACGAATGAATACAATGCTCAGTTGGCCACACACACACCCTCCAAATTAACAGATGAGATACAATCATGGCACATCAATCTACCGAATTAGCTGGAGAAAAGCCAAATAGCTGACAAATAGGCCACCCATTAGATCAATTATTATGCTTCTCTGCTTTCTGGTTCCATGGCAAGTTAACAACCACAAACGAGGCACAATCACAAACTTGATAGCTAGTAATCAAGAAAGGGACAAAGGAATGTGCCTCAACTACAGGAGAGAACCATCTGAGACGGAACTTAGGAATGGAAGATTGACGGTCTTCGGACACCACAGAGATGGGAGTCAAATAGCAGGTCACGGGGAGATTGAACTCGGCCGCCACTTCCTGCAACCATTTCTCGTCCCTCTCTTCCTCTAACAAGCACACCGCCGCCGGGTTCCCTTTGAAGGCGGAGTCCGTGAAAGCGTCCGCCTGGTCAAAGAAAACTCGGAAGTCAAAAGTCCAAACCAATTTTACGTAAACAGATTCAATGCTCAGATATTTTTCCTCCTTTAAATTTTAATTCCAATTCGTGCAGTTGCCTACGTGGAATACTTATTCATACTTACTAATTTTTTTATTATTAATAAAATTAATTAATATTATTTAAATATTATTTTTAATTTTTTTAAATATATCTCACTTATTATCTAATATAAAATTATAAACAAATTATACTCACTTAAAAAATAAAATTAAAATAAAAATTCTTTACTTTTTCTCCATTCGTAATTCTAATCGAGAATCCTAATTTCCATTTCCCTGTTCCTATTTCTGAGTGTCGGCAAACATCCAATTATATTCTATTAACTTTGTACAATTGGTTTCTGAAAAACAAGAAAAAAAAGAACAGTACTGTATAATGGGACATGATGTAACTTTACGCATAGGATGCCACTATTTATTTAATTGAATTCTACTGTGCATCCACGTGGCTGAGTACAACTGTCGGTGTCAAACTTTCAGTATATGTAGTCGGGGCCGTTAGTAAAATAGCAGAAGGTGTTAAAAAAAAAGTAAAATAGCAGGAGGCTCGAAAGCAGTAACTATATTCTATATACAAGCCGACCGACCATCCCTTGAAATTTTTACCCATTCGTTTCTCAAATAGAATTATAAGTATGTTTTTTTTATTAAAAAAATTTATTATAAATGTATTAATTATCATATCTATAAATTATGAATAAAATAATTTTTATTTGTAACGCTTCATTTAACTACTTTTAAAAAAATATACTCACTGTTTGAGTACTAATAAAATTAACCGCGTTATAATTTTTAACAACTTCATGAGCCATCCAACTATTTATCAAAAGAAAGTGCAAGTACAGAAACTCGAATCCAGATCGCAAGCCTGGAACACACATTAACTTGTCACTAAATTATCATTTCAGATACTTATTAAAATGTTTTTGATGCATAATACATCTGAAGATTGTATAAGATGAATTATTCTTATACTACATAATATTTAATAAAATAAAATTAATTTTTTTTTCTATTATCTTATACTATATTATGTACTAAATGCACTTTTAAAATATAAAACCGGCGGTTACCTAACTCGAGCTTCCATTGCATCTCATTTCTGTAATTTCCACTTTCTTACCGGGTTAACCTGCTTTCCTTTCTTTGCAGACATTATTAATTTGTAGCGGGAGCTGTTACGAGTGGGAAACTAGGAATTAAAGTCAGTGGCACAAACAGTAATTCATGAAATAACAATTGAAAATAAGAGTAAATTATATAACAATTATAAAATATATTTTTTACATTTTTTTTGTTAGATAGTTGTGAAAATTTCAAATAAATATTATATAATTAACTATAATAAATATAATTCTTTTTTTAGTGAAAAAAATTATATTTATTATAGTTAATTATATAACAAAGACATATAACTAATCTCAGATGATAAAAATGAAACCTAAACATTAATCGTTGATCTCAAATTAATTCAGGGCACCCTTTATGAAACAAATTTTCAGTCTAAAAATTACAACTGAAGCCAGAAGCACAAAAAGCAAATAATTTAAACAACTAATGCAGTATAAAGGAAGTTCATGGATTTGGATTAGATTTGGGAAAGCTACTCCAAAATTCTGGCAATTCTGGCTTTTGTGCGTTCAATTTCCTTTTTTTTTTCTCTTAGCATCGGAAACTTTAAAACTCAAGGGATTTCTTTAAAGTTTAGAGAAGTGATTTTTTGGTTATAAGTTATTTTGTAAACTTGAAAGAATTAAAAATTAATAAGAAGAAGGATAAGGTTTGCAACAAAAAAATAGCGATACGAGAGTAAGGATAAGACATAAAATATTAAATTTATTAGGGTCAAAGTATAAATTTTAGTAGAAATAATGAGTAAATTTAAGTTCTATTATACCTTTTATTTCCTTCAATAGACAAAGTATAAATTTTAGTAGAAATAATGAATAAATTTAAGTTTCATTATACTTATTTATTTCCTAAATCTAAAGGTGGCTCCGCCACTGTTTTTGATGTACCGATGCACATTTCTTGTTTGTTGATCCTAGCTGTAGTGCTATGCTAGTTTTCAGTAGTAGAGTTTTTTAATCTGTGGCAGATCTTCAATGTTGCATGGTCTGGATTGTTTACTAGTTCTTGGTGCTCTTATATCTAAAGAGTGCGATGAATAAGAATCATGCAGTTGAAAAAAACGAGAGAGATTTTGTTTACATAACGTCCGATCTAAAAATGTAGTCACAAATGTCTTAAATAATTCGAAAGGCATATGTGCTTACCAGCATTCAATTTGGACCATGGAGAGTTTTTCTTTTTATGAATTCTCAAATTTATTACATCTAAAATAATTAAGTTTCATATCTTATTTAGTGCATAACTGAACAAAATAGAAGAAAAAGAATCATAAAGCCAATCCCAATTAAATTTAGAATGGAAGGTTCATTATTTTTATCGTCATTTTCAAATTTTGATGTGAATTATCTGTCTTTGACGAAATAATTTAAATACTATTCTTTAAGCACGAATAATACATACGATTATTCAAAGTTGTCCTATATTTCTTTGGTATTGAAATAAAGTTAAATCCATACAAATATAAAAAGGGAGAAAGATGTGGTAACAGTCAAATTTCTGACCACACCCTTATCCTAAATACTATCACATAAATATTACACAAAATAAAGCCACTTATTTTGATGGCTATTTTGTTCTTGTTATTTTGTTTATCAATTTCAAGGTTATTTCAAATTCTAGTAAACGTACGTGCGCGTGCGCCCGTGAATACCGGATTACAGAGCAACGTTTGTGGGTTTATCAATTAAGTTTTTGTATTGGTCTCTATTATTTTTTTGGTGCAATCAATCGATTCAAATAAGTTGCTTCACGTAGCATTCCACAGCAGAAGCAACATGTCCCCCTGATTGCTCAAACTTCAAATAATGATGAATGAGATCATCAAAGAAAACGATTGGAAAAATTATCTCGTTTCTATACAGTTGTGGGTGCACATTGATTATCATGATTATTGAATACATATTGATAGTTTATTGTCAATTGTGATCATGTATTAAAAGAATGAAAATGTGGAAACACATCAAATTAACTATGCCCATGTACCCTTACTGTTAGACTACTAGTATTATTGTACAATGATTGAAATTTTATCATACCTCATGGGAGACGATATCATCTTTCAGCCTGGCAATAACAGTTGCAGCATACCAAATTTTGGGTTTAGTGAGCAGCCAATCAAAAACCTCCTTGGAATAGATTTCATCCATCCCGCAATAAGAAATGACGTAGGACGTGGAGTAGTGGCAATGGCGAAGTATTCCTCAGGTATTGGCATTTGATCTTTGTTAAAGCATCTTGCTTCAGCCATGTATGCACTCAATTGTACCTTTATCTATACTTTCAAAAATATCAGTAACTGTTTTAACCAATATAAATTTCAAGACAAAAATTACTGGACACTAATTTTTATTCTTCTAAAAAATACAATTAGTTTTTGATTTATTGTAATTATATTTATAAAATAAAATATAAAATTAAATAAATATTATTATAAATATAAACATATAAATCTCATATAATATACACTAAAAAAATATTAAAAATTTTAACTTTAAAAAAAAAACTGTAAAAAAAATTTATATAAATTATTGACGTGATTACGTTTTATTAAGTATACTCTACATTTCTCTTTCCGTGTATGGCCGAACAATGTTGCTGGCCAGTGCGCCCCAGTATTTTTTCCCAAAAGACATTTCATCAACATGATTTCAATAAAAGTCAACGGACCGTCGATGAGAATGGGTTCGGAGGAACAAAGATCAGCACCGTCAGTCTGTATACAACGCTGGAGCGCTCTGTTTACCGCCCTTTTCTTGAGGCATTTGTAAATGAATCCGCTGGCTTAAACCTCACGGTAAACGTTGCGGTGGAGCCAACGAGCTACGTTCTCACTACGCAAGTGGGACCGGCAGTCACCACTGTCGATCTTGTGATGTACGGCGATGATGTGTTTTGGAGGATTTTCGGATCGAATTCCATGGCGGGGATCAGGTCGGTGTAAATGTCTGGCGCTTGGGCTTCATGGACGGCGCTGACAAGGTGAGAACGTCAACAGTGATTGTGGGCTCCAGATGGAGGATAATTTCCTACTATTTGATCTGGAAACAAATAGATTCGGGCTTACCTCGTCCCTACTGCGCAAAGGCACCGCATGTTATAGATTTGATTTTAACTCACATTCCAAATTGTCAAAAAGGACTCTGTATGTTTAGTAGTTGAAACTCTAGCTCAAATGTTCAATAACACTAGAGTCGTTTTCAAGATGGAAAGGTTCGTGTTTATTTTCGAAATTCATGGGGCAGAAAACAGAAAGAGCCTCCATCTATGATTGTTATCTAAACTAAAAGTGAGCCTTCCATCACAGTAACAGCTTTCCCACGCAGCAACACCCTCTGGTTCTGCTCATCTAAACGAACATTCAGTACTCCACTTCTAGGCGATGCCTGCCCAAAAAATAGATAAAAGTAAGAAAACACATTTAACCCTCAAAACAATCGTCTTTCTTTCTGTGTAAGTGCGTAAATTGAGAGTGGATGAATGGTCCGAGCAATACCGCATACGCCAACAAATCAGTCTTCCCCAGCTTTTTGGCCCAATAAGGTGCCAAAGCACAGTGTGCACCCCCGCAAACGGGATCCTGAAAAAATACAAACAACAACCAAGGAGTAAAACCAGCAATGAAAGGTATTGCATAAAGCAGTTTTAAGCTTGCATCAACTTCAAGTCAACAAAACTAGGCACTGGTCGAGGAGTCCCAATCGGGAGCATTGGTTATCAGGTTCAAATACTTTTCTCAACTGTTCCATTGCAGTTAAGTTACTGTAAATTCAAGGTACAGTTTTTCATATCGATCAGAAATTGGTTACAAGCTCAACGGTGAATGCCAAGAACTTGTCTCAATTAACTAGGTAGGAGTTCATTTCATTGAATTGTAACAAGATATTTCTCATCAACAACATATTTACCTCTTTAATTCCCAGTTTAGGGCAGAAGAAACGACTGTAAAAGTCAAATCCAGAATCTGGAGGAGCAGCCCCAGAAGCAATTATCCCCCCTCCAGGACATTTTAGTATCTCATCAAACTGTGGCTGTATTTCTTTAACAGCTTCACCAGATGGCAGCACAACCTACAGTATCCAAGACAGGTCTCAATTTAGTACATAGATAGCCACAATTCTATTGCCTTTGTTGCACGCATTTGGACCAAAACCACAGCATATCCAAATGCTACAGCAGGGAAAAGAAATACTCTCTCATGATATAACATTACGTCGCTCAGAAATAACAACATCCAAGAGATGATGAACTTGGAAACTCACAGGCAGAGAAAAGAAAAATCAAATAGAAAAGGGATTAGGATTTATTACAAAGAGGTCATCTGCAGTAGTAGTACTCTTGATATCAATTATGGAAGCACCGTTCAGGGCTTCAGAAATAGGCGCAACATCAACAGAATTACATTCTGTTGTTGGGACTATGGGAAAATCTAGTTCAATGAGGAAGGACTCCTTCGCTTCACCATTGTGAATGCTTGAGACATGGGCTTTCTCAATCTCAGATATCTTCTTAGCTGTTAGAATCCCAGATAGTGTATCAAACTCAATAATGCTGGAACCTACCAAACCATTAGCAAACAGAATGTGGGAAGCCGCTAATGTTGCATGACCACAGAGCTCAACCTGCAAAAGGAATTTTTGCACAAAGAATATGGTAAAAAGAATTTCCCTTCATTATGCAGCCCAGCAGCACATACAAATGAATATAACACTTAGTAGACCAATTAACAGATGGAAATGTCAATCAGATGAGAGACAATAATGGTGCATCCAATGTCCAATTAGCTACGGAAAAGAGTCACTCTCAAAGCCAAATTGCTGACAATTAGACAATGCTGTAGATCAATTATTATGCTTCTTTTCTTTTCTTTCCGGTTTCGATGGCAAGTTAACAACCAAAAACGAGGTATAATCACAAACTTGATAGCCAGTAGTAATCAAGAAAGGAAGAAAGGAAAGTGCCTCATCTACAGGAGTGAACCATCTGAGACGGAACCTAGGAACGGAAGATTGCCGGTCTTCGGGGACAGGGATGGGAGTCAAATAGCAGGTCTCGGAGAGATTGAACTCGGCCGCCACTGCCTGCAACCATTTCTCGTCCCTCTCTTCGTCTAACAAGCACACCGCCGCCGGGTTCCCCTTGAAGGCGGCGTCTGTGAACGCGTCCACCTGGTTGAAAACTCAGAAAGTCAGAAGTCAAAACCCACACGCAGTGCCATAGACCGTTTAAAAAGAAGAAGAAGAAGAAGAAGAAGAAGAAGACATCAAGTAACAGAGAGATGTGTACAAAAGGGTGAGAGAAAGTACCACATAGCACTTGACTGGTTTTCTATCCATATTCCAAGGTAGACGAGAAACGGAGAAGAGAACGTATTTTCGGTGATTGGCTAAAATGAATAAACTAACAGAAGGCTCGAAAGCAGGAACTATATTCTATATGTACAAGCCGACCGCCCAAACTTGAAACTTACATGCTCTCAATAATACAACAGTTTTTTTTTTCTTTCTTTTTCAGTCAAAAATAGTACAACAGTTTGGTTACCTAACCACACAGATTTATCTTAAGCCGTTATGATATATTGTTAATTTTTTATTATTTTTATTATTTTTATTTTTATTGTTTACTAAATTTTGTATTTATTCTTATTAGTTTCTATTTTTTTTATTATAATGAGTATTAACGCATGCTTTGTTTCTTTGTTCAAGCGTTCATTTTTATTTATTTATTTATTTCTCCCAGTGGGTCCTACAGGGAAACCTGGGAACGCCCAGGGCCGTCAATTGGATCCAGCAGTGACGCAACGACCGCCAAACATCATCAGAGAAGACGGCCCACCTCGTAGGTCACGCCACCAAGGATCTCACAACCTCTCTCCTCCGTAGGCCCCACCGGCCCTCTCTCGGACTCTCAACAGTCAATATGCCTCGTGAGTTTTGACCCACATAACGACAGAGAAGTTTGCGTGAAGGAAAGGAGCACTCCCGAGAATTTTCAATTGAGAGAAGGGGGTGGGGAGTGGTCGGGTCGAGTGAAGTAAATCGGAAGATGAGTGCTGTCTATATTATTCATAAATTTATAATTTATTGATTTTAATTATTAAATTTTTTATTTTTTATAAATTATGATATATAAAATTATTATAATGATTATATAATAAATTTATAAATGATATATATAATACTTAATTTGTTGTGTCACTCGATCTTTCTCTCTCCATATCCCACGCCCATTTCAACCAACCATGGATTTTTCTTGGAAAATTGAAGGCCGTTTCCCGGAAAATGGCAGCAGGCTGCTTTGCTAATTTAAACAAACAAAAAAGAAAAGCCAAAGTTGCCGTAAATAATGGGTTTGTATCACAATCAGGAAAGTTGTTCAAGATTTGTTTGGCCTTTTGTTGTGCAAGTGATGGCCAGTTAAATTTTGATGGCTGTTCTGATTAGATGCCCTGCATATTCCTGTCAATAGAGGCAAAGTAATATTTTTGTTTATGTGCTGCCTGTGTCGGCACCTGTAATCCTTACCATCATGGCAATTTTGAAAAGTTGAAAGCCTTAATTAATCACCAAGTGCTTGTACCTTTCTATTTCACCATATTGGGTCCTTTCTTTTTATTTTACTTTTTTAAAAAGTGGTTTGAGAACGATTTCATTAATACATGATTTCGTGCATATAAATAGATGTTAAATAATTTTATATAACATATAAAATATTTTATGCTATCTTGAGAATCTTTTGTACATTATATATGAAATTTTTATGATATTATATTATATATATATATATATATTATTGCATAAAATTTTTTTATGTAATATAAAATACTCATACGTAATCAATGATGGCTCCAAGAATTGAAGTAAGAGGGATAAATAATTATTAAAAGTCATTTTTCTTAAAAAATTTCATTGTATACAGTAACATAAATAGT
This sequence comes from Carallia pectinifolia, assembly GCA_037832335.1. Lineage (NCBI taxonomy): Eukaryota > Viridiplantae > Streptophyta > Magnoliopsida > Malpighiales > Rhizophoraceae > Carallia > Carallia pectinifolia. The sequence continues at coordinate 7,462,921 of CM075451.1, forward strand.
ATAATAATATTATTTCATTAATAAACAATAACTTATATAATATAATAATATTATTTTAATACACATTAACCTTTTAGTTGAAAAAAATAAGAGAGTAAGAATAAAATATAAATAAAAAATTTAGTAGAAACAAAACATAAATTTTTGTAAAAGTTATTGTATAAATTTAAATTTTTTTATATCACTTTTTTTCTTTAGATGCAATTAAAGAGTACAAAACATAAATTTTAAAAAATAATAAATTAAAATTATTATAAATTATATTGATAATTAGTATACACTACAAATTTAAGGCCCTGGCAAATTTTCAATAGAAAAGGAAAAAAAATAAGAGGAAAATGGAAATCTTTTTATTTTATTATTTTATTAATTTAAATAATTATTTTTTATTTTATCTCTCATAAATTATTATTTATTTTTTAATATAATTTTTAATTATTATTTCTTATCCATCGTAACAAATTATTACTATATTATTATTATTTTTATTTATTTCCTTCATATCCAATCACACCTAAAGGATGCCCTCACATCAACTTAGATTCACCAATGCACGTAATATAAACACATCTTACGTCCATGAAATTACAGCCGTGAGAAGTTAGGCAACAGTGGAATTGACGTGAAAACGCTGCACATTCGTACTTTCTGGGATTAGCGCCTAAAATTCAAAGATGATTTGCCTAGATCATGGAAGTACGAGTCTTCACACGATGATTGATAATTCTCGCACTAAAAAGTAAACACAACATGATTAAGCGAAGAAAATAAAAATTTGACCGTTGGACTTTTTACTTCTACCTTAATTTACCTCACCTTCGCGAACGACTCACGGTCAAAGCTTTTAAAATGAGATCTTACATAAGATCGGTTTGAAAAATTGAAGGGTGTTGTCAAATCAATTGAATCAATAAATATATATATATATATATATATATATATATATATAAACATAATAATTAAATAGTGTCAATATTTTTTTATTTTTTAGATATTTTTATAATTTTATTTATATATTATTTTTTAATAAAAAAGTAAATAAAAAAATAATAGTAAAAGAAATATTAAGAAGAGTATGAATAGAAAAAATATATATAAAGAATAATTAATAGAGAAATGAAAAGTAAAAAGAATAGTTAGAAAGAGATGATAAAAATTTGATAAAGAGAGAAAAGGGAGAGAGAAAAAAAGTAGAGTAAAAATGAATTGACAGAAAGAGAGAATGAGTGGAGAGAGTAAAAAGAAAGAATAAGTGAAAAGAGTGAAGCTAGAGAGAGTGATTAGCAAGAGAATATAAAGAGAGAGTTGAGAGAAAATATGAAACATGAATAAATAGAGAGAGAATGAGTTAAGAGAATGGGTAAGGAGATAATGATTAGAGAAAAAAAAAGAGTGTAAAGAGAGAATGAGTAGAGATAATGGTAGAGAGAGAAAAAGGAGAGAACGAGATGATAGAAAGATAATGAGTAGAGAAATGATAAAGAGAGAAAAAAGAGAGAGAGAGAGGGTAGAGAGAAAATGTGTAGAAAAAATATTTGAGAAAAAAAATATAATTTGTAGCGGGAGCTATTATACAGTCGATGATTTTAGCTGGATGTCCTGACTTTTTTTTTTATGCATAAAAATTAAATTTTAAATAATATTTGATCTTATCGTAAATATATATAATAATACTTTAAATTTTGTTATAAAAAAGAAATTCAGAATTTTTTTTCCCTGCTACGTGCTAAGCAATCTGAACAGTGCTGGGACGTTTTTGTCGGGTCCCGTTGCATATTTTTCCATTTGTAGCTACTTTATCCCTATGACATGCAATTAATGCTAAGATTTTTTTTTTTACCTGTAATTGATGCTCAGATTTGGTGGTTAAAAAAAAAAAAAACAAAAGGCGATCAGATTTATCACACAATTAGTATTACCATATAAAACGGGCATCCCAGATTTCGGGAGAAAACTTTCAGAAAAGGTCAAATGTGAACATTCTTTAACCCTTATTTTCGAGAAAAAAAATAAAAGACAGGGCTTTGTTTTACACCCACGTGTAGGAGCCATACGATTCTAAAAAAAGCGTCATTATATGTTTTGATATTTTTGTCTCATATTTCAAATAAAATTATAATTATTATTTTTTAAACAGTGATTGATTTTTTTATAATATAAAAATAATAAATATTTTAAAAATATCAGTATTCGTTTTAAAAATATCAATCGTCATTTCAATCGAGACAAATCTTAAAACAAAAATCACTATATACTAACTTTTATTCTTTTAAAAAATACAATGAGTTTTTGATTTATTGTAATTATAGTTATAAAATAAAAAAATTAAAATAAAATATAAAATTAAATAAATATTATTTTAAATTTAAAAATATAAATTTCATATAATATACACTAAAAAAATATTAAAAATTTTAACTTTAAAAAAAAACTGTAAAAAAAAAATTTATATAAATTATTGACGTGATTACGTTTTATCAAGTATACTCTACATTTCTCTCTCCGTGTATGGCCGAACAATGTGGCTGGCCAGTGCGCCGCAGTATTTTTTCCCAAAAGACATTTCATCAACATGATTTCAATAAAAGTCAACGGACCGTCGATGAGAATGGGTTCGGAGGAACAAAGATCAGCACCGTCAGTCTGCATACAACGCTGGAGCGCTCTGTTTACCGCCCTTTTCTCGAGGCATTTGTGAATGAATCCGCTGGCTTAAACCTCACGGTAAACGTTGCGGTGGAGCCATTCGATGCGTGCTATCCAGCGAGAGACGTTCCCACCACGCGAGTGGGACCGGCAGTCACCACTGTCGATCTTGTGATGTACGGCGATGATGTGTTTTGGAGGATTTTCGGATCGAATTCCGTGGCGGGGATCACGACGGTGTAAATGTCTGGTGCTTGGGCTTCATGGACGGCGGTGACAAGGTGAGAACGTCAACAGTGATTGGTGGGCTCCAGATGGAGGATTATTTCCTACTATGTGATCTGGAAACAAATAGATTCGGGCTTACCTCGTCCCTACTGCGCAAAGGCACCGCATGTTATAGATTTGATTTTAACTCACATTCCAAATTGTCAAAAAGGACTCTTTATGCTTAGCAGTTGAAAACTCATAGTTCAAATGTTCAGAAACACTAGAGTCGTTTTCAAGATAGAAAGGCTCAGTGTTTATTTTCGAAATTCATGGGGCAGAAAACAGAAAGAGCCTCCATCTATGATTGTTATCTAAACTAAAAGTGAGCCTTCCATCACGGTAACAGCTTTCCCACGCAGCAACACCCTCTGGTTCTGCTCATCTAAACGAACATTCAGTACTCCACTTCTAGGCGATGCCTGCCCAAAAAATGCATAAAAGTAATAGAAAACATTTAACCCTCAAAACAATCGCCTTTCTTTCTGTGTAAGTGCGTAAATTGAGAGTGGATGAATGGGTCTGAGCGATACCGCATACGCCAAAAAATGGGTCTTCCCCAGCTTTTTGGCCCAGTAAGGTGCCAAAGCACAGTGCGCACTCCCACAAACGGGATCCTGAAAAAAAAACAAACAACAACCAAGGAGTAAAACCAGCAATGAAAGGTGTTGCATAAAGCAGTTTAAGCTTGCATTTACTTCAAGTTACCAAAACCAAATACTGGTCCAGTAGCCTCAGTCAGGAGCACCGGTTATGGGGTTCAAAAACTTTTTTCAGCTGTTCCATTTCGGTTAAGTTACTGTTAATGCACGAGGTACAGTTGTTCATACTGATCAGAGTTTGGTTACAAGCTCAATGATAAATGCCAAGAACTTGTATCAATTAACTAGGTAGAAGTTCATTTCATTGAATTGTAACAAGATATTTCTCATCAATAACATATTTACCTCTTTAATCCCCTGTTTAGGGCAGAAAAAACGACTATAAAAGTCAAATCCAGAATCTGGGGGAGCAGCGCCAGAAGCAATTATCCCCCTTCCAGGACATTTTAGTATGTCATCAAACTGTGGCTGTATTTCTTTAACAGCTTCACCAGATGGCAGCACAACCTACAGTATCCAAGACAGCTCTCAATTTAGTACATAGACAAACACACAATGAAAGCCACCATTATATTGCCTTTGTTGCACGGCTTCGGACCAAAACCACATCATATCCAAATGCTACAATTGGGCAAAGAAAGACCCTCTCATGATATAACATTACATTGCTCAGAAATGACAACATGAAAGAGACGATGAACTTGGAAACTCACAGACAGAGAACAGAAAAATCAAAGCGAATAGGGATTAGGAGTTATTACAAAGAGGTCGTTGGCAGTAGTAGTACTCCTGATATCAATTATGGAAGCACCGCCCAGGGCTTCAGAAATGGGCGCAACATCAACGGAATTACATTCTGTTGTTGGGACTATGGGAAAATCCAGTTCAATGAGGAAGGACTCCTTCGCTTCACCATTGTGAATGCTTGAGACATGGGCTTTCTCGATCTCAGATATCTTCTTAGCTGTTAGAATCCCGGATAGTGTATCAAACTCAATAATGCTGGAACCCACCAAACCATTAGCAAATAGGGTGTGTGAAGCCGCTAATGTTGCATGACCACAAAGCTTTACCTGAAAACGGGATTTTTTGCACAAAGTATTTGTCAAAAAGAATTTGCCTTTGTTATGCAGGCCAGCAGCACATAGGAATGAATATAACAATCGGCAGACCAATTAACAGATGAAAATGTCAATTAGATAAGAGAAAATCATGGTGCATCCAATGTCCGATTAGCTACGGAAAAGAGTCGCGCTCAAAGCCAAATTACTGACAATTAGACAACCCAGTAGATCAATTATCATGCTTCTTTTCTTTGTTTTCCGGTTTCGATAGCCAGTTAACGACCAAAAACAAGGTATAATCACAAAGTTGATAGCTAGTAGTAATCAAGAAAGGAAGAAAGGAACGTGCCTCATCTACAGGAGTGAACCATCTGAGACGGAACCTAGGAACGGAAGATTGACGGTCTTCGGGGACAGAGATGGGAGTCAAATAACAGGTCTGGGAGAGATTGAACTCGGCCGCCACTGCCTGCAACCATTTATCGTCCCTCTCTTCCTCTAAAAAGCACACCGCCGCAGGGTTCCCCTTGAAGGCGGCGTCTGTGAACGCGTCCACCTGGTTGAAAACTCAGAAAGTCAAAAGTCCAAACCCACACGCAGAGCCATAGACCATTTAAAAAGAAGAAGACATCAAGTAACAGAGAGATGTGTACAAAAGGGCGAGAGAAAGTACCACATAGTACTTGACTGGTTTTCCATCCATATTCCAAGGTAGACGAGAAACAGAGAAGAGAACGTATTCTCGGTGATTGGCTAAAATGAATAAAATAACGGAAGGCTCGAAAGCAGGAACTATATTCTATAGGTACAAGCCGACCCTCCAAACTTGAAACTTACATGCTCTCAATAGTACAAGAGTTTGGTTACCTAAACACGTACATTTATCTTAAATCGTTTAGAGATATTGTCAATTTATTATTATTATTTTTTATTATTTCTTTATTTTTATTGTTTATTAAATTTTTATATTTATTCTTATCAATTTTTATTTTTTTATAACAATAAAAAAATAAATAGAAAAATAATAGTATAAGAAATTGTAAAAAGAGTATGAATAGAAAAGAAATAAATATATAGAGAATAATTGATTAAAAAAAATAAAAAGAATGGTTAGACAAATGATAAAAATTGGATAGAGAGAGAAAAGGGAGAGAGAGAAAAAAAATGTAAAGCAAAAATGAGTTAAAAGAAAGAGAGAGTAAGTAGAGAGTAAAAAGAGAGAATAAGTGGAGAGAGTAATGTTTTGTTTGGTAAACTATAGGAAAGAAAAAAAAAAAGAAACTACTTCTATTCATTTTTATTTATTCTTTTTTTATCAATCTAAAAAATTAATTTTTATTATTTTCTGATAAATTCCTATTTATTTTTTTTCTCATAACTTTCTAATCATTATTTTTGATCAATCATAATATTATCATTACTGTACTATTTTCTATTCATTTTCTTTTTTATTCACTTTCTTTCAATTTAAACAGAACATAAAGGTAAAAAGAATGGTTAGAAAGAGAATATAAAGAGAGATTTGAGAGAAAATATGAAAAAAGGATAAATATAGAGAAAATGAGTAGAGAGAGTGGGTAAAGAGAGAATGAATAGAGTAAAAAAAATAGTAAAGAGAGAATGAGTAGAGAGAGAAAAGGAGAGAGAGAAAGGGTAGAGAGAGAATGAATACAGATAATGGTAGAGGGAGAAAAAGGAAAGAATGAGAGAGTAGCGAGAGAATGAGTAGAGAGAATAGTTGAGGGAGAAAAGAGAGAGAGAGAGTGAGTCGAGAAAGAATGAGTAGAGAGAGTGAGTATAGAGAGAAAGTACAGAGACTGTGTAGAGAGAGAAAGAGTAAAGAATAGGTAGCAAGTGAGAGAGTAAAGAAGATGGTAGAGAGAGCATGAAGAGTGATTATATAGAAAGAGAATGGGTAGAGAGACGATGAAGAGAGAGAACTGGTAGAGAGAGAATGCATAGAGAGAAAGAGTAGAAAAAGAAAAAATAGAGAGAGAATGAGTAGAAAAAATTATGGTGAAAATGGTGGATAAAGAGAAAAAAAGTTATGAGATATAATATAAAAAAAAATGAAAAACAAACTAAGAAAATATCATTTCATTGTTGTCTTAATTTATTTTTTTAAAAAAAGTACTTTCAATTTTCAACAAAAAACGAAAAATAAAAATATATTGTCAAACATATTTTCTATTTTTTATATAAAAAATAAACGAAAAACAGACAACAAAAATGATACTAAACGGATCCTAAATTTATCTCTTTTTGTTTTTCAACAATCCGCCTGCCATTAAAATTAATCTAAATTTATTTGTTTTACAGCTCCCTGTATATCTTCTAAACATTGTGAACAATAGCTTCCATTGAATTTCCTTTCCGTCATTTCCACCTCTTACCGGGCTAACCTGCCTTCTTTGTAGACATTGATAATTTGTGGCTACTTTATTCGTACCCCGAATTAATGCTAAGGTTTATCCCATAATATTTCTATCTAAAAAGCGCATCACAGACGGGAGTAAACTTTGCGAAAAGGTCAAACGCAAAGTCCGAACTTTATTTTCGAGAAAAAAGATATTCCCATCCGGTAACTCCAGCACGGGAATTTGAGACTAAACCAATACTCTGAAGCTGAACATTTACCTGTAACCAGCCACTTCTGTTGATAAGAATCTAATGTGCAGTAAACACTACTGCTTGTTAAGCCTGATGCCCAATAAACTACATTGGACAAATGGTACAATGATGATTAAATTACATCCAGATGAAGTATTACATTTGGAGGCAGGCGTTCCATCCAGGATCAACGGACATCTTTTATTTATGTACAACAATTGGAGCCCATGCCCCTGGAACTACCAAACGCCTGCCTTGGACATCTTCAGAAAATGAGCCAGTGTTATGTTCGGCAGCTCAGCCGCACCCGCTTTCTTCTTTATTCTTGTCATTTTCATTGACTCTTTACCGTTTGTCTCCGTCACTGTCACTGAGACCAGATTGTAAAACTGCAAAAAGACATTCTAAGAATTATAACCCACAGTAATCCTTAAAATCAGACATTCATAATTTTTTTTCCAATCATAGTTTATGGCCACCAGTCATTTTATAGCACACAGGACAGAACAATGTAGATCTAATTGAAGGTAAGTGCTTTGCTTTTCTATGTTGGATTTCGAAAATTACCTCACAGACACCATGCAGCATCAATCTATGGAAAGGATCTTGGACCCGTAATGTAAGAACTTGTTCACCTTCCTGAAGGAAAGCTCGTATACACGTCTGGAAAACAGAAGTTGAGTTGGCTTTTAACAATAATGAAGATTTGATAATCTAAACCTGCCAGCTTTTATTCGCAGAGCTTCGAAAACGAAATAAACTAGCTTCATATAACTGATGTTATGATAGGACTTCCAGGCATGCACTATAATCCATAACAACAAAGATCCTGGCATTTGGAGAGCAATTGCGCCATTCATCAATCAAACAAAAAACAACTGAATGGATTAGCACCACATTTCTATTGCAATTTGTTCAAAACGGAAACTCTATTTAAGCATCAGATTCATCATCAGGAATGCTTAGCAACCACATAAAAGTGGCCTAGTGTGCATAAAGCTTTTTGGCCTGGACCCAATACCGTGAAGTCCCCTACCAACAGGCTTAAAAAAAGATAAAAACCAACATCAAAATATTGCTTATATTCAAGACAGTTATTCCAAACTATCGTAAGACAAATAACATGTACCTCATAGTTCTCAATAAGTTCTGTCAGAAAGCTGCGACGAAGTGCCTCTCTTGTTCGGCTATCGATTCTACGCCATGCATTTAATGCAGCCATTTTATCAGTGTCAACACGACGTCTTCTCTTTGCTGATTGGCTGTTCAGGGCATCAATGATATTTGCCTATCAGCAACAAATGAAAGAAACAGTTAAAGGGAGCAGCCAGAGTGCACAGCAAACCACTATTTCAACAAATAAAGTGCCTTTAAATCGTCAAATTAGTTCACAAGAATCACTGGTTACAATGAGAATCAACAACAGACATGTCAAAACACTGAAACATGTTCGATCAACAAGAGAAAAAAGAGACCTGCTTGTCCATGTCTATACTCCTAAACTTCTCCCACGCCGCCACATTAGTCATGGAAAACGGTGATGGTGGAACATCGTCACCTGTAAATGAATCCACAATCAGGATTGTTAGGATCGATAGAGTTTATGATTAGACTTTATAAGGAAACCACTGAAAGAGGGAACTGAAATATCAAATTGTGGCAAAAGCACCAGCAAACCAGATAGTTCCTACATCAACCATTAAGGCACAAGAAGGCAACAGCACATAGGCAGTGCCTCTAAGTACCATTATTGTGTTCCCCAATGTTTGAATGGTTATTATGTTCTGCTTATGGAAATCAAATATTGACCCTTCCCCCTGAAAGAGTAATATCAAGGTACGATAGCATAGTTCTACGATGTATTTCACTGGTGTAGCCACATAGTGGTAAGTGGTGGCAATGGCCCCAGTGAAAAATTTTGCATAAACTTGTAGGAACAATAGTGTACAGAGTTACACAGAAAGAAAAAAGTAATAAAAAACTCTCATCTGCAAGAACTGAAAATCTATACTGTTGTATTCGTCTTGGTCTAAGTAATTCTGAAAAATCCCTTAGTGCACGAAATGCACAATAATGTTAATGGTATCTGGGTGTAGAAGCATACTTCTGAAAGCATAGATAATAGAGTATTCAAACGGAAAACCCATTTAAACACATTATTACCCCAAGGTGGTGGGGCAAATAACCCTTTAATTTCTTCAGCGTTCAAGCGAGGAACAAGTTCCATCAACAACCGATCATTCAGCCATCTTCGAGAACGTCTGTTACTGACCTGAAACAAATAAGAAATTAATCCTTCGATTTTATTAAGAAAGGAACTTCAACAGGAAAGTACCAGAAGAGACATTTAAAGTGCTAAAAATGTTACCCTCTTTAGCTTTTTTCAACATGTTGCCATCTTCCAATGATTGGAATGATGGTATCAATTTATAATCATGTTCTCCAAAAGCTCTTGACAGCATGACACCCAAGAACTTAACACCAAACAGATCATTGACCAACATACTCAACATATTCTCACAAATCTATTTGGGGCAAATGAATGAAGTTACACTCAACTATCCACGGAAAACGTTTTAACCATGAATGCAACTGGTAACTTGCGAACTTGTGATCTCGATCGGAGCAACCAATTTCAATTCTTTTAAAGGAATTGGCATATTCCAAATTAATTGAAGTGAAGATAAAGAAGTTAATTATATCAAACTACTAAAGACATTCCAGCACACACGACATTTCACAGATACAAGACAAAAGCTCTCGGAAATGTGAATAACAGTGCAATGAAAGTCAAACACAATGCGCTGAATCTGTGCAATAATAACAACCAGTTCGACCCAATTGAATATTTTGCCGTAAAACATTAAAACTAGTCCGTATTAATGTCACATAGCGAGGCTAATTTACACATCAAGTTCAATGTGGCGGGCAAACAGTGCATCAGGGATGGACGCAGAAAGATACTTGGCCAGTCAAACTCTCGAGAAACTCGATCTTCTTCTCAATTGACAGCCCACGGGATTTTGCATCGCCAGCTGCCCAAAATTGCCAGATTTTGAAAATAATAATAATAATGATAATCTGAATAGCATAAAAGTCTCGTAAATTCTACACAGCAATATTATTGAAGGTGAGGGTGGTTTTTACCTTTGTGAGGATCAAAGAGAGGGGATGAAAGAAGACCTTCTTCAATCATCTGCAGCACGTCTGGAGTCGCCATTTGATTGACTGATTGCTTGGCTCTGTTTTTTTTTCTTTTTTTCTATTAAAGAAAAAATTGAGTGCTTTTAGATCTGAGGGTCTTTTTGTTGAATCTGAGGAGGAAGAGACAGGAGGGGAACGAGTGCAGGACCGGTCCGACCAAACAGCACCGTATTAAGAAAACCGTAATTATAATGACTAGGACTCTAGGAGACGGAGATAAGAGGAATATTCCTGTGACCTGCGCGACAATCCTTGTTTTTCTTGCACGTCTCTTCTCAAAGTTTCTTGCTCTCTCGTCCTGTCTTTGTTGACGATATTGCCCTTTTCCAATTGACGGAGCTGTGAGAGGTTCTTGTTCTCCACGTATCTTGGATGTGGGAAGCCCCGTGGACGCACGTATGACTTTGAGTTTGTGAGAAAAGAGGAAACTGCCGGAAAGAAACGATGCCATTGAGTGGCCCCGCCCACAAGAAATTAAAATTGGACTCCTTCACGAGTAGGAAACAACTTTATACCAAAGTTTGATATTATTTAATTGTAAATTTTAAATTTAAATTTTGAAAATATAATTACATTAAATATCTGTTAAAAAAATTTTTATTGCCCTTCAGGGGCCTACCTAAGTAGACGCAGTTTTAAACCACAAAAAATTAATATACGAACTATAACCGGAAAATTTCATCATGTATGGCCAAGGGGGAACCTCATTATTCTTCTAAACCAGCAATCCGCCACAGAAATCTCGAAAGGAACCATGGATTTCCCCCCTCCGCAAGTATCGTCGCAGGTGGGCTGACTAAGCTCAAGGAGCGATGCCTTCATTTCTCAACTAATAGTTTTGTGCACAAAAGCAACTGGGTTAAGCCTGAGTATTGTCAATTAAAGGAAACACTACCTAAAACTCCAAATTAAACCATGAATTTAACCCTAAAGCCTAAACCCTGCTCTTGTTCAGATAGCAATCCATCTGACCATGTCCTTCTTGGGTCAGGGTTGCAAGGGCTAGTAGTCAGGGCATTAAAAATCAACCAAGAATTTATAAGTCCACTTTTTTTGATCTATTAAAGTCCTTCACTCTTGTTTGTTTGGATGTCCGTTACCGTTGCTTTGCTGGGCTAACAATTATGGGCCTAGAAACACTACCAAAAACTCCAAATTGGGCCATGAGCCCAAAATAATTAACAATCGCATGGAAACTAACTATGCAATCCCAAGCCCGGCAAGCCCTGAATGAATTTCCTTTTCTTTTTTTTTTTTTTTTTCACTTTCTTTCATGTTTTCAAATTTCAAAATCATTAGGCCGAATGGGCACGCTGTTACAAGAAATAAAGAAGGTTACGATTTAACTTTAATTAGTAATAAAATAATTTTACAATTTATCTAATAACATTTAATATTTTTTTCTTTTAATTTCAATCATTCAGCATATAATAATTTGATCACACCTAAAGATATCCACTAATACTTTTCAATAAAGAATTATAAATAAAAAATAATAATTGTTATATGTAACACGTGTTACAATATAACTCCACTATGAATAGAACTTATGATGAGAACTAGAAGTTAGTTGTCCATCTCATCGTGTAGTTATAGTTGTGTTGCCATTTAACTTTGTTTTGTTATATATTGCATCATCTAGTAAAAGATTTTCAACAAAAAATTATGAACATAAGTATCACTCTTAATTATTTTCTTTCTCTCACTGGCTCACCTTGACACATGTTTCAAAATTCTTTAATAATCTTAATTATTCATTGACATCTCTTCTAAAGCCGTTTGCGGTCGTTGGAAGCATAGTTATCAAAATCGACTCGGATACTGAGCCGATTAGGCGACTGGGTCAGTGGGTCATTAGTTCAATCAGTGGGTTATTGGTTCAACCAATGAGTCATTAATTTTTAAGAAAATGAATATATTAAATAATATATATAAATTTTTTGTACAATTTAGCACAATAATTACATTTTCACAAATTAAAAAGTAGTTTATACTAATCAAAATTTTAATAAAAATTCTTAACAAATTATTTTTTAAGGTCAATTGTAACATATTATTTGATATATGAACAATTTTAAATTATTGCATACAGAAAAATAGATTATAAAAAGTAAAAAATTATTAAATTATACAAAAAAAATATTGTGTAATACTGTTTAGTATTATGAAAATATTATTTTTATCATTCACACAGTAAACAGTTAAAAAAAATAAATTTTAGTGTGTAAATATTATACAAATATTATTGTTCAAGTAGTAAAAAATGAAAAAAAAATTATAATTTTTACTGTTTGAACACTGTTTATCATTAAAAAATTATTATTTTTACTGTTTACATAATAAAAAGTAAAAAAAAAATATAATTTTTTTACTGTTTGATCACTGTTTATCATTAAAAAATATTATTTTTACTATTTGTGTAGTAAAAAGAGAAAAAAAATAATTTTTTATTATTCAAATGACCCGGTTGCTGTTCACGCGAACCGACCCGGCCCAGTACCCAGGTCACCGGGCCACTAGTCCGACCGGCCGGGTTGGGCCGGGTTTAATAACTATGGTTGGAAGGTTTACCAGAAATTCAATTTCTTTCAATTTTCTTTTTCCTTTTTGAAAACTAGAGGTTGAAGCTAATATTTATAATGACTATAAAACGAAACAACCAAAACTTGATGACATTCAATCAATTGGACCGTGTTCCATTTTCAAAATTATTACACTTCTTTTTGGAATTAAAATTTGAAACTTTGATTTCAGAACTCTAAGTATTTAACTACGTAATTACCTTCATTTTTATTAAATATGTGTTAGGTCAAACTTAAATTAATTGAAGATAAGAGATTCTATTTATCTCTTTAAGAGATTATATTTTCATCTTTTTAAGAGACAGAGTTTTTATTTCTTTAAAAACTACGTTCTTATCTCTTCATCTTCAAAACTTATATAAGAGGTCAGTTGCACAGTTATGGAATGTACTGAGAAGGTAAAAGACTTTTTTCACCAATATCAAGTCAGTGTTATAAGATTCGTATAAATATAGTGCGTGTACGTTACATCGGTGTTACATTGGTGTTGATGTATTTTTTTCTTTTCCTTTATATTTTTATATGTTGTTGTATTCTTTTATTTTTCTTTATATTTTTATTTTTATTACTGTCTATTTTCGTGCTTCAGCTACCCAACAATATGAAGATAAAGTTTAAGTGCATTTCATGTGTGGGTTATTATTAGAATATAGAAGTAGTTGTGCTAGTAGCCAAAAAAGGCAGTCCAAATTTCCATGGAAAAACAGCGAAGCTCCGACAACAGCATTTGGCGAAAACAACCTGCCATGAGATAATTGACTATATACCACCTTTTGTTATATGGTCCTAGCTAGGCTAAGGCATCGAGCAACAACAACAACAGACAAATCCCAAATGTGGCGATAACTCAGCCTTGGAGTGTTCCTCACTTCTCATTCCTCCTCAACAAACATGCACATATAGCAACTAGGCGGTAGTGGCTTACACACCACACCCGACACGTCAACCTCAACTATTATAGAGATTTCACCTTTTAGTAATAGTAAGTAAATCTCATGCAAATTATATTGTTGCATCAATGTTCCTAACAACCAAATAGAATGGCATATCACGTATATATCGTTAAAAGAATATTTTCCATACACGTATCTTATAGTCTTATAGAGGAAAGTGTGTCATCCTATAGCTACGTGCCATAAATATTAAGAGATTCAATAAATATATCTTGACTTCAAATGCCAAGATAAGGCCGAAAGGTAAGTGGGTGCTCAAGTTTCTAAATATCTTTATTGAGCAAAATCTGCATTCGTGTAGATTGCTCCAATTGAAAACAAGAAAGAAGAAGAAGATAGAAGGAGGGTGTAGCTTTGCATTCTAGCGATAATAGAACCAAACAGCAACTTGGTGGCTGGAAGCCTGGAATAGATCCATAGAGAAACAGAAGTACCGGTCATCATCAATAGCGAATCAAATTGAAATTGATTACGTTTTGGTGAAACTATTTTGGCATTTTATTATTTAGTTTCCCAAGGAAATTTTTAACTATCTATGCAGAATTAATTCTATCAGTCAGTATACGCATTTGATTATAGATTTATAATTTAAAACTCCTTTCATTAGGAAATATTGAAGATATGCCGCGACCGTTGAGAAACGCTTGCATATTCTTGGTTCATTGCACGTTCATGAACCTTAAAATGTACAGATATTTTGTTTTGGATATGTAAAATTATCATCATGGTGTCGGAATTTCTTTCAAAATATGTAGCATGTAGAAAATAAGCACCTACATCTGGATACCTTAATTTTTAATCAAGTAATCGAGCTTCGACTTGTGGGAAGTGGTTGTAATAAAGAATTTTTTTTTGTCAAAATCAGACCGACTAGTTATTGGCCAATGTGCCAGCCTCTTCCTTCCTCTCACCCTTCCCTTTACATTGTATGGACTTTGTCCTCCCTTCCAGCGGCGAAGCCACATTCACAAGTGTGGGTGCCTCTATCGAAAAAAAAAAAATATATATATAAAAACTTAAATTTATACGATTATCTTTACTAACATTTATTTTTTCTTTTCATTAAATTTTATATTTTATGTTTTGCCCCCTCTTCTTTATCCTTTTTTTTTCAAACTTTATTCTTGTTCTAACTAACTTTTAAATCTTTCGAGTTTACAAAAAAATACTTATAAATTATAATCAAACAATCCCCTCATTACAGTTTAAACAAATCCTTTAGACTTTGTTTGATGCAAACAAAAATAAATAAATAAATAAACAACTCACAAAAACCAAAATTTTTTAGTAACTTCCCCATATTATTATTTGAAAATTTCACACAAAAAAATATGTAAAAATATTTTTTTAATAGTTATATATAAATAATTATTATTATATAAAAAAAATTGTTTGCCTCCACTGATTCAAAATCCTAGCTCTGCCACTGCTCCCTCGAGACTAAAAAAAAAAAAAGAACCAAAAAAGAAAATTTTGTTTTTTTTCAAGGTTTTCCCATCGCGTCATTAACTCTAGGATTCGATTTTGCCAAAAAAACCACCGTTACATTTCCAGAACAAAAATGTCTGAAATGTTATTCGAATGCAATTGGTCAAATTTAATGTACAATTAATTAAATTATAAGTATAATTAAATACAAAATTTTTTTTTCTTATAACTAATTGTACTTATAATGCAATCGGTTGCATATTAAATCCAACCAATTGCATGCAGGTAACATTTTGGACACTTCATCTTCAAAATGTAATTTTTTTTCTTTGCAAAATTAAGCACGCACGTAGCAGACACGACAGTGACAGAGGTTTTATTGGAAAGATCAAGGGCAACGATTCCTGTATTATCCTTTTGCCTCTTTATGGTACGTGAATTCATTGTTGAATAAGCCCATTAACGCTCCGGACCAAGTTGCATGAAAGGTTTGATTATTTTTTGTAGTGGAGCAATAAGTAAATGGGCAGATCATACACATAAGTCAAAACCAGAAAGAAAGGACCATTGGAGCCGTAGACGCAGTCTCTATTATTGGTACTATTGTTTGAACCGTCGGTGATGTCGCTGCTGATGTTTCCTCTGCGGCCGTTGCTGCCGCCTTTGTTGTCGCCGACGCATCTTTCACTAGTGGTGCCGCTGCTCGTGTCGCCGAAAAGGGTGGCGCAGACGATCCCATTGCTGGACCCTCTGCTGCCGCCACCGCCTTCACTCGCCACTGCCATCGCCTCTAATTTTGATAGGATTGGCTACAGTAGTTTTATTTTGGGATGAGTGTGTTTGGGATGACCGCAATGTATTTGAATGATGTGTTTTGGAACGAGGATTGCCCTGTGTGTGTTGGTGTTTTATTGTTTATTTTTGTAGTTTAAAACCGTAAAAAATCGTTGTCAAATATAATTAATCGATTTTTATTGTAAGTCTGTTGAAGTGTAGTATGTTAGACAATTTTATCTAACTAAGATAAATTTATTTGAGACCTCTCAATTATAAGTATGTCTAACTTCAGTTCAATTTCTTCTCTCGTGGTAGAGATTTGTGAAGGGTTTCGCGCTCAGTTAAGTAATAGTTATTAGGATCGTGTCAGTTGTAGACTTTTTCCGAATTATATTCCTGACCTGTGTAGATCTCTTCGACGCCTTCACGTTAAATTTATATACGAAATTGATTAATATTAATACACTGTTTATTTAAAAACAAAAAAATATAAAAGGGAAAGTGTGTGGGAAGATAGACTGGGCATCTGTGCCCCATGCCAAAAAGCAGTTTTTTATTCGATAATCGTTGGGCAGATGTTTTTTAGCAAATGGAGCCTTTTATCATGTTCCTCCAATTTAGGGCTCTCTGGTTCCATTTGGCGACTGGGGCATTGGCTCGGGGACTTCTTTTGTTACATTATAGAAAATACAACAAATAGAATAGAAAGTGTAATTAATTATCATATAATATACAACTAATAATTTTTATGATAAATTGTACATTGTACAATAGTTAATTGTATATTTTACTAAAATTGTTACCCTTTGTATCCTTTTCCCTAAAAAAAAAAAAAAAAAAAAAGCACTTTTCAGACACGAGACCTATTGCGCTGATTGCTCTCTGTACACTCTTCCCGCTACTTAACTTTTACAGCAAAAGGATGTTTGTGCTCATAAACTCAAGTTGTCAGAATCGGACCGGTTATTAAACCGAAAATATTAGTAGGCCAAGATTCAATCGGTTCAACCGGTCAAATCGGTGGTTGAACCGATATTTAATAATATATATATTTATAAATGTAATTAAAAGAATAATATTTATAAATAATGATTAAATATTCATTTTTTTAGTTTTAAGGATTAAATTGAAAATTTTGATTAAGTTTTGGACTAAATTGAAATTTTAAATATAGTTAAAGGTCAAATTATAATTTAAGTAAACAATGGGGTCAAATTATAATTTATAAATTTTTAGTTCAATTCTAAACCGGTCCGACCGGTCCGATTTTTGACCAGTTTTTGATCGATTTTGACCGGTCCGGTCAGCCCTCCCTTTTTATGCCTAAACCGGATCGGACCTAAGACCAGTCACCGGTCCAACCGGTTGAACGGGCCGGTCCGGTCTGATTTTGATTACACTGCATAAACTATGATTTCACGAGATAGGTTTCTTTCTTTTATTCTTTTTTTTTCTTTTCCCTTTGAATTTAATCACGAAAATAGAGGTGTCCGAAAACCACTTTTTTTTAATTAACTAAAAAAATATGTAATAAATATATCAAGTCATCGTATTTATAAATCGATATTGAGAATCATCAGTTGCCATTATTATTTAACTTTGTTTTTTTTCAAAAAAAAAACTCATTACTAAAATATTAGTATATTTAAATGGACCTCTCCTAATTTAGCTATAGTGCTAATAAATTTAATACTCAACAATATACTTTTTGCAATTAATCCTCTAAATTAAGGGCAAACACGAGGGGACTCCAAAATTACTTAATCATTATTTTTTCATAATTTTGTTTCTAATTTCAAGTAAATTGTCTTCCTCTGGAAACTGACAATCAAAATCAAACTAGAATTTCAAGGATTTTATAGTTCTAATTTCTCATTGTAAAGAGCAAAAGAAAATATGTAAAATTTGGTAGAGAAAGAACAGAACCTTAATTAAGAGAAATACGCATCTCTCAAACATAGAATCATGAGGGTCCAGCCATCAACTCTAAAAGCAAGGGTGAAACGTGAGGTTTGAACCGCTAATAATTACATTCCCTTTTCCTCTCCAATTGGATTAAAAAAAATTAGAAGCCCAACATGTAACACGTTTAGACTGACATACGAAAGATATATAATTAATATAACGATATTTAATAATTTATCTTTTTTTAAAAATTTAATACATTTTTTATAATCTAATAATTTATATTTTTGTATATCTACTACGCTCCTTCTTAAATGTGGCGAAATAAAATTTCTTAAAAAAATGTATACTGTTATGATTATGCTATGACCTTCTTCATCCTCGTGACCCCAAAACTAGGCCACACGCCTCAAATTTTTGAGCCCCAATTTGACTCATGGAATCAGATGTATAGTCGATTCCAACGAGGCTTTAATAATCCTCCGTCACCATGAGAACTATTTTATAAGGTATCTAAATACAAAGTGAGATTTATACCCATTTGCCAGAGTGGAGCATAATCATAATTGTTTTTTGCAGAGAATTTTTAATCCTGTCTAGCTCAATGGGCCGTGTGGAAATCGACTTCAATCTTTCCGATTAAAAAAAAACCCAATAAATTCTATCAATAAAAGGCAAAAATACTCATCCTTATCATGAATATTACTACCAATGCACTAGTGAGAGAGGAATCTTTTTTTTCGCCTTATTGCTCGTGCTTGCCCTTCCACGTAGGCGAATGGTCCAATCATTTTCTCTTTGTTCTTTTTTCCCTGGAGAAGTACATCAGCATAAAATATGTGAAAATTTCGAATTTAACTCCAAAAATCAACTTAACTCAATTTCTAACACGGGAGAAAAAAAAAAGAATATTCAATTAAAAAAATCTAAGTAAGATTTAATTCTATAAAATACAAAGTTATATGCTACATTCAAAAAAATAATAATAAATATAGAGGACATAAATTAAAGCTCATTATTTTTCTAGGGACACTGTAATAATTAAAAATTAAATTTTTATTCTAAAAATTTTAAGTTTTAATAATGAAAAGGGAAAGTGTGAAATTTATTTGAACGAGAGAGTTGCATAATGAGTGTGAGATTTATGAGAATGAGAGAATTACTCTCTTTCTTTATCATCAATTAAATTATTATTTGCAATCAAAGATTCTATTTTATCATCAATCCAATCACCCTCGGCGTTTTTTCTTTTTCTTATCAATGAATAAATCTCTTTATTCGTATGACTTAAATGTCTCGACCCCTCTTATCATGCCTTTTTCCGAGTCTTTGCTACCGCTCCGCTGGCATAACCAAAGTGGGTTTAAGGTCATTATATTATACAAAGAAGCAATACCAAACGAAAAAAGAAAAAATGAAGCTCACTTAGAATGGAAAGAAACAAATAATAAGAATTGAATAAATTAGGGTCCGTTTGGAATGGATTTTGTTTTCTGTTTATTTTTTACAAAAAAACAGAAAATATGTTTGGTATTGATTTGTTTTATGTTTTATGTTAAAAAATTAAAAGTGTTTTTCAAAGAAAAAAACAAATTGGAAAAATAATAAAAACTAACTTTCCAATTTTATTTTTCACTTTTTTGTCTATACTTTCTCTTACAACATTTTCTTTCTCTATCTATTCTCTTTACTATATCTCTCTTTAATCATCCTCTCTCTATCCCTCTATATCTTTTCTCTCACTACTCATTCTCTCTCTACTCTCTCTCTCCCTTTTCTATCTCTACCATTCTCTCTCTATCCTCTCTATTTTCTCTCTCTACTCATTCTCTCTCTACTCTTTCTCTCCTTTTTTTATCTCTATCATTCTCTCTCAACCCTCTCTCCCCTTTTTCTATCTCTACCATTCTCTCTCTACCCTCTCTCTCTTTTCTCTCTCTACTCATTCTTGCTCTACCCTCTTTCTCCTTTTTCTCTTTCTACCATTCTCTCAACTAATTCTCCCTCTACCCACTCTCTCTCTCTCTCTCTGTCCTTTTTCTCCCTCAACCATTCTCTCTACTCATTCTCTCTATACCCAGTCTCTCTCTCATTTTTCTCTCTCTACCATTCTCTCTTCTTTTTTTTGCTCTATCATTCTCTCTACTCGTTCTCTCTCTCTCTCTTTTTTCTCTCTACCATTCTCTGTTTACCCATATTTTTTCTCTTTTCGGTCTACCCACATTCTCTCTCATTTTTCTCGCTCTACTATTATCTCTCTACCCTCTCTCTCTCCTTTTTCTCTCTCTAGTCATTCTCTCTCTACCCAGACTCTCTCTCTTTTTTCTTGTTTTACCATTCTCTCTACTCATTCTCTCTCTATCCTCTCTCTCTCATTTTTCTCTCTCTACTATTATGTTTACTCATTCTTTCTCAACCCTTTTTCTTTCTGTCATTCTCTCTACTCATTCTCTTTCTTCTCTCTTTCTCTCTCTTTTTGTCTCTCTATTCATTCTCTCTCTACCCTCTATCTCTCTCTCTCTCTCTCTCCCCCTGTTTCTCTCTATATTTATATTCTTTTTGTCATTTCTCTCGCTATCCTTTTTTATCTATTTTTTTATTCTTATAGAAAAAAAACAAAAATTGACAATAATAAATACAAAAATTCAGCAAACAACAAAAACTAAAAACAGAAAATAAAAAATAAAAACAAAAAACTAACAGCGTTTCCAAACGGGCCTTTAAGTTCTTCGTCTAAGGGAATACTGTTGAGCCTATTTCCAAGTTGACCATAATGAATGCCAACTATAGGTACCGCGGGCCAATTGATCAAGTTGTACGGGCCTATATATACCCTTCTTTCACCCGGACTTGTGCAATAGATTAAACTTGTACGCAACTTAAGTGATATCTATTTGAAGTCTGAAGTATCATCTCCAGTTTTTTTTTTATCCTTCGCATGAAAATACATTTTATCATTACTCTGATGCACTAGAGATAGGGGCAAGGCTTGTTTAGACACCATCTTGCCAATCTCTTTTATATCCCACTTCCCCGTACGCACTAGGAACAAGGTTAGTTGGTTTCTAAAAACTATGATCTAGTTTTTGTCATCTAAAATGCATGGATGTGGTATTTTTCTTTTGTTTTAACTCTCAGGAAGAAACTGAAACAGCAAAATGGAAACTTGAAATTATCATGCATGTTAACCGAATTTTGTCATTTTGCTTGATTGTAGGGCCATAAACAGGTTGATCATGAAATTGTCCATGCCAATGTGCCAACAATCGCATCATGTGCTCAATATTCCTGCCAATAGGGGAGGTCTCAAAGTTGATATATTAAGCCGGAAGTGGCAAAGAGAGAAGGTTGTGGTTGTGATGGGAGCAACCGGAACCGGCAAGTCTCGTCTCTCCATCGAAATTGCAACCCAATTTCCGGCAGAAATCATAAATTCCGACAAAATGCAAGTTTACAAGGGACTTGAAATAGTCACCAACAAGATTACCGAAGAAGAGAAATATGGGGTTCCCCACCATTTGCTAGGAGTAGTAAATCCTAATGCAGATTTTACAGTTGCAAATTTTCGCGATCTGGCTTCCCTGGCGGTTGAATCAATCTCGACTCGAGGGCTGCTTCCAGTTATAGTTGGAGGTTCCAATTCGTACATTGAGGCCTTGGTGGACGACGAAGATTTTAGATTCCGATCCAAATATGACTGTTGCTTCATTTGGGTGGATGTGTCATTGCCCGTCCTACATGGGTTTGTATCGAAACGAGTAGATCAAATGGTTAGCAAAGGAATGGTTAATGAAGTGAGGAATTTTTTCGAACCGAATGCAGATTATTCCAGGGGGATCAGGAGGTCGATTGGGGTCCCGGAGCTGGACAGGTACTTCAGAGCGGAAGCAGAATTGGAGGAACAAAATTGTGCTCGACTACTCCTGGAAGCTGTACGTGATATCAAAGACAACACTTGCACGTTAACTTGTCGCCAATTGGAGAAAATTCATCGGCTTAGAACCGTGAAGGGATGGAACATTTATCGGATTGATGCCACTGAAGCTTTCTGTAAGCGTGGCATGCAAGCGGACGAGACATGGGACAAGCTTGTAGTCCGACCAAGCACTGCCATCGTGGGGCAGTTCCTTTATAGTAATCCTAATATCATTGCTAAGGTCCCTGCAGAGACTCAGGCAGCACCCAAAAATTACATTGCTCAATGCCTTGCAAAAACGTAAGTTACAACCCAATCCGCGCGGGTTAACAACTTGCAAAAAGTTTTTATTATCTGACTGTTGCCATCTATTTTGGGCCGTCTGCGACACAAGCAGTTAATAAAACATTTTTAAATTTGTCTGCAACAGCGTAAGTGTTTGGTGAAAGTGCCAATTATTCAGTAACTAATAGTATGTTCGTTGGGATGCCTTGATGAATGTATATTTCTTTTTCTTTTTGAGCAATTTGCTAATCGAGCAAACAGAAAAGCCAAGGAATAAGGATCGAACAAAAAAAAGCGTTAAATGAAACTAGATCAGGATGGCCAATTTGCTCTCGTTGACAGTGGCGCTGGAGAGAGGAGAATTAATTTGGGAGGTGTGCCAGTCACTTTTTTTTTTTTTTTGGACAACGAGGGTGTACCCTGCTCCTAACGACTTTAAAACCTGCGATTGCTGGCCGCTACTATCCGCCGTAATATACTCCCGCACGGAAAACGCATCGATTTTCCGTACATTTATTTGTGAGTTCCCGATTTTTTTTGTCTGATTTTAAAAATAGAAAAATTGAATGGTATCTTATATACTTGTAAGAAAAGATTACGTCATTTTATCATACATAATAGACAATAATTGCTACACTAAATCACGAAAGAGCATAATATTGATATCCAACAATCGTTATCAAAGATTTAATTAAATTCACCAAACCACTCTTATAATTGTATAAAGATGAATCCACATTAAGTTTTATCAAACACTTTAACAAAAATTTAAATTCATCGTCTCAAAATCACATAATACAAATGAATCCCTGACCCTATACCACAACGATGGGGGCCTGATTTCTTCTGTTGACCCCCTTCCTTCGGCGAACAGAAGAGAGAATTAAAGCGGTGCACAAATTTGTACTCGACCAAAGGGGTAGCGAGGGTAGAATTCCGATCAATTTGTTTGGAGTTCTGGCTACATTAGATTGGCTTTTGAGTGTACATGATTACGAGTTCATTTAGTTTCGGTCAAATATCATGCTTATCGGATTTTTCGTTAATGACTTTTTGGTCAATGAAGATTAGCTCCAGTCAAATTTCAAGTGAGTTAATGTCAGTAATTCGAACTTTTTCTGCTTCTGTCAAAGGTGCAAATATAACAAATGGTTATATCATTTGGATTAACAAATAATGCAAATTTGATGGTAAAGACCTTTCTTTTTCTGGGCTTATCAAAACCAAGCATTAATCAATGTTTTTTTTTTTTTTGAACGATATATTAATAAATGTGTTATTCAGCCGACTAGAAGACCACGTATAGTAACATTCTCATAAATTTAGTATGAGCTAAGTCAACGCAACCAGCCTACCACCCAATGGAGCTATATTATTCTTATCATCTTGCTTTGACAATAGCAGAAAATTGAGGGAAGAAACTTTAAGATTCATTTGATCGACTCTCATTCGCCTAATTTGTTAATGATATATTGGTTCAAGGGACTTTTTCATCATTGAATTATAAATATGATAGGGGAGCGTTGAAGTCTTTTTCCCGAGAACAATAAGCTTTTGGGGATGCATTACCCTCTAATAACAGAAAAATATCTCACCCAAAAGGATTTATCCCGATAACGTATTAAAATGTAAGAAATTGTCAATTTTATACAGTAATATTAATATTTTATGTAACAACAAAATAAAATAATAAAAAATATTTTTTTTATTTTACATTTTATCAATATGATTACATAAAATTAAAAATTTATTGCATTTTAATATATCAATAAGGATAAATTCTCTCGACGAATCATCCAACTACAAACTGAAACCCTTTATAAAAACGAACAGACAGTATGTGTACGGACACCAATTTTGTGGTCGTTTCACATCAAGAATCATTGTCATTTTCATGCCACTCGATTCCAGCTATAGAGAATGATATCTCAATGCGCGTAAACGGCGTGGAACGAAATGCTCTAGGAATTAGAACCTATATACTTGAAAAGCAAACCCCAAAAAATAACAAATAAAAACAAAGATAGGAAAAGGCAGTGGCACTTACATTGGCTATTTCAAGTTCAAAAAGTTCAAGGTGAGCCCTTTCTGCTGCGGAATCTCTTCCTTTTTCTATCAACCTCGGGGGATAAGGAGAAAGAAGGCATTGCCAATATGTAAATGTAGATAGATTCTGCACCTCCACAAACACAAATAAAGAGAGTTTCTGACATAAACTATCTAGGATGTTGTTGTGTGCAATTAGTTTCAAATGGGGAGGTCCCAACTTCCAAAGCAGACAAGAAGCAGAAATATACAAGACTTGAAGAGGACTCGGAATATGAACTTTTTGTCAATCGGTCACTATCTCATGTTTCTTAAGATTATCTATGTATACATGAGGCTTTTTCTTGCCTTGTTTAATGAACTTTCAAAAGATATTCTTTCCATCTAGATGTAAAGAGAGGGGGAGCGTGGGAGTTGTTTGTAAGCCGTAAAATTATATAAAAATTGTTCATGGCCGCACTGAAATTGGAAAAAAGAAATTGGCTGAAATGCTTTGTTATCCTATGTTAGGAGAAATCTACTCCTCTTATTAGTCTTAAAGACCAAGCATAGTAAGAAAACACTCCCTCTTCTAAAATTAAGAAATCACCTAAAAAATACAAGTAAGGTACAATAATATCAGCATATGTATTTATTATAAATACTTACATGAACTATAATCTTAAAGTACGCATTAATATCTCATTTACTATATCACTTATTGTTTTTAGTTCTTAAACTAATTTAAATATTAAAGTACTAACATCAAGCCGTTTACCCACTTTTAAGTCATTTTATTTTATAAGTCCATAGTCCGCTCCTTCCTTAGACCAAGCCCAACTGTAGGTCTCATAGCTCATTCTCTGTGGGGTCTTCCTCTCTCTTCCGATCTCCACCCCAGAATTGAACTGATCATTATAATATAATGTTCAATGTAAATAAGCGATTCAAGGTCTGCACAATGTTCTAAAGGATTCACTCGGTTATTTCACACCTGCGTGTCTTCTGTAATCCACTTGTAAGCATTGAACCTCAATATGTCAGCCGCCTATTTCTGGCCTTCTATGAATGAATCAGAGTTGCTGATATTCCTCAAAGCTGCAGCAATAACGGACAGCATTTAGGCCACATCACAGAAATTGAAACAAATAGGAACTATGAGCAATATGATCTACCCAATTATCCCACGCTTCCTTTCTCAGAAACCAAGTAATGTTTCCCAGAAATCTTAATTCCTTCTTTCCCCTTATTTAATTTGTCCAATTTTTTTTCTGTTTCTCAGAATCCGAGTGCAGAGAATTGGGAGTAGCGCATTCCAAGTTCTGTTCAGCATGAATAATGAAACAGAAGCTATTTTAATTATCTAAAATGACAAGATTGAATATTTTTCCACAGCAAGGACTTTAAAGCAAACATAAGTATATTGCATAGAGTACGCAGGTAACTGGTTTACCATAGTATTCGTCCAGCGCAGGAAAAAGCGACATTGCAGGAGCTACCAACAAGGACTGTGTAATTATGCAGCGGTTTCGCAAAGAATAGAGGCAAGTGGACCAGCAAGTCCAAACGCATTCATCGTCCACATCGTTCGGCCACCTGCAACAATTCTCCTCCACAGGCGCGGGAGGAGGAGGTAAAGGTGGGGATACCCTCGAACATGCATAATTAACCAGTGCGATTTGAGAGACCTATAGCGGGCGTTGAGGTGGCATCGGCCGCTGGCCATTAGTATCTGGCAGAACTAACAGGAACACTGCAAAAAATGTGATCTTAAGAACGCTAACTTTCTCGAATTGAGCAGCGTACAATGCATTAGGCCTTTTGGAATCTGATTCAATATTATTAGTCTTGCTTTTCGCTATATATACAACTTCTGAAATGTGATCATAATTTTCTTGTTTCATTTGATTAAGTTGTATACATTTCTTGACAAAGATAAACAAAGAAATGAGAGGTGCTCAAGCTTGTGAAACTATTTTTCTAGTCGGCATTGTCAAAGAGCACAGATTCTGAATTGTTGAAGGCGTGACAACTAATTTAGGTGACATGCTAATGACAATTCCCAATGAAAACGGGATCAACCAAACTCGCTCCTGTCGAACGTGCCGGGGTGCTGCAGGAGATAGCAAAAATTTGGCCAGGTCGCTTAGACTTTTGATAGTGTGTATACAGTTATGAACATATGAACACCCACCTTTTTCAGTGGCTGTGATTTTGTACTATGCTGCAGTCTAGGCCTGGACATTAGTTTTTCTTGTGTTTGAAATTCTCACCGGTTGCAGTAACGCAGGATTCATTGAGCCCTAAATCAATTTGCATGATTCTTGCAAGAAATCATATTGACATGATGAGGCCTACAACTAACAGGGATCCTTCATAGTGCAGGACCATATTCCAAAACCAACATCTTCATCCACTGCCTTAGAAGAGACCAACATGTTGAAAAGAGAGTTCCCAGGGCACAAGCTACCACACTTGTGGGGTCTGGGGAAGAGGGAGACTGTTTTTTTAATTCAAACACGTGATCTCCTAGTTACAATAGAGCAAACCTTACGTTACACTAAAACTTCTTTTTTTTTTTTTTTTCAATTAATCAAAATTAAAGCCACATTTCATAAAAATTTCCCCTAAAAGCTTAGCTTTCATTGTTAACTAATCTAAGCCTGGTCAATTCACATGTTGGTGTTCTTTATCATTTTTTTTATGAGGAGGTCATGTCAGTTTGAATTTTGATCATGCTGTTCACCTGCTGTGAAGTCTTGTTTGGTAAGAAGAAGGAAGGAGTAGCTGCAACCAAAACTTGAACTGGACGAGAGCAACATTAAGCAAATTTTCATAGTTACAGATCTCAAGACGGCAAGCAGTTTGGTCCGGGATCACCGTGATCCTGGTTTGAATAAAGATAACCAAACATTGATTCCCTTCCAAACATGTTCATTGCCATTAAGCGACTGCCTTAATGGAGGAGCTTTGACAACTTCAAAGAAAAGTTCCTTGGAATGGATTGTAGTCTGTTCTAAGTATAAGGCTTCACTCAATGCAAATTAAATTTTATGTGCGATTTTCAGAAAAGCGGAGAGCATTGCCAATTTTTTATTGGAATTCAAGAGAGGGTTATGAACCAACGAAACGGGACAAATTAATGACAGATAAGCCTCGAGATTGTTTCTAATGGAACATATGCTTGAGACTGGAATTCATCTGTTTCTTGGCCTCTTAATTCTTGGAGCAACTGGATAACCAGATGATTGCGTGAGAGAAGAGGAACTGTAAATGCTGTAAATGCTCCCATGCAAACTGTAGCTTGTAGTTTGGGATTATCCACGTTTTAATTTCCCATATTAAATAACGTAGAATAGCATTTCACTCATGATCATAGATTAGAATAAAATGATATTCAAAGATATTTGAAAGGTAAACGCAGCAACCTGAGCAACCTGTGATGGAACAGCTAGATACGCAAGCTCCATTAAGCTATTACAAAGTAGAAATCCTTAGCAATGTGCACTACGCTACAGCCTTTCAAAACGTGCTTATATTGTCTTCCCAAACAATAGAAATGAAAAGAACCACTGTTCATACCACAATAGTGATTAGAGCTATATTTCTATATATAGTCCAGGAATAGTCAACACAAGGAAGCACGCTTATGGAATTAATCGCCCTCCACAGGAGTAGGTAACATTGCACGACTCGTCAACCGAGACAAAGTATGCATGTGCAGGCCTCGCGAGGAAGGGAGGCAGATGGAGTATTAAGTCACAGACACACTCATCATCGACTTCTTTCAGCCATCGGCAACAATTCTCCTCCACTGGTGACTCATGGTAATGGTGACCCCCAGGCATAGGCCTATGCCCATGCCCGTGTCGGTGCTGATGAGCCGGTGGGATGGGTGGAGCAGGGGGAGGGGGAGGTGGCAGTCGGATGTATGGCAGTGCTGCACATGCATGGTTCGCCAGTTCAAACTGTGCAGCGCATAATGGACGTTGAGATGGATTTGGATTGGCCCCCGTCTTTGGCTGGAGCACTAAGAATGCTGCAGAAACAAATAATGCAAATATTTCAGTTCTCACCATATCAGCTAACTCTCTCTTCTTGCAGGATGCCCTCGACAATGTCGGAGAAATTTATGGTTTTAGGAGTCTTCCATCACTCTCTACTTCTTTTTATACTAGTCCACTCATGGACAACTTATTTTCTCCGTTAGGTTTCCTTACAGGCAATGAAGAAAGAAAAAGTGGAATAACAAAGAGAATGAGGCTGTTTTGCTAATTCAAATATGGCTTAAGTACAGGCTCTGAATTGTCAATGCGACTCACCCATGTTGTGTGATTCAGGTTAGGTAGCATACTGCTCGTCTGCTCCTACTGGAATTGTATATAATAGCCCATCACAAAAGTACTGGTGTTTAGCCAGCCTGACAGTTGATTAAAGAAGAAAACTCGAAGCCCGTGGCCACTGTATAACAATTGATGATCAATAGTCTAATATCTCCGACGGGCTGTATTTCCATCTGCATATAACATGAGGCAGCTAACAATGACCACAAGATGATATTCATGACAAAATATTGTTTACTCAAAAATACAAGCAACTCACACCCCATATCCAATTATTCGCTGAAATGTAAAATCTGAGCCTGACATAAATAACCATAAAATTGTCTTCATCCTTCTGCCCCTTTTGATGTGAAACCTTTCTTCCAAATCAGCCAGAGGATTATCAATATAAGAAATAGTTTGAATACACAGTTAGCATTTATTAAACATTTCATCTCAATCCATCAACACCTTGAACAATATCAAGTCGCCAACACTCCAAAGAGCACCCACAGTCATTTGTTAGACGTTGTCAATTTCAAAGATATCCTCAGACAACGCAGTACAATCATTCTACATAACTATAATCTAGCTCTAGAATTTAATGCTCTACATAATCAGTCGCTATCTCTTTGGCTTGGTCGGCTTTGAATATCAAAAATCAAAAAGATATCCACCATCTGATTCAGCACAGCTCTCTTGTACTTCCCAATCCGTGCTGCTTCCATCTGATTCCTTCCTTCTCCTTTGCCCTTCAGATCTCCTGTTTATGCCTTGCCCATTGGAATCATCAATCGAAGTTGCTGTCAACATTATCGTATGGTCATCATCTTCCCTTTGCAATCTTGAAAGCTCTGCTCTTTCTCTTTGCAGCTTCAACTGCTCTGCTCTCTGCTGCCATCCCTCTTCTAATAGCACAGAAAACTTATCCTGTATTGCAAGTAATGGATCTCTGTCAATCAACTCACTATCCTTGTAAGCTTCCCTCAGCATTGCAGTCTTGATCCCCCCTTTCAGTGACATGTAAAATATCCCTGAATGCCTAGTGAACACGTTAGAAAATGCATTAGAAAACCTATAATCTTCACTAAACTTCCCGAGTATTGGCACTGGAATCCTCTTATACAGGGAAAGTGATAGCAATTCATGCAAAACCCCAACAGTCCGCTTCTCTAATTCTGCAGATGCTTGATCCAAGTGAGACACGTCTGCATACGGTGATACATAATCGAGTTCCAACCAATCCCTAACCCATTCCCTCATTTCCTTCCTCAAGAAAAACCCCGGAGGAAGCTTGTTGTTGAAATTTGGCCTGACCCGGATCCCCATCAACCTGGACTCCTCTTCTGCTCTTTGCTCAATAACCGATTTAGCAAAATCAGGGTTCCACTCAACCAACTCCAGAAATGAATTTCCCTCTCCAGGACACCCAATTAGCCTAAAATAATTAGGATATCTAGGCACCAAATTGACCAAAAAATCATTAGGGAAACCGAATTCCCTCTTCACATGAACCAATTTATCAGCACTAACCACATTGTTTTTCGCCATCATCAACAATTTGCACAACTTGGACACAATTAACCCCTCATATTCAAAATTCAGCCTTTTCTCTTCTTCAAGAAAATTCCTAAGCCGATCCCCGGGACGCAAAAACTGAACAGGTTGTGATTTGGGCTTGATTCGATCGTAATAAACATCAAAGAGACCAGGATTCCTATTAAGAAAAGTTCGAACTTTGATCTTGAGCCGTAGCCTCTCCCGCCTCTTTTCGAGGTAAGTGAGAGGGATGACTTGACCCGGTTCATTCAAAACCTCTTTGACCACCCGTGCGCAGAGCTTGTACTGCTTATGTTTCTCTATGGCAAGGTCTAGCTTCGGGTCTTTTCGCCACACAACTTTGAGGCTTGAAATGGCTCTGCTTTGGACTTCCCGCTCACCAGAGTCGCAAATGAGATTCTTGAGAGGATGCACAAGCGAAAAAATGGAGTGGGCTTTGAAGAACATACCTGAGAGATCAAGATTACCAGAGCCACCGAGTCCGATCGGCTTGGTTCGATTCGATTGCCTGTCAGGCACTCAGGGAGCAGCAGGGTTTAACGCTTTAACTTAAAACCCAGAAGCGGCAACGACGACGTATGTAAAAATGCAAAACCATCCAACGGTCCTCGTTTAAGTGCACCATCCCAATGGACCAAAGCCAACACAGGGCTTTTTGTTTGAAAACTTAAGTAAACATGATTTATTCTGTGACAAAATTTAAATAAAAAGAACTAATACCATGCCAGAATTATGAAATCCATTCAATATTTCACAAGTTTTATTTTTTAACTTCATAAATTTTTCATACACTATTTTCTTTTTTTTTCAAAATTTAATCAAATTTTCATCACGTTCTTTTACATCAACTCTACGTTATTTTTATTATGTTTTCACTAAATTTTTTAGAATAATATATAATTATTCACCTTCGATTCCACTCTTCAAATTTTAGTCGTTATTTGTCTAAGTATTTGCTAATTTAATTTATTTTTTTAATAAAATAGACCTCAGAACGGACGCTATAAAATGCTGTCCTGTTGTGCATAAATACGTAAAAACAAAATGTAATGCAGCATAGTCCTAAGGTGTCTGTTGCTTATAAAGCCACATTACATTATATTATTATTTGTTATATATTATTTTTCACCTCGCTCACTGCTTTCCAGGTCCAAGCAACCACAACACAGCGGCGGACGCCGTAGAGCCTCGCTTCGCCTGTTCCTCTACGGCGAATCGCTCGCAAAAGTACATAAAAAAAAGAAAAAGAAAACACAGACAAGGAGCAGACACACAGTGACAGACAGACAAATACGATGATGATGCCGGTTGACTTTGTAACCCCTGCCGGGACCATGTGTTCTGTGTCGTTAAACGACATCGTGTTCGAGGCCGACGACATTGAATTCGGGAAGGTTATGTGGTTTGTGTACGCCGGCGTTTCGTGCCTGCTGGTGCTCTTCGCCGGCATCATGTCGGGTCTCACTTTGGGGTTGATGTCTCTTGGCCTCGTCGACCTTGAAATCCTGCTGAGAAGTGGCACCATCACCGAGAAAAAACAAGCTGGTCCGTACAACTTCTTTTTTTCCTTTTAGTTAATATCTGAAAAAAATCGTGATATTTGCATAAATTAATAACTATAACATTATTGGTAAAAAAATTTCTTAATAAATTTCTCTTTTCATTGAAATTGGTTATAATGACTTATCACAATAATATAAAGACGTATTGACATATAATAAAGAAAAATGATAACTAAAATTTACATTAAGTGTAAAAAATAAACATTAAACTTTAATGTGTGATACATTTATTATTAAAAAATTCTTACAAAACTTAAATTGTGAATTTTAGAGGTAACGTTATATTTATTAATTTACGTAAAATTTATGATTTTTTTAAGAATTTACCCTTTGTTTTTTTTTTTCTCAATTCTATCTTTCTTTCACCTTCTTCTGCTTCTTGATTATGGTTAGTTTTGGAAGAATGTCATGTTGAATGGAAGAATAAGAGCAAGTTATTCACTCTAATGTGGGATATTTTACTGAGTGTTGATTATAGCTGTTTTGAGTGTGTTTTAAAGTGTTGTTACTGACAATTACATCGTCTTTCTAGATACCATGTTTGAAGTTCAATACTTGAGTTCGTGTGATAAAGTTCTGTTAATTCTTTGCATGCAGCTGCTATCGTTCCGGTGGTCCAGAAGCAACACCAGCTTCTTGTAACTCTGCTCCTTTGCAATGCTTGTGCCATGGAGGTACATAATATGACAATGCTACTGACATCAGATTACTGCAAAAATTAAAAATAATGAAAATGAAGATGGTAATGGTCAGCTGATCCGTGCTCTCCTTTTGGTTTTTGTTGTTTTCTTTTGCAGGCACTTCCTATATACCTTGACAAAATATTTCATCCCTTTGTTGCTGTTGTGCTGTCTGTTACCTTTGTCTTGGCTTTTGGAGAGGTACAATGCGCTTCAAGTTTAAGTTTTCCATGCTTCATCTATGATTTATTTCAACCGTAAATGGCACTAGTTTGTTTCTAATCCTATATCAGATTATTCCACAAGCCATATGTTCGAGATATGGACTATATGTTGGTGCAAATTTTGTGTGGTTGGTGCGTATTCTGATGATAATTTGTTATCCCATCGCCTATCCAATTGGAAAGGTACTTCCCAATACTTGTATTATTACATTAGCATTTATTGTTTGCATAATTAATACAGGAGCAGCAAATAGAAAAGGTAGCATGCAACTTCATTGCTTGGTGATTATGAGTGTGGAAAAACTGGCTGGCAGTCTTGTGAGGGAATGTTTTAAAACAAAATTGTCATAATTAATTGATGCAAAACTATTGCACGGAACTGAATCCTCCTTGGCAAACGAGAGACCAATACATACCTTTTTGGTGGTGATCAAGTTAATCCCACTCTAGTGGCCTTTGGAAGGAGGCACAGTTTTAGATAGGCAATTGACCATCCTTTCCACGCAGATCCTGCAACATCCTTATGAGAAATGCTCTGAAATTAAAGTAGCAAGTCCTAGGTAATGGCCAGTTCCTTTGTTAACCTTGCAGGCTGAAAGCTATTTCTATCCTGTCCAGTTCTTATGTTATTTGCATGTAATCTGTTAACCTTGCAGGCTGAAAGCTATTTCTATCCTGTCCAATTCTTTTGTTATTTGCATGTAGTCTGGTTCTTTCTTTTTGATCATGGAAGCTAAAGCTGGTTTACAAGAATTTGATTCATAAGACGAATCAATTTATTTGAAGTATCAATATTGATGTGGTTTCAGCTTCTGGATGTTGTACTTGGGCATGACCATCCTTTGTTTAGGCGAGCTCAGCTTAAAGCACTGGTTTCCATCCATGGCCAAGAGGTAACCCATGTGGCTTAAATTCATTTGCAATGCTTTTCAAATTCACAAGTAAAGAATTGTGGTGTTGATCTCCTTGTAATTTGCTAATAACAAGAATTGTTGATAACGCGATACACCAATCCTTATGTGTAAATTCGCGAAGCACTGTTGTTGAAATTGTTAAGAAAGTATGGTACTCCATGATTGTGTTGCACTGACTGATTTCCATCTGATTTAGGCTGGCAAAGGCGGGGAACTCACCCATGATGAGACGACAATCATAAATGGTGCCCTAGATCTGACCGAAAAGGTAATTATTGCTTTTATAAAAAGCATTCCAAAGGCTTTAAATATGCGAGTTGTAGCCATGGTGAAACTTCTTGGATTTTACATCATCTTGTTTTACAAAAGTTGAAATATTATGTGTTGACTATCAATAGGAAGATGAAAATTGCCTCTAATATGAGCATATGTTCACACTATTGTGACATGCAGACAGCAGAGGAGGCAATGACGCCTATTGAATCAACATTTTCTCTAGATGTCAATTCAAAACTGGACTGGTGAGTTTGCATTGACAATGGTCTTCCTGTTCAGAGTTCCCTTGTTTCTCACCTACTAAGTCTATAAAAAGTTGTGATGCGGGTGACAGAAGCTGTTATGTTCAATTTTTTTTCTCAACTGTCTGTGTGGCAATTATCTTGCTAGGAATGGGGATTTATTATGGCTATTGTTGAGGATATATGAAAAAATTTTTTGGATCCATTCATATTCAGGCTCGCTACCTGAGTTTTGTCTACTAATTTTGTTTCTTAGAGATCAATTTGGGTGATGAAAGAAGAGAGAATATCACAGTCAAGAGTCAGTAAGCACAATGCACGTGAAAAACAATGAGTTCTTTGGGAGATTGGTGTATTGAACTTGAGGTCTAAAGACCCTATCAAAATGTGGGTAGCTGTTTCTCAATGCTGGTATTTGTTATGTCAACTGCCCTCTTGAGCCAGTGTTGCAATACATGAATATTTGTAGGGATTCTCTTCCACTCTCAATGGACTGGAAGGGAATCCCCTGCCATCAGAAAATGCTTTCATTGTGATGGTCCATATTTAGTCTACTTAGAAATCAGAAACTATTCTAAGCAGCTTGGTTTCACTGCTCCAATATAGGGAAGCCATGGGAAAAATTCTTGCCCGCGGTCATAGCCGTCTCCCTGTCTATTCCAGAAATCCAAAGAACATTATCGGGCTACTACTGGTTGGTGGACCGTAGCTCAATTTTGTGATTTTTTAATGATTATGGTGGCCAACTAATTCAAAAGTTTTAGTTATGTTATTAAATATTAATCCACAGCTGCTTAAATTTAACAATAGTTGTTCGTCTGGAATGCAGGTGAAAAGTCTTCTCACAGTGCGTGCAGAAACTGAGACTCCAGTTAGCTCAGTTTCCATCAGAAAAATTCCAAGGTTTACCCCTCTCTTTCAACCTTTTTTTAACCTATATTTTTCTCCATCATATGCAAAGTGGTGATCTTTCATGCATGAACATCCTAGGATTCCTTCCGACATGCCTTTGTATGACATCCTTAATGAGTTTCAGAAGGGAAGCAGCCATATGGCAGCTGTTGTTAAGGTCAAACAAAGGGACAAGCATTTCCAGCCTATGGTTGAGGGAGAGAAATTGCACAAAAATAATTTTTCTGATGGCAACTCCGACTTGAGTACTCCATTGCTATCAGAAAATAATGATAAAGCAGAAAGCATTGTCATTGATGTCGAGAACGCTTCAAAGCCCATCACTACCAAGCACACACCCGGACAAAATGGTGATGCAATAGAAAGCTTCCCACCTTTCTCAGATGATATTGAAGATGGGGAGATAATTGGTATCATCACGCTTGAGGATGTATTTGAAGAGCTTCTGCAAGTAAGTCCACTTTGCATGATTGTGTGCTGGTTTTCCCGAACCAAATCCCAGAAAATTTGTGATTGGGTTTCTACTTATCAAGTTATGTTCAAAAAATATCTCATGTGTTTGGGAATTTATGTATCATATTTGCAACATGTGCTTTATCATATATATCGCTTCACATGTTATGGCTGATCCCTTGCATTAATGCAGACGGAAATTGTGGATGAGACAGATGTTTATGTTGATGTACATAACAGGTATCATAGGATCCGAGTTTCTTGGGGTTTAACTTGGAGATATTTCCCATGGTAACAAGAAATTAATGTGGAATCTGCCTTTACATTTTCAGAATACGTGTAGTAGCTGCTGCTGCTGCCGCCGCTTCTTCAGGGGCACGAGCTCCATCGAATCGGAGACTGCCTGTTCAAAAGCCTGCAGTAAGTAAAACTTCTTTACCATTTTAATTTAATCTCATTTGTGTTAGTGGCTTCTTGATTTTGAGTATGCATTAGAAGCTTCTTATGCCCTGAACTGGTACCATGTTTCGTAATGTAATTGACACGGTCAATTATGAAGCTTCCTTTCTTCCTTTCTGCAGTGGGCTACGATGTTGAAGGAATGCATAAGAGCCGAATTGTGAATTTATTTTATTTTTTTTGGGGTTGCGTTAAAGCTGCCATCCAATTGACACACATGTACTTCATTATTGTTTATTGTACTGAAAATAAAGTTGTACAAATGGGCTAACTACATATTCTTCAGGGAGGTCAAGAGAAGCAAGGCCAAATCCGAAAGAAATCCGGAGGATGATCTGCTGTCAAATAAAACATTCAAGGGAATCAAGCAAAACCTCTTCTTGGTAACTAGAAGTGACCCAAATCATAAGAAAAACTGATGCTTTGTACCAATGTTGTGTCGCTTCTTAGAAGGGAAGATCATGTAAAAAAAAAAGTTTTCACCAAGTGTGTCCACAGCTAAGCAAAGACTGTTTTGTAGCTTCAAAACTTCACGTCTGTTGGTTTGTTCTGGGGCACGAAATTGTTGTTCCTTACAACATGAATTAGCCCTCGTCTTTGGTCGTCTCATCTCATGTCCTAAATGCCTTCGTCAATTCTATTTTTTGATAAAGTTGAAGTCACAAATCAATTATAACTACACACCCATGCCATTATAATTTAATATCAAAATTTTGGGTTTTTTTAATTAAATATGATTATGTAGATATAGATTAGAAAGTCACAAGAAAATATATAATTTATTTAATAATATTTAATAATTTATTTAATTATTTATTTTTTTAATTCAATTAACAAATGCTTTAAATCTCATTTAACTTAATAGTTATAAGTATTTTCCTTTTTCAATTTTTGTGGAGGAGAGAAGGTGCATGATGTCAGTGGTTTGTTTTTCTGAAAGAAAAAAAAAATCAATTATAGATGAGCATCAAATGAATCGAAAGCTGGTTCTGTGGGAATGGAAATTTGTTCATTGACAAAATGGGTTCGTTTAACTGATAATGCGGGTCTTGTTTTTTTTTTTTGGAAAAAAGAAATCGTTAGGCCTTACACTCCTTTTTTAGTTTTTCTATTTTTCGTCTTCCTCCTTACTTCTTATTTGGGAGAATGGAATTGTAGAAGGAAGGAATGAATTCGGAGGAATTGGGAGGGGAGCCTGTGTTTGGGAATCCAAATTAAGTGGAAAGAATGATGGTGACCCTGGGCCCCCACCAAAATCCCATTCCCTACAACTGGGGAGTATGGGACAATTCCCGTGGGAGGCGGCTTGGCTTTTGCCAGCCGTCTCCCACTTCATTTTTTTTTTATTTTTTTAGTTAAATTACAAGGTTTATTTTTTTAGTATTATTTTTTTTAAATTACAAGGTTTATTTTTTTAGTAGTTTATTTATTATCGAACAAAATATTTAAATTTTTTTTATCTTACTACACACTTTTTCAAACATAAAAAAAATAAAACATATTTTTTCAATATTTATTCTTTATACGTTAATTTCTTCAATATTTCTCTCTCCCTCTTTTTTTTTTTCCTACAGGTTAAGCACGACAGAATAAAATTTTTGCATCGCAAGCAGTACGACCAGGAAATTTCCCCCGTCCTCCCGCGGCCACTCAACGCATCGGAAGTCGAAAATACCCCTTCAGAGGCCTTTTAATTTCAAACCGCCCTTACAAGATTCCTTAGCTGCTTAGAATTTGAGGTTATTTTTTTGAGTAAAAATTTTTAATAAATTAAAAAAATTATAATTAATAATAATTAAATTACATATTTTTTTCGTATTATTTTTATATTATTAACTATGTATTATTATTAATTATTAAATATTTATTAATTATAGAGGAATTTTTTATTTGGTGTGGGCCCAATTAAAAACCAAAAGTTGATTTAAAGTTTTAAAAAATAATAATAAATAAAATGAATTGAAAATAGTTGCGCAGTCGCCAAGACCGTCACGATATCTATTCGTCGTTAGAAGCTTCATTCCGCGCTGTATTTACTTAAAGGTGAAGCTAGCCAGTGTGGAAGGAGGGGGATTTCTGTTTCGCTGCTGATTTTCTCAGGTTTTGCAAGAAACTTAATTAATTATTATTATTATCATTATGTGAAAGCATTTTCATCTCTACATGTTAATTAATTTTTTTGATAATTTGTCGGTGCGGAACTGTAGATTTTAATTGCTTTTCCTTTGTTGTTGTTCTGCTTCTTTTTTTGATGCAGATTAGATTAGAAGACTGTCCGGTCCAATAAAATGGGATTTAATTCAGTTTATCGATGCTTGATGGATGTGTTTCCTCAGGTAATATTTTCATTTATTCATCCTGCGATTGAAAGGGCTTTTGTTCTGCGAATTATCTTGTCTGGTGATTTTTTTTCGCCTGAAAAGATGAAATTTTATACTTGGTAGGCACACAGTTTCAAATTCGATGTTTTGAGTGGAGAGTTGGATCTAGCAATTTGTGTTTGTCTGAAAGAGATTTTTCGTCATAAAATAATGTTTGCAATTAGGATTATGAAAACAAAAAAAAAAAAGGGAATGGGCATTGATGATTGATGAGGGCGTCTTTGTCGTGTTTATTCTCTCAGAATTTTCATTTATCTTTTGTTGTGGGGAAGCTGTGTTGCGGTATGACACAATACCATCCTGTGTAGGTTGATTCGCGCCTTCTGAGGGCTGTTGCTATTGAACATTCCAAAGATCGTGATATGGCTGCAGAAATTGTTCTTTCAGAGGTCCTTCCTTTTCTTTCCAATCGGTCCATTGTTGCAGAAGACTCTGGTAGTATTGCCAGTTCAGCGTTTAAGGGAGGTAAAATTTGAGAGATCTTTTTTCCTTTTTGGTGTTTGCCCCTATTTGTTTCTCTTCTTTATTCAATTTTGTCTTGTTATTATAAG
Organism: Carallia pectinifolia; assembly: GCA_037832335.1. Lineage (NCBI taxonomy): Eukaryota > Viridiplantae > Streptophyta > Magnoliopsida > Malpighiales > Rhizophoraceae > Carallia > Carallia pectinifolia. The sequence goes on from CM075451.1 coordinate 7,501,721, forward strand.
ATTTTATGCCTATTAACCTAGGGTTGGTGTGGTGTGCATTTGAAAGCCCGTTAATTTTACAATTGGTTGACCTTGTATGTGATTCTTTACGCTGCTTTTTTCAATGTGCAGCTGAAAATGAGAGTGAAATTAATGCATCAACGGATCATCAGCAGACTAAAAAGGGCATACCAGTGCACGAGTTTCCCACGCTATTGCAAGAGCACACTAGTTCGGAAAAATCTTTCTCAGCAGGAGAAACATCTACGGTCAAAGAAGACACCAGTAAAACTGATTCTGCAAATGAAGTCCCTCGTTCTGATTCCAATTGTCAATCCAAGGAACAGAGTCCATCTGCGGTCAAAGAAGACACCAGTAAAACTGATCCTGCCAATGAAGTCCCTTTTTCTGTTTTCAATATTCAATCCAAGGAACAGAATCCACCTACAGTTTTGTGCAGAAACACAAACACTGATACTAATATGGTTAAAGGAAATGAAGAGAGTGAGGAGTTAATTTTGTTATCGAAATCTAAATTTCATGAAGAGAATGTGAATTCCAGCTTAAGTCAAATATCCAAAGTTGGGTTTAATGTTTTGGTGCATGAAAATGATGTTGCTCCTGGTCAAATATTTGCCAATACAGAAAGTGATGGGCTAGCTTCATTGGGTGAAGCCCAAGATGTAAACATTAAAGGTAAGTTTGAGCATAGTTCCAAAGTCATATCAGATAGTTTGATACAGGAAAATGGTGATTCTGATGGCAGCTTGATTGGTGATGATGAGTATATGAGTTTTGATGGTCATATGAACGATGAATATGGTAGAAAAAGCCCTCAAGCAGAATTATGTCAAGATGCCACAGCATTGGAATCGGAAATTAATCCTGATGCAGCAGGGGGAGGTCTTTATGGGGAAGATGGCAGCAACTCTCCTTCTGAAGATGTGAATGTGGAGTCAAATGAAGATATCAAAATCAAACAACTTGAAGAGATCGTAGAAGCTGCTAAAGACAACAAGGTCTTAATATTTCTTGTTTTTGTATCTTGGAATAACTGCCAATTCTTATGAGGATCTTTGTGATATATTCTAGTAGTTGTTAGAGTTAAATCATTTACATTAATTTTCATATCGTTTTAAAATTTTTTCCAACATGTTTAGGCCTGTGGAAGGGTACTGATTTACGTAATTAATTCTGACATTTCTTTATTTGTTGGGCAATGTCCAGAAAACATTGTTTTCAGCTATGGAGTTAGTTATGAATATGATGAGCCGAGTTGAACTTGAAGAGCAAGCTGCAGAACAAGCCAAAGAGGAGGCTGCTAGGGGAGGTTTGGACATTCTGGTTAAGGTGGAGGAACTTAAACAGATGCTTGCACATGCTAAGGAGGCAAATGACATGGTATGGTACTTGTTTTTCTAACCACCGGTTCTAGATCCTAGATATGGAATTGTTACTTTGTTGGTTATTTGCCAGATAGTGATAAAGTCATTAAGCCTGTTTGATTGACTTTACAGCATGCAGGAGAAGTTTATGGAGAGAAGGCAATTCTGGCTACTGAGATGAGAGAATTGCAAGGTCGTCTTCAGATATTGGCAGATGAAAGAGATAAAGCTCTGGGAATTCTTGATGAGGTCTCCTTAATGATCAAGTTGATAATTTTATCCTCCAAATTGCTTTCATATGTTAAAGTTATTTTTCCCATTTGTGTCTATTTGTGGAGATATTAGTGGACCATATTTTTGTTCTGTTGTCTCTGCCTGAGAAGGCAATCCCGGTTTTTGTCATTTGCGTAGCTACTTCAGTAAGCAATGAGTGCTTTTCTTATAGCAATTAACATATTGGGAATGTGACATACATTCAGATGCATCAAACTCTAGAAGTACGATTAGGTGCAGCAGAGGACCTAAGACGAGCAGCTGAGAAGCAGAAGCTGGAAAAGGAAGAATCTGCACAACTTGCTCTTGCTGAACAAGAAGCCATTATGGAGAAGGTGGTTCAAGAGGCGAAGATCCTACAGCAGGAGGCAGATGAGAATTCGAAGGTAGATATTAGATGATTGCATTGCTTATTGGATTCTGAACCATGTTTTGGTTAAAGAGTAATGATTTCTTACTAGTTTTTTCTACTATACCTACTGCAGTTACGTGATTTTCTCATGGATCGTGGTCGTGTTGTTGATGCATTGCAGTAAGCCTTCATTTCCCCTACATATTTTTTATTAATTTGTCTATTTTGCGTGTGTGGGTGTGTGCGTTTTACTGGTTCTTTCCCTTACTTATGATTTGCCTAAATCTCCTGTTTCTATACGCGGGTGGAATCTAATTGCTTCCATCATTTATCCTTGAACTCAAGGGTCACATGTTCTCCAAGTGTTTCTGGTGGATTATGGTCTGTTTTGCTGCCTGCAGCCACCATTTGGTGCATACTGCATCTTGGGAATAAAACTTAACCATGTCCCATTTATTTTCATACCTTTATGTTGTATCATATATAATAAAATTGTATTGCATAATGTATGTTTGACTTTTCTAGTTTACATTTTAGTTCCTTTGCATGGTGCGCATACCGCCCTTTTTGGGTAATATTTGTTAAAAAGATTTACAATTTCATATGTTTTTGCAGAGGAGAAATATCTGTTATTTGTCAGGATGTGAGATTGCTGAAAGAGAAATTTGATGAGCGTGTTCCATTGAGCAAGTCTATCTCCTCGAGCCAGACAAGTTGCATCTTAGCCTCTTCTGGCTCGTCTCTTCGAAGTGCGGCATCCAATTTGGTTTTGGTTCCTCAGACAAGCGAGACATCTAACAGCCCAAAAGAAGTAAGCCCCCGTTCCTCTGTAGATGGCCAATCACCAAGGAGCAGACTTGAGGAGGAAACCCATGTGGCAGATCGCAAAGATTCTATGGATGAGGGGTGGGAATTGTTCGAAAATGAAATAGAAATGTAGAGCTGAGCTCCGTAATTGGGCTAACAGCATATAATAGCACTAGATAAGATATTTGTGGGGCATAGAGTTTATGAAAGCATTCTTTATTACTGGATTCTTTTTGCTCCCACTCTGTTCATAGTGAAAATAATAAACTCAAGTCGAAACATATTTGTTTGAGTTCAACTTATTTGCCGCGATCTTTACATGTTCTGGCCATGGGAGATAAGTTTTTTTTTCGTCAATCCGAAATGAGGAATGTTCTAAAGTCTGGTTCTTTATCCCTTTTATCAATTTCTCAACTGAGTGTGAACATTAAATAAACAAAGACGCTAATACAAGTAATCTTGGTGGGTATCATAATACTTATATTCTTGTGATTCTCTGTATTGCCGTTTACCGTTTCTAATCTCGAGGCATAACAGCTACTTGTTGCAGAAAAGATCAAAACATGAAATAAACAGAGTGATTAGCGCTACGTTGAGTCTGATGGGCTTTGGATGTGCATAATGAAGAGTGAGGGCAAAAATTTATCAGTTCCGTTTCTTTGGCTACGTATGCTTAACACAAAACAAAAACAACCCTGGCTTTCTAGCTTAACGAGCTTCTCTATGAATAATACATGTTAACTGTACAAAGAAACTATATAAGCAATTCCTTCAGGTTTGGACAAGAAGACTCGATCTGTTATTAGTCTAACACTAACTGAGGCTATAAGCATTAGCAGACTCCTTTCGGCATCTAACCTTTTCATTGTTTCAAAGTTAGCTTTGTCACCAAGGATTGGAGAATCCCATTACCTCACACACCCACTAAAGCATGCATCCCTTCCCGGATTCTTGCTCGATCGATCGGCCTATCTAGTCATGCCAACATAGCAGTATGACAGTACATCTCCATATGATGTAAAGTCGAGTCCGATGCTCTCGGATTTGCTTTGAACATCGTTGCCACGATCTCTGCTGCTTATTCATGCTCCTCGCTGAGAACCCATTTCCTCCCATTTTGATAAAAATGCCTAGATTGTATGCAATTATGTGTGAATTGACTTGAGGGGGTATAATGCAAAAGCTGAGTGCAAGTGTTTCGGCTTTGGCTTAGAGGGACCCTTATATAGAGGAGGCTGGAGGGACTGTGTAAGGTTTGAAGATATGTGACAAGTAATGTGTGGTGAGTGACCAACGTTGGCCCCCCTGGTTGGGACAATGGGCCAGGTCCCGCTGTTTATGTAAAGATGACAAAGCAATCAGAACTAATTAGCTTGTCCCCTTAGCCAAACCAATTTGATAAAGACTGATCATCCAATGCTCCACTATTAAGGGTCATCCCTGTCGCGCATGGACATATACCCCTCATTCATGTGCATACACTGATATGTTAAATCTACTCGAAACAGGTATGCTTACATACATTCCTCCACCTGATACCTTTATCTAACTTGAGTCCAATACTCTTGGATAATGATTTTCCTCGTCAGTCTATTTTTGAATGTTAATTTGTTAAGTTTGAGTATTAACCAAATTATTCTCCCATACCGGTCCTTTTTAACTTTCACAAACATTGATGAATTTGATGGCCAAAAACGACGAGTAACAAAGATATGTAGCGAGCTAATGTTGGGCCACTATCCTAATTAATCAATCAACATGTGGAATGAAATGGGTAGTCGCAGTGATCAGTTCTCAACGGCCAGTACGCCTTTTTTTTTGTTTTTTTCGGCTTCATATTTTCCCATGTTAGTCTTTTGTTTTTTTTTTTCTTTCTTATGCTCTCTCTAGTGCCCCTATTCAATAATAACTATACATTTATAATTTGTATACATTTATAATTTGTTTGGATTGTGAGATTTTGGTTAAAAAAATATGAGCAAAAAGTCGGGAGAGAGAAAAATATAAGAATATATTATTTAGATTGATGAAAAATATGTGAGAAAGAAAATAATGTAAAAATGAGTTTATATATTAAAATTATAAAATTATCTCTACACAAAATTATTTAGTAGTTTGAAATAAAGGTTAAAAAAAAGTTGAGTTATTTTGATCATTTTAATCACATGTGTTTTGTTTTTTGTAATTCTTTTTTTTTTCTTTTGGGTCATGATAGCATTGTATGGGCTCCTGTTGGCTCTCTAAAGTAATTTTTTTTCATGCTTTTTTTAGTGAAATTCAAATATAAAAAAATACGTTTGGAATTGAATTTTTTTTTTCATTTTTTTCTAACTTAAAACTAAACATAGGGTTAATAATAAAAAATAACACAAATAAAATATAATTTTTTATATTATATTTTGTAGTATCTATCATTAGTAATTATTTTATTAATTATATATAATAAATTTAATAAAAAGTATCCACAAAGACTGAGAATTCTGCCTTTTTAAAGGAAGTTTGGAACACATTACATCAGTCACGGGGAAATGTGGCGGGGGGGTCAAACGCCGTGTCCATGGTCACGTGCACCATGTCGAGTGAAGTTTAGGAACGCATGTAGATAGCCCAAGTCGCAGTCAATCAAAGACATTCAATCCACACCACAATTTCTATTATTGAAGGAGGCCACTTCATAAGTCATTTTATAATGGCGCCTTTCTTTCTTCAGTTATTATGTTTGCTTTTTTGCCGAGTCTTTATGGGGGCACAAGCCACGATGCCTCGTTTTCAAGCAATGCGGATGCACGAATACGATTTTAACCTCTTTATCTGTTTAAAAATAGGAAAAAAATTTGATATCTTTACGTTTGTATATATATTTAATATATTTATTATGATAAATTTATATATTTTTACGATAAAATTGATAAAATATAATATAAAAAATTAACATGTTATTTTTTATTATAAAAATAATAAACACAGTTATAAAAATAATTAAATCCATTACAAAAAATATATTTTATATATATATATTATCTAACATCTAGTTATTAATGTATATATACCAAATCAAGCTCTTAAAAATATTTGGTACTATGAGATTTAAGCGATGTGTACTAGTTAAATTTGAAAAAAAATCTTATTAGATATTGATGTGTCGTTAGATGATTGCCTATTTTTTTAAATATTATCTAAATATATCCATGCTGTGGAATTCTGTTTATTTTGTCTTTTTTTATTCTCCTTTTCCATGCTTGCAATTTTGGCTGCGTAAAAGTTTAAAAATTTATTGTTCTTATGTAGCAATGTTATTAAAATTGGTAATTTTTTATCAGTTATTAAAGGTTAAATTTTAATTTAAAAATCTAAGATTTTAATTTAAAAAATTTGAAATTTATGAAATACAAATTTTTTTTATTTTGTAGTTGATTATCCTAAAACCTTCTTAATGATTAATGAACATAGAAAAATAATAAATAAAAAAGGTGTACTGCAGGGGCGTCCACGAGTAGGGATGGCAATGGGGCGGGGCGGGGGCGGGGATGCCATCCCCGATCCCCGTCCCCGCTTTTCAATGCAATCCTTATCTCCGTCCCCGTCCCCGTCCCCGGCGGGGAGGGGATTTGAATCCCTGTCCTCGCTGGGGATCGGGGATCCCCGTCCCCGCCCCGTCCCCGTTTTTAATTTACATAAAAAAAATTAAATTAATAAAATATCAAAATTTAATTACACAAATCCTTTAACTACGTAGTTACGCTCTACAGGTACTTTCTTTGTTTTCTTTTCTTTTTCCCTTCATTTTCTTTGTTTTTTTTTTTGCTTTCCTAAGTCGTGATTGAAGTTTAGGTTGTAAACAAGAATTGAGAGGAAAGTATTTTTGCTGTTGCTTTGAGCTATTTTGTTCAACTTTTAAAACAGAACAGGGACTTCAATATTCATTTTTGTGGTGCTAAAAAAGTTCTAATAAAGCAAGTATTTTTATTATTATTTTTAATTAAAAAAAATTTTAAAAGTTATAATTTAATATTATCATTTGTTCATAACTTTTAAAATGTTCGAATTTTAACTTATTTTTAATTTTAACAAAAAAATAAAATTGATTACAAAATCTGACATTTCTATTTTAATACTTCACAATAAAGAATAAATGATTTTACGATATATTCTTTAAATAAAAATTTTTTAAAACTTATAATAATAATATATTTTTCGATATTTTTAAGTGAATAAAATTTATAAAATTTTTCTAAAATATATTTATGATGTACAAAAATTTTATAAATTAAATTTTTTTATACATATATATATATATTTATATTTATATATAGTCATGTCTAAACCGTGTCTAAATCTTAATATTTTTAAAATTAGTATGTCGCTGTATCTGTGTCGTCTCGTGTCTGTGTTGCCGTGTCCGTGCTTCATAGCTAAAAAACAAAGAACTCGAAACAATGGCTAATGTTGGACATTAAATCAGATAAAAGTATCAATTACATTACAAATCAAAATTTACTTGCTCAATGTCTATATTATACTTCATAAACACCATCAAATTGAGGGGGCCTTTACTTTTTTTACTTATGTGCGGAGTGTGGCAAGTCAAGTAATATGTAATTTTATTAACTATATCTTCAACTTCATAATTATCAAGTGATACTTTTTTTAATGCCTTTCCTAGCCATTTTACTAAATCAGAAGTCAATATTTAAAAATTAAAAAAAAATCACAACAGATCCAATTTTCCCCTTCAGGAATATAGACAGATGAGTGTGTGTCGGTGTTTGCATGTACATACCCCACAATCAACAAAACTCAAAAAGATGAAGAAAAAAGACAATTGATTAAATTTGAGAAGCTTAAATAAAAAAAATCAAAAATCACAAAATTACATATGTGTTAAATAAGTGCTCCCTAAATGTAAGGATTAAGTAAAATAATGATAATGCTTAAATTATATATATATATATATATATATATATATATATATATAATAAAATAATAAATTAATAACGAAACGGGTAATGGGGACGGGTATGAGGATGGAGATTGCATCCTCATCCCCATAAAAAAAATGGAGATCGAGGCAGAGATTCTCGATCCCCGGTCAAACTAGTTTGACCCCATCTCTATGGAGACGGAATAGGATGGGTACCCGCGGAGATGGAGATTTTTGTCATCCCTATCCACGGGACCTCGTTAGGAGTTAGTGGGTTTACGATATGACACATGTAGACATGTCAAGAGACGATCCGTGGGGCAGGTCCACGTGCTAGCTTATCCTATGACTCACGGGTCTAGTAATCAATTTTTGGCAAGAGGGGTTTGGACTTGTTGTCAAGCGCCCTATCTCAAATATGGAATCAGATGCTGTTAAATTAAAGAAAAAAAAAAACTTTGATTATGCATGTACATATAATCAGTTATGTAAAAAATAAACAGATAATTTAAAAATATTTAATAATTTATTTATTTTTATTTTTTAAAATTAAATATATTTTTTATTATCAAATAATTTAAATCAATATATATTTATAGCACTCTTATTTATGCGTATTTACTTACCTTTAAAAAAAAAAAGAATTAGAGAATCAAGATTGTCAAAACCGGACTGGTCATTGAATCAGAAATATTAGTGGATCAAAATTCAACCGATTTACCGTTCATCCGGTCGAACCGGTATTTGAACTGATATATATATATATATATATATATATATATATAAGTAATTTAAAAAATAATATTTATATATAGTTATTAAATATTATTTTTTTGTTTTAAAGATTAAATTAAAATTTTTAATAAATTTAGGACTATATTAAAAGTTTTAATTAAATTTAAAACTCAAATTATAATTTAAATAAATTTTGAGATCAAATTATAATTTATGAAATTTTTATTTAATTTGAATCGGTTGAACCGGTCCGATTTTTCACCGATTTTTACTAGTTCTTAACCGGTTTTGATTGGTCCAAGTTAAAGACCAAAAGTTATTATAAACCGACTCAAACTTTTACTTGATCACTGATTAAATCAATGAGATCAATCGGTTCGATCCAGTTTTAACAACATTACAGAAAACAGGAAATTGGATGCCCCTAGCTTGTGGCGAAATTATGCTGCAGTCCCATCTTATTATACGACTGTCGTATGACTCGTATCATGTTGAATAGTGGTAGAGGCTAGAGGGATATGCCGCAGCTTTGACATCTATCTGTCAGAATCGGACTAGATCAATCTCTACCACCAGTTAAATTAAAGAATGGTTGTGTTTTCAGTTCGGTTTATATTTAGGTTTTAGTGTATAAAAAATCAGTTAAGATTGATCAAAATTGAGTAAGAGTTAATGTGATTGAACCGATTAAACTGTCCAACAAATTTCAGAAATTCTAACAATCCTAAAGTTTATCTAACTTGTAATTAAGTCATAAATTTAATTAAAAATTTTAATTTAATCTTAAATTTGAGCTGCATTTTCAATCTAATCATTAAAATTCAGAAATTAACATCCAATCAAATTTTTTGTAATTTTTTATTAAAAACTTTTGAATTTAACTATTAAAAAATATTTTTATGATAATATATCATATATATAGTAATTATTTTTTTTCAATCATTTTTATAAATATATATTTTTATTATACTGATTCAATCAGTTAAACTACTGAAATTTTTTATTCAATGACTAATTTTGAAAATCCTGATTTTAAAAGTCTTCGAATTCAAGAAAAGAGAGTAAAGGATTTGTTGAAAAAAAAAAGGCTTAGAGAAGTGAAGATGGTGTCGAATTATAGAAAAAGAAAAAAAATAAAAAAAAAACCCCTTTCGACTTTAGTTGATGAGTTGAACCTTTAACTTATGACTTACATTTTCTTTTTCTTCTTTTTTCGGTGTCTTGTGGGTTCTTGTCTAACGTATGACCCAAATTGCAACCGCTGTTAGATGGTCACTAGCCAAAATACTCTCTCTCTCTCTCTCTCTCTCTTAAAATACTTGGTGCAACATACTCTTTGCACCACCTGCAACTTGATACAATTTGTGTTAGATTCTATAACGCACACCTTTTTTTTGGTGCACCTTACCATGTCAGATCTTTCATTGGCGCTTAAGCCAGTTTTAACTCTGATGTCACGTTAAATTTCTCGCATAAGTAGGCTTTGATCTTAGCGAGTGGAATTCACTACGAGTGTTGGTTTTGGCAGGGCTTTTAAACAAGCTATTTGTTAAAAAGAATCTTGCCTAGGTGAGGCACAACTTTAGCTACATTTGTTGGTGGCGCATTCCTTCAATTAATAGGTTTTCAAATTTCAGATCTATCGTCTCGTTATTCCCTCTTTTCCCCCAATAAAGAAAAAGAATGAAACATAACATGAGGGATAAATTGATTAAGATGAATTAAGTTATTTTAATGGCGGACAAACTATTAATTAAAATAAATATGGTTTAAATACTCTCCTACTACGAGGATTAACAACCAATAAAATGAACCATGCAAAATCTGATTATTCGGCGTGTCTCTTCTGTTACAGTGTAGATTTGAGACTCAGTGTTGGAAAATTCATCTACTCTAATTACTTGGAATTTAGCAAGAGCGTGGTTGTCAGTTTAAAACTTGTTAACACTATAGCCGGATATGGGAGAGATCCGTTAAGTCCAATAGTATTCGGGTGGTGAGTCTGCTTTTTGTGAGTGGTTAAACGAAACTCAAATAAACGGAGGGTACTCCAGTTTCGACTCACATATTCGATGACCGTTATACCCGTAATGAATTTTTTTTTTGATAAAAAAAATCATACAAAATATAACATTATTCGGTAATTTAGGTTCTACTCAATTAACCAAAGTAAGTTGACACATCATTTAATTTATAAGCTATTATTACTTTTAGTTCCTCCCCAGCATCGGACTTTCAAACAGCAACACTATTGTTTAGTTCAAGTCTCTTATTAAAAGAAACTGACGCTTCACATATGGCTTGACCCCATCATAGCGTGTGATGTACGCTGTAGAGGCGAGACATTGGGGTGAAAATGTACAGGTGGGTAGACAAACAAGAACGCTTTGCAGTTGCTTCCCACAGGATAATTGACATGAACACCCCTACAATGTCATCGATGAAGAGAGAGAGAGAGAGAGAGAGAGAGACTTTACAATGTGTTGGAACGTTTTATTGAATTTCTTATGGAACTAACGGATGTACTTGGGCATAAATGTATGTATGTATACATAAATATTAAGGAATATAGTTGAAGCAGTTTTATCTTCATGGAAGCCTGTGGTATCCCCCCTCTCATCGGTGTATCAAATTGTCTATTAATACACGTTTTGAGAAGAGTACTCTCGCGTGGACATAGAAATGGAGGACAGAGACAGAAACAGAGTTATTACGTGTACACATTGTCAGTAATATTATTGCTCATAAATTTTAGCAGCATACATATGATAAAAAAAATTAAAAAAAATCTCAAAAACACTTATAAAACTCATAATTAAAGTTGATAGTACAATAAATTTATAAAAAATGTACACACTTGAGAACTCTGCATTTCTTTGTATCCTCACTTTTTTCCTTACGTAACTTTAGTAAGTCTATTGTCAACATGTCATACAAATATAATTGATATATAACTTGATAAGACAGTAGATTTCATCATCCCACAGACTTCACCTCCTTAATATTGTTTTCAACATGTCTTATCTTCTGATATCTCTCCTATTGCCTTCTTAATATCAGCGTGTGCCAGAAAGCAAAGCAAAACAGTAAATAAGGACCCAAAAAAATCAATATAATGCTTCTGCATAAATATTTAGCCACGCAAAGGGATGTGAAGAGGGGAAGAGGGAGAAGAAGAAGAAAACCTTCAGAGAAACTGTTAGTCCACAGCGATCAATAACGTGCCCTTCCTTGTCAAACAAACCTTTGTCCTTGTATTCATTGTAGAGATCGGTCAACCGGCTGTCATTTAAATCCATGAATCCACTGTTCCAAAGGATCAAAATTTATAATTCCTAGCTCACAATCGAGCATTTGGAATCAGAAAAAAGCACATATTAAGTATCAGAGCTGAAAATAATTCAATTGAGGAAAGAAAGCATTTTGAGGCGACATTGACCACCAGGAGAACCTTCCCCTTGTGATTGCTTGCGAGTCAGGTCCACGTCCTGACCCCAGCTATCCTAACCACCCCAATCAAAATTATCACGTATGTGAAGGAAAAAGAGAGGGTAGAAATCATAATGAGATCACCTCTGAATTCAATTGAGACAGAATATATTACCTTAATGAATTGATGGATAGAGTTCTCTAGGGTTGATGCAGAAGCCCCTATTCTTCGTCTCACAAAACACTTTTTTTTTTTTTTCTCTTCTTTTCTTCTTTCTTGGGTGGAGCTTGACAATTTTTGTTTACATGAATTTCCTTCTTAATTATCTTCATTGCTTTAGATTCATTTCATTTCCATGGTGTTGAACGATATTCTCATAACGATCGCCAGTGTTTTCAGCCTTCCGAATTTCGTGTCTTATTTTCCCTATCAAATAAAAACCAAAGACATTCTCCGTGTCTCATAGGCTCTTAGATCACACAGTGTGGACTGCAGTATTGCTGCAGGCTGTCTGGAAGCCTGCCACGTCACTCGTTCAATATGATTAATTTTGGCAAGATTAATTTACATGTTAACCTCTAGCGGATGGCCACACAACAAAAACATGGTAAAAAAAATAACTCTCATCTAAATTATAACCAACTGGACCACAGAAATTCTTCCACTGTACTCTAAATTGAATAATTGTTTACAGCAAAATAAATAGAGATCAACTACGAGGAAGAAGCAAATGTTTCACAAATGGCCCAGCCAAAATTTTCCTGTGCGACCCTTTCAAGAGAAAATTTTACTAACCAGAAAAGGGCAATGTATACATGACAGCCTAGTTAGGCTACAGCTCTATCAATCCCAACGACAACTGTCTGGCCGTCCTCTACAGTTGATAAAATGCCTATGTACAACCCGATCCACCATCCACCAGGTCAGCGGCAAATCTTCTGTGCCAACCTATGCCTGAAGAAGCTGAGCAGACTAACATCGACACCAAACTCTCACTCTTCTAAACAAAGCTGCAGAAACCAGAGGAAAAAGTGATCATCCCTAACACATAGCAACCACTAAAAAAATCAGTAACAAATATCTTGAAATATTTGAAAGTTCAAAAAAAGGCAGATAACAATGAGACCCACCAGTCTTAACACTACATTGATTATCTCATCTTGGCTGCCACATGCCTGGAGCTGAAATACAAGAGAGTTGTGAGACTGTAATCTAGTAAATACTACGCAAACTCTGAAGAGGACAGGGTCTCGTAGCATATACATAACAATGACATCCAGCAGAGATGCGATAGTTGGCCGCAAACAGGTCAAATTTCTCAAAACATATAAATGAACATGCACACAGTTGCATGGTCAAACATTATACAATCTGACAGGAATGGAACGCACCTCTATTTGCCACTGGAACTGCACCGTCGAAAGGTGGTCTGAAGGGAACAAAATTTCTGTTGTGCATTCCTCTAGGAAAATCCCACCCTTGATGATGCCATCTGGTTGGCTCCCGTGGGGGGCCACCATATGAACTGGATCCATAAGATGCTTTGGCTTTCTCAGGGTAACGTGGACCTAGGGCAATCAAATGATGAATTTACCACATTGATGCATATCATGCCTGTAATTCCTGCAACGTTTCAAGTAATGTAACCTTACCATGAAAGGAGGGTGGGGGGTATCTCCAGTTCTCGCTTTGCTCATACGGGGAATGCCGCATTCTCTCATGGTTATTATAAAAGTTTCCTGCATCAGCATTATGTGAAGAGTGGAACCTGTGGGAGTAGGAAGGGGGTGGGGTCTCTCGTCGTGACCTAATATGGCTTCCTGGTTGCACATAAGAAAAATGTTGTGATGGTGGATGATGTGGTGGCCTTGGAGGATATGGCTTGTGATGAAATCTAGGACCATCAGTGTGTTCAACATCATTAAATGGTTGTATAGGATAGCCACTGCAAGAGCCTGTTGAATCACAAACATGCTGCCACGTATGATCTCTGCCTTCTGGCGCATGATAATGCACTGCATTGGATGCTGATGGGTTGATTCTTGTTGCATCGGACTGCTGATGTCTCCAATCATCTTGCATATTCTGAAAATGAGATTTAAATTATGAAAAGGAGCAAAAGGATTCCTAAAATAGTCCAGCTTTATATACCCAAGGAATGAAAAAAAAAATTTTTTGCCGCGGGGGGGGGGGCGGGCGGCGGACTAAATCAAGTATGGGGATGTGGTTGCAAACGGATACGAAAACTTGAGTTTAATCATTAGCAGAGAGATCGGTATTTACACAAGATGGGCGTGTGGTAAGAGGAGGAGGTGGGGGTGGCAGAAGTGGAGGTGGGGATGGTGGCAATGGCGGTGATGAAGGTTTCGCATCCTCTGTTGGAGGAGCAAAAGTCCATGGAAGATGCTGCTCATGCGGATCACATGCATTCTGCGCAGCATTATCACAAGAGGGAGCCACGTCCTCCATCTCAAGCTCACCGTCCACATCTTCTAAGATATGCGTATGCTTTTCCGATGCAGCATTGGTCTCCCAATCCTCAGGTGTTTCAGATCTATGTTCAGGAGTGACAGCCTCAAAGCCCTCACCGTCGGATTCACTTCCTTCATCTTCATCTTTGAGCATGCGGGGCATGCAAAAACCCGGAAGCTGAAAGCTTGAATTGCTGAAGCAACCGAAATAAAAAATCTCATTGAAAAATGTTTCGGGAATTTTTTCAACTAAAACAAAAGTCAGCTTTTCAACAAACTCAAACCTTCCATACTCGTCAACAAGCATACCCTCCATGTCTCTAACAGGATCATCTAAAGACCTTTCTGTTCGTGCTGAACGGCGAGAATAGGCACCAGCAGAGGAAGAACCACCAAGTGAATCAAGCTCCCGCATATGGTGGCGAATAACAGATTCTGGAAGAATCCTTCGCTCCAGCCAAAGTCTCAAAACCTACAGCAGAATGAAAAGGCGGGCGGCGTAAACCAACACAGACAGACTGAAACTGGCAAACCGTGTCAAGAAGTCCAAAGGTTACCTTCAAGCATTGCCTCCGATTTTCCTGTGCATAACTTCCACGAGGTGCAGCAGCTAAGAGCAGGCGTGGCAACACAGCTTGAATAGCTGAAGGGTATATATCACCAAAATCACCTACAAATTCAAATTAACCATTACTGCTGCTGGCTCTTTGCACACGTAAAATTTTAAATATGATGACAGAGCACTTACCTTTCAATCCTCGAGAGCACTGGGTAATAGAATCCACGAGGAAGAATAAATCCACCTTTTTATGCAAACTTGATTCACTTTCCAAACTCCGAGCCAGAATCTCCACCACCTTTGTTTTAAACAGAATAATTTGTTAAAAAGAAAATGAAAATCTAAAGCATCTATACTTCCTATGCAATAAGGTAGTCATTATAGTTAGCAATATACATTTATAAGCATCTTGTCTCGTAAGTATCTCAGTTGAAATTATCATAAGGTGGGACAGAGCACTGAACTCACTCAAAAGTCACAATACAGTACATAACAGCCATAAAGATAGAGCTTTGCTGTACCATAGAGACTCGTCCATCTTATGATTGTAACCACAATCAACCCATTTGGCCCACAAGGTAATTTCAGTGTGGCCGATTTCCCCTCTTTTGCAATCAGTTTTGCTACAGCACCATATGCAATGACGATTCTTTCATTCTATAAGTTACACAACTCCACACAAGCTAAATGAAGGATGGTTCAAAACAATGAAACTTAAGGAACCCAAACATAGTCCATTATATGTCCTCCCCCCCCCCCCCCCCCACCCGAAAAAAAAAAAAAACAATACTGGTCTGCAGTTTATTTCAGTGAGAAACAATCAAAAAGGTAAAGGTTCAGTGGATGTCGCATCTGCCAGTGGAATAAAATATCCATGTGCAAACTCCCTGAGTTAGCACCTTCTGCATAGCACAATTTGTTTCACAACCATGTAATGCAGAAGAAGTAAACTAATTATAGGCACACTAATAATACCTTCAAAGAGGCACCAAACTTAGCACAGTCAATAGCCATTCGTGTTGCTCGACCAATGCTCTCCTTGGTCCGCGTTAACGATCCAAGAACTGCCTCAAAGGATGACAATGCAGAGCGCGCTTCTGCACTATCACACCATCTGCCAACAGATTTAGGTCTTTGACACACTGTCACTTGAGTTTTTTCTTCGTCAGCAACTGAAGCACACGGAGTCTTCTTCTGGTGCGAATATGCATTGGGACTGGAATAGCCATTATTTTGAACGAAAGAACTTTCTGAAGTAGAGACATCACATGATGCTGTGGTGGGTGGAGAGGTTTGAGCAGGAAATTCTAATCTATCAGCTGGCAAGTGACCTAACTGGACTTGTGAGGCATCATTCTGGCTCAATTGATTAATAGAACCAAAAGCATAACCACCCTCCTGTCCTTGATGATGTTTGACATCTTTTGCCTCATCGCACCTGAGACCAAATTAATAAGACTAAAGAGATTTTCCAAAAAAGTGATGAATTAAAGACAAAGGTTCAGATGGCAGTCCTTGCAATCTCTTCATTCATAAATCACCAATTTTGGATATTTTTCTCATTGTTGTAATCTCTGAAATTCCGTGACCACGGCAATAGATGAAAAGGAAGCATACAAATCTTACTGAACCCTAAAGAATTTTTACAGTTAAGGAACCAGAAACTATACAAGTTCTTAGTCAAAAAAATAATCATATTGTTGGCCTAAAAGATTAGATGCCCAAAAAAAAAATAACAATAATAATACTTACAGGCCATTAGACTGGATGAAACCATTGGTTTGGAACCTGAAGGACTCGGAAGTTGGATCCTCTGCAATTTGTTGAAGACCATTCGCAGCATTCTGAGTTGCAGCTTCAGCCACCTGTGGAAGAAGACGTGATCTCATCCCAGAATGTTCTGTCATCTCAAGTTTTTCATCAGAAATTATACCTCCAAAATCTCGTAACTCAACATCTGCAGAGTTGTCTTCATCATTAGCATATACCAACTGTGTCAGAGATCCTCGACTGGATTGCAGAATAGCCTGTTGTGTGTCAACATTAGGCATCAGGTGTTTCGGACCTTCAGCTGAAATGGCCATGCCATCAGTGTTTGTTCCAGAACCTGATCCAAGAAGATCTTTCCTTTGATCATGATCCATTGCTCCTGAAAAGATATTTTTGCAAGGTTCTCCAACAAAGACATCTTCGCAAAGTTCTTCTCTCTTAGAAATTTGAATTGATTGATTGCAAATGTCTGCAACTGATGATGACCTAATGGATTCTTCTATGACAGCAACAGAACAGCATCCAGAGACCTTGTAACCAAGGGAGTCCTCACTCTGCTCCCCTGAACCATTAATTTCTTCACTTACAACAGTTGAAAGGGAGCTCCTACCCTCAGATATGGAACTGCCATTGTTCAACATCCTCGTTTCTGAAGTTTCTGCACATGATAGACCTTCAACAGCATTAGCTGTCATGGCTTCTAGTGCGCGATGGAGACGCTTAGATGGAGGTAAAGCAGCTTCACCATCAGCTGAACAACCAAAGGACTGATTTTCCATAACTTTAAGAACCTGTGGAGCACTTCCTAATATTTCAATAAAATCCTTTGGCGGCGACAGTTTCTCTGGATCTCCCTTCAGAATCAACGTGTTTCTACTAGAAGGACATTCATCGTTAGAATATCTTGAAGGGCCAATATGCTCCAAACAATAAGGTGCCACTTCCTTGGAATCTACCGCTTGGCAAAAGCTACTGTTCTCCTCAAGCTGCTTCCCTGCAACACCAACAGATGTTTTTTCTTTGCATTGGGAAAGCTTATTATTTTCCTTCTGCAAAGTTAAAGGCTTACCCATTCTGACTCTCGCTCGCTTCACTAATGGCAAGTGCTCATCCCCTTCCTCATTATACCTGTCATTCAAATTTTCACAAGCATCTTGCGGAGTTTGGCTATAATTATGCACTTCAACCTCCAAATCTGCCTCCCTATTCAATCTGGTAGTTAACTCAGCTGCTCCATTAGTCACTCGCTTTCTGATTGGTTTTCTTTTCTTCTTCACAACAACAGCCTTTATTCGGAAGTCAAGAATTTTTCTCAACTCATCCTCTCCATCCAAACACTCAACAGATTCAGAGTGCTCTTTACAACAACTGTCCATGGTGCTACCATCATTCAAACTAAAGGAATCTGAATCAATGGTAACAATTTCAGAACCATTCTCTTCTATGCTATCACTCAAAACAAAAGTGGATGAATCCCCATTATCACACTCAGAGGCATCAGGTGATTTTGTGATTTGCTGGTTGCTTCGTAAAGATCCCTGGATCAAATTGGCTGATGAGTCTCCAGCATGCCTGTTAGCATAATTAGATGGCATTATATAATTTTGGAATCTACTGGAGCCCAACAATGATGAACTTCTAGACCTTTCAGAAACTGGTGCCTTTTGCTCCATGACACGTTTCCTCGATCGCAAACCTCCGGACCGTTTTCTTGAAGTATATGTAGTTATGGTAGGTTTTCCTGTGGCTACCGTATTATCAAGGGCTTGCTCTATTACTGGTTCTTTATCGTGCAAAGAACTGATCTGGGACACATCCACAGCCTTGTCCAACAGAAGACTACGATTATTTCTATCAGCAGTAGTTGCTTCACTGGCTTCTCTCCTACTGTTCAACTGAAAGTGCGATAACAACTCCTCTGAGTCGCTACCATTTGCATGAGAAACCTCATCACCTGGGTTGAAATCATCAATTTGGTTTTGTTTTTTTTCCTTCTCATAACTATCAATGATCTCCTGCACTGCCCGGACGAAATCTGCACCCTTTCCATGACGTTTGATAAGAAGAGATTGCTTCTTCTCCTCTGTAAATGCTTCAACATCAGCAGGATTGCAGAAGGCTCTGCACAACAATATACCATCCAAACAAAGCAACTTACTATTAACTGCAGGAAGATTGCAATCTTAAAGCAAAGCACTTTGAGGGAAACAATTATCTAAATTAATCAAAATAAGCCAGAACAATGGACATCAAGAGAACAACCCCTAATTAATCTATCATACAAA
This sequence comes from Carallia pectinifolia, assembly GCA_037832335.1. Classification (NCBI taxonomy): domain Eukaryota; kingdom Viridiplantae; phylum Streptophyta; class Magnoliopsida; order Malpighiales; family Rhizophoraceae; genus Carallia; species Carallia pectinifolia. The sequence goes on from CM075451.1 coordinate 7,520,688, forward strand.
TGCAGATAGAAACTCAAAGCTAAATGCATAATTGCAAATCTAGTCATTTAAAAAAGAAAGTCTTCCTGTAAAATAAATGATTAATATGACACAATACAACAACAGGCGGTCCACCAAAAAGATAATACTAAAAATACTCTAACGAAATAGTTCACAGCTATGCTAGAGAAGTTAATTAAAAAAAAGAAAGAAAGAAAGAAAGAAAGAAAGAAAGAAATGTCCTATAATTAAACACAAATGAAGTACAAAAAGCAATGCCTGCACCAACATCCTATTATCAAGCTTCACTACATCCGGGCAAAAAATCTAAAGGGATGAACCATGACAATCAATGATGATTATCCTAGGCAATCTAGGATCCTTAAATGAAACAGGAAAAACTAAACAACATAAACATGCAATCTCACAATATGCTGCACCTCATAACCTCCAGGTTATGACTTCATTTGACAGGCCCTTTACACTTGAAATAGGTAATTGAAATATTACCTCAACTATACAGCTCAATAACACCAGTATCACAGGGGATGACCAACAAGAAGCCATGTGCCATATTTAAGCCACATTGATACAATCCCTTTAAGCACTCCTTCAATCTAAATGGGTAGAAAAAATTTAGATTGCTACTTCCTTTGTATTCCTTTAGTCCTTTTGTCACCCCATCTATACAGCTAAAATAAATTATTTTGGCAAGTACATATTTTAGCAAGACTTAAACAAGTTTCGCTGCTGAAAGTGCTACCAGTCTGAGCTTGAATTAAAATGGCATCCATTGCTAGTGACTTCCAAATCACCGCATTTACAAAGCAAACCAACTTTTTGTGAGCAAGGTTGTGAAATGCAAGAGGATATAACAAAGCACTGGTCATAGAATGATTGAGCTAAAGAGTTCTTAGAGACTGCTCCCTGGCAAAGGGAGGTGCCAATTGCCAAAATCCAAAAAAATTCACATATATGAAAATTATATGAATTAAGAAATAAGACTCATTAAGATATCTAACAATAATTCCAATTCATACTCTTCAATGAAAAATATATGAATTAAGAATAAGACTCCTTAAGATATCTAACAATAATTCTAATTCATACTCTTCAACATGAAAGTCACATGTGAGACTATTAAGAAGAACAATGAAAACTAATTAAGGACTTTGTACACAATCTAAAAAGGCTACATAATATTCTACAGAGAGATAATTGCAATGTTATCAAAAGAGGAAAAGAAAAGGAATGCCTATTGTAAATATTTGTGTAGAAAAGAAAAACTGGGACATTTTTGCAAACAGCCTTTTGTGATCCCTTTTATTTGGGGGAGAAAAGTGTTAAAACATAGAAGAAGTCCATGAGAATAAAGCAGTGCAGGCCCCTTTTGTTCGTCGCATACATATTAAATAGTCATAGAATACACTTTTTCTTCAAATGTCCATATTGGCCTCAACTAACAAAAAGACTGACAATTTACAATTCAACAAAAGATTGTACTTTTATCTACTGGTATACAAAAATGAAAAGACAGGTCAGTTCGGCAAAGTTCTTAATTTTAGCACCTCACTCGTCCAGCAAAGCACCGACTAGTTACCAGGAATTAAGTCTTTAAGGGCGCTCACCTCAGCACGAGGAAACACTCAGGACACTTGGTGCATCAACTAAGCACACCTAAACAAAGAGGTTTTTGCTTCTGACAACACTGTTTGGAAGGACTTCATAACGACAGGGGTATTTCAGTTCCCATGTTGTATGTAAAAGAGGGTAAATGCACTGTGAAAACACATTTTGAGCTGACACAATAAAGGACAAAAGGCAACTTCATAATGGCAATATTAAGTAAAGAAGTCAAATTAATGGACTGACTGACAGAGATCCTACATGCCCAAATAGATGATATGACTTCAACACACTTCAACGCAAATAGGCTACTTCTTGTAATCAGCAAAATTGATGATTCAACTCCGGGAGATGGTTGGAAAAGCTTCAAACACAAGACAAAATGCAACTGTATCTTAACATAAGACCTAAATGCCAATCATATGACTAAGAGCTAGGCCAAACTCGAATTTCTAGCTGCTTGTGATTCAACCTGAGTTCAGGCCAGACTTCAAATTACGACAAAGTTTTGCTCAAGCATGAATACAACCAGATTCTTTCAGCTAAAGATGGTCACAGATCCTCAGTCAAATCTCCAAAAATAGAAGTTAACTAACAGAAGTGCCATACACAGTTGTTTAATTCCTCTTCCATAGGCACCATAATATGGACACGAAGAGTTTTCAAAAATTAATTTTCATGAAAATTCTAGTAACTGTCCACCAATATTATGAAGAACATAGAATAAGAGTTCATTTTCATGTTTGTTCTTCAGTTTGATTCGCATCCTACATCACAAGACAAAATTGTCCATATGAGGGTCCTAGGAAAAATTAAAAAGCTCATTCTAGCATTTCATCTTATCCATTCATCAGTCCGCCTTATTAATATTAAAATTTCATTAAAAGGATGAGAAAATTTAGAGGTGGATAAGTTTAGAGAAAGAAGATTTTCTTACTTCATACCAAATTCACAATTTGCTTTCCATCAATCAATGCCTTAAACAGAAAATCAACTACTAACCAGCCAAAAGAATCTATAATTCACCCCAGATGTAAAAAACATTAACCAGTTACAATTTCCCGAAGCAACAGAATAGAGAGAGTTGCAGCATGAAGAGGATACTTAATAGGTACTCAAAATGGTGAGTTGAATGCAGAGAATGCTAAAAAACTTAGCCACAAAAAACTTACATTTGCTGAGTTCCAAAGAAGTAGACGAGTACTTTCTTCATATCAGGTGGATAGCCCCATTTCTCTGGCTCGCTTACCTAGCACGAGACATCAACATGATAAGCCTGATGGGAAACATGGATACAAAAACATTTGAAAAAACTACACTACAAATCTAGTTTAAATGAGGCCAGTAGAGAGACTATAATAGCAACTGCTTTGGGTTGCAAAGAAGTTTCAATTGTGAATATACATAAATTTCAAAACAAATCTCATCTTCTAAATGAATATGCATAGGGATTGTGGCCAACAACACTTAAGAAAGCCAAAAATTCCCCTCATATCCAAAGGTCAATTGCCAAGTCAATCACAATCACGTCTGCATAAGCATAACAACCAAACCCGGAATTAAGGTAATAGAAAAAAGCCCCAAACCTTTAAACGAGGTGAGACAATAATTTCCTAGTCCGAATCAAACAAAAAAAAAAGCCCTCGTCCGCAAAAAACCGCAAAACGATGCACAAACCCTAAGACAATTCAAATTTCCCACGAAACTTCATTAACAAACGTATCCAAAACATTTGCCGAAGAATCATGCTTTACCGATTCCTACGCACAGATAATTTTAAAAGGAAAAAAAAAAAAATCCACGTTCAGGGCGCATACCGTGGCAGGCCAAGCAGGGAAGCCCTTGAGTTTGGCAAGGACGAGATCGCCGACCTTCCATTGGCGGCGGGCAGCGGCTGCCGCAGCAGCCTTGCCGGCGCCTCTTCTGCGGCTGGGCGCCATCTCAAAACGCCGCCGCCGCCGTGTCGCTGACGTTTATATCAAACAAGACGACGCGCTTCGGACCGAAGCAGCAGACAAGTCAACTCGCAAGCACGCCAAAATGGGCCGCAAAACAAAGCGCCCCGGCACTGCCTAGGGTTTCCACGGAAGCAAGATTCGACGCCGCAATTAGCAGGCATTGAAATACACGAATCCCCGCGCAGAATAGCGAGAGCACTGGTTCTTTGGAAACCCTAATTTTGCGCGACAGAAAGAAAGAGACGGATTGGGTATTTAGGTCTAACAGGGAGTTTAATTGCTGAGACAAACGAGAGAGAGGGGGAAGGAGAAAGACGGAACAAGCGCCGCGTCTGTGGCTTTTTTTTTTTTTTTTTAGGGGTGAGGTGGTGCCTAACGTGCGCTTTTGCGGAGCGCAAATTAAAATTTGTTTGGGCGTGAGGGCTAATGTACGCGGATTGCGAAGACAGGATGTTTTTGCGTTGCAACTGCACATGACCTACCCAGTAATAATATAACCATCTAATCTTTTTGGATCTGGGCTTAAAAGCTCCCGTCCGTTTACTCCCATGTCGGCTGTAGAAATACAGGCTAAATTATTGGGCTATTGGGCCTGATCCTCTTGTCCATGATTTTCCGGTGTTTGGCAAGGCAAAATAAAAAAAAAAAAACCCATTTAGGCCTCGACGGCCCAAAACTGCATTTGAAGTCGTTGCAGGACATATTTGATCATTGAACCATCAGCCCAATAACATCGCAAAAAAAATGTTTGGAATCGACTCCTTTTCTTTGTATCTTGCACTTAAGCGGTATCTTGAAGTAATTGTTTCAAGGTCAAATGATTTTCCTAAATTATAGCAACTCGTGGCCCCACATCACCCTTTTCACCTTACATAGGATTGCAAGCCATTGTTTATGCCCTTTTTTTTTGTGTTTTGGGGGGGGGAGGAGAGGAGAGAGGAGACAAATTGCAGTTGACTTGTTTTTGGTACATAAATTGCAGTTTACTTTGCCTTCTCATGTTTTGCACATTGTCCCTTTTTTGTTTATAATAAGAGGGCTTATGCAAAATAAGGGAAAAGGATGAGGGAAGTGAGATTCAATTCTTTTTTTTTTTTTTTGACAGTGACTATATAGACAAACTTATTACTCCAATACCAGTCATATGAAAAATTTTGTTTTTCTCTCTCTCTTGTTCTTGTAGCTAACAGGCTTATAACTGCAACAGATACGTCGTCAATTTGTTTATCTCCTGGACTTCCCTAATTATTTTTCCTAATAAAATGTTCATTACCGCGTTTTGTACGGTCCAGCTATTCCATCCCTGTGGGGTTTCGACACTTGGGCGCTAACCGTAGTGCAGTTGACTAGGTCAAAACTTTCAAAATTCAGGTTTCGCAGTTATTGGACTCTTTGTTAGAAATGTCTCTACCAAACACGTGTCGTTCATACAACATGTACACCCACTTCATTCCGTGACATTCTAGCCAAGCGGAAGGGGCCAATGATTGCCACGTCTGGGTGAACTTTTTCTTAAAATTTCCTATGTTTCAGATAAAAAAAGGATTTTATTAAAAAATTCTACGTCACTTATTCATTTAGCGGAAAGCATAAAAAAAAAATGATAAAACCACCATAAAAAAATATCAAAATTCTTGCAAAATCATGAATATGCATTAAAACTTTGCAAGATTGGACAATTAATCTAGCTCACTGAGTTCCAAAATGGCAGCCAGTCCCTTAATAAAAGAATTTAAAATAAAACTTTATGTGTTATGACAGAAATTAGTACTTTTTTCTAATGAACCTAAGAAAACTCAAATTCAAAGAAGATCAAATTTTCCTTTTAAAACATCAGCACACCAGACTGTCACATCAACAATACATCTACTATAAATATTCATTTAATCCACAATTCTTAAAATATGCATTTATTATTCATTTCTTATCTTACTCATCGTTTTCTACGAACTCGATACTGAGTTAAATATCGAAATACTAATGCTAGATCTTGATACTTTAATCTCTCTATCTTGTAGGTGTATGACTCATTCGATTGAAAGCCTCAACCCAGTCAACTCAGGTTTTCGCCCCAGATTTCAACTGATCAATATGTATCCTTATACGCAAACTTTTAACCTAGAACAATTAAAGACTATACATTCAGTTTTTTGGCAAGTCGGAATTACAAACTGAACTATTGAAGCATATTATGGAGAAATAGAACAACTTTGATCGGGTAGCCCGATCGCCCTGTCTTGTCCCCTTGCGAAGGAATTTGCATAGTTCATTGACAGCAAACCAACCCTTTCATAATTCTTAAAAAAAAAAAAAAAAAAAGGGTATAAGTAGAAATATTATTTATTATACACGTGGTTACTTCACAGGTGGCCACGTTTTCAATTACCAGCAGAAAGCGTGCTGGTCGACAAAAAATTTTTTACCCAGAGATAAAGGCCGTGAAGACTGAAGAGCCGACGCGTAGAACGTGAGATATTTTTGAACCACGAAAAAGATATTTGGCAATTGCGAGGAGAGAGGACACGTGGCTTACCATGTTCCCTTACGTACAATATCTGAAATCGACACGTGCTTCTGCTAACGCGGCAGAATCTTCAGCTGTCAATCAACCAATCTCTATTTGACGCGAGTCCCAGCCACTGAGCTCCATATATAACATGTAACCACATTGGCCCAAATGGAACATCAACATCCTTCTATGAGCCAGAAGTGATTACTATAAAATTATAATTAAGCATCCGCGTAGACACCATTACTGATTTACCATATATCCTAGCGCTCTAGCTAGCCGCTGCGGGCAATGCCTCAATTATGAGCTCGAGCAAGAAATCCAAAACAAACTTTGTAAGTTCGAGTTCAAGTTTGAGTTTCAGTTCGAATTCGAGTTTTAGTTGGAGCGAAAACTCGGGTTTACTTAATGAGCGAGTACTTCTACTAGTATTTCAGTCCCTGGAATGGGACATAAGAACACTCTGCATAACAGCCTCCGTCAACCACAAGCTCCGCGCCATGGCGAAGAGGTTGCTGTGGCGAGCGCTTTGCATGCATCGAGCACCCCGCATGCTATCCACATTGACGAACGACCAGCCCAATACTCGGTACGACGATTTCTGGCGAGCGCTTGCGAAGCTTATGTTCTTTTGTTGCGGTTGCGAGTCGACTCGGAACTTCCCTCTAAGTCGGCCGTCATCGGGTCATTTCGTCAACGAAACAAGGTTTTCCAAGACTTCCGGTCGGAGCTTTTTGACCAGGAAGTGCCGGGAAGACTTGTTGTACCTGAGCGACCCGTGTGAGCACCCAATGGGGGAGGAGGAGGAGGATGATTTGGGAATTTACAGAGGGGTATTTCGGGGATTTACAAGATCGAGGACGAGAGCGTGTTTGATCGGACGGCAGGTAGATTTCGAGGATGGAGTGAGGTGCCCGTATTGCGGTGCTCGCGTATGGAGTATGACTACGGCTCGGCTCGTCCCCAAGAGCGCGGCTAGGCGGCTTGGCTCGAAAGACGGCCGGCTGGAGTGTTTTGTTTGCGTGAATGGGCATTTGCATGGGATGTGTTGGCTCGCACCATTGTCGTCCGGCGAAGAGAAAGGCGAAGATGTGTTTGACGTGGAAGATGACGACGATGATAACGTCGGGGATGGTCTCGATAATGTCAAAAACGACGACAACAATTGTGCAGATCGGACGGCTGCGAGTGGGGAAAGCGTTGGGGTTGACTCTGCAAAATGATTCCATACTGGATAGATTGTGATTATATTTTTCATGAGGAACTCACAGAATTTCCATTTTTGCTCGTTTAATTGATGTGAGATATTTCCTGAAGGCCCCAGATTATTGGGATACTTGATCTTTTCGTTCTTTTTTTCGCCAAAAGAAAAAAATGTATTTTTTTTTTGATTTTTTTAATTGATCGTTTGTGTCATTCCACTAATAGTCTAATGCTCAAATCAACAAATGTAGACATAATAATAATTGTTTCCCGCATTTGTCACCATCCACTAAGTTCCAATTTGCCTCGACGCTGTTGGGGGCTTTGTTGTGGCATATGCCATTTCACGAATATGATCGCCGGATTTTAAATAGTACCAAAAAAAAAATTAAATCACTTTACACAGCAACATTTAGTGTTCAAAAAAATACACAGCAACATTTAAATTGTTAATTCCCTCACTAAGTGTTATAAACAAAAATAAAAAAAGCCTTAAACCAATAAATTGTAGGCTTTTAAGATACAAAGAAAGTTAAGTGCACTGAATTTGTAGACCGAATGAAATGGTATATACATACCATAATATATATTTGTACCTTTTAAAAAAATATTTTTTTAAGAAAATATTTTTTATCGAATTTTATATAATTTTTACATTTTAAATTTTAAAATAATACTCGTCTAAATATAAATTTTAAATTTGTATAAAAAAATATTATTATTTTAATGATTTGAAATGCGGTCCACTTAAGAGCACCTTTAAGATATGCTCTAGTTGTTGAACTCCCTTACACAACCCCTTGTCTTTTTCTTTCTTTTTGATATGGTTCAACTTCATGGAAGAGATAAACGAGGGGTCAAGCCAGTCTGGATAATTTTTTATTAAATTCCTATACGCACACGCACCCTCTTACTAGTGACCACGTTACGCATCCAGGTTTTTCATAATCAGTTCAAGAGTTTGAAGAAATTGACTAAATGTGTCGGTTATACCAAAAACACACCGAAGCCAGAGTATGTTAGAAACAGACACTGAAATCCAAACAACCAAACATAATTTACAACAATTTCAAGTTTGAGGAAATTTTGGTGGGTATACGATTTTTTTTTATTATGTTTATATGTATTTTTTTTATGTAATTATAAGTGTTTTTTTGTGCAATCACAAAGAAAAAAAATAATACAAAAAGTATTATTATTTTTTCGTTTCATATTTTTTTTTTGTGATTGTACAAAAAAACACTCATGTGGTTACACAAAAAAACCGCGTGTAAATCTAGTAGAAAAAAATTATATGCCCATGTAAGGAAATACTTCAAGTTTACTCTTAATTTCTTTTAATAAAATATGAATTTTTATTTTGTTGTGATTAATGTCTCATCCCTCTTAACTTTACTGACTATCCAATATATGCTTTATTGGGATAATTACTTTGAAATTTTTTTTATTAGCATAATTACTTTGAAAATGACTTCTAAGAAATTAATAAATTAAATAAAACCACACACACCCCCTAAAAGCAAGCGGTGTGACAGCAAAGAAATTAAATAACGAAACAAAAGGGCAGAATTGGTAATGTAAAAAAAAATTTAAAAGCCCGTTTGTCGGCACGTGGTTAATTTTTAAGCGTCCGTTACCGGCCGCCCGACTTCAACGGCATCATTGGACTTACACCGGCCCTGCGGTTCTTGCCGCCATTCCCAGTGGCTCTGTTTGTCGTTGTTCTCCCATTCGTAAAAAGGAAATCAGAAATTAAATTCTTCAGGCTCTGTTTGGCGTTGCACAAAAACAATCGTTATTATTTCAAAATTCTCTTTCTTGTCCTCTGTTCGATTTAGTCCAAGAAAGCCCCGCTTTCTCAGGTGATTGGTTTCTCTGTTTTTTTTTTTTTTCAGATAATATTTTTTGTGCTTCGTCGGAGAATGTTCTTTGTTGTCCTCTTTCGGAGAATGTTTCTTCTTGTTTGGCGTCGGAGAAAACAATACATGTGACGCCGAAAAGGACATCCATGTTCTGGCTGTCTTTTGTTTTTTTTTTCGAATTCTTCTATGTTTCAAATCGAAATGGAAATTAATTTTGGGAACATTTCTAGGCAATGGCGATATTTGTCATCTGGATTTCTTTCAGACAAATCTTGGTAACCTCTTTTTTTTTTTGTGTTTTCGATTCTTTTTAGTCAGAGAAGCGCTCCAATTCCTCTATTCTGTACAGAATTTTGAGTTAACCTGCTTTGATTCGGATTTCGATTCGTAGGTCAAATAAAGAACGTGTTCTGTTCGGATTTTCGTTGTCTGATTTTTCTTGGCAAATTTGGGGAACTGAATTGTTCTATTGACAACGTTGTTTGTCACGGCTAGAACAGCAATATATCATTCCACGCCGACGACTTGAAAATCTTTGGCTTTGACAGGACAGCGTTTGATCGCTGATCTACGCAGAGCATCATGGCAACCCTTGAGGATATTGGCACGGCCGCAGCGATTAATCTTCTATCTGCAATTGCTTTTCTCATTGCCTTTGCAATTTTAAGGCTTCAGCCCATTAATGATAGAGTTTACTTCCCAAAATGGTATCTGAAAGGGATAAGAGCAACCCCTCTGAGCTCTAGAGGTGTCGTCGGCAAATTCGTTAATTTGGACTGCAAAACATACTTGAAATTCTTGAATTGGATGCCTGCAGCTCTTCGAATGCCGGAACCTGAGCTTATTGATCATGCAGGGCTTGATTCTGTTGTCTATATTCGAATTTACGTTCTCGGGTATCCTTTCTTTCCCTGGTTGTTGAACATGTATGGGTGCTTCAGCGTTAGAAATGCATCTTTGTCTATATCTATCTGTGAGGGGCTGTTTTATGGGTTCCAATTCTTTTTCAGGATTCTATCTTGTAGGCATTATATGCACTTGGATTATCCCAGCTTAGTTCCTAGCTTGATGGATTAGTTTTTCATTAGAAAAAGAAAACCTCAGATTCCAAATTCATTGATTTCTTATTTAGTTATTTAAACTACCAAATTGTTCCTTAGCTTTCCTGAAAATAATTTGTTGTTATATGTCTAGGGTTGACTGTAACATCAACCAGAATTGCACCGGAATATGACACAGAAATGTGGAACTGCTTTATGTGATGGGCATATTTAATTCTCCATTTTTTGGGTCAAATCAGGTTGAATCTAATGCGATGATACATGACATGCAGCTTGAAAATATTTGTCCCCATAACTGTACTTGCTTTTGCTGTTTTGGTGCCTGTTAATTGGACTGGAGGCACGTTGGAACAGATACAGAATTTGAGATTCAGCAACATTGACAAGCTCTCAATATCAAACATTCCATTTGGATCACAAAGGTGAATAAGGATTTGCAATTAGTTATTCTCTCACATCATCTTTCTGATGAATGACATTTGGTAGAGATGTGCAAGTATTTCTTGCATATTCATTATGTTGAAATTATGCTGTTAAAGAGGAAAGTTAAAAGATAATCGATGGTTTTAAAAGAGGCATATGATTCCTTTTTAAATTGTCTCTGCCTGGGCTCACAATGCCTCCGTTCTGTTAGCTGCTATGAAGCTAGAAATGCATTGGAATTTTCATTTGTCTTGCAAATTAATGTAGCATACATCTAGACTGCTACTCCAGAGTTATGTTGCCTGCAATATGGGCCTGTGATTGCCGCTACTGGAGGCTTGCCTATTTCAAAGAATATATTGTGATTTTCCTGGGAGAGCTATTTTCATCTTTTTAAAGATAACTGTGTTACCAAAGCAATGCACATCCTGTGATTGCTCTCATTGTATAAGTTCTGCTTCATCTCATTTGATTGTTTACAGTAAGTACTGTTTGTTTGTTAATCAGTCTCAATTTGTCTATGAATGCTGGTTTTGTTCTTACTTATAGGTTCTTGTATCATTTCTTTCAAGGTTTTGGGCACACGTGGTGATGTCATATGTCTTCACATTCTGGACATTCTACGTATCATATATGGAGTATAAGACAATAGCTGCCATGCGCCTGCGATTTTTAGCATCAGAAAGTCGTCGTCCTGATCAATTTACTGTGAGTTATTCAAATTTTCTCTGTTATGGTGTGGACTTTCCTTCAAGCCTCGTGTATTATTTGTGTTACACTGAAACCGAATTTGAAGTATTTAGGTATGGTTGATTTTTTGGAACTGTTGATTATCTATCGCAGGGTGATATTTGATTTAGTTGGTATTCCTTTTGTCCATGACCTTTTTTTGGAAGCATTATTTTGGAACAAAAGCTTCAAAGCTTTGCAAGAATCGTGTTCATCCATGGACCAACTCTTTCACAATGAAGCCAAATTTAGATTCTATAGTTTTTTTTAATGCGACCAATGTGCATGCAATCTGGAAGATAGTGGATTTAATCACAAATTTGATTTGTGAGTCATATGCAAGTATTGCCCTGCTTGGTAACTTGCCATATTTTTTTCCCTTAAAACCAAAAAAATGAAGCTAGAAGAGACAATTATTGTGCCGAGTGAAGAAAATTATGCAACAGTATGGAACCCAAAATCAACGATTGACCAGGACTTTGTGTTTACAAATGAATAAAATACAACAATTTTTTATAAACATAAACTTGGAAAAGGAAATTTCTTTCTCTATGTCTTAGTGCGTATTCTTTCACCGATCAGTCGTTGAATTGGGAAGGCATTCTCATCAAAATTTTGCACCGTCATTACTTTTCTCTACAGTTTTAAGCTCTAGTTTCCAGGACTTTGTTATTTTTTCAGTTAAAAAAAAAAAAACAAATATAGTGCTTCGCACTTGCTGCATTCTTCATTCAATGCCAGCGCAGTTTGGCCAAATAAATTGCATCTCTAGTGCCTATATGTGATTCTGCATGTATGTATCTCATGGCAGCAGTATCATGTGTGGCTCTCATGATTGTTTTGGTTACTGATAATTTTAGTTTTGTCTTCATGGCATCTAATGTATCCTTTTCCATAGGTTCTCGTCAGGTGTGTTCCTCCAGATCCCGATGAATCAGTTACAGAGCATGTTGAACATTTCTTTTGCGTAAATCATCCTGATCACTATCTTACTCATCAGGTATGCATTTTAACAAGCAGTCAAATTTTTTTGGCGGTTGACTGGTAAATCTAGCAGCATAAACTGCAGGAGTGGTATGGGGAAGATGGACCTTGGTTCTGAGACAATTGAGTTGTTATTAGGTGGTAGTTTCTTTAGAATTTGAGGAATTTTTCTGGAAGAATCGATGTATTGTTCTTTATATTAAAAGTACATGCTTTTATAATCTCTCACTTTTGCATGATAATTTCTTAGGTTGTGTACAATGCAAATAAGCTTGCAAAATTGGTTGCAAAAAAGAAGAACTTGCAAAATTGGTTGACCTACTACCAGAACAAATATGAAAGAAATCCTTTGAAAAAGCCAATGACGAAGGTATCTTTGTTTCTTTATTAACATATGCTGTTTTATCATCTATGTGCCATACGTTTCTTTTTTGGTGGGTTTAATCAATCTATATTATAAACTGTCTATGAACCTTTTCTCATTATCAATCTCTACCTGCCAATATATAGACAGGTTTTTTGGGCCTCTGGGGAGCTAAAGTGGATGCGATTGACTATTACGTCACTGAAATAGAGAAAGTGAGCAAAGAGGTAAGTTTTTTCTTTGATCACCATAAATTCTGGAAATGGCCAACAACCCAAAAGTTCGTTCTTCTTGTTCTTCTGATGTATAGCGTGCATTTTAATGTAGGAAGATGAGGAAAGAGAGAGAATTTTAAAGGATCCTCATGCTGTGATTCCAGCAGCATTTGTTTCATTCAAAACCAGATGGGGAGCAGCTGTCTGCGCCCAAACTCAGCAATGTAGTAACCCAACAATTTGGTTGACTCAAAGGGCTCCTGAGCCACGAGATGTTTACTGGGACAATCTTGCTATCCCATATGTTGAACTGGCAATTAGAAGACTGATTGTGGCAGTAGGTTTATTTTTTCTTACTTTCTTCTTCATGATTCCTATAGCATTGGTTCAATCTTTAGCCAACATTGAGTCAATTGAAAGGGTCCTTCCATTCTTGCAACCTTTGATAGAAAAGTAAGTTCTCTCTTCATTTCATTTGTTTAGCTTTCCCTTTGCATGCTTACAGTTTTTTCGGTTTCTTGCTTGGATCTGCAATACCTTTCTGGAATGTTAAGATACTCATAACAAATTCTTACAGTGGTTTAGTTTCTCACTTGGATATAGTCTATAATCATTTCCTTCTTACTCATCCAAGCATATGCATGTATGTACATAGGCACATGCTGCATAGTACATACATATGCGTGTATTTTTTTGAAGCACATCAATGACAGAATATAGGATATTGATGAGTACTTTGTCTATAACATTGAAATGGGTGTTAATGTTTTTTGATGGTTTGTGCCTTTCAAATCTTCACAAAAATTGGAAACTCTGTTGCAGGGAATCTGTCAAGTCCATAATCCAAGGGTTTCTCCCAGGCATTGCTCTGAAGATATTTCTTATCATACTTCCAACAATTCTCATGTTTATGTCTAAAGTGGAAGGATATGAATCGCTTTCATCTTTGGATAGACGCTCTGCTGCCAAGTACCATTTGTTCATAATGGTGAATGTGTTTCTCGGCAGCGTTATCGCAGGAACAGCACTGGACCAGCTCAAGTCCTTCCTCCGTCAATCAGCAACAGAGTATGTTGCTACGCTTACTTTTTCCTTCAGAAATGAGTCTTTATTCTCTACTGTAATATAAGATGTCATATGCAGCATAAACAAGAAGAATGGACACGGAAAAAAGAAAGATAACTGAACTGTATAATTTTTCTCAACACCAATCTTTGTTCGTAATTTGCTAACTGCAGTGCGCTTTGTAATAAGTGAACATTCTATAGCATTTAATTGTTTTTCTTAGGGAACAGTTTTCACTGCAAGGCTGTCTGATATATTTCATTACTATGCTCATCAGGATTCCAAGAACTGTTGGTGTATCCGTGCCGATGAGAGCCACTTTTTTCATTACTTACATAATGGTTGACGGTTGGGCGGGCATAGCTGCAGAAATCCTCAGATTGGTGCCGTTAGTCATCTTTCACCTGAAGAATACATTTCTGGTCAAGACGGAGCATGATAGGGATCTAGCCATGGATCCTGGTTGTTTGGGATTTCCAACATCTGAACCTCGAATACAGTTATATTTCCTGCTGGGGCTTGTTTATGCTGCTGTGACACCCTTACTTCTTCCTTTCATCATCGTCTTCTTTGCTTTTTCCTACGTGGTGTTCCGGCATCAGGTATCATAGCTTATAAAACTGGCTCTCAAGTTCTGGCTAGTCTAACAAATGCAATAAGGGCACAGGATGTGCTTAATTGGGAAAACATAACTAGCACACTAAAGCGGATTGAGGCAAATGAAGTTCATGGATAGGACATGGACTTATGGCCTATGGAAAAGCATTGACTTCTCAATCTTGCAATCTGACATTGTTTCCCCCCGATATGAATACATTTTAATATGAAAGTGATGAATATTGCTTGTCAATGTTTTCCCATTTCAACAATGCACAAAAGTGTTTTCTCAATGCCTATCTAATAGATCCATTCCTTTACTGACCAAAAAGGGACAGACCTATCTGTTGACTTATGTTCACGGTTATAATGTGCTGTTAGTTAGAACAACCCTGAAATCTAACTATTCGGCTGCTTGTGTTCTTTTGCTTATTGTTGCAAGATTATCAATGTTTATGACCAAAAATACGAAAGTGGAGCTGCATTCTGGCCAGACGTGCATCTACGTTTGATAATTGGCTTAATAATAGCCCAGCTTCTTTTGTTGGGATTATTAAGTACAAAGGGTGCTGCGGAATTGACCCCATGTCTCGTTGCATTACCTGTTCTGACAATTTGGTTCCACAAGTACTGCAAAGGGCGCTTTGAATCTGCATTTGTAAAATTCCCATTGCAGGTCAGTAAGGAATTATTAAATTTATTATCTTTTCATCGATTTATATAGAGAGAATGTGAAGATTATGAACCATACAGGAAGTTTTGAGGCTTCAGACAACACGAATAATGTTTTGAATAATATTTTGAGTTTGGAAGAGTAAACCTAAAATACAATTGTTTTCTTTATTTAGAATTTAGATATGAATATTTTTAATTTACTGCATTCACCTTTATCTTCAATATTTGATCACAGAATGCAATGGTGAGGGACACACTTGAGCGGGCGACGGAACCAAAACTAAACTTAAGGACCTATCTTCAGGATGCTTATATACACCCAGTTTTTAAGGGTGGTGAATTGGAGAGACCGCCGGCCATTGATGAGGAAGAGAATAACCCACTTGTAGCAACGAAAAGAAAATCAAACAGAGGCTCCAGTAAATTAGCTTCACAAGCCAGTTCTGTAGCCAGTTCTGTAGATGGTTCATGAGAGTAGAAAGACCAGTATAATTGTCATTTTATTTTCGCCATCGCTTGTTCACTTTTTTGTTTGTTTTTTTTTTTTGTGTGCACACAATAACCAAATTAGTGAGAAATTTTAGAGCTTAAATTTTTCGTGTATATAATAACATTCTAAAACTGAAAAACTCAACCCTTTTATCTACTTTAGGGGTTGAGTAGTATAAGAAACGGCGGCAAACAAGTCTCAGTCAGCCTGTACTCCCTTCGTTTTGGGAAAAGGGCGGAAAGAATAATCTTTTTTTTTTTTGAAAAAAATAAAAAGTCAGAGTAATACCTTATGGTCTTATTAGAGAATATTACAATTATGTACCTAAAATAGGTGGAAAGCGGCAGAATAATCTTTGAGACTGTCTTTGGATGAAATTAAGCCGACGTGGTAAACGCGGTAACAATAAGGACGTCTAAATCAGCATCAGCATTTTAGATCGATGCCGGCAAATCATCCCAAAACCCTGTAGAAATAAGCTAATCAACGGTGCACAATGAATTCACCTAGTACCAGCAATAACTTAGAGAAGAGGAAAAACGAGAGTGAAATCATTAGAGTGAAATCAGTTGGAAGCTAAGTAATGCACGTATAAAGATATTCTGAAACAGTTTAAGTTGTATGCGTGCGACTTCTAGTAGTCCTTGTATCTTTGAAACAGAAATCTTAACTTCGTAAAACAAAACTGGCTGGGAAGTTCCAAATTTCCAACCAGCAACCAGTTTCCATTTTCCGATAAAACAAGAAAAGGGACTCGTATATATGACTACCAGTTCAAATTAATGGCTAGGTCTAACAAAGCTTCTACTTGGCGTATTGTTCGTTGCTTCTCTTGTTGCTTAAGCTTGCTTGCAACAGACTCAGGATCAAGCCCTTCAGCATTCTGTGCTTCATTTTGTTCATGCCGAACTTCTTGGAGTAATGCATCAACCTCTCTGACAAAATCTACCCTCAGAAGGGTGTCATCGACTTCTATTGGTGGTCTCAGCGGCCCTTGATGCTGATGAGAACAAACACATAGATACGGTTGTGAGTACTCCTTTGTATCCATGCATTCAGTTTAAACAAATACTTGTGCATTTCTCAAAGCGATGAACCGTCGATGGCAGAAAAATTGATAACAACAATACAGACACACACACACAGACTCACACACAAACAAAATGAACTAGAACTCAAATCTAAAGCGGTAAAATTGTTTGGTTTGAAGTTTACCTTATCAATGTCAAACCCTGGTGGAACAAGAATGCTAAATGGATCCTCTCGGGGGAAAGTATCAATCATGCATTTTTTGCATTCCTTCAGCCACCCGTCATAATTGAACCCATCATACATATTCAAAAGATCATTGAGCAGTCTCATGGCAGGGGTGGCCTCCCTTTTTAAAATCTCAGTCTAGAATGCAAGCAAAATACAAACCTTCAAGCCTTTTTTTATTATCTTTTCCTTTGAAGTGGACAAGAAACTCATAATTCCAAAGCAACAAGGAAAGCACGAATGTTAAAAGTCCAAGGTTAAGACCAGTGTTTAGACACAGTTATCCACAGTTAAAAGATTTTGGTCAAGCCAATTAATTGGATCTGAATGCTTGCATAATCATTTTTACATCTCATTGCCCCTTGTCCATCAGCTGAATGTAAGGTTTAGGTGAGCTTAGAAGAGAAGTTCTAAGTTCCTTGATTAATAACCCATTTAAAACAGAAAGGACAGATGTGTGAGGCATTCTGCAAGGAATAGAAATTCAGAGTATTTTAAAATTTTGGTTTTGACTCGAGTATTTCTATGAATTAAAATTGAATTATTTCAAATGGAGTTCTAAAGGAAAAACACAACTTACATTTACAATTCAAAAAACTGATGCTATGATTCAAAATCAGACACATATGTTTTCTAGCTGATGAACAATCACATACCTCAACTCTTCTGTACAAAAGGTCAAGACTTCTAACAGCATCCTTTTCATCCTAGAAAATATTAGATCACGGAACTCATTAATATTGTCATACATACACAAACTCACACATGCACACACTAATATGCAGCCACATATTTGATATGTTGTATATGAATGCATACATATATCAAGTGTTGTAACTCAAAAAGGCACAGGATAGTGTAAGAATTAGCTACAGTTGGAAACATTACTGAAAAAATCATTGTGGAAAGATAGAAGAGAGAAAGGTGATAATTCACATACATCACGACGGGCAAGATCAAGGCGATTCCATATGACCATTAGAATGAGTTCAGTAAGTTCCCCTTTCTCAGCGGCTTCTTCAATTTTCTGCAAATGACAAATAAAATCATTTACCACCAACACAATTGCTTTCAATCTGCATGGGGTGCATTAAAATTGAAGAGAAGGAAAATAGGTTGTGTTTTGTAACAAGACCATAGACATTCATTTGTATAGCAAAGCTACTGCCAAATTAAGTTGCAGTTCTTCCCAGCAACCACGCATTTTTCCCTTCATCATGTCCACACTTAAAAATTTTCTCTCGCCCCTCGAAACTAGTAGTCCCCAATCTCTAATTCTTAGCCACAAAAACCTCAAGATACCAAAATGAGGTAATTATCCAAGTGATTTAAAATGCCAAGTATGAAGGCAGTTCTGACCATATACATGATAGCACCAAGACATAAAATTTCCACATTATCTCTTATTTCAAGCCAGAAATTTTCAAGAAAAAGGAAATAGTAATCAACATTGCTGCATACTGGTTTTTTTTTTTTAATTACAGTAGGTCTTTTGTGTATGTGTCATCCATCTACAAAGGATTCTAACTGCAGCCAGAGAAATTCGAACTCGAGATAGAGTGCATCAAGACCCAAATCCTAAAATGCTAAGCCCACCATTGGGGACAATGTTTATATTTCATATTGTGCAAACTGATTACCTCCTCAACTTCCTCAGCAGCTCTGATGAAGCTGGCAACCAATTTTCTAGCTTTAACAACATCTTCTTCTGGATAACCCTTCAACCGCATGCCAATTTCACGATACTCTTCAATCTTTCTCTCTTCTTCTTCGTCTTCCAATTGCCGTAGCCGCTGCAACTCCTTATCCTTTTCTCGCTGTTGGGCTTGCCATTCGTCGTCGTAATACTCCTTTGGCATCCCTTCTAGCAGCGGTTCGTCTTCCACTCCTTTGCTTCTCCTCAGAATTACTGTTTCGGAGAAACCCACAAAAAGAAAACCAAAAAAAAAGAAAAAAAAGCAAAAATTTAAACAAAAATAGAAATTAATTGAAATCGAGGCATGTGCAGAGACATTCTTCCTTAACTAGGAAAAGGAGTTGGGCTGGTTGTGTGTGGAGTAAGATTTAGACTAACCGGCGCCGTTTTGGTGTCTGAACTTGAACTGGAAAGAGCGAACATTAACTGCTCGCAAGAAAATCGACGGCGGGGAAAGTGTGCACGTCACCGGAAACAGGCTTGCTTCCATTTCTTTACCATTACAAATTTAAAAAGAAAGAAAAAAAAAAAGAAATTTTTTTCTTTTTTTTTATATTTTTTCTCTTCTTGTAAATAACAAAATTTGAGTGAGTTAGCCAGCCAGGCTAACAGGGAGCAGAAAAATGGGAGACAAGGCGAAGAAGAGAAGAGAGGAAGAACGAGATTGACAGACTTTGCGGTTAAAACTATAATAGCCCTCGTATATTTACGTATTTGCACTTTTTTGCCACATTTGTTACTTTTCCTTTTTTTTTTTTATAAGGCAGGGATGGCACATTACGGCCAGCACAGGTACTAAGACTCGATAGCAAATCCGAATTCAAGTACCGTAATCATTTAGCCACAACAAGTTGTGAATAATGTGTCTCGATTTAAGTGTATTGAACCCTCTCTTAATAATAAAAATAATTTAAATGATTATGATAAAATTCACGTTAAGAAAAAACTTTAAATTAAGGTACACTAAAGTTCTCAATCTCAGGATAACATCTGACGACGTTCCAGCCAAAGATTTCGTTCACATGCATTAGCTTCTAACTACACCATGCCAGCAGTGATATTGCCACTTTTTTTTTTAATTATTATTAAAAAATAATATCACTTTTATATTTTTTTATAAATATAATATTATTTTTACAAATTAATAAACCTAGTACAGTTTAATTATTTTTTTATAAATTTAACACAATCTTTAATAATTAACAAATTTAGCACAATTTAATCATTTTTTGACAAATCTAACACACTGTCAGTTAAAAATAATCGAATATTTAATATGCACACATACACATTTGACATTTGGGCGTTTTAAATTATACTAAATTTTAACGTTCAATTATTTTTTAACAAATTTAGCACACTATTTGTTAAAAAAATCGAATCTTCAGTATATACATATGCACATATGACATTTAAGAGTTTTAAACTGTACTAAATTTAAATGTAAATGTGTCATATCTATATGTTAAGGAATTCAGTTACTTTTAACTGACAGTGTATTAGATTTATTAGAAAATAATTGAAATGTGTTAGATTTATTAATTGTTAAAGGTTGTGTTAGATTTGTAAGAAAATAATTAAACTGTACTAAATTTTTTAGTTTTTAAAAGTTGTGCTAAATTTGTAAAAAAATGTAAAAGTGGTGCTATTTTTTTATAATAACTTTTTTGTTATTATCTATAAGAAATCTTATTGAATTTTTTAGAAGAAAAATAAGATTTGATAAGATTTAAATTCTCCACAATTATTCCAATAATTACATATCCGATTTGACCTATGGACGAATATGCAAGCATACGTTTCATGCTTGTTTGAGTAATAGCAATGAGATTCCCCACTATCACGCTCAGAATAGCTAGGATTTCCAGAAGAAGATGCCATTCATTTAATGAGAAATAAAAAGGAATATCGAAAATTCGAGTGGCTGAAGCTGAAGCAGCTACTTTCAAAGTAACAGAAAGAAAAGCAACAACTGGAGTGGGAGAGTCAGAATCGAAAAGAGGATTCCTCACTTCTTTCTCTCATTCAAAACCGTGCATGAGACTTTCATCTCGCACGGCTCCTATTGAAAAACACCCTTCTAATGCTCAACTTTTTTTTTTTTTTTTTTTTATCATAATGGAGGCTAAAGAGCCTTTGCACTAATTAATTACAAACTAGAACTGCTCGGGGCCATCTAACCCCTACGACATCTTGCCATAATAAGGACTTCACTTCCGAAGGTGGCTCATTCAAAATATAAAGACCAATTGCTTTAGAGAAACCCAATCTAGCTAGCGAGTCAGCTACGCCGTTTGCCTCTCGGTGTACATGATGCAGCATCACTTGCCAACCCCGTGCAATTATCTTCCTGCATCCATTTACCACATTTGCGTATTGATGGGTCTCTGCAACGCCATCCTTAACACACTTCAAAGCCTGTTGCGAATCAACTTCAAGACACACCTTCCGAAATCCAAATGTCCAGGCTAAATCCAAACCAGTGTATATACCCCATAGTTCAGCAAGAAAGGCACTGCAATTCCCAATATGTTGCGTGAAACCCAACACCCATTTACTTGAAGTATCGCGGATAACCCCACCAGCAGCAGCCTTACCCGGATTGCCCCAAGATGCACCATCGGTGTTCAATTTCACCCATTCGCCCACTGGGGGAGTCCAGTCTACCAATTCCCAAGTTCTAGGAGGAGCACTTGGAGACACTTTATCTTCTAATTTGGCTATAGCAAAATCGTTGCACAATTTGACAATAAACTGTACAGGATATTCCCTCCATGCTATATTCTCAAAGCACCGTTTGTTGCGCCACTTCCATGCCTGCCAGCAGACCCCCGCAAAGGCAGCTGGCCAATCCTCAAGCAAACCCACACTAACTTTCGTATTCAAGTTCTCCATCAACCAAGTGTTCAAGTTTTGAGCAAAGAAGCTTACCTGTGCAGCTGGACTCAGCAACTTTTTCCACAAGTCCTTAATTAAGTCACAATCTCGCAACAGGTGGAGGAGAGATTCTTCTTGGTTAGCACAAATTGGGCAAAGTGGATCCATCGTCAGTCCTCGTCTTGCCCTTTCAGCATTTGTCATTACACGCTCTAGAGCCACTTGCCACAAAAAGCATTTTACGCTCTCCGGTACCCGTAATTTCCATAGACTCCCAAAATTTGGCTCCCATCTACTCATAGGAGGTGGGGGCAAGTTCAACGTATAGGCCGACTTTACTGTGAATTCCCCCGACATTGAACCACCCCAACATATTCTATCGCTACCGACACCCGAATATCCCAAGAATACAGCAGCTAATTTCCCCAAGGTAATAGAATTTAGCCACTCCCTTAGCTTTGCCCAGTCCCAACCAACACCTGATACCCAATAATCACAAACTCTCTTTCCCAATTCCTCATCTGGAACTTCACTGGTAGCGTGATTAACAAGAGGGTCATCTACAAGCCAAATATCTGTCCAAAACCTGACAGTCTTTCCGTCCCTGACTCCCCATCGGCATCGTTGGATAAAAGAGTCCTGTACAGAGGCCATAGATCTCCAAACATGGGAAGCATTTCTCTTGGAAGAAATCTGCAGCTCTTTATTTGCACAATATTTACCTCTCAATGCTCGAGCCCACAAGCTTTGTTGCTCTACTAAAAACCTCCAATTAAGCTTCGATATCATCGCCTGGTTTGCTAGCCTTGTGTTTCTAACGCCCAAACCACCAACTTCCTTTGGCTGACACACCATTTTCCACTGTACCAGATGAACCTTCTTTTGTTGTTCTGTATCTCCCCATAAAAAACCTCTATTCATTTTATCCAGCTTCTCACAAATAGTTGTAGGCAATAATGACGTTTGCATAGCATATGACGGTAATGCCGAACATACCGATTTAACCAAAGTGAGCCTCCCTGCGAATGAAAGTTGCTGAGCTTTCCAACCTGAGAGCCTTTTCTGCACCCGGTCTAGCAAGTCCTTGTATAGAGAGGAAGATACCCTTCCATTGATGGTGGGCATCCCTAAGTATCTACCCAAATCTGTAGTCAAAGCAACTTGAGAGGCTCTGCTCAATTGCCTAGCCACCTGCCGAGGTACATTCCTTGAAATTAATAAATGCGATTTTTGGAGATTCACTCTTTGGCCAGAACAAGCACAAAAGGACTCCAGACATCTCTTTATCACTTGTATTTGGTCCAAGGAGGCTTCACTGAAAAGAACAAGGTCATCCGCAAAAACATATGCGAAATTCCCGGTCCATTTTTTGATAGATAAAGCGGCCGCCAACGTCCTGAGCTAACTTCGAGATCTATCAAATGTCCCAATCTCTCCATACACAACACAAACAAGTATGGTGAGATAGGGTCCCCTTGGCACAGGCCACAGTATGTCTTAAAAGATTCCGTCATCTCACCATTCCATAGGATGCTCATTCGAACTGTGGAAAGACATTCCATTATCAATTGAATCCAAATAACTGGCAGGTTCAATTCTCGCAAAGTATCCTCTACAAAATCCCACCTCATCCTGTCATAAGCCTTTTCTAAGTCAAGCTTAAAGACCATGAATCCCTTTCTTCCCCTGAAGCCCCGCATCGAGTATAGAGCTTCCTGCATAAGAATCACATTATCACTTATGTGTCTTCCTGGAACAAAACTGACCTGGGTTGGGGCTACCCACTTTGATAGAAATGGCTTCAATCTGTTAACAATCACCTTTGTTATTAATTTATAAGAAACATTACACAGGCTAATAGGCCTATACTCTGTGATTTTGACTGGATTTGGGCATTTTGGAATGAGGACTAATAAGGTTTCATTGATCTCCTTTGGCAAAATTCCAGATCTCAAAATTTGAAGCACAAATTGCGTCACTGACTCACCAATAGTACTCCATGATTGTTGGTAGAAAACAGCTTGGTATCCATCAACACCCGGTGCTTTGAAAGGCCCCATATCAAATATTGCCTCTCTAACTTCTTCCTTAGTGAATGGTCGGTTCAACTCCCAATTTTCTCTTGTGGATAGAGGATTAAAACAGCCCCTTAACGGTAATAAACGGCCTTCCGATCTCTCTTCTGAGTACAACCTTTTAAAGTGGTCAACAGCAAGTTCTTTCAATTGTACATCCTCCCATAGCCAATCTCCCCTGTCATTCTTCAGTGCCTCAATCCTGTTTTTCTTCCTGCGAATCACCGTTGTGGAGTGGAAATATCTAGTGTTCCTATCTCCATTGGCAATCCACCGAGTCCTACTTTTTTGATACCACAATAATTCTTCTTGAGCCAAGACTTCCTCAAGTTCATTTTGCAAACGACGTTCTAACTTGACTAAACCATTATTATAATTTCTTTCCAAAGCAATTTGACAACCCCGGATCCTTGCTAGCAATCGTTTCTTTTTAAAGAAAATATTCCCAAACACCCGGTGGTTCCATTCTTTTAGGATTGAAGTGAGCTCACACAACGCTTTGGGAACACCTATAATTGGATTCCATGATTGTCGCACCACTTCTTGAAAGCCGCTGTGGCGTAGCCAGGCTCCTTGGAAGCGGAATGGCCTTTGTGGACAATGCTGTTGTACCTGATTTTGGAGTTTTATTAATAAAGGGCAGTGATCAGAGCTTACTCGGGGCAGATGACATACCGAGGCCTCTGGCCATTTGAGTCGCCACTGTAGATTGCAGAGTCCTCTATCCAATCTGCACAACACTCTAGTCTGAGAAGTCAAGCCACGGGCCCAAGTAAATTGTGGTCCTGAAAAACCGAGATCAATTAGCGCCAAAGAGTCTATCCATTGTGCGAATGGGTGCCAACGATATTCCCTGATTCTACCACCACCTTTCTTCTCATCTGGTGACTTTATGGAATTAAAATCTCCAGACAATAACCAAGGCCCATCCATCGTTCTAGCAACCTCCGAGAGCTCCTTCCAGATTTTTTTTCGCTGGTCATCATGTGGGCTTGCGTAAACAGCCGTTAAGAACCAATGTTGCTCCTTATTCGGCGTTACCTTAAGATGAAGGAATTGGTCGTTCCTCAAGATTAAGTCAATTTCCAACTCATCCTTATCCCAAAAGACCCATATACCTCCACTAAAACCCCTAGAATCTTCTCTCAACATCCCAGAAAAACCAATTAAGTTGCTCACTTGGTCTGCTCTGACACCACTTAACCTTGGTTCAACCAACACCAAAATTGATGGCTTGTGTGTTTGTAAAAACAATCGTAGAGTTCTTTGAAAAGAGGTGCTAGCAGCACCAAAGCAATTCCAGATTATTAAATTCATAATTTAAAAGCTGAAATATGTAGTCCAATCCAAGCAAGCTAAGAGCTTAGCAGGCCTTATCCATCATACCGTCCTCACGCTGGGCCTCAAGTCCATCCAAAGCCATTGGAGTTTCTGGGACATAAGACAAGGTCTCAGACTCCCCTGGCCCCACATTCTCACAATCCATTAATATCCCATTATCTGGAGGCTTCGGTGGATAAGAGGTGATACAATCCTGGGCCCCAGAACTAAGGTGTTTTGGGATCCTTGAAATTGTACTTGGCCCAGCCACATAATAATCCACTTGGGCCACTGTTGTCACCGCAAGCCCATCTGCCTTTGCCCCATTAATGTCGTCTTTAGTTTTACCTTCTTCTTCATTTACAACACCCTTCTCTTTTGCCAGATGGCTGCCCTCGATTTGGTATTCCTTTGTCCTTACTTCCGTATTAGTTGTACCCGATGGAGATGAATAAACCAAATTTTGGACCTGGCGCAAAGGACTACGCTGGCTTGAGGCATGCCGCACTACCGATTTTTGTCTCCCTCCCAGAGCACCTGAGCCCCTGCCACGTGTCTCACCTCTGTCTCCCCTAACCTCAGCCTCTAGGTTTCGTTCTTCACCTTCCGTCATAGCAGCAACGCCTCCGACAACAAGGCCAGCATTATCACCCTCCATATCTTCCCCCAACACAGCAAACCGGGAACCCCCTGGCTCCTGTATTCCAGCGCCAGAACCGCTGGCTGGTCTTACACGAGGACGACGAGCAGGACGAGGAGCGAAAATCCATGGACCATACGCATTCTCTTGAAACTGAGGGCGCACTGTTTGTGCTCCTCCTTCTTTAACTGTCTCCTTTTCACCACCCATCGGCATAGCCTCATTGCAATGACCTGTTTTGTGTCCTTGCTTTCCACATTCAAAGCATACAAGGTGGATTCCCTCATATTCTACAGGACGAACACGACCTCCCAATTCATAACGCATCACCAAAGGTTGACTTAGATCGATCTCCACGCATACCCGAGCATAGTTACCCCTTAAAACCTCCTCAGTCATCCTGTCAATTTTCACCATACGCCCAAAACAGTTTCCGAGCTTCCAAAGCGCTTTCGCATGATAGTATTCCAAAGGCAAGTTTGGAAAACGAATCCACACCGCAACTCGCTCGATACCCGCCTCCCAAGGGTCAAAATCAGATTGCCATCGTCGGATTGTCAGGTAATGTCCAGTAATCAACCATGGACCGCCATGAAGCGCGAAATCATAGTCCTCCGTGCTCTCAAATCGAACTGAGAAAAAATCATTTCCCACATCGATTAGGTGGAACCTACCTTTTGGATTCCACAACTGCACCAGACGCTTATAGAGAAACGTATAGCCAATCCTTCTCCCGAACAACTTGATTATCAGTGTCTTTTGCCAAGGCCCTCGAAATAGACGCTTGTCTGCAGCAGAAAAAGCAATTTTCGGGCAGTCCCGTGGCCCTTTGTTGCTTTCATCATCTGATAGCAAAATCTCAGTATCCTCCTCATCAGGCGTCTCCATTTCTTCATCCCAACCTGGCAGTTGATGAGATGAGAGGAAGGCATCCCGATATGAGCGCAGCTCCCGAAACCCTTTTTGTGCACCTTCAGGCTCCTTATTAACATCCGAAAACTTCACTTTCTTGTTGCTACGTTCTAGCTGGTCTGTTTCCTCCACCGATCTTCGCGAACCCAGAGAATCACCTTCCACCGAGCACATTTTTACTTTTTTACAATTGATTCTCTTTTGGTGCACAACTGCACATGATTTATAATTTATAATAAATAGATTGAATATGACAAATGCTCAACTTCTATTGCCACATATTTATGATCACTGGCATTTCTGATCGTTGCCTAGCCCAGCCTAGTTGCCCTCGAGTCAAGAAATTTTGATTGCCATGGGCCAAGGTCCATCAAAATATCCCACAGAGCGTTGTTTACGAAAATGGGCTCTCGAGAGCATTAAGAGAAACTGGGCTACACAACACCACGTTGAAACCAATTTAATTAAGTAATTAATTAATTTAAATACAGACACACTGACTAAAGCGCACGCTTGCGGAACAATGTCGCCTTATCTTAAATTTTGACACTAATAACCAAATTTTAAAATTCTTACAACAGGATTTTTTTTTTGTTAATATTTTGAAAAGAAATATTAAATAGCAATATTTAAACTACAATAAAATGATATAGACTGTTAGATAATTAAAATTTTTAAAAAAATTATTAATAAATTTCGTAATTACTTTATTGCTACCTAACCTATCTTGCGTAGTGAAATTGTATAGTGAAGCTCTGTTCTGTTCATCTTAAAATGGACTTAACTGCATCAATTCAAATATCATGGATGCAAAAAACAATTTTGCTTATGTCACAAAATACATAGAAGAGATGGTTGGCAAAGCCATGTGACCTTTTTTAATTAATTGGTTCACCGAGAGTTGAACTTAAGATCTCCATACATATTTTCGAACAAAGTGCAGTCAAATTAGACATTGGGGCCACTCGTGTGCAGAAGCAGGTCTGCTGTTGCTGATCACACCCCTGATCGGTAGTGGCCTAGGAGCGCATTGTCGAGTTCCTTATTGGCGCTTAAACTTGCAGAAACTAACGTTGTCTTCTATAAAATATACGCCAAGCAATCTCGTCATTTCGACTATAAAGAAGGAAAAAAACAAAAGGAACCCAAAATACGTTGGATACTTCAAAAAGAAAAAATAAGGTAAAGTCAATTAAATATTGCAGGAGCTAGAATAAAAATAGAACAGTTATTTGAATACACTTGAATAGGCATGCGGTAAGTATACAGTGATCTGAACCGTTGGATCGTAAAAAATATATTAAAATTAAAAAAATAAAAAACAGATAAACGGTTCAAATCGATGTGTGCCCACCGTGTGCCCACCCTGTCGTGTCTGTGTAGTTAAGCTCGAAAAAGAAATGTACAAGTTTGTTTGCTGATCTTCTGGAAAGGAATATGTGCAGACCTATCAACTCTAAGCTATGCTAGGGACATCCAAAAAGAAAAAGATTTTTTTCCTTTTTTTACAATATAACTTCTACTGAAATCAAGAAATTAGCACTTGCACTGCAAGCTCTTCGGTGTTAGCCAGAGACTTGAAACCCAGTTTCAAGAATTATCTCAGCAGCAGCGCTCATGGCCTTAACTCCACCATGTCCCAACAAGGCCAGCGCCAGTACTTCCTCATTCAATCGCCTCAGTCCGTTACTTACCATTTTCAACACATCAATATCAACATCTGCCACCCATGCTGGCGTGCAAGCCACCATCAAGCTAATAAACCCGGTCACATATGCCCGTGCAGTGGCCCAATCACAACCTAGAGATATTTTTCCATTCAAAGCACTTGCAAGAAATTCTAAATGGGTTCCGAGAACCTTCAGCCATCGCTTTGATCCTACTGATGATGAGTCCACACCCCAAGCAAACGTCCCACAAAGTACTGCAAAGTATGCAAGTGCGTAACCCTGCAACATGCCAACCTTACCTTCAGATTCTGTACCTTCCTCCTTGGATCCACGTACTGACATAAACCAAGAGGGTAAAATTAATTTGATCAAATATTCGATTAAACTAGTCCCGCCAGATATCCAAACTAAAGAAGCCCCAAGCGAAGCTGCAAGCTTAACACGAGTCATTGCTGCTGCAAGAGAGACCTGCCCATATCTCATCTCATGCTTGGTTTTCTTTAATTTCTCGACTGTCTCTCTAGGAAATTCACTATTTGCAATATTTCTAACAGAACTCATTAGAAGAGAGAGAATTTCTTCTGTCATGAACATGACATCTCTCACAGATCGATGAACTCTTAAATATAGAATTCCAGGGGCAACAGGAGAGATTCCACCAGAAAAGTGGGATTCCAACCTGTGGCCTAGTAGAGCACTTACCCCGCCAATGCTCGAAAAGTGGGGGGAACAACCAAGAGTAGACGTGAAGCAGCTCCTCAGTAGCTGAACTACAGCATCACTGTTATGGTGGAAGACAGTTCGAGAAGCCGAAAAGACAAGAAAATCATTCCAATGCTTTACCTTTTGGGCCCATAGGGAAGTTAAGACGGGCATGCATGGCCAGGGGCAACTGGCAGCAAGGGAAGTCAAGGCTGGTCCAATGAGGGTGAGGGACCGTCCAGAAACTTTATCAAGTTTATAAGTTATAGTGAGGCTTATTAGGGCAGCTAATGGCAAAGGAAGTGTAGCTGGAGAACTCCCACCTACAAAAAACCAAGCTGTCAACCTCATGCTGATGTACTTCACAAATAATCTGTCTGGGCAGAAATCAGAACCCCAACCCACTATGCTTAGGGAAAGGAAAAAAAAACCACACTTGAAATTTTTTTTGGCCGTCAAATATGCAATTATTTACATGACAATATATTACCTACAGTAAGGCTCGGAACATCCACACCTGTGGCAGCCAATATTTTCTTAATCTGTTGCTCAACAGAAGACAAATTCGCTGCAGGACTTGGCCAATCTGTCCCATTCATAACCGCTGGCTTCCATATGCCACGTGTAACTTCAGCCGAGAAGTAGCTTACAATGGTGGCCAAAGAAGCTGGTAGAAAATCAGCAAGATCTTTCAGGCCTGCAACAAATAGTACAAGAATGAACAGATCAGAATAAGCATGAAATAGTCAACATTTGGGGAACTTCCATCCACTTTTGGTTCACAATTCCTGCCATCACAGAAAGAATACAAGTATGCATTCTTCATTTATTCAGTCCAGTTCATTGGACAAACCTGTAGCTAGTTCACGAGGTGAGAGTCTTCCATTTCCACAGGCTGTCAGAGCAGCATCAAGTGCAAATGGAGTTGCTTCAAGGATATCCCATGCAGGTACTTTGAGTCCAGCATAAGCATCCTCACATCTAGCACTGGATGAATTACTACTCCCAGAAGTTGTAGGGATGCCTCTATTTATCCTTCTAAACATCATATTGAGAAGCACGTCGACAATCTGGAGAACAGTGGTCCCATGTGCAAGACCAGAAAAGGTGGAAACAATGCATTCCTGATGCTGCCGGTACCAGCTTTTCAATTTCGGAAAAGAATCCAGGAATACGGGTTCTACAGATAGCTTTAAAGTCTTTGGATACCTCTTGATTCTGAGTCGATCCCTAGGTGAAGTTCCAAAAGATGCTAATTCGGCATTCCGCAACAATAAGAGGTATTCAGGGGTAAATTGGGAGCCAACGGGTGGCACATCTACCAAAAAATGTTCCAGAGGCGGATGATCGAATCTCCATAACCTGAGTAGAAGGGTAAATGCATTTGAGAACACAGCATGACAAGAAACTTCCTCTCCTGTTGGAAGAGTCCAGAAGACATTGGGGACACTTGACCCAAAGACCTCACATATGGGCAACAATACACCTGCAAGTAGTGGAACCTGGTAATAAATGACAAAAGTCAGTTCATGACAAACTGAAGGCTTTGAGCTTGTCACTTTCACAGTCATGTAACACCTAGTTCATTTCTAGAAATTTTTGTTGGTTTTCTTTCTGGTATAAGAATGCTTGCACCCTGGAATGCTTCATTAGTTGAGCTGGCTCCATAGATTTTTTTTTTCCTGTTTTCTTTGAATAGAAATGGAAATGTATAGACTCTATGGTTACAAAGTCTTCTTTTTTTTCTTTTTTCTTTTTTTTTTTTTGAGGAAGGTCATAAAGTCTTATTAAATGACTATTCAAGTAACGTGCACCATCACTTCACTATTCTTTCCTCCGATAAACATCTTCTGAATCATGTGGACATACAGGCACATATCAGTCAAAGATATACATCAACAAGATCCAACTCACCAGGCCATGCAAAGATATAATGTGTACACAATCCATGGATGAAATCCCAGTGAGAAGAACATTTAAAAATGGCGCATGGTTGACCAAGTGGCTCTCACTCCCTGAATAATCTGCAGGAACTGGAGGCGACAACAATCCTATAATGAAAAGAATTGTATGTTCCTGCAAACAACAGACATAACAAAAACTCCAGCATAAATTGAAAATGAACCTTTTAATAAGAAAGAGAAATTTACAAGTGAAGCAAAACAGTCTCTTAAGACATTACCTGTATATTCCAACCACGAACAAGAGATGCCCCGCAAAGAATGGTACCAGCAAATATCTTCTCATCATCAGAACCATTCACAGCAACCTCATATATTTTCTCGATCTCAGGCAAGCTTCCATCAATGAGCTTAATTTCAGTTGCATACCACTGTGTAAATTTACAAAAAAGAGCATCTGATATACCTAACTTCAGGAAAAAGAATGGAGTGGCTGAAGACCAGGCCATGCTTAATCTAACACATAAAAGCATAATAAATAAAAACTTAGGCTACTAGGTACAGAAGCCCATATGCTGCATATAAGGCCATTCATGGACAAACCATCACTCAAAACACAAAAGCAATGCCCTGAGCTAGCTCTCCTTTAAGATAAATCACAAAGTATCATTTCACATATAAAAATTGGCAAGAAGGCGTATCCTTTAAGATACATCCCACAGTATCATTTCCCATAGATACATCCCACGGGAGATACATCACCTGAAGGCGCATGTCAGCCCGTCATCCAATGATGTAACTGTGAGATTCAACTCTAAATATTAACTATCAATTTTGACTACTGGCAATAGTTTCAGCACAATCACTAGAGAATCAGCATTCATAGCATCAAATTTCAAGAATTCCCTAAACTGATAGACGGTCTAACTAAAACTGGAGATAGAACAAAAATTGCCAAGCAATCAGGTATTCTATACAAATTGAGAGATGGAATTTGCTAGAGTAAAATTTACAATGTCAAATTGGAAGAGACAGATGTGACAGCTCTCAGCATAAACAAGAGATATAAGAACAAATGAATGTGAATTTGCCCTAAGGACAATACAGACAAACCCTAACTGTCACCTAGACACGCAGAAAGGGGTTCTCCCCTCAACTTTCTTACAACATTCCTCTCAATGATGAGTGGAGTGGACTGCGTGAGGTTCAGAACCTTTAGTTGTCTCACTGATCATGGAGGTACTCTAATCTGTTGGTCAGAAAAGGTAAAAAATTGAAGAATGATGGCTGATGAAAAATAAAACTGGTAACCTACCAGGAAGCTGGTGTCGCAACCAAAGTGCTTATCATTGAAGGGGTTAGAGGCGAGTCCTTCATCAATGATGACCAATCAGATGTTAAGTTCGCAACAACATGAGGAACTTGATTCAAGCATAAATTCACGTAGCCTGGCCATAGATATGCCGATGTGTCCAACAAGTTCCTTGCAATGCAAGCCTCAACAATCAGATGCCTCATGTTTCCACCTGAAAAATACAAAAACATAGAGAACAAGATATGGAAACTGAAGAACAAAAACTATTAACATTCAAGATACAAATATTAACATTCAAGATCAAAAATTTCTTCTTGTTGTTTTTATGCCCTTGGGGGAGAAGGAGGTAATCAAGGGATTGACAAATAAAAAGGGCTAGCTTTAGCCTCCTAAAGTGAGTTGGGGAGGAAGCAAGCAACCTTTGAAAATAGTTGGCAAGGGTACAGGGGATGGGAACTGGGAGGGAAGAGGGAAGAGAAGCCGCGAGGGAAAAGAGACGTTAAATGAATGTTAGACCACTTGTAAAATCAACATTATAAAAATGGTGTCCGAATCTTACTAAATAAGCATATAGAGGTGCGCCATGTGGTAAAAATGTCAGAAGGGAAACCAAAGGCTGTCCTTTTGCATAACCTTTTGAAGAATAAAGTCGCAATGCTCAGATAAATAATTACTTACTACAGTTTATTGGCATATTATTCATGCTCATGCTTTCATTATAGCTGCCATTATTGGCAGCTATGCCTGAAACAATCATAGTTGCTTTTCCAGCAGCATGATTGGCTAGAGATCTAACAGACTGAGGTGGAGTCAACAAGCCTTCATGATCTCCCAACAGCTGTAAGGCAGTAACTAAAGCCTGGCGACGTTTTCCATGATCCGGCTTCTCTTTTATTTGATTGGTTGAGCTTAATTCAACTTTCTCAAGCAGCTCACCTTCTTCTTCCTCAACAATATTAGCCACTGCAAGTGTTGTGATAGACAATAGCATGGACAAGCAGGTATCAATGCGAGGAACAGGACCCTCATAGGAATCCCTTTCCTAAAAACCACAATTCAGGAGTTACTGAGACCAAACTTTCAATCAACAAACTAAATCAGACAAATGAAAATTTGCCAAAGAAGACGTAAATCCATTAATGAAACCTTAGTATTAGTTGCCTATGTTTTGAAGGTTATTTTAACAGGCAGCTGCTTCAATTTAGTCCGAAAGGTTACCAAATAGCATAGAACTAGCCATGTACATACCTCCCTTTACTAAGCCTAATTATTCTGCCCACCCTCCAATTGTCCAACATACAAGGTTCACATAAACTGAAACCAAATGAAATTTCCAAAATACAGTGCAACCAACTATAATACAGACGTTAACATTTTACAGCACACACATGCACACAAGCACATATATGCACAAACATTCCCCAATAACTCTTCCAAAGAGTTTCAAAAGCAATGTGGTTGAAGCATTTCTATACTTATCATTCCCAATGGGAAATGGTAACAGTTACAAAATAAATAAATAAATAAATAAATAATTTCTTTGTCAACTTGGTACGAATGCCTACCCTGTGGACAAGCCGTAGAGCTGCCATCCATAGACCTAGAAAAGTTTCATGCCATGTGGTATCATTAAATGCCTGCAAAGCCTTCACTAAACCTGCAAAATTAAATCCAGGAATAAGAATTCTTACAAG
The DNA here is from genome assembly GCA_037832335.1 of Carallia pectinifolia. Taxonomy (NCBI): domain Eukaryota; kingdom Viridiplantae; phylum Streptophyta; class Magnoliopsida; order Malpighiales; family Rhizophoraceae; genus Carallia; species Carallia pectinifolia. The sequence goes on from CM075451.1 coordinate 7,554,487, forward strand.
AGCCAGAATCCAGTCATTTACCAGGAGAGATGGCAATATAGTCATCAAAAGCTAAGAGTTGATTTCAACCAGTAAGATTGGTTACAGCACTGCTTGCTGTCACACATGACTCATCCATAGCATCTTCTAGCAACAAATCAATAGGAAGCCAGAGTGCAGACTGGGAAGCTCCATAGCGGTGATCAGCACAAGATATCAGGGACCTTGAAGAGATAAATGCATGGAACTCCTGCTTTGGTATCCATTTGGTCCCCTGAGACAGAAGCTTGTTCTCATCAGATGCCAACTGCAGAAGGCCCTCTGCAATTATATGCTTCGAATTCTTCAATGAAGCTGAATTTGTTGTAAGTAGTTGCAACCGGTGAATGAAGCCTTCCCAGTGTGAGGGCCTAAGTATGATTAAAAAAAAAATCTGTGTTATATACACGCTAAAAAAGTAACAAAATGCCCTGACATTACACCATTTACTTTCAACATTAGCCACTCCACAAACTAAAATTTTCAAACAAAGCAAAATCAAACCAACAACACCGAGGAAAAAACTACTTAAATACAAAGACAAGTTCTTACACATTTTGACATGCTAGGTAAAGAATCCTCGAAGTTACTTTGTTTTGCAGAAACTCTCCAATAAGCTCAATAGCCATTGCAGTATTCATTTTGTGCAATCCCTCACAGTGCTCACTTCTGTTCTCAACAAAGCTCCCATGGCCATCTATTTCCATAGCTTCTGGTCTGGCCAGCCATATCGACTTCTTATCTGGAGTAAGTTCAAGCAAGCCTTCATCGTCCAACGATGCATCAAGTAAATGGCAGACAATGGAAAAGACCAATTCGACTAAAAGAATCTCGGGTTCACTCGGATGAAGGCCAAATATAAGGGAAAGATGAAGAGCATCATCAATTGATTTCATAATCCTGTATTTGCAACACCACAGTACAGTCATCGAATAACGAAAACGAAACAAACCATCAAATAGCATGGTTAAGACACCATTCCAGCACTACATTTCTTTTTATTTTTAAGTTCAATCAATAAACAAGTCAATGGAAGGCTTGGAATCCTATTCAAACAAACAAGGAACAGAGAAAGAGGCCACCATTATAATAACTGCGAAACATAAATGAGGAGAAAAGAAAATTAAACTTACTTCTTACAATTTGGACTTCGGAATTGAGATGCAAATGAGAAGCCGTGCCTCTTGAGAAGTTCCATGTAAAGCCTATAGGCCGCCGGGCGGACCTGCCGATTCGGAATGACCCTGCCGTACAACATTATATTTGAAAAAAAATGGCCGTTTTCTAATAATAAATAGAGCACGGTTAGATTTTTAGAAAAAAAAATGTCGGAAAAAAACGCCCGAACGCAACTGCTCGTATTTATCGTGTATTTAACGTGCAATTGTCTGAATTTCATATGTAACTAAATATGAGAAAAAAAAAATATATTAATTTTTAATTGTACTTGAAATCTAATCAGTTGCATAGGATCTAGCCAGTTGCTTTTTTCATACTTTCTTTTTTTCCGAAAACCTAATTTTTTCGTAATAAATAATAAATAGAATAATGATAATAAGGAAAAAGTGGCGGAGAAAAGGGCGGTGCCTGACGGAGAGGAGAGCAAAGACGAGCATGGGAGGAGCGAGCTTGGCGGTCAGGGCCTTCTCGAGGAACTTCCACATGATCGGCACGTGATTCTCGAAGCAGGTGTGAGACACCAAGAGCTGTGCTAGCTCCGTCGACGGCAGTTCCACGGCGGCTGAGTTCAGGGCGGAGCTGACCCGAACCGCCCATAGAAACGGATCTACGTTCTCGTCTCGCGCGGACTTGGTGAATTCGGAAATCGAGTCCCACACACTCGGCTGCACGGACCCCTCCATTCGTCTTTCTCTGTCTCTCTGTTTTTGCCCTTTTTATTGTGCGTGTTTTTTTTTAATAAAAAATTAAATTGTTCGGTGGTTCATATAAAAGGTCAAAATTTCTGTTTGGAAAGCAACAGAAGATTTCATCAAGATAATAAAAGTGAATAAGTGAAGGAGACGGTCATCCAAAAAATTTTATAAAAAAAACTGAAGGAGACAAGAAAATTTGAGAAATTGGCTTTGTTTGGAGGCTTTACTCCGAAAATTATTAAAAAAAAGAATACCGTTTCCTATGGTAGAGGCCGATATTAATGTGGGTAAATGTTAATGGCCGCTTGACGATGTTCTGACGGCTACTTTCGTAATATAATAATTATTATATTTTGTATAAAAATAAAGATAAAATATAGAATAATAAAAATAATATTTTTTATATTTTATGTATATAATTATAAAAAATTTGTTATTTATTATATTATAGATAAATTTTTAAGATATTTTATTATACGATATAATGAAATCTATTAATATTATTTATAAGTATATAAACACTTAAGAGTAACTAGATTTTTTTAGATATTTCATAATTTTATATAATTCAAGAGAGCTCCTTAAGGTCAACCCTTTTTTATTTTGGAACGACAAAAGTAAATGTCAACCATTTTATATGATAAAGAAAAGCTACCGTGCGCACACGGTTGCCTTGTCACGCGCCCAAAACTTTTCATCGTTTCGTCGTTTTTTTTCGTCCGCCTCGTGCAGTTTCTTCCATTGTTAATCCTTAGTGGCTGTTCTTTGCTGTTTTTGTTGTTGTTGTTGAGTGTTTGTGTGGGTGCTGTTGTGTGATTGTTGTGGGTAGTGTAGTTAGCGGTCCTTCGGTGTTGGTTCGTCGGCTGTCGGTTCCATCGATTTCTGTTGAGTCGCCGCCTTTTCTTCCTTGCACGGGGGTGCCTCCCCTTCCCTTCAGTCGTTCGACAGTCGGTGGCGGCGGGGGCTCCATTCTTTTGAGTACAGATTAGGCCTTGTACAGATGGGGATAAAGGCTCGGTGGTTCCGACACTCCTTCGGCTGGAGGGATGGCTTCTCCTTTCGGGTCACGTTGTGGTTTGGGTTCGCCGGTCGTCTTCCTGCTGGGTCTTGTCTCGGCTGGTAGTTGTCATCTGGTGCAGCCGTTTTTGACGTCTGGCCGCTCGTTTAGAGGTGTGCTCCCATCACCGATGTTACGCAAGTGCCGGCCCCTCCCTGTCCGGTGACTGGTAGTGGCCGTGGGGAGGGGTTCTGGTTGTTCCTCGACCTATGGGCCGTTTTCACTTGGGCCTTGGCCCGGAGTTCTCTCAAGTTATGGCAGTGTCCTTTACGGTTGGTTATCCCTCTGGACTTTGAGGTTGTATGGGTTATCTTGGGCCTCAGTGTGTATGTAGGGACTGTTAGATTTAATGAAACGGAAAAAGTTGGTAGCCACACTTGGTAGTCATACTCGGGAGTCATACTGCAACAACACATAATTTTTTTTATAATTATATGCATATTTTTTGCAATAAAAATTTACAATTTATTTTTTTTTGTTGCAAAAAATGTATATGTTGTTGCAAAAAATCCGTATATTGTTACAATATGAGTTTCCCGTACGGTAAAAAGCGTATGGCTACCTAATGAAACCTTTAATGAAATAAAATTTACCCTTTCTGTGGTTAAAATAAATTTAAAAAAAATTAAGGCCAACCATTTTTTTGTTGTTTAGAATTCAATGTACTTTGCGCTGTTCAAGGGGGCCGTGGCGCGCATATCGCAATTAAATTAGCGTGCGGTATAAACATAAATGTTAAGTTTTTAATCAATCTCTAAAAAAAAAAATGTTAAGCTTTTAATTATTTGTTTGAGATGACTCATCACAACAAAAAAATATTTGTCTGTAAGAAATGACACCATAGTCTCCTTATTTAAGGAATCAACGATTTTATATGAGTTTTGATACAGGAAAGGTGGAAAGATTTATTGAAATTGAATTGACGTGTTTATTTTTTTTTATATTTTTTACTTTTATTGATATATCAATTTAAATATTATTATATATTATAAGTTGACGGAATCAAAAAATTATAAAATTTTATGCAACTTACAACTAAGTTTATTGTTTAAAAAATATATAAATATTGTGTATAACAGTTAAATGCATTAACTCTATATCTAACTTTTCTGCGTCTATTTATTATTTTTCTTTATATTACTAAGAAAAGTTAATGATTACCATGGGATTATGATATTATTATCTTTTTAATAATTTTTAAAAAATCAAATTTAAAATTCAGAGTATAGAATTTAAAATTTAAATAATATCAATAATTTTTTTTATGAAAAATATATTATCATCACAACGCAACTCGGGATAAGTAGTATGTACAATTCTTGAGAGCGACGTGTGTGACTAATTGACTTTTTTTTTAACACAAAAAATTTTTTTTAATTATATCGATGATCAAATTTACAAACTGAAATTAAAATAATTTTTATTTATATATATCATTTAACCCAATTCAGGTTGAGATCAGAGTAACTTCTATTTGTTTGTATTATTCAACTCAATTCATATGAAAGAACTCACTACCTGAGTATTATTAGACCCAAACAAGTATTTCTCAAGTTGGCCACGACAATTGTCGAGTTTGAAATTAGCGCCGCGCAGTTACAGTCAAATCAAATAAATTTGGAAGTCAAAACCTCTAGGTACTACCACTGAAACTTAAACTTCGATCTTGAGTAAAGGAAACATATCGATTTACCACTAAATTAACCTCTCGAATTGTATTATTTAACTAGTTAATATATATGTGATTTGAGTTTTTAATATGAATTTTACTATATAATTGTATTTTAGACAGTATTAAATAATCAAATAATTTATTTAACAATTATTTATTTATTATTTAAATTCAATCATTTAATTATCTAATCTTACTTTGTATTACTTAAAAATCTTATTAAGTATTTCTCTCACGAAGTTATTATATTTTAATTTATTCCACCAATATGTATATTGAGAATACATTTTTAAAAAATTAATTTACTTAATAAAACAAGATCAAGTTAATTGACCAATAAAAAATTTCTATTTGATATATGTTCGAAAGAGTTAGAGGAATAACTATTACGAAAGGCTAAACTTTTATTATTTTTTTATTTGAGGTCTACATTATTTAATTTTTTATTTAAATATTATATTTTTATTTTTTATTTTATTCGAATATTTTTATGAATAAAATAAAATAAAATAATTAAATATTTTGTTTTTTCTTTACACAAATTATTAAATCTTTTGTTCACTAAACGAAATCGGTCATCTGCATAAACTATAAGACCAATAAAATGATTTGAGATCTCGCTATCAACACCTTGACCTGAAAAAGGAGAAGTCTCTCTCGGTCAAAGTAATCTTTCTCGCTCAACCCAATAAAATAAGCCTAGTTAGCCCGCTCTTACTTATAGCATATAGACCGGACAAACTACGGTGTTAGGCGGCTAATTCCTTCGTCAAGCTTAAAGATCAAGGTGCGTTTATTGTCTGATTGAAAGGAGAAAAAAGAAAGAAAAATATAATTATTATTATATAATTATTTAATATTTTTTTATTTTTATTTTTTATATTATTTTAAATAATTTTATTTTTTTTTATTTTTTTTCATAAATTACTATTCATTTTTTCTTTTACCATACTTTCTTTCTCTTCATTTTTCTATCACTCTAAATAATTTTATTTTCTCTTCACATTTTCTCTCACAAATTACTATTCATTTTTTTTTACCATATATTTGTTCTCATCACTTTCTCTACCCCTCCAAATAATTTTATTTTCTCTTTATTTTATTTTATTTTTTCCTTCTTTTCTCACTCTTTCACTCACTCCAAACACACTGTAATTGTATTCTTTTGGGTAAGTTATTTATATTCTAAACTTTACATTTACTTGTTATTCTATTAAAGTTTTTTTGATAAAATTGAATCAAAAATACAAAAATATGTGTCTGTACGAGTATTAAGTATTTTGTTTATCAAATAAGAATTGAATTAAACACCAAAATATACCCCCAAAAAATACATAAATACATGTCATACAAGTGATCCAATTTTATCACAAAAGAATTTGTATAAAATAAAAAATAAATATTTAGAACTTAAATAAAAAAATTTAAAAAATTTCAAGTCTCAAATAAAAAATTCTTAAATTTTTAGGCCTTCTACAGAGCTTCTGCCAATAAATAATTGTATCCATCCTATACGGCTATACTTACCAACAAATCTCCGAATGCCATTCCACAGAACAGCGCCGTTCTCAACTATCTGTATACTCATTATTTTAGCCTAGGATGCACGGAAATGTGTATTTTGGTGAAATGTTTGTATTTGAGATGTGTTAAATATAGATATCCATTAGATTTAATATAAATACGTATTGAACACACTAAAAAATGTCAATAAAGGACATAGTTCAGGATACACTAAAAATTTAAACACATTTTAAATACATCTTAAATAAGTTCAGGATCCACGTAAAGGACATAGTTTAAAATAATAATAATAATAATAAGATGATGATGATGATGATGATGGTATGATATGATGGCCTGTCGGCCACATGTTCGGTAGGCCATCTTCTTTATTTTTCTTTTTAAAAATTTGAAAAAGAAGGCACGGGAGAGGAGGGAATTTTGTTTTTCAAATCGTGCTCTTTTATCTTTTTAGATTGTGTATTCTCTAGTATTAACATTTATTTAGTATATATTATAAGATCTCAAACAATTATATATATATATATATATATATATATATATATAAAGATTTAATTTAAAATTTAAGTTATAATTTATATTATATTTCGAATAATAATATTTATTTAGATTTATATGAATATATAAATACAAGTATATATATATATAGTTATCTTTATACTGTATTCATATTCTAATTTTTTTTAAATTAACTTATTATTAATATTGAACGTATTCATATTAACATATTTGTATATGTACAATCTAATTTTAGTTACACCTTAACTCAAACCTTTTGTGACCGAATTATATATATATATAGGAAAAAATTAGGTTGTCAAAATTGAGTGTCTGTCTGAATATTTTTTTGTACAATAAGACAGTAATTTTGTGCAACAAGACTGATATTTTGTGTAAAAAAAAAAATCTTTATATTTCTGTATTTTTTGTTGTATAAAATTACAATCTTATTGCACAAAATAACTGTCTTGTTGTAAAAAAAATATTCAGACAGATACCAAATTTTAGAAATGTAATGACATATATATATATATATATATATATATATATATATATATATATATATATATATTAATTGTGGTGTGTTTTTCTAGCAAAAAAAAATCTAATCCAACGGCTTGTAGGATGTCGTGTCGCCTCTCTGTCGGTCAAAATTGTCAATGCCGCAGATCGTCTATTGTGCTGTCTGGTAGAGAAACGACAAACGTTGAGTCTCTATAATCCAACTCACTCAACCGACCCCCAATTCCTACATCACCGGAAGCGCTCTCTCTCTTTCTGTGTGTGTGTGTGTGTCGGAGTCTTGCGCGTGTTTAGAAGTGAGAATGTCAGGTCCTCAGTGCTGTGAGAACCCACCAACACTAGACTCAAGCTCCGGACTAGGATCTGTCACAGAAGTTGGAGGTCTCAAGGCATACGTTAACGGCCCCTCCGATTCCAATCGCGCAGTCGTTCTCATCTCTGATGTCTATGGTGATTACCCACTTTGCTGTTTTATTCTCTAATGCATCATCTTTGTGTTTTTTTTTTTTTCTTTTAATTTCTTCAACGTTTGTAATATCTATGGTGTCCCAGAACATTTTTGGATTGATTGGTGTATTATATTAATCTCTGCTTAATACCCTTACTTCAAAGAGAGTTTTATACTTGATCTGGCAGATAATTAATGGGGTCTTTCTCTTCTTTTTTGGTTGGATGCGTCTCTGAATGGTCATTTTTGAACTTACTAACCTTGGACTTGGCCTTGATGAGATCTGGGTTTTCTTTGAGTCTCGTTGATGAGAACTCTTGATTTTGTTCTCTTTAGAAAGAGGAACAACGTCTTTTTATGCCTTAGCATTGGTACTCTAGTGCTCAATCTTCGAAAATTCGATCAACCTTAACAAATGGGAACTGTGTTATCAACTTAACTGAGTTTGTGTTTCAACCAAAATTTTGTACTCTGAATTTAAGGTCCTTTTGTTGGTCTGTTACATTCGTCATGCCTAACTCAGCATTAGATTCAGAGACTCCATGTCAGACTATGTGGGTGTGTGGATCTCCAAAAGTGATATGTTCGCTTACTTGCCTTACATTTCGTTCTTACAGGATATGAGGCGCCAAAACTGAGGTATGTAACTTTCTCATTTCATGCACTTGGAATTGGTCTTCGTGACTTACAACTCTCGTGTTTGACGACAGTGTTAGGCATAAAACATTTGCAGACATTATAAAGAGAAGAAGAAGGATAATTGACTGAGATCTGATGGTTGGCTAATGGCATTAATGCATCGAATTTTTTTGAAACTATAAAAAGCAGAAGAATATCGATGATCTAAATTTTGATAGTTGACAGGCTGAAGAATATCAATTGTCCAAACTTTGATAGTTGGTAGATCTTATTTGTCTCTATCTGGTTGGGATTGATCCTGTGTAGAATGCAGGAAGCTAGCTGACAAAGTTGCGGCTGCGGGGTTCTACGTGGTCGTACCTGACTTCTTTTATGGAGATCCCTATGTACCTGACCAGCCTGATAGGCCAATACAAGTTTGGATAAAAACACATATGCCGGTTTGTTCCTGACTCTGTGTAAAGAAAATAGGAAGTATTCTTGGACATGGAGCTAAATGTTTAGGTTTCATGCACTGTGTATGCATCAAAACTATTTCATCTAAGTCTGCTTCTCTCTTTGAACTAGATAAATGGAAGTTTATTTAGTGTGGTTTGTGATTATCTATGTGCAAAACATTATTTCATTAATCTTTCCTTTCTTAATAGAGTCACAATTTGTTTAGGACAAAGGGGTTGAGGATGCAAAACCGGTTATTGCTGCTTTAAAAAGTAAAGGCATATCTGCAATTGGAGCTGCAGGGTTCTGCTGGGGGGGTGAGATCCTTTCTCCATTGAAAAAATCTGGAGTGTGATCTTTCAGGATGAAATTCTTATAAATTTGATATATTGACAGCTAAAGTGGTTGTGGAGCTTGGAAAATCTGATTACATTCAAGCCGCAGTGCTTTTGCATCCTTCATTTGTCACTGCAGACGACTTTAAGGGTATGAATTTTTGTTAAACATTCTTATATTTTGTGACTGTAACCTGAAATAGTCTGTGCCTGAGGTTCCTATGCTGATTTTAGAGGTGGGAATTTTGTTGTTATCCAATCATGAAAGTTGATCTGGTTGTTTTACTGAAACTGTGTGCCATTGACAACGTGGTTCACCGAAATATTTTGGTGAAAAGGAATTTTGTACATATGTTGTTACGTTTTCATGTGGCAAAATAAAGCCATTGCTGACCAATCACTGGTAACAATCAAAAACATTCTCCCAGTACTTGCTACAACCCATGAAGCATTGTTGTCTATTTCCCTATTTAAACTTCCGTGAATCCCCACTTACTGAAGGATCATTTTAGATTTTAATAAGGAGTTAACTTCTCTTTGCAGAGGTTAAGGCCCCCATTGCTGTGTTGGGAGCTGAATTTGACCATCTTTCTCCACCTGAACTCCTCAAAAAGTTTGAGGAAGTTTTATCCACTAGGCCTGAGGTAAGAATTTTCTGAACTTAGAAAACCAAGTTCTTAGTTTTTCTTGACATAAAACATTTTTTGCTTTTGTTAATGAGCATTGCTTTTTGATGTATTTGTGTCATTTTAGTACAACACCAATTCCTGTTTTCGATAGGTTAATGGCTATGTCAAGATATTTCCTGGAGTTTCACATGGATGGACCGTCAGATACAATGTGGAAGAAGAAAATGTGGTGAAAAGTGCTGAAGAAGCCCACAAAAATATGTTGGATTGGTTCACAAAGTATGTCAAATAAAGTGAAGGTTGTCTGCAGTGCGCTCTTCAAATCTCTCCATCATCATTACCACTGCCATCCAGTCTAGAGTATAAGCTAAATATTTAGATTTGCTGTCGGCAGGAATAAAATATATGGGATTTTGTGGCGTTTTTCTATCATTAAGTTGTTTTGGGCTGAAGTGCGTTTAGTCTCGCACTTTGCTTTCATTGTAACATGAATTCTGGGACTGCCTGCCTGCCTGCCTGCTTCCCTTCTAAGTTCTATGTTACGTTTTTGTGTACTGGCTTATGGTTGTTGAATAAGGTGTAAAATGACTTGTTAAATTCTTGGATTGGAATGACGTTTGTTTCCATTAGAACTGTTCTACGAACCAGAAAACAATTTTTAATTTCCCAGTTAAACGTGTTTGGGCGATAATAATACTAAGTTGTGTGATCTCTTAGGAAGTCTTGTACTCCTGTTCGAACTTGGTCCAAAAAAAAACCGACAATTTTTAACAAGAAGCTGAAGTAGGCTAGTCGCGCACTGAGAACGAGGCTGAAAATTGGGTGAATGATTTTGAACATGATCGATCTCTCATCAAAATTCCATGACTCGGTTTGATAGCTTTATTTATTTATCTAAAATACTAATACTTAAGTTGAATTTTAAAAATTATTCAAAATAATAATTTAGTAGTAAATTAGTGTATTTTTATGTTGCCGACTAATGTTCGAGTCTCTGTGTTTATATCCTCTCCTGATAAATGTCAGGTGGCTCCAAAAGATGACAAAAGTCTGTGGCGCGACATTAAATTTTAAGTTTCATAATTACTGTAGTTTTTAGTGGTAGAGCACGACTCTGCTTTACTAGTGTTTGGGTAATGAGTCTATTACATGGAGGTGGTTGAATGAGATATTGACAAATAAAAATTATTTCGATTTTAACTCACAAATCTGATAATTGACATACACATAACAAATTTTTTTTATTGTTCAAAAAAAAAAAAACTTGAATTTCAAAAATCCTTTAATAAATCAATTAAATTAGAACAATAGTAGTCTAGATTTATTAACCTTTCAACGACCCCGTTTAAAGTTATTAACAAAATTTGTGAATGTGTCCATAGCAGTGTTGTTAGAATCGGACCGAATCGGTTGTTTCGATCGGTTCAACTGGTGACCAGCCAAAGGTCTGGGGTGGTTCATGGTAACTTTTGACCCTTAATTCGGACCGATCAAAATCGGTCAAAAACTGATTAAAACTGGTGAAAAATTGGACCGGTTCAAAACAAATAAAAGTTTCATAAATTATAATTTGATTTCAAATTTATTTAAATTATAATTTGAGTTTTAAATTTAATTAAAATTTTCAATTTAATTTTAAATTTATCAAAACTTTCAATTTAATCATTAAAAATAAAAAAGTAATGTTTAATAACCATATATAAGTATTATTTTTTTAAATTACTTTTATACATATATATATTAATAAATACTGATTTAAATATTGATTTGACTGATTAAACCTTAACCCACTAATATTTCCGGTTCAATAACCGGTCCAGTTCTGATAATTTTGGTCAATAGATAGATTTTTTTTTGCCAAGTAAAAAAAAAATTATTACCTGTATATCGATTATTAAATTTACAAATCAAGATTAAATTTATCCTTATTTTTCATATTTTACTCAACCACTCTACAGTGACAGACTCACCATTCAAACACTAATAAGATTCAACAGGACTCGGTTACTGAAAATTCAATGTATTGAGTCTGAAACCCAACACCAATCACAATTTTTGCCAACTATCGCGCCACCTAACAAACACCAAGGAAAAACGCGAGAACTCAAATTTGAGTCACAAACGTAAAAATATACTAATTTATTGTTGAACTATCATCTCATATGGTCAATAGATAAATTTTACACACACCTTATATATTGAACGTTTATAATCATTGGTTAAAATTAAATATTGCTACGATTAGGTTTATTAAAATAAATCTTCTTTTTTTTGACCGAAAAAATAAATCTTCTTGTCACGTAAGTTTATCTATATTGAATTCTACTGCATAATTATACTTTTATTAACATTAAACCGGTTGTGTGGTCCATCTCTTAACATTTTTTTGTCAAAAAAATCCAGTCATCAGACCGTTGATATCCTTTAATTCCACTTTAAGAACGTCTGGGTTTTTCAGTGGCCCACAAATTTCGAATCAACGGTAGACAATAAAAAACTTCATCAAAAAAGATGAGCCAAGATACAGCGAACTCTGACTCTAGGAAAAGACAAAAACATAAAATATGTTGGATCCTTGGTCCAAAATCCAACCGGATTCCTCGAGGCAGCGATTCTCCGCCACAGATGTCCCGTCTGATGTATGTAACCCCGAAAATTCTGGATCCTCGATTGGGTCACATAAATCCAAGCTTGTTGATTTTCGATTAATTTGTGGGTACCACTCGAAAAAGAAAATCAAAAAGTCTTGGATTTTGAGAGCTACAGTAGTGGGGGATAAGCCTGTAGCTCTGCGGCACACAAAAGGCGCGGAAAAGGAGTAGGAAGTGTTAGAATCATTGGGGTGTTGGGGTTTCTAGACATGATGTCTAAGCTTTGTCTGATGGCTTCTCATGGGTACCCTCCTGGTCATGGCCTCCTCTTTCTTCAAGAACAGAACAGGCTTGTTAAGGTTAATAATGGTTTTCGGTGGCTTTAAGGATTTGTTCTGTCCATTAATTTTGGTGTTTTTTTTTTTCTGGGTTCTCTTTCTTTTTTCTTTTTGTAATTTTATTGAATTGGTTGATTCTTTGTGTTCTTTTTGTTTCTTTTTAAATTGCTCGCCATTACTCTATGTGGATACGCGTGTTTACTGATATTTATGGATTTGATTATCTGGGAATCTGTATTTCTTTCGTTTGGAAACGTTTGTTTTATACAGAGGGTAGAAATTCCCCGATATAGCTTTTGGGTCTCCGTTATCAACTGGGTCATTATTCATTGAATCAAGTCCAGCCCCCCTTGGTTGAACAATTGATTATTCCCTTATTGTTTGTTTTTTTTTGGACTTGTGCATCCGATTCTAGATGATTTTATCCTTTAATTTTAAGGTTTTATAATATTATTACGAGTGCATTGAAGGGAGAGTTGGACGTATAACCAAGATATTGCATGTTCACGATCAGAGAGGAGCTATGGAAATATGAAGGTCTGGTTACTGATGATTTGATTTTGTTCTGCCAAGCTGTAATTTGACAATACCTTTGGTTATTGTAAATTTTGATGCAGCTTTGTGTATGTTGTCAATAAAGTTATGCTCATGTGATACGGGATGTGTTATTTCAATTTTTTTTTATCTCTTTTATTTTGTAATTATAGTTCTGTTTTAATCGCATTTCCTTGGTAACTAACTTTAACGAGTAACTGATGCAGGATTGCCAACCCCATCTGCCGAGTTGGAGATTAGGTCACAATGTTACGAGGTTGAACTCTCTTAATCTGGCATCATATCAGTGTAAGGAGCCATCGAAGCCCGTCAGTGGATTATGCGAGTCAAGCCAGTTTCTCAGTGTTGACTCTACCACTGGAAGACATGTGCTGATTGATGTCCAAGGTTCAGATTTTACTGTAATTTGGCAGGATTGACTAGTTTTGTTATTATTTTAGAGTCGTGTGAAAAAAAATTATGACAATAATACATGCAGTAGACTATTGCGGACCAAATGTTACATGTCTTCATAAGATGATGATCTGCATCGGTGAATGATTAAAGAAACAATAAGATAAACCAGCAGATTGAAAGAAACTTCTGGTCGACTGAATGGAAATTATTGATAGTGCAGTAATTTAGGAAGGATGCTGAGTTAGGCGGTATCAGTGAGTCTTGTGTGACAATTGGTAGGATAGTCTGCAGCAATAATTTGTACAGTCAGCTTTTTGTTTGTCCATTTTGGGAAAGCGTATTGATGCTCAAGTATTCTTATTACCTACCTGTTTTTGTAGCAGAAACTCGCCCTGACTCAGTCTTGTTTAGCTTTGGAATCGCTGAACAATGCACAAGACGTGATGAAATTGTACAGTTTCTCATGTCTGGATCAAGCGAACCAGAAAGAAGTGGATTAGATTTATCTTTGCTCTTCGACTTGATGGGACCGCAGGGATTGACATATGCTGTGCATCAACAGCCCTATAATTCTAATACAAGTGGTGAATTTGATGCTCCGAAGCGTGAACTGAACTTTGTTGGGAATATGGCCTCCAGTTCAAATATTGCCAGTTGCCCAGATGGTGGAGACTTGCTCATGGGACACAGGACACAAATGAGTGATATTCTCTCTATTGTTGCCGAGTTTCAATTGGCAAAGATCTCAACAACAACTCAGTTGCAAAAGCAGTCAATGCTTGTTCCCCACTTTAGCTGGTGCGGATACTAAGACGCATTTGATTTCAGAAGCATATGCAACTTACCAGTTCTAGAAAATTGTCTATCTAATATTATTGCATTAGGGGTGGTTATTCACTTTGGTTGAATAGAAAACTGAACCATACCGGCCTAGTTTTTTTTATGGTTTAGTTAATTCCGAAATTGTTCGATTCAGTTATTGTTTTTCAAAACATTTTTTTTTTGTTTCTTTTTTTTTTTTAATTTCAGGAGTTCAAAACTGAATTAACTGAAAGAAATGGATTTTTTAATTTTATGGAATTTAATTTTCTTTTTAAATTATTTTTCAGTATTAAAATAGTGTTTAATAATGAGTTAAATATTTTTTAAGTTTTACTAACAGAATTGAAAGGATTAGAATATGGTTTTTATTTGTCTTTATGTATTTTTTGTTTTTATCTTACCAAATTAACTATTGGTTTAGTTCCTATGTTAATCTGGTTTGGTTTGGTTTGGTTTGAAACATTTTCTGGTTTGGTTAATTCTGTCTTTTTTTGAAAATCTTGAACTGAATTAACTGAACCGCCAGATGACCAGCCCTACTTTACAGTTCAACTCGAGTTAAGTGAGGTGAGCCTTGGTGCAGGGACAACTAATCTGAGCATTGAGGTTCATCACTGTCTAAAGTGGCATTCTATAGATTTTTATTCAATTCTTCATGATTGTCAAGGCAGTCATCAAAGACCTAACCCTGTAATATTTTCATTGGACAGGGTTGATAAAAGTGGACAGGCTGATAATCCTATGGATTCTTTGAAGGGAAAAGACGTTATGTCTGCAATGTTAACAAGGTACCTGAACTGCTATACTACAGAAGTATTTCATTCTGTTCATTTTTCTACTTGCCAGTTTCATATTATAGCATTTTCATATGTAGCTGGACATAACCGTCAGTCTTGTCAACTAAAATTTGTTATTTCGTTTGATTAAACCACAAAAATGGTCAGAGAAAATGTGGCTAAGATTAGAAAGTGAACTTCATGAGATAAAAGTTGGTTCTAACTCGCATGAGTTATCGAGCCGATGGAATTGAGAGATGATAAACAAAAAGGAGAAGCATTTGAAGTAAGTTAGTGTTTAGAAGAAGGGAAGGAAAAGACCAAAACATTATGGAGGTTATTCACAAGAATGCTTGTGCGAATACTAATCCCCTTGGGGGCTGGGTAGTTTAAAGTGGATGTATGCTATATATTTGAGGCAGCTTTATATAATTACTTGAGGGACCTTAGTTGAATATGGTCATGTGGCCTCTAAAAACATTATTTGGGAAGTATTAAGGGTGGATCAAGGCTTGAGATATAATTTCATTCTTTATTCAACAATTGTGTTGCCCCAAATTGATCATTTTTGAGTTACTTTATCCAGCAATTGGGTGACATCTTCACCATTTATTTTATAAAACAGAATTGCAGTAACTCAAGTACCTAAAACTACTGTTGTCATGCAATTGGCTCTGAGTTCCTCTTAGTGCCCGTGTATACTGGCATGCTTGATAGCTTGATGGTTTCTTAATACTAATATGCTATGGGTACCAGAAGGTAATTATAGCACCTAGAGGTCTACACCCTACGGCCATCCTGTTTATCCAAACTACTTTGAGTGAACTCATTGGAATCTGATCATTTAAGGATAGGACTCTAGCCTACAAACCAATTTAAAAGTGCATATTATTTTTAGTAAGTTAAGACCTTATTAAAGTTCAATGAGTTGTTTGGTGAGCCTGTTTCTTCAATTCATTTTCCAGTTTCAACCAGCAAAACAATTCGAATTTCAACAAGGCAAGATGGATGAGTAGCCTACAAAAATTGGGGAAAAAAAATACAAATGATTTAATATACGTCAAGGGCTGAAGGCTGTGTTTAAGCATAATAACTACATAGACAAAGAGTTGAGCACATGAGGAAGAATAGGTTATTTGCAAAGCAACCTTGGCATTTCCTGATTTTGATGGTGCGTCTGTTCACCTGACAAATAGCATGCTTTTAGACTTATGCAAATGGTTATATCTATTGCAAATTATCTTCTTCATGTTGCCTAATTTGTTTATTCGCCTACTTTGCTTCATTTTGGCTTTCATATTTTATAATCTGTCATTTGTTCTGAGCAGTCCTGAGAAGACCAAGCTGAAATCGTCTTCGAAGAAGAAGAACAGTAGGAAAGGAAGTAGAGAAGCGGATTTCTATAAAAGGAACCAGTTCCATGCATACGAGTGTCTTTTATCTCTGATGCTGAACAAGCAGAGTAGGAAAACAGCGATCCTGTCACTAAAGAAATCTAGCCCTGAACTTCCTGAGCTGCTGACCCAGTTCACTGTTGGCATTGCTGGGACTGGGCTTGCCGTTCTTATGACCATAATCGGTTCAGGATTGGCTTATGGGAGGATGACCTTTTGTGCGTCTAGACTCTTCAGCACTGGATTTGGGTTTGGTCTGTTCTGGCTTTCTGGGGCTGTGTATAGGTTAAGGATCGCAATTGTTGATATCACCAAGAAGACGACCAAGTTGAGTTTGAAGGAGGATGAAATTATGAAAACTGTGGATAACAGGTTGAAAGATATCTACGTCAGAGCTTTAACGGTGATGGCAGTGGGACTTCTGAGGTTTGCCTGAGAGTAAAGCGATGAGTCTGGAAACGGTAGAGATGCTGGTTGCGGAATTAACATGAACAAATATGAATAGTGAGCATAACTGCATATGCCAACACAAACCAATTTGATGGGCTTAAGCTCGGCGCATTTGCATGGATGTCTTAAATACGTCTGTGATATATTCATCTTCTAAATTCTAATGCGACCCTACGCTTCTGTAAGCTTGCGTTATGTTGCATCATCGGTCAGGTCTCCCTTCTAGACCAGTAGCTCATGGAGTTTTGTGTAAATTGATAACAATTCTATACTTTGAAATACATACAAACAATTTGGTGAAACAAATAATAGTATTTTGTGAACTGTGAAGACATTCTTAAGCACAAAACTTGCACCTCTGCTTGGTTTATTGTTTCCATGCAGAGGGCCAATTGTATTGATCCTTAGCACCTTAGCAGGGCCAAGTAAATTTAACTTAGTAAAGGAAGCAAAATTCAAATGCTGACACCTCAGTTATCTTTTTTAATTTTTTTTTAAATCATGAGTAAAACAAAATAAAAAACTAAATAACAAGAAGTTTAAAACTCGATTAGTTATTCCGAGGAACATCTACTTCAATCAAATGTGCTAAAGTAGATTGCCTCGAACTATTAACTGATCATTGTTGGCGTATTTAGTGAGTTAGGCCTTGTTTGATCTACTTGTTGTTGATTATTTATTATTATTGCATATTATTGTTGTCTATAAATTTTAAAATATTATAGTATTTAGTTAAATTACTATTGGGGATTGTTGTTAAATAATCAAATAACTATTTAGAACTGTTTTTTTAGTAAAAACAAAAATTACAAAAAAACCATTTCTTGCTCTGAATCAAGGTTCAACGAATTTTTGTAAATTGTGATAATAAGATGATTTAGAAGAACCATATTTTGCTAACCAATCAAAATTTTAGTTCTTATCCAAAATGATATATATTTTCCTTTTTTTTTTAGACATGAGTTGAGTACGACTCCTGGTTTTGGCATCATTAAGTTTTTTTTTTTTTTTTTGGTTGTATGCTTGGTATTGTTAGATCTGCAAAGAAGAAAAGGCAAAAGGAGAGAACCTTTCTAGAACGATGGAATGAGAGACGAGAGAAGAAGACAAAGGAAAATAAAGAAATCATGCCTTATTTGTTGGATTTAGTGAAGCCAAATAAAATGAGGATAGATTGATAATTACAAACAATCAACAGTACAAAAAAATAATTTAAGATTATTTTTTTATTTAATTATTATTGACTATTTTTATCAACAATCAGTAAACATTGAAATTAATTTATTAAACTCCTTTCAAATTACTGTTCAACTATAAACAACAATTAACACGTTTTAAAAGCAAAATCAAACACCCACCTATATAGAAAGAGAATTTAATTATCAAATTTGGGTGATTTTGTGTTATGTCAAGCCATTTATACATAGAAAGTATAATTCAATAATCCATGTGGAACTTCCTTCGGAGTAGGCTCAGACGTTCAGCGGGCAGACTTCAATTTAACAAGTTACTGCCATATTTAAGTCTTAGTGTCTAATTTTACATATCCTAAGTTTTGGTCTGACGTAAGTACGGGGGAATACTTCCGAGGGTCAGTATAAGTAAAAGACACAATGTTATCTCCCAAATATGAAATCAATCCTTCTTTACATTCATTTTATGTAAAAAATATATATATTACATGATGATTAATTAAAGAATCAATATTTCAAACACAGAAAGTTCCAAATTTTTTTTGTTTAAAAAAATTTTATCCTGTTTGGGCATAACGTAAGAATTGATTATAAGTGCCTAACGGCAAGGGCTTTATTTGCATTCACACTGTGCACCTCCATACTTTTGCCACATATATTAATAAAATATAATCAATTATTAATTTAGTGTAATTATATTAATAAAATATAAAATAATAAAATTAAAAATTTAAATTAAATTAATATTATCTCCAAATTTAAAGCACAAATCTTACATAATATGCACTAAAAAACATAAAATTCTTTTACACAAAATATTAATATAACTAAATTTTATTAATGATTGGATCCATTGTCTTGCTCCCGTAGCCGCACACTGCGGCGCGGTGCCTTTTCCGTAACGAAATCGCTTCAATTACTTTCTCAAATTTCAGAGGCCTACGGCATTGTATTGCCTTATTTTGCCAGACTCATAACTTTAATTCTTGGTAGAGTCCAAATCCGGCCCGTTCCCAAAAAACCCAGATCCGTATCCACAGTCCATTAAACCTGGCCCGAACTTTTGCAAATAATACGGGTACGTTTAATCGTCCGAGATTCTCGCCAAAACCCTCGAGACGAAAAGGAGATGAGCTAAAACCCCCACAATAGACCAATACTCTCCAAAACACCCAGCAGCCTACATCGCCGACTTTCTTCTTCTTCTTCTGCTTCGCGGTTTTGCAGTTTGGTTTTTCGCAGACTCCGAGAAGTCGATGGCTTCTGTTGCCCTCAGAAACCCTAATTCCAAGCGGCTTTACACTTTGTCATCCCGAATCTCGTGGTGCTGTCGGGGATCGTCGTCGAGTCATTTCTCCGTCTCCGAAAATGACAGTCCCGCCGTTTCCAGTGGGCCCTGGTGGAGATCCATGGCTACTTTCACTCGAACGTAAGAATTTTGTCGGCTTGCTTTTTCCTTTTTTTTCCTTCTTACAAGTTTAGTTTTGTTCGTAATTCCAAGTCCTTGCACAAGCCTCCATCACTCTGTTGTCCCCGCAATTCTGTGTAATGAATCGGGGAATGTTTGATTGAACTTATGTGTAAAATTAGCTTCTTTTGAAATCCGTGGTTGCGGAAATGGAGTTAAGGTCCATGGGTTTATCGAGATATGCACTTAGCGCTATCTAAGCTTATAGAACATCCAATTGCTAAATACCATTTGACTTCAACAATGTTTCCGCATTTGTGATCGGTACAATTTTATCAAGAAATGCTTTAACATTTTTGCTTCCAAATTTTGGGAGCGGAGGGGCCGCCATACTGGCAGATGTAGTTTAATTTCCTGTCTGATGGTTAGGGTAAACTTATGCTGTGTTTGAATAAAATTCTTGAGAGAGAGGAATGTGTTTGAATAAAATTCTTGAGAGAGAGGAAAGTGAGGGAGAGGAAAGTGGAGGAGAGGATGATTAGAGGCGGAGATTATTTTCTATCATTTCTTGTGTTTGGAAAGAGGAGATACAAGGGAGGAAAATTATAAATTTTTTTAATTTGGGAAAAGGTGGAAAGTGGGGGAGAGAAATATAAAATGTGTTGGAATAATAATTTTATTCTTCATAATAAATTTTACTAAAATATTTTGTTTAAGTAAAATTATAATTTTTAAATTATGTGAGGGGTAATTGAGTCATTTAATAAATTTAGTAAGAGAACTAACAACTTTCCTCCTATTTTTGGGAGGATTGGTTTTGGTGAGGTAGAGAAGATTAGGAGAATTAGAAATTTTCCTCTCCCCCACTTTTCAAACATTTCCCAAACACAATAATTTACCTTAATCTTCTCATTTTCCTCTCTCTCCCCCCACTTTCCTCCCTCCCAAACACAGTATTAAGGGCTGAACTTTATTTTCATGTTGGGATGGAAAGATAGGGATAGGTTTTTCTGTCGTAATGTGGATAATATTCTTATTCTACTCATTGCAGGAAACCCCATGTGAATGTGGGAACAATTGGTCATGTTGATCATGGGAAGACAACCTTGACAGCAGCAATTACAAAGGTTTTGACTATAAGCATTTGATTGGTTATTCTTTATATACCAATGTATGCTCCTTGACACGGATTTCTGTACCCATGCTTTCATTCTCTTGACTGTAAATCTGTAGTTCTGCACTGCATTAAGTCGCCTACCTGGAAGAACTTAATTGTTTGTGTAGGTACTAGCAGAAGAAGGCAAAGCTAAGGCTGTTGCCTTTGATGAAATTGACAAGGCCCCTGAAGAGAAAAAGAGAGGAATTACGATTGCAACGGTAGCTTTTTTTTTTCTTTTTCTTTGTGCATGCATTTGTGTGCCATTTATATGCTAAGACACCCTACATTAGTCCTTTTTATCAACTAACGCTGCTTTTTTAATTGATGCTTAGGCCCATGTGGAGTATGAAACAGCTAAACGCCACTATGCCCATGTTGACTGCCCTGGACATGCTGACTATGTCAAAGTAAGTATTTCATTTTCCCTTATGTTGTCAAGGAGGTGTATTACTTTTTGGATTCGTTCTGCATGGCATACTAGGAAAATCAAAACAGTATGGTAGTCACTAGGAATTTCAAAACTTTGACCAAGTAGAATAACATGATATTCATTTTTTTTATTTTTAGGAAATGATATTTCCGTTCATTGTTTTTTAGCTTAATTGTTGGACATTTTGTTTGGGGGGCGGGGGAATAGGTTACAAATTTAGATGATAGAGTTTTCGAAGTTTTCTAGATACAAAATTTAGATCTTTCATTGAACTACAATAAAAATGTTGGAATAGATGATTGTTGTCTTATTGACCACGAGAGTTCAAAACACATGTGAATGTCTCTTTGAAGTTTTGTGGACTTTTTAACCCAAAAAAAAAGGTTTGTGGATTCAGCAATTGCTCACTCATTTTTCTGCAGAATATGATTACTGGTGCTGCCCAAATGGATGGTGGAATTCTAGTTGTATCAGCTCCTGATGGGCCTATGCCGCAGACTAAGGAACACATTCTGCTTGCTCGCCAGGTTGGCACCTTACCATGAGAGTTTGTGAAGTGCATGATAGTTTAGCTTATTCTGTTCGCTCTTGCCTGCCCATGCTTGTCTCATGTGTGTTTTTGTTTCATCTCACAGGTTGGTGTGCCATCACTTGTGTGTTTCCTAAATAAAGTTGATGTATTTAATGACCCAGAGTTATTAGAGCTTGTGGAAATGGAGCTCCGCGGTATGCAACATTTTGAGATCATTGTATTTACTAGAAGAAGTTCTCATTTTGGAGCCAATTATGTTTGCTTCAATCCCTTCACTCTTTGATTTCTGGCAGATCTTCTTAATTTCTACAAGTTTCCTGGGGATGAAATCCCCATTGTTCGTGGGTCAGCATTGTCAGCTTTAGAGGGAACAAATGAGGAAATTGGCAAAAAGGCAATTTTGAAATTAATGGAAGCTGTTGATGAATACATTCCTGATCCTGTACGCCAACTTGACAAGCCTTTCCTCATGCCAATAGAAGATGTCTTCTCAATTCAGGTAAACAGAACTTACGTTCAGAATCTTCTTGTGTAGAATATTCTAGCGTTGGACCTTGTGGAAGCAAGCTCTCTCCCTCCCTTCCTATTCTTTATTAGGGTTATGAAACTAAATTTGCATTGAAAAACCATGCATCGTACTCTTGTAGATGTAGAATGGGTGACAAAACAAAATAACTATAGTGATGTAGCTATTGTCATGAATTCCTTTCTATTGCCTGTGCAAAAGCTCTTATCACAATTCCATAACTTAAGATGCTTTGACATGGGAGAGTCATGGTTTTGTTGTGCTCAGACTGGTATTCAATGTCTTTTTTGCTTCAGTTTGTGTTTTCATAAAACTTCTTCTGAGTATACAAGAAGAAGGTTAGTTCTAGGGAGTCAATATTCCATCAAGCTCTGATTCACTTGTTTTTTTATTTGTTGAAGGGGCGTGGAACTGTTGCAACTGGCCGTGTTGAACAAGGAACTGTAAAAGTTGGTGAAGAAGTTGAAATTTTAGGGTTAATGACGGTAATTTTTAAGTTCTGTTCTCCTTTCTTTATCCTTTTTGCCCTTTTTTGAGTTCCAACTGTTTCTTTTTTTTCGGTCCATCAGTAGGCCTAGTGGGCCATGGCTATGCAACAGGAGTAACTTTCCTTTCCCATAGTTCCCACACACCCCCCTCTATTCAAACCTGAGACCTCTAAGTTGAGATGTTTTGGTTCTTAATCACTGGATTGGGGACTTCTAATCGCTTTGGTTGAGCTGATTATTCACCCTGTGAATCTGATTTCAGCCTATTGGTCCAGCAGTTGCGATGCATCAGCTTAGATTGGCATTGATGATTGATAACGATGATTGTATATATGTGTGCATAATGTTGTGATTTCTTCTGCAGGGTGCTCCTTTGAAAACTACAGTGACTGGTGTGGAGATGTTCAAAAAAATATTGGACCGAGGACAAGTAAGTTAATAGTTTAAGTACTTGGTCCCTTTCTATTACATCTATTGAAGAGTCAATGACTTTGTACATTTTACTAGGCTGGTGACAATGTGGGTCTTCTCCTTCGTGGCTTGAAACGTGAAGACATTCAACGAGGAATGGTTAGTGGCAACAAAGCTGTTGTGGATATTTCTAATTTCTTTTGATCAGTGTGTCTAACTGTTACTACTTATATTTTAAGTTTGTCCAATATTATGGGTTACTTTATTTTATTTTTTGAATTATTACCAAGAGGAGTAGTATGGTCTTCTTTTAGCATTGTTTCTTAAATGTTGCAGAATGCACAAATCACATGTTAGCTCAAACTAAAGAGTGATTTTGTAAAGATGTGCTTTGTTATTTTGGCCATCTGATTGTTAGGTCATTGCCAAACCTGGAAGTTTGAAAACCTACAAGAAGTTTGAGGCAGAGATATATGTCCTCACACATGAGGAAGGTGGCCGTCATACTGCCTTCTTCTCCAATTACAGGCCTCAGTTTTACATGAGGACTGCAGATATCACTGGAAAAGTGGAGTTGCCAGAAAGTGTTAAGATGGTTATGCCCGGTGACAATGTGACCGCTATTTTTGAGCTGATATATGCTGTTCCCCTAGAAGCAGGTAAAACAACTGGATGTCTTTTTTTAAAGCATACAAGCAATAGGAAGTGACTTGTGCTTTTAGAGGTTTTGTTTACATTCTTCCTAGGTGCTTGAATTGAATAGCTTATGTTCATACTGGTTTGGATACTTCCTTGCTAGTATTGCAAATTTTGTACTTGTGTTATTCATTTTCTAGAGTCTCGTACTGGAACTCAATGCTCTGGATTTATTTACTTCTTGTTTTTGCACACAGGCCAAAGATTTGCCTTGAGGGAAGGAGGGAGAACAGTTGGAGCAGGTGTAGTCTCTAAAGTAATTAGCTGACTTCTGGTGAAGTTGGATCCTCTGTGGCCTTTTTCAGCTTTGATAGCTAGACAAAAAGGGTAAGAACATACTTTTTGTTTGCCTATTTGATTCAAAGGTACTGAATGGATGTTGGTAGAAACCTGAAAACGAGTTAATTTAGAAAGATGGTTGTCTTCAATGCTCTTCCACATTGTAAAATTCATCCCATGGCTTGATTTCTCTCTATATGGTTTTTCCTTGGCATTTGAAATAATTCCGGTCAATTGCTCGACCCTGGATTGATATGGAAGTTACTTTAATCTCACCTGACGAGTTCCAAATATGTACTCCATCAATTGCTCACTATGGAAGAAGAAATTAGAAGAGTGATAAGACTTATAACGGACGAGATGTGTATGTTTACTCTTCTTGTAGAGCATGATTTGGATGGGTACGAGAGTATGAAATTGATGGATCCTGACCTAGATGTACTTGTTTATCTTTCTACTTTGATAAAATCAGAGCAATTCAAAGCTTCTTATACGTAATTTTTTTTTTTTAAAATCATGTTTAATTTATCTTACGGAAGTACATTCGTTTGATCGATTCAGTTATGATCAACCACGGAAAATGAAATCCCGATATTATGGACTGATCAACAACAAGAAGAAAGAAGCAAAACATTAGGGTTCAGGCCCATCATAACTAGTATATGTTCTAGCCTGTGGCTTTCTTGTTGACGGGTAGAAAAAGCGGTAAATCTGTCTACTATTCTGGCGCACGTCCATTTTAGGAAGTATTAGCAGCAGCTGTGGCGCTTGGGATGGTGGTCGTGGCGCGATGGCGACGATGGACGCGATGACCTCGAATATAAGCTGATTAATCCAAGAGAGATCTGCTGTTAGTCCAAGTACAAGAGAAACGCTCAGCATCACCAGGATTCAGAGTTCTATTTATTTGAGTTCTCATGATCTTGACAATAACAAAAAAAAAAAAAAAAAAGACGTGCACACACTTGCGTGCACGCGCGTACAAAAAAAAAAAAAAAAAAAAAAAAAAGAAGGGGGAATAAGGCACCTAAGAAAAGGGAAAAAAAAATGTCGGGAAATCGAGAATAGAAGACGCTGACAAATTAATCAGAAAAAATTAAAGAATAAAGGAAAGGTTAAGAACTCACCTGTCAACAAAGAATAGTCTACTCCGATTGAGACGGCGGCGGTATCGTTTGTCTGGATGCCTGGCGCCACCCAATTACTTTTGCTTATATTTATTTATTTATTTATTTATTAGTTTTCATGAAACCCTAATAGGCACATACTTTTGCTTATATTTATGTCCTTTTTCCTTGTTTTCTTAAATTTCAGTAAAAATAACGTGTTCTCCAATCCACTATTATTTAAAGTGATGTTACTCGTTTCAAAACCAAAAATTTAGTGTCAACGTGATGGTAGCAGTGGATGAACACGTGGAATAATTTGATTAAAGAATTATTACATAATAATAAAAAAAAATAACATATAAATAGTTAAACAAACAGTATATCTTATACATATTTAATCACTAATTAATGTGATAGTTTAGTTGATAATTTGGTATGTATTTCATTATATTAGTTTGAGTTTAAGTCTTTTATGTCTGAAAATTTGTTATTTTGCATGCTGCTGATTCAAAACTAATTAATACTTAAGTCAGACATATGAGATTTAATTAGACCCAACAGTATTTGAGTAATGTTTTCTTCCTATAAGAAAAACCAAATGAGGACATTAATGAATAGTTCAATATTGATTTGTATGTTGAATCACATACCAATGAAACGTTTTTCTTTTTTTTGTGATAAAAAAAAGTGCATGTCTAATCAAAGCTCATAGATAGATAGCTACATGCCTTGTTATTTAGTCTAAAAATCCTTTAAATGGACTTTGTGTGCTACCGTGTTTCTTAAATCCTAACCGGCACGATCTTTTTCATTCCCGTGTTCTAAACCTTAACCGGCACGCTATCTAAACCTTATTGTTTTTGCTTTTTGATAAAATGTCGGCTGTTATTACAATGAATAAAGCTTTTTAGTAACCAGAATAAAAATTCTGGTGAATTACTTGACACTGGATTGACATGGAAGTCACTTAAATTACGCCTGAGGAGTTGCAAATATGTACTCCATCAATTACTCAATAGGGAGGAAGAAGGAATTAGAAGAGCTATAAGAGTTACAACAGACGAGAGATGTTTATATTTACTCTTCTTCTAAAGCATGATTTGGATAGGTAAGAACATATGAAATTGATGGATCGTGAACTGCGTATGTACATGAACTTTGTGCAAATCAAAGCTTCTTATAGGTAACAACTAACAAAGTGAAAGTGGAAAAACCTGTGCTGTGCCTGTTTTTTTTTTGGTGCAACATTGTTTGCACTTTAGTGATGATATCATGTACAGAGAAATACCCCATTTAGGATTTTTTTTGCCTTCTCCATGCTCCAAGCATCTCAGTCACCCTTGTTTAGGATTCTTTGCAAATGCATATGAGAAAATCGTCCTTCGTCCAATTTTGCGATATGGAACTACAATACAATGGTCATATGTCGAAGATCGAAGTTTGAACTCTGAATTTATGAATTATAAGATACTACTTTCAACTATCTCAACAATAAAACTATTGTTGAGTCTTTTAGATTTAGTCATGACCAAATACTAAAAAAATCAAACCCCAAAAAGGAATGCAGTTGGGCCTTGCATTTATGGACTGACGACAACAAGATAGGAAGTGAAGCCCATACAAGTCAGAACGAACAAAAACACAGACAAAATATTAGAACCCCAACAAAACTAAATGTGTCAGCCCAATCACTGGCCGGGGCCTCAATCCCTTTATACATTTTGCCGGTGAGCCAAGCGACCCACGAACGGGCCGCACCTCACTCTTGGCCATTTCACAAAGTAGACCATCCCCGCGGTTTACCCTTGTGACGCGTCGGGGGGCAAGATATCTCGTTTCTGACTGGTCGATTAGTTTGTCGAGATATCTCATCCCCCGACAAGTCCCTTTTTGAGCCAAATTCTATTTATTTATTTATCGGTCAACTACATTTTTTCTATCAAATTTAGGGTGCCGAATCTCCGGGAAAACCCTGAATTAGATCTCAAATTCAGGGGTTAGTATGAGTTTATCTATTCACTTGTTTAAAAAGATCATCATAAATAATTAAATAATTAATGTGTGTTGTTGAATTTTAAATTTTAAAATTTTTAATATTTATATAAATAAAATATATAAAAAAAATGTCTTTTCCTTCTATTTTGTTGTTACCTAAAATATTAATATAGTCATAAAAATTAAAAATTTCTTCCACTTCATTGTTACGGCA
The DNA here is from genome assembly GCA_037832335.1 of Carallia pectinifolia. Taxonomy (NCBI): domain Eukaryota; kingdom Viridiplantae; phylum Streptophyta; class Magnoliopsida; order Malpighiales; family Rhizophoraceae; genus Carallia; species Carallia pectinifolia. The sequence goes on from CM075451.1 coordinate 7,581,906, forward strand.
GGGCAAAAATCTCTCCAACTTTTCTTTTTGGTTTTTCCTTTAATGTTGTTAACTTCTCCGGGTCCGGAGCAGAACCCAGAGGGATAAACAGAGGAACCAAGATCAAGCATTCCCCTTCTGCTCTTCTCCAGTTTCATATCCTTCAAATTGCACCCCATCCCAATCCCATTCTGATCGGTTGGCACAGTTTTGTAATCATGCATGGCTGTGCGGTCATGTTAGCTTCTCAAGGTCAGCACCGAACTGTTTGCTTTGGCAAAGATGTCGTGGCTTCCTGACATTGATGTCTGACCTTATTATGTTTCTTGTATTGGAGCTTTCTATTTGTTTCAGATACCGTGCTGTCTTTTTCTCTCTGAATTCAGCATAATGGGGGGCAGTTTTCTGCACTCCTTGCGCTTAAAACAAAAGGCAACACGCCAGTTAAGGAACTAAGAAGGAATCTTTTCTTTCTTTCTTTCAAGTTTCAATGAGTTTTGTCTTTGCTTTACAGCCACTTCTTCAGGGTCTTCGGTTTTATTACATAATAACAACTTCCTCTCGCTGATCTTGTCCTGTTCAGCTTCTTTCACTTATCATGGCACTTGTTGAGGTCTCTCCCCCAAAAATACTATCCATAGCTCTCTCTTTTCCCGTAATTTTCGCCTTTTTACCAATCGTTAATCCGTTGAACTTCAGCTACCCTGCAGTCTTCAACTTCGGCGATTCCAACTCAGACACAGGCGACATGGTTGCAGGGGTTGCTTTTCCGGTTGGACCTCCCAATGGACAAACTTACTTCCTCAGGCCATCTGGTCGGTTCTGTGACGGCCGCTTAATCATCGATTTTTTGAGTACTGTATCTCAGCTTTTTTAAACATAACTTGATTGTTTTATATACTGTAATCAGAGTTGTTGCTTTTGTGTTCCATGAACAATTGCACTTACGAAAACTTGGTTTTTATGATGAGAAATTATGTGTTTGATTCGGGTTGTAGTGGATGCAATGCACCTACCTTTTCTGAATCCGTATTTGGATTCCGTTGGTGCCCCCAGTTTCCAAAATGGGTGTAACTTTGCAGCTGGAGGGTCTACTATACTTCCAGCAAACGCAGCTTCAAGATGTCCATTTTCATTTGGAATTCAGGTGGCTCAATTTGTCAGGTTCAAGGCTCGAGTACTTGAATTGCTATCCAAAGGTATTAGACTAACATATTCAGAAGTACTAGTATGTCAGCTAAGAAGATAATTTGTTGAGAATGCCTATTGTGACGAAGTTACTGACTTGGAATTGCTTTCAGATGAGAAACTTTGCAAGTATCTCCCTTTGGAAGATTACTTCCAGCAGGGCCTTTACATGCTCGACGCGGGTCAGAATGATCTTGATGGTTCATTCTATTCGAAATCAGAGGACCAAGTACTGGCTTTCATTCCAACAATTCTGTCTGAATTCGAGATTGGAATTAAGGTTGTTGCAAGCTATTTGAAAACAGTGCTTTGCCAGGTACATCCCTTCTTAATACCAAGCTGACGGTTCTTCTGTTTCCAGAGATTATACGATGTGGGAGCCAGGAATTTCTGGATTCATAATACGGGACCACTTGGCTGCTTGCCTAGAATCATCTCAACGTTTGGGAAAAACACATCCAAGCTTGATCAGCTTGGTTGTGTTGGCTCACATGGCCGTGCTGCAAACCTTTTCAACGCACAACTGCTTGATCTTTGCATAAAGTTCCGGGGACAATTTCCTGATGTTAATATCACCTACGTGGACATTTTTTCAATAAAGTTGGAACTCATTTCTAATTTTTCTCAGTATGGTATGATATTAGGTTAATGGTCTTCATGTATTTCCTAATTCCTAGACTCCTAAGCGATAATTTTCTGTCCTCACTAATGTAAGGTAAATTTCAGGTTTCAAGCAGCCTTTGGCAGCCTGCTGTGGATACGGTGGGCCGCCATTAAATTTTGACAATAGGATTGCTTGTGGCGAGACCAAAATATTGAATGGGAGCATGGTGTCTGCAAGTCCTTGCAACAATACCTCTGAATACATAAATTGGGATGGAAATCATTATACTGAAGCTGCAAATCGATATATTGCAGAAAAAGTCCTGTCCGGAAATTACACCAACTCACTTCTCTCCGTCCATCTGCCATTTATAGCTGAGCCCAAGTTATAACATCTATGTGATTGACTGCGAAGTGTAACAGTAATACTAAGGTTGAAGTTTCCTGAGGAAGTGAATGCCCGAGAATGAAGTGACTCTGGCTTAGCTTGAAAGCACAAGCATGGTAATAGCACAGATGAAGTGACTTTATTTCTTGCTTTCTTGAGGGAAACTGTTTAGGTTTCAACTGTTCAACACATAACCCTTTTACAAGAAGGTTCAAAAGGGCCTAAAGAGTTGCCATTTTGACAATACTACTAATTCCGTTGAGACCTTTTCGCTTCTGTTCTTTAGAAAAAGAAAACCAGTGGCAATATCAGGCATTTTTTCCCTTCTTTTCCTAATCGTGAACAACACGAATTGTTCTTTGTTTCCCCTTTTTCTAAAATCAGATGTTCACCTTGTAATTTTTTTTGAAGGAGGTTATGAATTTATGCGTAAAAAAACAACCTTATCCCAAAAATTAAATTCGGAATAAAGACCATAACTTTTCCCCATATAAACTTAAAGGAGAAAGATCCAAACACCCAAAATAAAGTAGATGTTCACTAAACAAACTACCCAAAACACGGAGAGCTAAACCAGCTACCAGAACGATCTACAACTAGTCTCTCAATGATAAGGAGTGATAATGGTTAGAAGTCATCAAAAGAGTACTCTTCCATGGAAAAAGAGAAGTCATCTTTCACCAACACTGCAGAAATCATCACCACCATTCAACCACTTTCAATTGGGTGAAGGCAAATGAGATGGAGGAGCAACCCAAAACGGTGGTGCTGTAGTAGACCTAGAACTTGTGGGTGTCTGATAGCGATCAAGGTGATGATATGGAACAATTCTGTCATCTGTCATGTAAAAAACACCTAAATCCTTACCACCATAATGACTAAATCGATCAGCAGGGGCAAAATAAATGGCATTCTCCTCAAGTCCAGAATAGTCACGAGCACGAAGAGAAAAGCACTCCCCACTCACACCCAAGAATATGGCACAACCATTCAAGCAGTTTATAGTCTCCCACTTCCTTAGACCGAAATCCAGTCTCCGAACAGCAAATCCAATTGTTCTATAACAGCCATTAGTATCATGCGTGCCATCAGGATAATGAGCAATGTGCCTGGTGACTAACAATAGATCCCCAGATGATTCGACTATATAATCGATCTCTTTCTTACGGTAAGTGTGACCATTCAAATCTGTTGCCTCCTCCGAGTAAAGATCATCGTCAAATGAAAACAAGCGATGGGCTTCAGTGACCAGAGTCCGTTTAATGTTAGAAAGGTCACTGAGATCCCAAGCTTCAATCTCTCCAGGGCAACTGAGGGCGAAAAACAATTTATCCTTCTTAGAAGATGCAATGACTTGGGCGTAATCGAACAACGGGGAGTCCAAGGCCTTCCAAGCAGTGCCTCCAATCTCACCGCCTCCAATCTCAGAGTAGTGCAGACTTGGAGGAAATCCATGATAACCCAAGGCAATGCAGCGATTGCCATCATCATCATCATCATCAGCAGCAGCAGCAGGTGCTGATGAAAAAGATCCATTTATTATCATCATCCCCTTCTTGGTAAGCTTCAAAGGACTAATTGCCCACCTGGCATTGAGATTTAAAACAGTGTAATCATTGATGCAAATGCTATCATCATCCTCGTCAAAATCAATATCCACTACACAAGGGAGCGTCGCGGCGGACGGCAGCCTTAGGACATCCCTCCTCCGCTTTTGGGCGTCAGAACACAAGGGATTCCATAGATACAAGGCACCACAACAAGGGCCGACAAAGGTCACCCAACCTTTCGAGGAGCCCATCGCGCGAGCACTTTCAGGAAGACTTTCCGGCTTCGTAATGGCAAAGAATTTCTTGTTGACGGGGTTGAAGAAGCGGTAAATCTGTCTGCTATTATTGCGGATGTCCATTCTGGGAAGCATTAGCAGCGGCGGCGGAGCTTGGGATGCCGGCGGTGGCAGCGACGACGGAGGATGCGATGGCCTCGAATATAAGCTGATTAACTCATCCAAGAGAGATTTGCTGGTGGTCCAAGTACATGAGAAACGCCCAGCTTCACCAAGATTCAGAGTTCTACCTACTTGCCTCCTCATGATCTTGCCAAACAAAATTAAAAAAAACGAAGGAAGCACAAAGAAAGAACAAGAATAATCACAAAAAAGGCAACCAAAAAAAAAAAGCTAAGAAAATGGACGAATTAATCCAAAAAAAAAGAGAATGATGGAAAAATTAAAGAACTCACCAGTTGCCGAAAAAGAGTGTTTTCCGATTAAGACGGCGGTGGTATCGTTGGTCTGGATGCCTAGCGCCACCCTAATACTTATGCTTACATTTACCTTTTTTTTTTTTTTTTTTTTTTGAAATTAATTTTTAGTCTGACAACCGAACGATGAAATATTTAAAATTATATAACTATTTTTTATTTTACTATATTAAAAAAAATGAATAATTAAATATTTTAAATATTTTGTAATAGGATTTTTGAGGTATTTAACATATTTTTTAGTTTGTTTTGTTCTCTAATTTAAATTAAAAAAATTTGTTAAATTGCCAATAAAGATAACGTGTTCTCCAATCCACCATTATTACGGTGATAATAATACCGTTATTCCCTTGTCAAAGAAAAATTTAGCGCTAATTTACGTAATTAGCTCAAAAGATTATTTCCTTAACCAGCCTAAAACCCTTCAATTACAGTCTGTACTTTACCCGTGTTCTTAAACCCTAACGAAGAGTGACCGGCACGCTTTTTTTTCATACCCCAGTTCCCTGAGCTTGACCGGCACGGATATTTTTTTTTTTTCTTTTCAAGAGAAAGAAAAAAAAAAAAGAAAAAGAAAAAAACTCTCCCGTCGACTGGGCTATAGGAATCTAAGGAGACATCGGTGGTGGTACTTCGTATTTTTCTTCTCCTCTGCGTTCGACCTTTTCCCGATGATGAAACTTCCGACGAGGGCTCTGAAGCAACTGCAGGTACTTGTTTATTATTTTTGCTTTTTCGATACAATGTCGGTTGTTAATGCAATTATTTGGGCCCCAAACCCCTCAATTTTTTTAGTTGATAGTTGTACCCATTAGGGTCGGTTAGGTTTCGGAATTAACGGATTTATTACTGTGCCCATCTTTCTCCTTTTGTTTATGGATTTTATTCGACTCTGAGAAGATTTTCTTTTCATTTTTTCTTTTTTTTTTTAATGAAAAAACCATTCAATTTAATTTTTATTAACGTATCAGCAATACCCACAATTCTAAATGCTGAAAGGCTCAATCTTTGTCAAGCGTTGTCCATTATATATATATATATATATATATATATAAATGTTGACTGTTTTTTGAGAGGTATTTTGTGCTGCGTTCGAAGAAGGGGTTTCTAATTTTTTTAATTGATCCTTAATGACTTCAAGGAATTCTGGTTGATTATGTTGGATCTGTTGCTCACTGGTTTTAGAAACTTGAAAAGGTTTGAAAAATGCGGTTATATATATATATATGTATAGACACACAAGACTATCATTAGTTTTGCGCTATGTTTTAACAATGTCTTCTTTCTTGAGTTGTTATTGTCTTCAATTTGTACATTTTATGCATGTTAATCAGGAGCCCGATCTTGCTTGTTAGCTGATCTATGGTAGAAATATATTTTTTTGGTCTGTTTTGGTTTCATAAGCATGGCTAAATTATCTTAGGTTAACTGAAAATCAAATTTCTCTTGATGATTTTCTGTTGTTGTTCAGAGGTTACAGTTTTGTTCCAACCCTTTAATCATTACTTGCAAAGCTGAGGCAATAAGTTTTTTGTTCACCTGATGTAAGATAATCGCTGCTCTGTCTCTAATATATATTCAACGTTGTATTTTGTGGCCGATTTGATCCACCATTGTCTTTAGAGTCTGTATCATCTTCAACATTTTTTTTGCAATTTTTGGTTTATAAAAGTATGGTTTTGCTTTGAGTGAATCTGGTGGCACCTTGAGAGGAGATGTGCTCCTCGCTGGGTATGGATGGGATTTGATTGATTTAGGCTTGTCTGTTTGGCTCTGCTGGGATAAATTCCATGTGGATGCCTTTACTGATTGGTTTTTACGCCAATGTCTTTGTTGAACATCTTAGTGATCCGTTTCAGATGGTGAACTATTAATGCATACAAACACCAAGGTCATGTTTTTGTTCGTCTGTTAGACAATTTGGCCCAGTTTAGTTTCCCTTATTTTCCTTCTCTTTATATCTAATAACTGAACCTCTGTTTTTTTTTGGAATTAGCAGATTTCTATGTAGGGTCCTTTAGAGGACAATGCATATATTAGAATTTAGATGTCTTAGTTGACTCTGTCCTTTTTCAAGCTGGCTTTTTAATTTGGAGCCGAGCTTGCTTATTAGCTGATCTATGGAAGAATTAAACTACTGATTGTTTTGGTTTCAAAAGCATGATTACATTATCTCAGGTTAAATTAAATCTCTTGTTGCATATTTCTTGTTCTTTTATTAATTGTTATGGTCGCTGCCTGTTTGTTCCTTATGCAGTATGTTGCAGGTAGAATACCTAAGCTTGCTGGTGCCGCTGCATCTGGTCTCCGGTTCAATTCATCATTTAGTTATATGACAAGTAGGCCTTCTTATCAGGAGGACCCTCAGTCATCACCAAGGTTGCCACCGCTTGTCGATCACATCACTGATCAAGTTCCACATCTAGTTTTGCCAGCTGTTAAGCATGAAGCCACTGGTGACATTGTGTATCGTTTTTTTAATCCGATAAACGAGCAAGTTGTTGGCATTAAGAAGAAAACAAGCAGTTTACTACCAAATACTGCTCGCCACTTCTGGTCCTCTCATGGTTTGCTGGCCTTTGTTGACTCCTACGACAGTGGGCTGTACCTATGGGCTCCTCCATTTTCTTCCTCACATTTATCTAATGATGTCATCAAGCTCCCATCCATCGAATCACTTCCTTGTGTAGTTGGTGTGACTCGAAAGGTGGATGGCTCGGTAGAAAAGTTCAGAATACGGGGAAGGGCATCAGAATCTTTCTATTTTAGGGATAGGACACCAGAAAACTACTATCAGTCCCTTGTAAGACAGCTTGCTTTCTCATCGCTTCCATCGTCAGCATTAACGTCAAGCAATGGTGATTGCACATTTATGGCTATACAAGGTGCAAACGCTGACCTTGCTATCTGTAAGCTTGGAGATAAAACATGGACTGGCTTGGCAGCACCATATCCTGACTATGTTTCCATCACATATTGCTTCAAAGACCGACTATTTTATGCCATTAGTTCTTATGGAATGATTGAAGCTTGGGATGTTGATGACCCCTCTTCTATAAGAAGAATTTCCGTTGACAGGTATATGGATTACCCCATACCCAAGTACATAGGACTTGATGCAACATTGAGGAAGGATAGTGACAAGAAGTACTATTTGGTGGAGTCATGTGGAGAAATGTTGCTAGTCATTAGGCATTATTATAAGAACGGGTGCATTATTTCTCACACCAATCAAAACAGCCATCAAACAGTGAGATTTGATATCTACAAGTTTGATCTGGCATCACCTACAAATTGGACTCATGTGGAAAACTTGCAGGATCGCGCTTTGTTTGTGGGCCTAACTAACCCGTTTTCTCTTTCTACCAAAAACTTCCCAGGGTTGATGAAAAATTCAATTTACTTTGCAGATGATGAGCGAAATCTTGAACTCTATCCTGATGATGAACCAACAAGCAGTCATGATATCGGGGTGTTCAACTTAGAAGAAAACAATTTGAAGTTTTATCAGCCATTTGGTTCTGTAGACAGTAGCAACGATCCTCCTGCTGTGTGGATTGCACCTAACATGTGTGGTTAGCAAATGACTTTGATGTATTGCATAGGAAATTCTCGTATGTTTGTTCAGCTCGAGAACCTGTTTCATTGTTGTTTTGAGATCTTAAATATCGTGCACCCTTATCCCTTCTGTTCATATTCCATTATGCCTCTTAATTGATTTTCTGCCATAACAAATGAGTGGTTCCAGCTTTAATTTTGGTGTTTTATATGCTTGCCGACAAACTGGAAACATTTAGTCCTAGGTACTTGTATGCTGAAATTCATAGTATTCTACGATTACAGATGCTATATGCCTCAGTCGGCATTGATCGCAGATCTGATAATAGGTAGACAGAAAAATGGACTCTTATGTTTGCCATTCATCTTTGGGTGATACTGATCCTGGTTCTTGTATAAAAGGTCATGCAGTATTATCAGAGAAGATGTAAGCTTACAGAACTTGCAAACAGACATAGTAAATCTTTCTGCTTGGGTAGAGTAGCTTGTGAATAGCACTGGAATGAAGGCAAGGCCTTTCAGCTGAGCTGAATAGTCATGCTGTGATATTGGGAAATTCACGCAATATTATGGCATAGATTTCTACGGCTTCTTTTAACTTTTAAACTTGGTAATCGTCTAATCTGGATAGCTTTGGTAGCATATTCTTATTAATTCAACTTGTGCCAGTTTTTCTCTATTCTTTTGCGCTGAATCTGATTCCTTGTCAGTGCTTATGGGATGCATGTCACTACCATGTGATGAAGTCTGTGTTCGCCCATGTCTTTAAGGGAGCCCCAAATTGGCTTAATATTCTGCCCCTATTGGGGCGACTCAGCAACATCCAGGCAAGTCCTAATACTGCATAGTTTGGTTTCTAGCCTATTCTGAACAGCTAGATAGTCTCAAGGTCTCTTTACTTGATTTCTACGCTGTATATACATTCCAAACTAGCTTTCTAAAGAAAAGAACAGCTGAAAAGTGCGGAATATGATCCCAAAACCATCATATCCTTTTGAAAAACTTAGTAAAGTGCTCGTGAGCTTTACTCTTTGAGAAAATTTATTAGGAATCTTAGCCGAAATGTCCCATCAGATTTTCTGGCAATTTCCAAAAGGTTTTCACACAAGAAACACGATGATTGGCTTCATTAGGCGCTGTGGTACATAAATTGGTTGTTACTGGGAAGCTGCTTCAATTCAAGCCTTTCTCCTCCATATTGGATCCTGAGCAGTATAAAACCTAACTCCTTTGGCTATCCTGAGTTGCGATTGGCTTACGCACAATTTCACCTCATGGAAAAGAAGGAGAATAAGAATAGCTGCCCTAAGGATGCTTGTGAAGGCTGCTGTCCTGTTGTCCAAGCGGTTCGTCACGTGTCACGTAGAGCACAAGGGCCTAGACCTGCTAGCCCTGCTCCAAGTTCTTCACCACCAACCCCTGTGAAAAATATTGATACTGCATCCAAACCAGGCGCATCAAAGCATCAAAAATCGATGGAAGCTGCTCAAATCCATTCCCATAACAAACAGAAAAATGGGGAAGCAGCTGGAGTGGTTCCCATCATCTTTGAGTATTCAAGCCAGCAGCTGCAACCGAGCGAGAAAACAGAGCCTGCAGCCTCCAACGGACAAGTTGCCCATGATGCTGTGCAGAATTCTCGCCAGGGAAAAAGGGACAAATCCAAATATGAAGCACCTCCTCATGTCAACACGGAAGAAGGTAAGAAATTTGGAGTGCACATTGAGGATAGTTTTACTGACTATATCAATCGTGCTAAAATAAAGCTTAGGACAATGTCTCGCTCTGGCGACCATGAAGAGAATGCATCAGGAATAGATCAAAAGAAGGCCTCAGGGAAAGATCACAAAGACAATGCCCCTGTGAAAGATAAGTTTGCAGAGTATATAAATCGTGCCAAGATTAAGATCAGGAGTACCTCAGGCATTGGTGTCGGAAAAAATAACTCATCCAAGTGAAGATCACGAGACCACCACGAACAAAACCTGGCGGCATCAACTTTGCATTACAATACAATAATTTGATAAATAATATTGGTTTTGTTGTTTTGATTGCTGTGAGTGAGTGGTGCATCTTCTTTGTTTGTGGATTTATACATATGCTCAAGTCTGTGCTTGGTTTAACTTTCTTATTGATGAAATAATGTCATAATCTATTTGTTACAAATTAATATAAAGATATTATTTGTATTTATATATTAAATAACTCTAATTACCAATGATCTTGACTGATAGTTTTCAGAATTGAAGTACTCGAGTTTGAGTCTCAACTAAAGCCAATTGATAAAAGGACAAAGATTATCTTTACCTCAAAAACAACAATTATTTGTCTTATATGCATATTGCAACCTACTCCAAAATGAAAGTACATTATGATTTATGAGTTAATGCACTTTTCAAACACAGAGTTTTGCATGCCCATTTAATACTTACTATGTCCATACGGAAGGGCTTTTTTTTTTTTTTGGGTCATATGCTGAAGGTAATTTTGATGGTAATTTTGCTCCTAAGTCGTGAGGAAAATGAGACACAGGCGGTTGGGAAGCAGGTTAGCAGGAAGGATGAAAGCCGCAGTTGAGTGTTGTCCCTTATTAATCGAAGCTTATGGATAAGCCCGAAAGGCTTCTGGAAAAGGCCACTGATGTTCCACAAATAATAAGCCCATTAACGTGGACCGATTATTAAGGCCTTTGGGAAGCCCAAAAGGCTTCTGGTTAAAAGGGCCCATCTTTTAATTTGCTGGCCCAATTGCGATATAACACAATTTAGTATTAAAAATTAATATACAAAAATATCACTAATTTTTTTTACCTTAGTACTAACTTAAAAAAATGATAGTTTATCTCTTAAAAATTATTTTATAATGAATATAGCATTTCATTATACTCTCGTGAACGGAATTTGTCTGTCTCGATAAATGGTTATCGAGACACAGAAATTCAATTTAGGAAATAACATAACGTGTTAAATTTGTTACTGAAAAATTGAAAGAAGGATAAATTATTACTTTTTAAAATTGATGTTAAATTTGTTACTTTATATAAAGTTAGTAATTTTTTTTGTAGATTAACCCTACTATTAAAGGGGAAAGAAACATTATTGGGCATAATTACTGGGTTAGTTGGTACTGAAGAATTCATATTTGTAGTTTTGAAATTTCGGATTTTAATCCCAAAAAAAGATTATGAGTGAGATTAATTGCTCTGACCTAATAAATCTCTTAATTGAAATAATAATAATAATAATAATAATAATAACTGAATCAACTCTACAGATAATGACAAATTGGTATTGCCATAGTTTCCAAAGGTACGACTAACAGGTGACGAATAGGTCGATGCAAATTAAGCACTCAAACCATCAAACTCCGTCTTGTTACAGCTTGCCATGCCTCTGGCATTGCTGGACCATATTTAGAAATCTCAGAATTGGGTTATTTACATAACGTCGATTTCTTTTAGCCAATCCCGAACTGTCCACCTTTTTGTTTCTAGTTCTATGTCAATTTCCATCCAAGTTGATTTGTCCACAATTTGCATTTTTCGCTGCTTAATTTGCAATATAAAGTACAATTTACAGCTAGGAGTGTCTTTTTCTTCCAAGTTGGGCAATTTTGTTTTTAGACCGATTCAATCTAAGCGGCCTGTGATGATATTATTACACTACTACATCTGTCTTTTCAAGGAAAATCAAGATTCACATGAACTTCTAGAAAGTTGAATCTTCACACCAACAACATATTCTCCTACCATTTTCTTTTTGTTGTTTTTTCATGTATTATACGCAAAGGTCAAAACCCCCAGCTCACGATAACAACCATACACTATCATGGTATGGACTAAATATGTTTCTCGATGGCATGTGGTCAGTTTTGTCTTCAAATTGAATGCGTGCTCAAATATTTTAGTGAAGAAGTGCTGCGGCCAGAAACTAGGTTTAAAGTCAAATCCAATATCTAAGAATTCCTTGACCAATAGTTGTAAATTTTATTTATTTGTTTATTTTTTGTTCCATAACAATCGTAAATTCAATGCAATGGCATTCTGGCTCCTTTTCAACTCACATTGACGCCATTCTTCAGGCGTAACACTTGCCAACTGGGCTAAAAATTTTGGAATAACGGTCCCTATGTGTTTTTGTCGCGGTTTTATGGGTGTGTATGCATGAAAAAGATTATTCTATTTCTCTGCGTTTAAATTTGTGCAATTTGTGCAAATTTATTCAAGCGGTTCCTTGAAACAAAACGTGGAATTAAGAGAAGAGGAAAATAATTGTTCCAAGTAAGCACTCTAATCTTTAAATTTGGGTGAGATAAGAGATTTGACATTTTTACTTATAAAAAATACTCTATTCCTCAATCTAACTAGGCCAATATAAGAAAGTTATTCGATTTCAAAAGCCCATAATATTTTCCATGGAGAATATCTCATGGAAATGAACTTAAATTAGAGACAAACACAACATTATCCTCTTTTTTTTCTCCCCCTCCTTGTCTTTCGTCATCTATTCTGAGAGTTAAGATATTAGTTTTATTCTCCGCATGACCAAGTAACATAAAAATTCTCCAAAATTTGAATAAAAAAAGAAAGGAGAGTTCCACATAATTCATATTTGATCAGAAAGAACCAATTGATCGATCTTTATAACCATGATGTGATAAATAAAGCATTCGTAACCCTCACAAGCACGACTCGATGCTTCACATTCACATCATCACATGATAAAAGGCAATCCAAAAGGCGAGACTTTTTATTAAGCCAAACATCCCGCAATGAGCCCATGACTTTCTTGACCTTTTCTATCGTCAAAGCTTAACTTTCACGCAATTAGCTAAAATACAAATTTCATATGATATGTGATATTGATAACCACCATTAGATCCACAAAGTCCCAATAACTGTTGCATCACCTCACACATCTCTATTTTTGTTCCAGTTCACCATATCCATATATCCAATTAAGGTCTAGGTTGAATGAAATAACCAAAAAAAAAAAAAGGGTAGGCTGCTTGCTGTGCAAATTGAAAATTTTCTTGTTAATAATTCCTTGTTTTTTGAAAAAAAAAACCTTAAATTAATCATAAAACCTATAGCTTTATGAGATAGAGGAGAGATTGATCTCATAAATTATATCTTTTTTACAATTCTTCACGATGAAACTATAAAATGTCGCTCATACTTTCTCGTTTATTTAACCAAAAAAAAAAAAAAAGGAAATTGATTTTTTCCCTTCCATTTCAAATGTGGCTTTTTTTTTCTTATGAAAACAATAATCAACATGGAAACGGATGCTGATACAAGTAGAGCTCCAATTTGCAAGAAGTAGCAAAAGAAGGGTTTAAAATGCATTTGACTTTCTATGTGGCTATTTATGGTGGTACGTGGTTGAGGGTCATCTGGTAGTCTACATCCAATTGGTGCACATTTAAGGGCACTTTCAACATGGACCTCTTAAGTGCACCTTGACTTTTTTTTTTTTTTTTTTTTGCTAAGATAGTTGATGGAGTAAGGGCTTTCTCTGGTCGGTAACCCTACTTAGTTCAATCTGATCGATTTTTGAGGTGAGAGAGATAAAAGTTTACAAAATTAAAATATTGGGTTACATTATAACGAATATAATTAATGATGAGATAAAAAATATGTAATGAACAGTTATAATAGTGTAATATTTACCTGCATCTATCTTGAGTCAAAAGCTCAGCTCTAGTAAATGGCCACATAACATGATTGCTTTTTATTTCCGATTCTGGTTGTCATAAAAGATGAACCTAATAAAGTTAAAGCTAATCCAACTCTCCAATGGCGTTGCCTTCCACTTAAAATGGAAATTGGGATGCTTTTGTCGTCTTTTTAACAAACAAAAACTTCGCCGTCTTTATTCTACAACATGCAAAGGAAAGTGAAACGTGCAACGCATAATTCTAATCTCAAGGTTATTCGTTGATGCTGTTTTCATCTAATACATATTTTTTTTCTAAGACAAGAAAGCATCTTGATTTTAATGTACCAGTATTTGGAGTATTTTTTAGCTTCCGGGGGAGAGAAGGTGAAACTATTTTGAAATTAACTAACTAACGCTTGCCTTATAAAAAATCGATGTAACTGTTTCCTCAATTTAATTACAAAGGCCTTAGTTAGCATAATTGATTCCGATAGAAAGTCCTACCCTAAAATTATTAGGTGACGCTAATTTCAAATTTATAGTCAAAAAATTAGAAAAACTGAGTGGCAACTCAATGAGCATGTGCTAATACGACATAATCTAATAAAAAATCTTTTAAAGTTAAAAAATAAACTATTTATCTATCATGTAGCTCTCATTGCATCATTATTGTTACGTAATTAAGTAAACAAAATATTACACACACACACATATATATATATACTAGAATTTGACCCGTGCGTTGCGCGGGTTATAAATATTTATTAAAAAATATTAATATAAATTTAATTAGATATAATATTAAATAGATTTTAAAAAATTAATATAATTTAAAAAATAGATTTTACAACATATTTATTTCATATTAAATTAAAATTAGTAAAATTATTCAAAAAAATTTATTTAATTACCGTTATCATTAACTGTTGAACAGTCCAAATTTTCAGTTTAATTTCCAATAATATATATTAAATATTATTGTATTTAATATCATATTTATATTATATTGTAATTTAAAATATTTTTTAAAAAAAATTAAAAATTAAAAGGAAAATGTGTGGTTGTGCCATATGGACCCACAATTTTTGAGGATTTAATAATTTTTTTAGTGATTTTATTTTTTTTCCATATTTGATTTATGTTTTTGTACTGATTTACGTAAAATGTGTTTATTTATAACTACTACTAACATCTGTCTTTACTTGATGTAAATAAATATGGTAGTGTATCAGTCTAAACTTTTCTTTTAGCCTTTTGATCTGCAACATGTTACATGAAACACAGAAGATGTGAATACCAGCAATTTTTTTTTTCAAAGTAAATAAGAAACTTTGAATAACCAAAAGAATATACTTTTTATCTCAATTTCCATCCGGTAGGTCAGTGATGTCAAAAATATTACCCACGTCATCTTCCAAAGTAGATTCTAGGTCTTACCTAAAATTGTTGGCAATTTGTTCACAACAGACATCAAAAGAATGCATTCAAACTGCAAGAGAAAATGTAAATTAGAACTTGACTTATTGAGATTTAAGTAAAGTGTGGAATAAATATGATAAAAAAATATAAAAATCTATTAAAAAAAGTGGTAAAAATTGAACAAAATAAATTTAAATGATATAAAAAAAAATTCAACATTCGCATTTTGCCCAATTCATCCCTAGTAAAATAAAACTGCATAGTTAAGACATTGTTCTCCCCCCAAAAAAAAAGAAAAAGTAAGGAAACCTTTTTGTATATATTATTATAATTTGAATTTGTAATTTGAATTTGTCTTATTAGAAAAAACCTGTCACAGTAAAAATTTTGTTAAACATACGATAGGTTTTTTTTTAGGTCCATAAATATGTAGTGGACCATATTTATCTAAGAATCTCTAAATTCATGGAATTTAAACTCGAAACAAAATCAAATTAACCGTCAAAGAGAAAAATTCACTGAAGCCTTATCTTTCTCTATTCGATTGAATCCTCCTACTGTTACTTCTTGGCCTTTGTATGTGATGATAACTCAAACCTACAAAATCATGTAAGAAAGTTAATCTTTAATCGCTAACATTTGACAACCCTAAAAATGGAAAGAGAGAGAGGGATTGAGAAAGAGAGTGTACAATAAAATTAGACTTGCATCAGCTGCACTTGAAAGGAAAAATTTGTCATTGCCTTCATTGATGCCCATCAACATTTACATAAACCCTCTCGACTTTTCCATAAGTATAGTGCTTAATCAGTATATAATTTATAGCCTAACATGAAGACTTGAAAAACAATCATGTAGTTAGAATATAATTCAAACCAAACCATTAATTATACAATAAAATCTAATTATGATGATTTTCTTAACCGTTCTTTTCCTTAACCACTATATTAACATTAATAGCCAATAATTTATTACATCTATTTAATTAGAATAAAATCAGAATAAAATTGAAAGGAAAAAATGAAGACAAATTGTCGTGTGGCAGACATTAAATTCAAAATGAAGGAAGGAAGCGGAAGGGAGAATTAATTTCGAAGTTGCAACATTCATGAGAATAAAGGGCGAATTAATTTTGAAATTATAACATTCATAGGAATAATTGTGCAAGAGTTAGAAAAAATATAAACGGTTAAAACGTTAAAGGGTACTTATTGAGAATATTCAAAATCATTTGTAAATGATAATTGTGTAAAAAAATAAGAAATAATAAAAATGTAAAATAAGAAAGGAAGCGAAAGGGAGAATTAATTTCAAAATTGTAACATTTAAGAGAATAAAGGGAGAAGTACGGAGAGTTTTGATCATAGAGAGAGAGAGAGAGAGAGAGAGAGAGAGAGAGGTGGAGAGTGGCTCGAAGCTCCAACGTTAAACATAAAGCTTAATGTTTTTTCGTAAGTTGTAACGCCGTAAGAGGCAAAATGGAGGAGGTGGCTTAATCGGCCAGCCGAGCTTCAGTTACATAAACTGATGCATTTATTAAAGGCTCTGTAGGAAACTGCATTTAGTTACATATCTAAGTTTAAATTTAAAATTTATTCATTAGACGAATCAAACATGATTAACTCTGAATCGTTAAGGCTGTGAAAAGATTGACAATAAGCTCATCAATAATATTGGTAGACTTGATTAATTTAGTATTTTATTAATTGAAAAGGATAGAAGAAATAAATTAATATATAAGTGTGAATAAAAAATTTATATGTAACATAAGTATTAATATTTTAAATAAGATGCGGAAATAAGACATGATATCTAAAAAATTTATTAAATGTTATTTATTTGTTCTTTCAAGCAACCGATCTTAAGTTTTACATATAATATAATAAAAGCTACTGTCCACTAAATAGAGGTGTGCCTGGTTCAACTCAAAGTTATTTATTTTTTTTTAGGCTTATTTACTAAACTGTATCATAACCAATTTTTTGCAGGTTTGATTATAAAATAGATGAAATATGAATGACCATATGCCAAAATTTCACTCAGGCTGACTGGTTCACAGTCCTGCGGGAAGTGTCGACTCTGTGGTAGCTGTAAAGCAGCGGTCGGCATGTGCGCAATGCGCTTCGGTGGCCACAACAAACCACAGCAAACGTTCGGTGACGAAAATAGAGAGAGACAGAGATAGAGCTCATCTGGAGCCGACAACACACCTTCCCTTCCTCGTCTATAAACCAACAATAGAGGCTCCCCCAATGGGGCCCTCCACGTACATTAACCTCATTCGATGACGGTGAACGGGACCCACATTCAATGGCATCTTCCATTGATCATTTTAAGATGCCTATATTCCCCTCTTCACCACTTGCTTAGGTCTAATTGGTTATTTACATTGTAAAGAGCGGTTCATTGATAATTGTCACCTTCCAATCAACACAACAGTCTGATTAATGTTGTGACGAAATGGGTGATAATATTCGCATTCAATTGTCTCGGGAAGTTCGTTTGCAAGTCCAGACCCATTAAATTTACTTTCGACTTTTATCCACTAATTAACTTTTTTAATTCTTGTGATCGACAAAATAACGAACACTGTCAAAAAAGATAAAAAAAACAGAACAAAAGCCAAATATTGAGATCAAGGTTAAAAGATTCACGATGTCATAAAAAAAAAAAAGTTTAAAAGATTCACAAATTTTTTTTTTAACTTCGATGATATATAAACATTAGTAGCTAACAGCTACTAAAGAAAGACGCGAGTCCTTTTTTTTTTTTTTTTTGGTTACCAAGACACGAGTCATTTGATGTTATGCAATAAAAACTTTGTACCTCACCAACTTTGGTGGGTGTAAAATGAAGCTAGAATTTAAAGTCTTAAGAATTTTTGTAAAATAACAGTTTAATAATATTTTAATATTTTTTTATATTTATTTATATTTAAATTTTTTTATTGATGTTAATCTCTTACTAAAAAATGATTTATGTCAAATACCTAATATATAATATTAAATTTTAAATTTATTAATATTAAAATTAAACATGAAGAAAATTTACTCAAACCTATCAAAGATTAAATAATAAATACGTTTTATGAAGATATTTAAATAAATATAAAATAATAAAAAAATTTAACTCAATTTATAAATATAACAACTAAATTATTTATAAATATTTTTTTTGACATAAAATAAGATATTTTTCAGATTCTCTCTCTCTTGCGTTTAGCTCCAAATATTTAATCCTTAAAGATGTAAGAAAACAAAATATCTTTAAATATCAATATTTACACGAGGACCAATGAACCATGGCGCAGTAGCCAACTAAGTTTTTTCACGTGGAGCTTCCGTGTATAGTAGGTGATGGCTAAACACAACAAATTCAATTCAATTATGGCTTTGCGAACGACCCCATTTTAGTCCACTACCAAAAAGATTAATTAATGAAAAACTGAATTTTTTTGTCCTTTTATTAGCAGTTTTATTACACCTTCCCCCGGAACCTTTTCAACCGTCGTTTTCAACCTTTTTCGCCCGTTGTCCATCGTCCATGGCCGACCGGTACCACACCAACTCTCGTTTTCATTCGTGCCACGTCACGCATCTCAACATTTGCCATCTCATCAATTGGGCCCCACGAGTCCTCCCAATATACATGGAATGGAACCCCCCACCCCAAAAGCCCAAAAAAAACCCCTCCCACCGTCGCACCTGCCCTACGGTTCTCTCTCTCTCTCTCTCTCTCTCTCTTAATCAAACGCTGTCCCGTTTTCTTGCCGATATCTCGGCCGGTTGGTAACATAGAAACCCCGATATTTCGGAGTCCGAAACAGCCAGGTTCGACGTGAACAAACGCTTGGCATATAGAATTTTGAAGAAATCTCTCCGTGATGCCGATGGCGGCTGAGCCAGCGTCGCCCAAGGATCGAGCTCCTCCGGTGGGGCCCGCAGTGGTTCCCATTCAAGCTCCTCCTCCGATGATAGTGGCGGATTCATTCGCGAAGGACGCGATCCTATCCTGGTTTCGCGGGGAGTTCGCTGCGGCCAACGCGATAATCGATGCTCTCTGCGGCCACATCTCTCAGCTCGGCGGCGGCCCAGCGGCAGCATCGGAGTACGACTCGGTGTTCGCCGCCATACATCGTAGGAGGCTGAACTGGATCCCGGTGCTCCAGATGCAGAAGTACCACTCCATAGCTGACGTGGCGGTGGAGCTGAGACGCGTGGCGGAGAGGAAAATGGAGGAGAACGTCAAATGGAGCGGCGAAAAGAAGAGTAACGAGGTGGTGGTGGAGGTTTCACCGGATGAAAACGGGAAAGACGGCGGCAAAGCTACGGAATGCATAGGGAATGGTACCTCCGGAGACGGCGGCGAGGAGATTCCTAAACAGGAGGATTCGCCCGATAGCGAGATTACTGATTCAGGTAGACGCACAGCCTTCTTCTTCCTCCTCACGTTTAACCATTGCCTGGAAAGTTTCTCTGGTGTGATTATTTTGATTAGTAACCGCTAAAGATTCAATCTTTCGACGATTTTGTGCTTGTTCCTGAAAATCCCGACCAAGAATTGGTCAGCAAAGTTGAAAAAGATGGCAATTCCGGTAACTTTGCGAAGCAAACTCGGAATTCTGGCTTGGTTCTGGTTTTTTTTCTTCCTGTTATGTTTTTGGATTTATAACCCGAAAGGTTTGAATAATTATAGTTTGTTGCCAGAAAAAATTTGCTTTTTTTTTTTTTTTAATGTACATGGCTTGAAAGCTTGCATGCTTTCTCTTGGGAGGCAAATGAATTAAATTAACGTTGTTTTATTGTTTTGCAATACATTCTTTTCTCTCTCTTTTTTTTAGAAAAAAATTGCTAATATATTTTTAAAGTGCAAAAGAAATAATTTTTCGTCCGTTTTCCCAGGAAGCAAACAGAACTATGTTTTTCTCCATGATCCGAGATTGAAACAGCTGTTGAAAACTTCTCTATTTTTTGAAAGAGAAAATCAATAACTTTTCTATCTTTCTATTTTTCTGACTTTTCGGATTTGTTTTGACCAATTTCCCATAAACCAAATTTAAAAAAAAAAAAACAAAGCCACAGGATTATGTTATAATCTATTGTTGTTGACAGTTGACACATGGCATACATATAGTCATACATATGTTATATATCTTTTTTATTCATATTATTTCTTACATATAAAATAAAGAGAAAAAAGAATATTTTAATTAAATTATAATTATTTAATTCTAAATTTTGTCCTCTTTATTAATAAAAAAATAAAAAAAAATGATGGGGTTAATATTTTTATTTCTCGAGGCTTTAATTTGGGGTTGGGGGGGTGTTTGAGTTTGAGTTAATCGAGGTGAGATTGCTTGTCTGATCCGGTGTTACAGTTAGTTTCGGGAGTTGCGAACAGCCCCCTAGAGGCGTGGACATGTGTACAATGATTTTATTGCAAGTGGCGCGTGGTGCGATCCGTCCGATCTGATCTTCAGTTGACGTCCTCCGTGCGATCTGTTGGGCCATCTTGGGTGTTGGGTCGTTGAGCTTTTTGACATATTTAACCTTTTCTCTTTTTTTTTTTTTTTGGCTAATGCCAATGTTTGTTAATGTTCGGCGGACTGCTTGACCGGCACAAGGTGGTGCCGGATCAAGTCCGTGCTTATAGTATGGACCACCCGATGATGGTGGACAAAAATTTTGTTTGGGTGGCAGGATAACCGAATTCAACATTCGGATCTTTGGACGGCGCTGTCCCGTGCTCTTCTTTTTTATAATTAATTGATATCGATTGAAACTTAAATTCGAAACACTTCAAATGATATCAATTGAAGTAATTGAACTTTTTAATCCATTAGTCTGCTCCTGATTTCTTATGGCCTTCATTATTGGCCTGGCCCCGAATAATTGGTACCATTATGGTGCAATTCTTGGACAGTGACAACAAGAATTTTCCAACCGTTACGAAAGAAACAAAGGTGGCTGTTGACTAAGAGGAAAAAATATATATATAAAATACGAATAATTGAGCTTGGATTTATTTGTGGGTCCTTGTAATCCTGTTGATTGGTGGGTAGTTCATTATAATATAGACAGTAAAATTCTCTTAGATGGAATTCGTAGCAAAATTCACAAGAACTGTAGATGGAATTGTTTTGGGCATAGAATTGTGTTAAATTTATCATTACAAGAAATAACAAAAACTTTGGAATGTTATAATAATTGCTTGGAATTCGTAGATGGACCTTTTTGGTGAACAAATTTCTTCAGATGCTTGCCAGAGATTAGTGTTCCTGAAATTTTTGGCTGCCATCGCCCTGGTCTTCAATCAAGTCTCGCGTTCTTATCAATTTGTGACAATATTTTGAAGTTGCTAATTATTGCAAGATGAGGAACCAAGCTATGAAATTCTTAGTTGCATGGCTCTGCAAACCATAAGTCCTCGATTGGTATGATCATAAACAGAATATTCTAAAAATGCAATGCATTTAAAGATGTTATATTTTTCTTTTCTTTTCTGTCGATATCGTCCGATGTGTCTGTGCTTGTCAAACTTATGACTTAATAAGTTCAGCGAGCAGGCTAATCTACTATTGTAATAGACTCCTTTCCTTCAGCATTTCTTCTAGGACCATCGTTCTAGCAACATTTCATATTTTGGTGATGCAGGATCTCAAGAAGTGCTGCCGAGCGGGAACAATGCCAACATATGTTTCAACCATGAAGACTGCACTACACGTGCTGATCAAATCAAGTTGACAAAAGGTTTCGTGGCCAAGGAGCAAGTGAAGGGGCATCCCGTGAGCTCCTCCTTTGAATATAATCTCTTTTTTTTCTTATATTAGATAACTTTGAAATTAGATTCTCTACAGTATATGCTATCAAACCATTACTGATTGAGATAATGACTGGCAGGTGAATGTCGTCAAAGGTTTAAAGTTATATGAGGATGTCTTCACTGACTCAGAACTATCTAAGTTGAGAGATTTTGTTAATGAACTCCGGGTTGCTGGCCAGAATGGGGAACTCTCGGGTGACATTTCTGTCTGTTTTATGATTGATGCTTAAACGGATTTCGTATTTCTGTGGGTTTTTTTTTTTCTGGTTGAAGTAAATTTTTTGAAGGTTCTTGTTCTAATGTAGTGTCTCTGCATTACATTTGCATATCACGACCATTTTCTTCAACGTCTCCTGCTCCTTCAAGCTGTTTCCTTCTTAAGATGTTGGTTCTTTTACATGCAATCTGAAAATGGAAAAGCTTGTCTTTACGAGCAAGATACATGTCAAGTTGAAGTGCTTATCTGCAACAACTAAGTGAATCTACTTAAATATTGAATATAGGCGACACTTTTATTTTATTCAACAAGCAGATGAAGGGAAACAAGAGAGAGCTGATTCAGTTTGGCGTTCCAATTTTTGGACGCATAAAAGAGGAAGCTACAAGTAACAACCAAACAGGTAAGTTACTACCTTATCTTGTAGAGAGATGTGTTTTACAACTCGAATTTCCTGTTATTCACTTGAAATACTCCCCCCCCCCCCCACCTCCCCTCCCTCTGTCTTCAGTCTAGATCTTAGTTTTCACGATAGCTGCTAAAATGTAAAATGTCAGGGTAGGTTTCTGATTTAGTTTTCAATCTTGGTAGGTAGTACAGAACCAATTCCAGCCCTTCTTCAAGGTGTCATTGATCACTTGGTTCAGTGGAAACTGATACCAGAATATAAAAAACCAAATGGTTGCATCATCCACTTCTTTGATGAGGTATTACTTGTTTTGCTGGATCAACATGTTAGACTCTCAATGTGGCCTGCATGTTGAAGAGCAAATCATAGCTTCTGATTTCTATTGTAAACCTTGATTTTGCATCCTTATTTACTTCATACTTCGAGTGTATGACCCTTTTTTTTGGCTATTTAATATTTTTATATGCCTTTTGATGCAGGAGGAATACTCTCAACCTTTTCTAAAGCCACCCCATTTGGATCAACCAGTCTCTACTCTTCTGCTTTCTGAATCAACTATGGCTTTTGGACGTGCTCTTGTCAATGATAGCGATGGAAATTATAGAGGTCCACTCATGCTGTCGCTGAAAGAAGGGTACGCCTGCATAACTTCTATGACTCGTATTTACCTATTTTTCAGTTATAGGGCCACAAACTCATGAATGGTAGAGCAAAACCTAGAAGCTATATTGACAATCAAATTATTCTCCAAACTTCTTTGGAAAGAGCAGGTCTATCTTGCAGCATTCAAGTCAGGGTAGTCATATTTCCTGAAATCGATGTGTTTCTCGTGGAAATATATAGTGAAGATGAATTATGACAGGATTCTGGAAAAATCTTACAGGTCTATGTTGGTAATGAGGGGAAACAGTGCTGACATGGCAAGGCATGTTATATGCCCATCTCCAAACAAAAGGGCCAGCATCACATTCTTCAGAGTACGCCCAGAATCCAATCAAGGCATGTCGCCACCAATGAGTCCAACTGCTGGTGCCACGCCTCTGTGGCAACCAGGCATTGGAAGCCCATATGGAATGCCAAATGGAGCTCTCAGTGGCTGTGATACAATGGACACAACGTCCAAATGGGGAGTCCTCCATGCGCCAGTCGTCATGCTTGCTGCCCCAATGTGTCCTATGGTGTTGAGTCCCAAAAGAATGCCCCACGATGGTACAGGAGTTTTCTTGCCTTGGACCATACGATCAAGAAAACCTGCTAAGCATCTTCCACCTCGTGCCCAAAAGGGGCGCCTTCTTACATTGCGTTCTCCAGTTGAAACACATGTTGCAGATTCTGTTTCGGAGACAGCTATCATTCGGGAAGGAAAATGAAGATTGCTGTAGGCAGCCCTTGGGCCAAAACAATGTGAATCAACAGAACATTCAGTTGACTGTGGAAAGATTTCCCATATTGTAAAACAAAAGGCCCAAACTGCTGTAGTTAGTCCACATTGCTTCGATGTCAATCGCGTTCGTCTCTAGGGGTAGTCGAGCTTCAGGTTTGAGCGGTGTGAAATGGCTCTAAGCAAAGAGCGGAATTTTGTATTAACGAAAAGTCAAATGTCTATTTAGTCAGTTTCACAAATAGAAATTTGCATAGCCGAGATACTTCTGCGTACTATTTCAATTTAAGAATATGCGAATCAGGAAGTATGAATGGGCTATGCAACAAGTTCGTATGCTTCTAGAGTCGCTCCCTGAAACTGAATCTAACTTGCAGAAAGAACACCCCTTAGAAAGGGGCATTCGGTGTAAAATACTAGGACCATGAAGTCGGCCCTGGAAAAAGACTGTAAAAGCAAGATGTGTACCAATTAATCTCCTACAATTAATCTCCTACCATAACCTATTCCCACAACTGCAACTGCTATGCTAGTTTCTGAATGCAACGAAAGAAGAGTAGCCAATAACAGAAAGTTGCGGTTAGACAACTAAATCAGCCAACGAATTTGTGAGTATACAACGCCCCAGCTCTTTCACTTAAAAGGCTTGTTATTACAATTATAAACACAATTTCTTCAAGTTACAAAGATACATATAGACATATTTGCATTTTAAAGTACAGATGAAAAAGGGGAAAGAGAAAAAAAAAAAAAAAAAAAAGAGCCTCTTCTCAATCTCCACGACACTTGCATAAACCAATGTGGAGGATGAAGACAAGAGACAATGCAATGAATTTTAAAGGTAAACAAACATAAAACAGTTGGCGTATTTCTTCAAGCTTTAGTTGGCTCATCATCATCCTCAATATCCCAACTCAAATCCTCCTCTTCCTCTGCAGCACTCAGCCGCTTCCGCAAATCAGCCTTGTTTGCACTTCCACCGTGATCCATTTTCTTGTCATCAATGCTGCTCAGGTCCTCAATCTCATCCCATCCAAGGTCTTCCTCCTCTGGCATCGAGGGATGGCTTGAAACTACCGAAAATTCACTATCTTTACATGATTCCCCACTGTCACCCTTCCCTTCCGAACCCGCTTTCTCATCACACGTCAAAACACTATCTCCTGTACTTTTCTCCAAATCAACTTTCTCAGTAGCTACATTGCACCCTTCATTAGTTGTCTTCTCTTCCTTTGATCTCATTTTCTCCAAAGATTTATCCTCCCCCTTCTCCTCTTCTTCCTTCATTCTCACAGTTCGCTCGGACTCTTCAATGGTCATCTTGTCATCAAAACTCTTCCCATTTCGCTCAAATCCTTCATTTTCCATCTTCTGAACTTCACCAGTCTCCTCCACCCCATCTTTCCCATTTCCGGTCGAATCCTCCTGGCTGCCCGACTTCTCATTTCCCTTATTCTCAATCTCATTATTAACTTCGTCTTCCTCTTCCTCCCCCTCGTCCTCCTCGTCATCATCCTCAACATCCCAGCTCAATTCCTCCTCCTCCTCTTCCCTCGAAATCGCTCGCTTCACAAGCTTAGCTCTCAGCTCCTCAGCCTGCTTGAGCTTATAAACCTTATAGTAATACCTACACCAGAATGTCTCCTCATCAACACTATCAGGCACAACTCTTTTGTACATTTTTCCCAATGCACCGTTCTCTTCCAGCAGGCTCTCAATCTCCTCCCCCTTCTCCTTCGGAACAAACCCTAATTTCCACTTCCCATAATCATCCAAATCCTCCGGCTCCTCGCAATACGTACTCGCATCCCCTTGAATCGCACGCACCTGAGCGTCAAATCGGCTGTACCTCTTCGAATTGAAGCTGTTTCGGCTAGTAATGTTTTTCTCGTCGTTGTTGTTGTTGTCGGACGAATCGGATTCGTGATCGAGGGACAGGATCGCATCCTTGCCGTGGGAGATGATCTGGGCCGTGCCTTTCAACACGGAGCTACCAATCTCGTCAATGGCATGCCCAACGTTCTCTAACGAGCCTTGGGCCACCTCGATCTCCTTCCTCAGACCCGACCCGAATTCCTTCAGATCTCGACGGTAGGTCTCGATCACCGATTCCGATTTGATTGTTATGGTTTTGATTAGGCCTCCGAAGCTCCACCCATCGCCGCCGCCAACGAAGCTGGGGCTTGCATCACGGTTAGGATTTTGCGGTTTTGGCGGGGAGCTGGAGCTGGGATCTGGGTCGGAATGCTCCTTACTTACTGGGGATTGTGAATCGGATTCGGGTCGTTGGGGATCGGGTTCGTCTGCAAACACTGATTTGAAAAAATCCATGGAAGAAGAACCAAAGTACAGCAGGCTTAGGTTGGAGATTGTTGGCAAAGACAATAATCTTTTTGTCTATTTCGTCCTTCGGGGATATACGAAGTTTGCTGTCGTGTCCTATAATGCGCACAAGGTGCCAAGTGCGCGCACCGAGCAAGCAACCGGCTGAAACTCGGACCGTGTCGGTGAAGTTGCTTCTTCTAATTAATTTTCAGCCAAACGTAGCTGTCATATTTATCAATCATATGTACACACTCATGCTTTGTGCAGGATTCTTGATTTGTCAAAATTAGCGTTAAGTCCTGTTAGCAAATGATAATTTGGGTTATGTTGTGTGTAAATCATTGTGCCATTTATTCTTATTTTATGTAGATTACGAATTTACTTAATATTTAATATAATAATTTTTTACAATAAAAAAGTATTTATCAACTACATAAATACTTTTGAGACTTATAATCCTTGCATTTGGATACATACGGTAGACTGGTCAGTGATTGAGTTTTTTTTTTTTAATTTTATAATATTGGTCCGAATTGGAATCTTTGGAAAATGTCATATGTCCCTTAATTCATTGTTGCTTGTCCCTTAACATATATCTCCTAATAAATAAAGATTTGTATCTAGAATATAATATTTAATTGTAAATTTATAAATATTATGATCAAGTATTGAAAAATTTATTAGATCTAATAATATTTAGATAGATATCTTTTAAAAAAAATAAAAATAAAAATGTCAACAATGACTCCATCTCAACTTACCAATGTAATTATGAATGCACTTTTTGTTTTTTTGGGTTAAAAAAGGGGATTTGGATACAGTAATGCAGAGCAGTTTGGGCCTTGGCCGACTTGGAGCTCGAAACTTCAATAGCTTTGACCCAACATACTAAAGTCCAGAGGAGGAACCAGAATAAAAAAAGACATTGAACAGAATATTTCGGTTATCTCTTCCTAGGGGCTTGCACGTCTTCCACATTCCCCTTTCTGGAGTGACTTTCCGCTTACAACAAGACACTATTGGGGTATCTTGGCCTCACTTCAATCCATTGGCTTAGGCCTTCGTGTCAACCAAAAAAATATATATATATTTCGGTTGGAACAGCTAGACTTCAATGTATAGCTCAGATTGCATTTGTGGGCCTTGTCACTTTTGCATTTGGACAGTTTATGTTCTAGAGCTAGAGATATGGAACTGGGCCGACAGCCCCGTAATGGCGTTGCGGCGAGTTTTGCTTGTCAATCTCCCCATTGTTTGGAGGGACAACAAAAGCTACAGAGTGGGCCTGCAACTTCTGTATGAACAGCTGCATTGCTCGTGGCCCCTGGGCATAAGTACGGTTCTAGAGGAAATTAACTACTAATTTGTGGTAAAAACAAAAGAAAATAAAAAAAGGAAAAATCAAAACAGGCCATGTTAAAACTTCCACTTATTTGTTTTTTGACACCTTGAATTTCCCGGATAATAATACTGTTAATGCATCCACTAGACCTTGAAATCGTCTCCCTTACTAAAAGTCGAAGAGCTACCCTACAATGAGGAGCTTCTCCTAATTCAGGTGAAAGGTGATGCAACAGGTGAAGGCACAGGCTCACAGGAACCAGGCACTTCAGGAATGATGGGGCCCAAGTTGACAACATTAGTCCGAGGAAGAGGCTAAAAAACGGCTGTCAATATGGCTTCACATACTAACCAAAAATCGGACAAGTTCCTCAAGAGTAGGAAAAAGGACATAAGAAGAAACGCTGGCTCGGAACCCAAAAAAAAAAATGTCATGGCAGACTAGTAAAGCCATCACCAAGTTAATTGACTGGCCATTTTCTGCGTACTCGACGCTCTATCTTGATCTCTGCTTGAATCAATAATAGTTCCAATTAGAAGTCTTTTTTCTAAGCATTTCTTTTATGAGTAAGCTTACATGGGTCAGGTAAAATATTTTAGATTTTTGTCTTGAGATAAACTGCGTCTGTTATTTTTGAAACCGTAACTGATATTTTTAAAATATAAAAATAACAAATATTACAAAAATATCAGTTTTCGTTTAAAAAATAACAGTCACAGTTCTATTCGGGACAAAAACCAGCACACCAAATACCGGCTCATATATATTTTCTCTTCTTTTATAACGATAAATTTACATTTTAATAACTGGTTCATGCAGGAGACAGTAAGTTTTTAGCTTACCCCAGAATTTGTTGCTATTGCTTTTATTTTGTTGCTATCGCTGCCAATCTAACCCTATTGTATTGCTCTTGTCAATCAATTTAGAAATCAGCATTGGAAAGAAAACCAAGCTCTCGAATTATAAATGTAATGAAAGATATGTGATGCTAGAAACCATATTGTTCTGCAGGTAGACTGAATCAAAACTCATCATACACTCTAAAAATTGATGCCATCGCCATTGTGTGGAAGCCATATAGAAACATCCCATGAACTTCACTTGCACTTCTCTTAGTGGCACTGAGAGCCAGTCAAATGTTTTGCAAGTAATGAAGATTGGTCTGTAATTTAATTTTTGTAGCAGCAAGGGTTATCATAAATTGCTACAGTTGAGGGGTTGGGGATCCCCAAAACACTCCTACTACAAAATGAAAAATTTAAACAAGCTAAGGGAAAGATAAACTCACGATAATGGATTCCGGATTAATAATAAACAGAAATGTTGTTCAGAAGGACATAGAAAAACTCGAGAGAGGATCATCTGCTGGTGAGCGATGCGGCTGCAATAGTTCATATTGGCACTATCATCATTATGAAGAACTAGCACGACTGTGTGATTATGAATAATTGCCTTCAAAACTCAACATCTCCTCGCTGCTCTATGCAATAGTGATATAGTTTACAAATCAGTTAAAAGAGACTAAAGACCCTCTCTTTCCCCTCCTTGGAACACAATGCGTAAAGGCTTGCCCTCTTAACTCCTTCCTGCCAAAACAATTGTATTTTATTTTTTCTTTTATTTTTTATTTTTTATTTTTTAATTTTTGTTTTTGAGGATTTCAGCAAAGAATTCTAGTGTCAAAGAATGGAAAGGAACAAGTAAGTTTTTCTTTTTTTAATCTTTTTTTCCCCTGGTTTCTTACCGGATAAACAACCATTTTTTTCCCTTCTGGTTCTCACCCACCATGTCTAATTTCTTTTCTTCTTCTCAACCTATCATTCTTCCAAAGAATGCGCTGCAGAGTGGTAGAGATCATACGGAGCCCAAAGATGATCCACGATGCACGGCTTCCTCGAATCAAGCCTCAACCATGGCTTCCCTTTCCCGCTCCAATGAAGCAAACTAATAGGCCCCGGATGCAAACTCCGACACTTGCCTTCAATGTTATCACCCCCTAATCCATGTTGGTTCCACCTGTGATCCACTGCTTTTATATTGCCAGCCAAAACCAGCAGAAAAGGCGGCAATGAACCCAAGTCGTATATCCTCTTTAGTTTCTGAACTCCCATCCACTCCTCAACTTTCTTTGTGTATCCTCCTCCCCTCCATTTCTCCACATCCACAACCATAACCCCTGTGTTAAAATAACAAGGCCTCCTTCCATCAAAAGCCTTTGCCAGAACCGAATCGAACCAGAACAATTCCGTGAAGTACTGGGTGAAATTCGCTTGACAATACTCTGGAGCAGCCAGAACCTTGTCCTCTAAATCAACCTCCCATAGTTTTGCAATGTCGTCCACCACAACAAGATCAGAGTCTAAGTAAATGATACGTTCAACGCTTGGCGGGATAATGTCTGCAAGATAAATCCTCGCGTAGTTCAAAGGCTGGTCTAAGGCCTGACGGATAGATTTTGATATCTTGCCACGAACACGGTTGGAGTCGAACCGGTAAATATTGAAGTTCAGGTAAGGGAAGGTGGATTTGATGCTGGAGAACACCTCTGGCTCAAAACGTGCCCAGAGGAAGTGGAACTCAACGTTTTCAGGGCAGGTGGAATGCTGAAGGATGGATAAAACCGCAGCCATGGTGCCTCTGAGGTAATTGGCGTCGAGGGTCATGGCTACATGGATTCTGTTCGGGCCACAGGTGTCCGCATTTCGAAAAGCAGGGGCCTCCCTGAAGATGGGAACATCTGGGGATGGTTTTCTGATGATGCCAAGGCGGATTCCCCCGCTGGAAGATGCGGCCGCGGCGGCTGCAACAACGACGGAGGAGGAAATGAAGGGGAGGAAGAGGAGGGTGAGAGACAGGAGGCCATGGAGGTAGGGGAAAGTGGTCCAAGAGGCCATCCTGCCCTCAAAAAATGGTTGCGGAAAGTTGAAAGGCGTTAGAGAGTGATTAGAGAAAAAAGGACACCGGCCATTGTTAGGCTGGTTAGGAGAAGGTGTAGGAGAGAGAAAAAAAAATGTTAAAACCAATGATTGAGAAGAGAATGTTGGGGAGGGGGGAAGGTTGGTGGGATTGTGAGGGAGAGAAGATTCCTCGGAACTAAGACAGAGAGGGGGAGAGAGAGACAGATTGTTACAAGTTTTTCTCTCCTATTGTTGTAATAACAGTATAGGAAAAAAATGATGCAAGAAAAATCTTTGTTTTCCCAAAAATCTCTCGCTCTAAGTGTGTGTTGCATTAGAGAAGTGCAATATTTTTCCTATATTATTTCTCTATTCCAATGGCAAGAAATAACGATTTACTTTCTATATATAGGAGGGGTTTTTTTGTGATTTTGATTTCGGTCAATTTGGTCAACAGTCAGGAGTTCTTTTTTTTTTTTTTTTTTTATTAATGAACTCTAATTGACATAGAAAGAAAATGAAGAATGAGATTGATAAAAGATGAATCCCTCACATCATAATTGAGGGACAATCTTCTTAATTATTAGCGTAAATATTCAACTTCAAATAAAAATTCTTAAAAGTGAGAATGAAGACTTGCTCGATTGGTTAGCAAGCTTCTTACAGTTTGTTGGTGGTCAGTTCCCATCCTTCTTCCATTCCCTTTTTTGGGACTTGGCCCCGTCTACTAATACCAAAAAAATATAAATAATTTGATTATTAAATTTTTTTAAAAAAATAAATTATTAAATATTATTACATAAATTATTTTTATACTTTAACGTTATGTAAGGTTGACCTGCAAAGCTCAAGAGAAAAACACGCTTGATGATGGGAATGGTTTCGCTTACGATACCTATGATTTCTCCAGAATTTTGTATGTGGCAACTGGCCAGTAAAATGTTGGAATTTGCACTTGGGTCTTTCTCGCTGCTGTTACAAAATGTCAAAATAGCATAATGGAAGCCAGCTGGGTTGGGCTGGACATGATAACCTTATTCGCAGGTCCAGCTATTCGATGGCTCTCATTTTTATCAATTTTATTTGTCATTTTGGTCTGACAAAAAAAAATATTCGTAAATATATTAATTATGATATTTATAAATTTAAATTAGAATAATTTTTCTTTTGAATATTCAGTACAATTATTCTGATAAAGACAAACCTATCATTAAATTTATTTGTCCTGATTTCCTACAAGAAAAAAGAGTAAATAATAAACATAGTTATTTGTAACTAAAACTTATTCAAAAAATTAATGTACAAAGAGTAAAACAAACGGCATTTATCGTGGGTTGGAGGCAGACAGGCAATCTTCAGAATGTACGTTAAAGTACAGCAGAGGCAGCCGAAGAATAGCACAATAACATTGCATCTTGAGAGGAAAGACAATGACTGTTGAGATGTAACCAATCCATGCAGAGTTTTTACGTAAGTTTGACTATATAGCAACATAATTAGAGATATATAAGAAAATATATAATTTATATTACAGTTCATGTTTTTTGTTTCTTTTTTTTTTAGTTTAATAAATTTTTTATCGAATTATATCACATCAATATACTCATTGAGGTTGTCCCCACTTTTTTTTTTTTTTTGGAAATGCTTGATGATATTTTTTAAATAAGATTAAAGTGATATATATTTTTAAATAATTAAAATTAAAAAAATAAATAAATTATTATATATTATTAAATAAATTGTATTGTTACGTTAATATTATCTAAAATTATGCAATATAATATAGTCCTTTTTCTTCGGCCTCCACTGTATGGCCCAGTACCATGACTACTATCCTTTTCTTTTTTCAAAAAAAAAGCATTACACTTTAAATATGTAATTGGTGTTATGTTAAATTTATTTATTGTTATTTTTTTTGGTCAATTTTTATTGTTATTTATTGTTATTTTAAACCTCAATTTTTTACGGTAGAGATGGTCCAGGCCCAAATCGTAGAACCATAAACTTTTTGTTTTTATTTACTCGTATTTGCTTTGATATATAAGGAATAAAAAAAAAAATGTTGAATTCAAAGTCTATCTGCATTGACTTGAAAGAGCAGATTGACCCGTTAACTTGCATTGTCCTCCCCTGACACATATCTTGAACGGGCCGACGACTTATAGTTGTCCGCCGTCTTTTTTGGTGAGCATCAGAATTCCTTCATCTGCCAACAAATAGTGGTAAAAATAAGTTTTAATGATATTTAAAATAAAATTAATATCTAAAAAAATCATGATTTTTGTTAAAAATTAATAAATATATTATTACATTTAAAAACTTATAATTTAGATTTTATAAACTTTTTTTTTAACAAATCTAGTATTCTATTTACTTTAATGAGAAACTGTTAAAACTAGTGATTTGTCACAATGATATAAATTATATGCTGACATGTAATATAAAAATATAACAATTAAATTTCACGTTAAATATAAAAAATAATCATTAAACTCGACGATGTGGTAGATTTATTAAGAAAATTTTTTACAAATTCTAAATTGTGAATTTTTAAAAGTAATTTTATATTTATTAATTTATATAAAAGTCATGAGTTTTTTTTACATATTATATCCTATAAAATATTCTATGTTATACTGAAAATTTGTGCACCAAAAAAAAATTATTACACTAAAATACAACCTATTAGATATTTTTATAATTTTTTATTATTTTAATATACATATTTTACATGTATAAAATATTAGCCATATAATATAAAATGCTTTGTCTCAATGTATGTAATATAAAAATATCATGTGCCCATTTATGTCAAAAAAAAATCCATGTAGACTTTTTTCTTTTTTCTTAAATAAACGTAATCTTTGAAAGAGAAAATAGAAAAAAAAAAAACTTTTATTTGGTCTAAACGCACAAGAAAATTAAATACGCACAAGAAAATGAGATGATGTCATTTTTACATGTGGTATGGGAGAAAAAGGCTCGACTCCAATTGGGCTGTCTACTGTATGATCGCACCGGAATTTTGTCCTCCACCCCCCCCCCCCAAAAAAAACAAGAGGTAGTATTTTTATTAAGAGTCTCGTTATGTAAACGTAGAAAAGAAGATGCAGGGAAAATAAAAATATTCTTTTGGTGTAACTAACTAATTTATTTGTGTAAGAACACACCTAATTTTTACAATAAAAAATAAATAAAAAAATATTTTAAAATTTTATTGTACAAATAACCCAATTGATTATAAAAAAAAATTTTCTCTCTTATCCGCTTCTTATTTTTTTTGTCCACCTATATTTACTGTTTTCTGACTCTATGGAATATTGATTGTTGCTTTTGTTAATTTTGTTTTGGATGGGGTGGGGAGCCACTATGTCTGCCACTTGCTACTCTCAATGGAATTTTTTTCCAAGGGAGTGGCGACATATGGATATCCATACCTACACTTTATTCTTTCATTTCCGAAAAAATCATGAATGATAATGATATTAAATTGATCAAATAACTAATTGAGATTTGAATTTATATAAATACACAAAAATAGGGTATTCATCCTCTCACGAAAAGATAATATAATCACTACAATCTAAAAATGAAACCAAAAAAGTTCAAATAATTTTTTCACTATCAGTTATATCAGAAATAGTTATATCAGAAATACGAGACAAATTTTAATTTTTTTGTTTTTGATTAGCACTTCGACATTACTGACGTAACGAAGAATAAATGAGAAAATTTTTTCAGACAAAATACAAAGAACAGAGATGGGCCCACTTATGGCCAAATTATGGGCCGCATTTTACTTCTTTAGAGTAAACAAAATGAGCCCAAAGAATGGTGGATGGCTAGGTAAAAACCATTTTTTTTTTTTTTTTAAAATAGACAAAAATCGAGGAAATAGGGTTTAGAAGTTAGGGTTTTTGGTAGATTGGGCACAATTTTTGGGAATGGAGAGAGGGACGAGAGGGATAGCGCTCTCTTTGAATCAGACGCAGAAGATAAGACTGCAGAAAGCTCTGCAACAGCTGGAATCTTTGTATTCTAAGCTCAATTCGAACGCCGCTGTCACCGTTGCCGACACCATCCCCATCAACCGCGAGGACAGCATTCTCAAGTACCTTCCGTTCCCCCCTCTTAATTTTTTCCTAACGCTCAATTTCTAAGTTTTTCGATCACCTAAATTTATTATTATTATTATTTTTTTTTTGGGTGGAGGGGGATAATTTTAATATGCCAATAAAGCGTTTTGTTTCTGATCAATATTGAAGGGGGCATGGCACCTTCGAGCGCGACGGTGAAGTGGTCGCCACGCTTTGTGGAGTGGTGGAGCGTGTCAATAAGCTTATCTACGTACGCACCCTACGCGCTAGGTACTCTTTTTTTTTTTTCAAAAGAATTGTTATTGTTTATGAAGTATGCCCCGGTTTTCGCTTTTTAGTATGGCATTTTTGCATAAGCACTGGTTGATTTTTAGGTACAAGCCCGAAATTGGAGATATTGTAGTTGGGCGGGTTGTTGAGGTATTATGGAAGATTTTTAGTGAATTTCATATATATATATATATATATATATACATATATATGATTTCTCCATTTGTAATTTGTTATTTTCCAGGTTGCTCAAAAACGCTGGAAATTGGAAATAAATTTCAGCCAAGATGCTATTTTGATGCTTTCTTCAATGAATTTGCCTGACGGCATTCAGGTATTGATATCTTAGCTTCTTAGTTTTTTAATCATGCTGGGGTTTGCTTTGGTTTTGTATTCTAATGTTTGTAGCCAGTGATTGCTTACATAATTTGATGAGAGCTTTATCATAAAAAAGGACTATAGTCACTAATTTAATGATTGAAATGAAAAACAAGCAAGTCATTGCACGAAACTTAGATGTTCCAGTAGTGTGATTTGTATATCCTGGCTCAATGATTTACAAGTTTCAGCTGTTGTGTGGAGCCCACTGTAAGAATCCTTCTGTGGAATAGCCGAAGTGAGCTAATTTCAATGCAAATTGACTGAATTTAGGTCCAAAACCTGCCTGAGACTCTAGTGTTTTTATCTACTAAACACGAGACTTTTCATTCATATGTAAGAGCTATAGTGTTGCTTTGCTGCTTGATTGACTGAATTTGCTTGGCCTTTACGATTTTGTGATTCCTAGAGGAGGCGGACTGCTGTGGATGAACTCAACATGCGCAGCTTTTTCGGGGAGAATGATCTTGTGTGTGTAAGTTCAGACTGACTCATTTTCTCTCATTGCTGGTAATGCCATTATATATGGCACTTAAATCTGGTATCGAGAAGGTGAAAAAATTCATATAATAATAACATTTTAATTTTCTTAATTCCAGGCTGAAGTTCGTAATTTTCAGAATGATGGTGGCTTACAACTGCAAGCAAGAAGTCAAAAGTATGGAAAGGTTCGCTTCGCATAAGAATTTCTTAATTGTATGTTGTGCTTTACCATATAAAGTCCTGACAATGGCTGGTTTATATATTTGAATAGAAATGATAGCTATAGTAGGGTAGCCATGTAAATGTCAAAATGAACGTAGATGTAAGGAGATCTTGAATCAAGAGAGTAGGAAGTTAATCTGGCTTTTCTATTGACTTCTTTTTTCCTCCCTTTTTCTGGAGAAGAGTAGGCACTTGCTTGGTATCATGCCTTAATATCACCAGCTCAGGAGCACAAGCTGTGTGAGACAATGACCTAAATGGTATTGATGGTACTCAGAGAATGAGAGAGATCATCAGCTTTTTTATAGCTTATGAATTAGCATATTTAGTGTAGGTAGAGGTGTTTCGTCTTCTTTTAGGTTTTCACTTAATGTTCTAGCATAATTGTTTTCCTCCTCTAACTGTTGCAGTAATTAACAATATACATTTACCCTGCTGCTGTAAATTTTCATTGTAGTATACATTTTCTTGGCACTTTGGTGGAAAAATGTCAAATTCAGCAAGCCTTTCATGTTGTGTGTTCGACATTCTTTGATGTAGTTGCTAAAATATTGTTAATTCCCATTACAGCTTGAGAAGGGCCAATTGCTTAAAATATCTCCTTATCTAGTGAAACGACAGAAACAACATTTCCATCATCTGGAACAGTATGGAGTTGAATTGATACTTGGATGCAATGGGTTTATCTGGGTTGGTGAACATGCTGAGGCCAGAGACAGTATGATGGAGGACCAAATAAACAATACTGAACAACAAAATTCCAAATCCAGCAGAGTGCCAGAGGACACACCAATTGAGACAAGGCAAAACATTTGTCGGATAGCCAACTCTGTCCGTGTCCTGACAAATTTAGGCTTCAATTTAACTTTAGAAATAATATTGGAGACTGTTAACTCAAGCGTCGAGCTGAATCTTGGTCTAGAAGAGATGCTAGGGTCTGAGTTCCATGTCTTGGTAGCAGAGAGAGAGGCAGAACGGCGCAGTTCATTGACTAAAAAGAAGTGATGATGGCCAGGATAATTTGAGAAAGAGTTCAAGGTGCTCGGTCTTCTTCATGTGCCGAATGCGGATCAGTTTGCTGTGGAATACGCATGCATGGAATTAACAAGTTAGGCAGCCTACACCACCGCGTCTTACATAACCTGACTTACAATGGTGTATTTTTTTTTTTTTTGCACAACTTACAATGGTGTAATCGGTTGGCCTTGATCATGTTGATTGCAAATTCATCTTGACAAGCTCACAAATGATCCCGATTCATAATGTAACAGAAAATCTGACATCATTCTGTTTGGATTGCCTTTTGTTCTGGCTTACATATGAAACGAATTAATGAATGATTTGTGGTTTGGAATGAACTCAATGAAGGTATTGTCGCGCCAGCCGAAATAGTGACCGTCACTTTTGTGAAAAACTTGTATTTCCTTAATTAAGGCCGTTGGATCTTTATGTTGCCACATCTCAGCCTTTTCTCTCAATTCATGTCCAACATTGAATCAATCGTATTTTTCAATGTTGCAGTGAGTCTTACTCATATTATAGCAAAGCGAGATAAATTTGATCTGGAAGTTGCACAAGAGAAATAAGCAGCTCGAGTAATTTTGATTTAGCCAAGAAAGTCCATTTTCACAGATAAGAGCATTTTTTTATATTCACAAATAAATCGCAAAGTTTCCTACACAATTTCAAAATTTTGGATCATGCACAAAATAATTTTAATAATACACAAGCTTTGATTTCTAAACTTAAATTGCTACATCAAGCAAATGCCATCTACTCTTCACTTGGTAAGAAAACTTCCACATCAATGTGCTGATACAGAGCAGAAATCATGTGCTAGCAATATGTACATGCTTGGCTTCAAATCATAGTTCATCTTTGGTACTTGCTTGAGAGCATTGTTCATCCCAATAATAAGGGAACTTGAGCCTTGCTGCCGTGTGGGGCATGAACCAGTCATCATATATGAACCTGGCAACAGCAAATAAAAAGAAAGCGCTTAGTGCATAAAATCATCATGGAATATCAACGAGAAACAAAAAAAAAAAAAAAGAAATGCTTACTTATTGCAGTGATGGATGGATGAAATAAATGGTGAAAAAAAAAGAGAGTAAAAGATCCCTAACTGAAACATTCCATTGGCCTGGTGGGCCTGAATAGGCGTGGTGGAACACATTGTATGAAAACAGAATGATAGGTGGATGGTGAGACAATTACTTTTCTGTTGTACTGACAAACAACTTTGTGAACACATTAAAAATCAGTTATCGTGTACAACAGACGACAATAAGCAATAGTACATGGAACTTATGGAAAAACACAGCAATAGTACCAGGAACTCATGGAAAAACACCAAATTTTCCTTTGGCCTATGACCACTGACCAAACAACAGGATATTATGATGCACAAAGCATCATCAGATTTCCTTCCCACAACAAGGGGGAAGAACAAGAAGACAGTGAAAGTAACTTAAATGGTAGTTGAACTTTGACTTATCACATAAGCTCCTATCTTTTTATACTCCCTAACAGTTTCTAAGATGACGGTGCTTTAAGAATAAGGAAACCAATGGAAAACCAGATCAGGCTGAATTACTTCCCTCTGAAAAACTTGGAGATAAATTCTAAAATGTATGATACAGTGATAATCAGTAACTGCAGAGACACAAAACTTTAGGGTTTTACACGAGTTTTAACATTGCGGCACTAACCAGCATTTACACAAAACACCCCACTATACCTGTACAAAGACATTGGACACAAGTTGAATGCATGGACATTGAAATCTCAAAGTTCGGTAAATGGAGCTAGAGAAGCAAAAATAATACATACACTTTCACTGGTGGACGAGATATTATAGCAAGCACTTGCAAGTCCTCATCTTCATTTGTATTCCACACCTAAAATAAGATATGAAGACAATTGCACAAGGAAAGGCAAAAAGGATGTCATC
This sequence comes from Carallia pectinifolia, assembly GCA_037832335.1. Classification (NCBI taxonomy): domain Eukaryota; kingdom Viridiplantae; phylum Streptophyta; class Magnoliopsida; order Malpighiales; family Rhizophoraceae; genus Carallia; species Carallia pectinifolia. The sequence goes on from CM075451.1 coordinate 7,620,759, forward strand.
AAGCCAGAACTATTTAACCAGAGAGAAAATACTAACTGGTATATTAATATGAAGTAAAAGCAAGAGCTCATAAATAAGAAATGCTGGTCAAGCCTAAAACATCTATCAAGCAGTAGCAATCATTGAATCATAGCTCAAATTTAGCTCAAGTAATTTGAAATAATGGAGATTTAAGCCATAGATCCCACCGATATCTCAAAACAGTTGATCAACAACATAAGAGATAACTATAACAAATCATGTTACATAAGAAAATATAAACAGCAATCAATCCACAAGCAATTACAGTGGAAAGGATTACCTGGTGAGCATCATTGACAGGGACATGAAATGTGCTATTGGAGAAGACAGAATATTCTTGTGGCTTTCCAGGGTACCTCTCGTGTGAACTTGAGGCAAGGAGGAAAGTGCCACTTCCCTTAAGGACAATGAAAACCTCTTCACAAGAATGCCTATGGATCGGCGTGCGTGAGCCAGGAGAAAACGTCTGAAGCCATACTTCCACCTTTAAAAAATCCAAAAACCATCCACTAAAGTTCTTAAAAGCAGACAATTTTCATCTCTAGCTTGTCAACAAAAATCCTTCTTGGATCCAACTATATCTAGCTATTCAGTATTATGCAGTGATGTAATTTCCAACCTAATATAATCACATCCGAAAAAACTTATTTACATGCATACGTCGGGGAAAAAAAAAAAAAAAACTAATCTATCCATTTCCTTTCACACTGACATAAACAGCCCAAGAAATGAAAAATAAAAATAAAAATAAAAATCATGGGAAACCCAGATTCCAGAATTGATCGCAAAACCTCCTTGAGGCCGTGGAGGACAGAACCAGCAACAGTTATGTGAGAAAACCCTTGTCTTCCATAGCTATCCTGCGGAAGCTCACTAATATTCCTGACAATGGGCCAGCCTGTATCACACACCCAAAAGGTATTAGGAAAACAGATTAAACTGTCGTACTACAATTCAACTAAAATTAGTTTGGTTTCTGACAAGAAAGCCTAAAGAGCGGAAAGGGAGAAAAAATATATTAAGCACAAATAAAGACAATTAAACAGTGTAATTCGGAGCCCAGAGCTTACTGTTGATTGAGCAATGAGAGGCTCTAGTGGTTGCAGAAAACCCCAGAAAGCTGAACAGAAGGGCTAAAACGAGAGGTCCCCTTCCCATTTTTTCACCGCCTTTATCGCTTCGTTTACTCCAAATTATTGCCTGCAACCGGATGGTCTTGCCCTGCTAAAAATGCTGCGTGTGGATCGCTTGCACTTCCGACGTCGCGTTTGAGCTCTATAAATATAATAATCCCTCAAAAAATGAAAGTCATACTTTCCTCGAGGAATCAAAAAAAAAAAAAAAAGAAAGAAGGAAAGTACCAGAATTCTAAAATAATTGTGAACTTTTAGTATTTTTTTTTTTTTCGGGGGGGGTGGTTGGGGAAGGAGTGAATTTTGATAGAATAAAGATTATTAGAAACACAAAAAAAAAAAATACTATGTAAAGATTTTAGATTGTTAAAATTATATTAGATTAAAAAAATTATTCATGATATTTAAAAAAAAAAAAGGAATGAATATCATATCTCGTGAGTAACATTCTTAAATTTTTTTAGTCAATTAGAAACTCTCAAATTTGAAAATTATTAAAGTTGCATTTGCATTTCCTTTAATGTAAAATTTTCAAAATGACTTTGATTTGCTTCCCAAATTTTTTGATTTTTCATTGTAGCCCCCTCTCCTTTTGACTTTTTTAGACATTTTTTGGGAAAAAAACTTTTATTGACCTTAATACCATGCAGTCTCTCTCATTTTTTTCATTTTTTTTAGATGGACACATAATTTCAAAGACTTCTATTTTAAGATGATTTTATATAATATATAAAATATTTATACTATATTAAAAATACTTTATACAACATGTAATAGATGTATGTTAAAAACTTTTGTAATTTTGTATTATTTTAATATATATATTTTACATGTTGTATAAAAGATTTTTAATGTAGTCCATAATACTCTATATATAATATAAAAATATTATGTGTCCATTTGTTAAAAAAAAAAAAAAAAGAGTATGTCAGTATGTCTAGACTTTTTTCTTTTTATTAAAAAAATAAATGTAATGTTTAAACGAGAAAAAAAAAATCTATTTTCCATACTAGAGAATTAAGGTCATTTTTATATGGGGTATGAGAGAGGCTCGACTTGAATTGGGATGTCCTCAGCATGATCGCATCGGAATTTTGTCCTTGGCTCAAAAAAAAAAAAAACAAGAAGTAGAATTTTTATTTCTTACCCTTTATGAGAATATTGACTATTTCTTTTCTTATTTTGTTTTGGATGGGGCACGAAAGCAAACAAAAATTTATCTCTGTGAAAATGATAATTCATTTGAATTAACTCGAGAGTTCAACTATGTTGCATTGCATTGCAAGAATTGATGTTATACATTTAAAATAGATTGACTACCTTGCTTCTCTCGTAGAAAATTCAGCTCCTTTTTTTTTTGATCCATTAGGATTGGTGCCAACAATTGATCATGGAAGAAAGGACTCACTAATCTAATCACTAACAAATGTTAACCTAGTATTAATATAATAAAAAAGATACTAAACCAACACCACTCCCACCACATGAGCTACGGCTCGTCCACATTTCTATATACATTTTTTCCTGTTCTAAATCTAACGTAAAAGCCTCTCCTCATCGAGCTCTCCGTAAAGAAATTTCCACTGACTACTTCCCCTAATATCCTCCTTTTACCATATCATGGGAGTTTATAGGAGATTCCAAAAGCTCGTTCGGAAGGCTGCTATTCCACACTTTCTCAATGGACCTTTCTTCCAAGGGAGCGGTAACATATGGTTATCTCATACCTACACTTAATTCATTCATCTCCAGAAAAATTCATGAATGACAACAAAGAACTGATCAAATAACTAATTGAGATTTCAATAAATAAATACACAAAAATAGGAAATTCATCCTCTCACATAAAAGATAATATAATCACTAGAACCAAAAAATGAAACCCAAAAAATTCAAATAATTGTGTCACGATCAATTACATAAAGAACACGAGAAAAAATTTATCACCTAATATGGTAGTATGATTAGTAATTTAGTGTATTTTTTTTCTCATTGGCTTAAGTTCGAGTTCCCACCATTGCGCTTTAAATTGTTATGAATGTTGTGTACTGTGTACTATAGGTTTCAGATTTATTAATGTCGAGGCCGGATATGGGGAAGTCTTATTCGAACCTAACAATTTTTGAATGATGTTCTCCCTGTAGAGAAGATTAAATGAGGATGATAACAGGTGACCCCAGCTTTTCCAATTTGCAAATCGCCAGAAACCATGATTATGCAATTGTTCTGATCATGCCCCATACATGAAAACTCAAGATAACATCGATTAACTACTGGAAAATTTTATCACAACGGGAAAAAAAAAATGATGAGCTACGAGACACAACACCATATATGATATCCTAATGCAAGCGACAAAAAAAAACTTCCATTCTGTTCTGCTGCAGCCTGCCAAAATCATGTCGGCATCACTTTGGAGAAGTCCTCGAACCAACTGCTCCACCAAGAGTCGCCGCTCCATCCTACATTGCTACCAACCGATAACAACTCAGAAGGGGCCATAGACCTTCGATCTACCTCCCACGACCATAAGAAGGTCCGGAGCTTAGCCCCACGTCGTCGATTGGGGCAGTCTCTATCGCTGCCGCTTGCTCCGCTCACGCCGTCGTGCGTACGAGGACATTGCTGGTAATCAATTTAGTGAGGGCTGCTTAGTAATTTCACTATATCAGTGGTTCTGTGATCCCACTTTCTCCCTAATTTGGGAAGAAAATAAGTACAGTACGACACCTTTACATTTTCCCCTTCTTTTCGCCCCGTTTCTTTCCCTCCTGAAAGTCAACGTTATCCAAACGGGTGAAAATTCCAGTCCACCCTGATTTTCTTTCTCTTCCATCTGTTTCTCCAGCATTCTTCCCACTCCAAACAAACTGTTAGGGTTTTTGAGTGATTGGGCACAATTTTGGGAATAGAGAGAGGGACGAGAGGGATAGCACTCTCGTTGAATCAAACACAGAAAATAAGACTATAAACTACAACAGCTGGAATCTTTGTATTCTAAGCTTACACTTCCTCTAGTTCTCTTATTAAGCCAAGTCTTGATCATCCAAAGGCCCTTGTTGAAGCTCATCAATCTATTTCTTAATGTTCTCAATTTTAGCTCTTGAATTTTCCACTCATCTTCAGCTTTATTTAGTAGGAGCCATTCGAAAATTGTCTAATCTAGTTAAAACTAAAAGCTCCTTGACCCATGAACATGCCCTTGCCAAGCCCCACGAACAACATCAGAGCAATCTGCAACTTCAAGCTACTTAGCCTCAAATCTAAATGCTTTGTTGGTCTTTCTTATGATATAGGAAGTATAGAGTACCAAGGGGTTGTGGTCAAACCCAATACGAGTTTCATGAAGAAGAATAGCATTTGGATAAATTTATCCCCATTCAACCTTCACAACATCCCTATCCAGCCTTTCCTCTAATCTCTGTCACCTAGATTGTCTATTTGTCCACGTGAAATGACTTCCCTTAAAACCCATGTCCCTCAGCGAGCAATCATTCAAAAAATTCTGAAGTAAATTCGCAAGTCCCCTATTGATTGGTTGCTTGCCCTTCTTCCCTAAACTGGAACTACTACATTAAAATCCCCAATTACAAGCCATAGAATTCCCTCATCAAGTTTCAACGATCTTACCTCATCCCAAACACTACCCTTTTTTCTCTTGGAACGGGCTCCATACACACAGGTTAAACTCCAACAAGTGCAACAATCGGTTGTAGAACATTCCATATGGAAATAATTTTTGGTTTGGCAGAGAAACTTGATATATATCTCTTACTTCCACCAAATAGATTTGCCACCTAACTTGCTTTTCGAGTCAAAAAAAAAATAAACAAAAAAATGCCTTTGAAAAGCGACAATGCTTTTTAAGGTGATCCACGTAAAATCCTCTTGTTCTTGGTCTCCACAAGAAAAATAATGTCTCAACAGGTATTGATGGATGGGTTTTCGAAAAGCTCAAACTGTAAAATGCTATCCAATCCCTTGACAATGACATGTCAATAGGATCATTGGAACTCGAGTAACCGTAGGCCAGCCACCATTGCATTTTTATCATTCTAATCTCGAGGAGATTCTTTAGCGAGAGTTGTTGAAGGACCTTTATCAAGCTCTTGTTGAGGCAAAGGAGAAGTTCCATCGCAAGAGGGGGGGACTATATGGGTCTAAAGAGGATGAACACACTACTACACGTGCTAATTCTTTTAGATTAGTTAGAAGTGAAGTGTGGTTTCTTTTGGGAGAAGAGGGCTACTGGGCTTGTTTTTTGGAGGTCTTTTAGGGAGGTCTTAATTCTTTGAGATGGGCTAAAGCAATAAATTTGGTATGTTCGTTTGCTGTAGTATTGGATCTTTTAATTGAGCTAGCTGGGTTTACTAGATATAGGGGCTGCTTTTCGTGGGGTGAGAGGTAGCGGTTCTAAGATTTGGGCTATAGGCCTCCTTTTCTTTTGTCGCATAAGTCTGGAGGATTGGGGTTAGGCATGTCAAATGAGCTGTGCTTTGAACCACACTTATTTTGTGTCGTACATTGACACGGCTCATTTATCTTTCATGTTGTGTCGTATCGTGATTAAAAATTTAGATAATAAGTCTGATACAGTTCATAAGTCCAAGCAGTACAGGCTCGTGTCGTGCTGTGCTTGGACCGCTCACTATGTCGTGCCCGTACCACTCACCGTGCCGTAATTGGACGGTTTACCTTATCGTGTCTAAGTTATTGATCGTGTCTAAACTGTAATGTGTTTAAGTGATTGATCATACTTAAATCAAGTCTACCTATATCATTCATCGTTTTTAAATAGTGTCATGCATTTTTATAAATAAATAAATATAAAATTTAAGTGAAAGATAAAAAAGTAATATCACTTTTTCGTTATTACATATTTTAACTTAATATTTAAAATAACTAATTACAAAAGTGAAATATTAAATTTTAACCAAAAAAATGCAAACAAAATATTATATCACCTATAATTTTTTGTTGAAATGTAAATAAATATATCATATAAATATTGTTTCTAACTTTTGTAATTCATTATTGAAGAAAAAATAAATAAATAAATTTTATGAAATGGTAATGTATTCTTTTCTATTAAATAAAAATTAAAAATAAAGAAAACATGTAAACCAATACACTTAAGATGATAGAAGAAGTTAACACTTTTATTCCCATAAATCATGATTCTAAACTTACTGCCTACTCTTCTTATTTTGATTTTAAATTCATTTTTAAAGCTCTTCTTATTTTAATTTTAAATTCATTTTTAAAACGACTTGTATTGGCCCTTTTTATGGGTCGTGCATGGGCCACCATGGCCATGCTCGGCCTAACTAATGCTGTGTTTGGGAGGGGGGAAAGTGGGGAGAGGGAGAGGAAAGTGAGAGAATTAAGATAAATTGTTGTGTTTGGAAAATGTTTGAAAAGTGGGGAGAGGAAAGTTTCTAATTCCTCTAATTCTCCCTATCCCACTAAAACCAATCCTCCCAAAAATGGGAGGAAAGTTGTTAGTTCTCATACTAAATTTATTAAATGATTCAATTACCCTTACATAATTTAAAAATTACAATTTTACCTAAACAAAATATCTTAATAGAATTTATTTTGAAGGATAAAATTGTTATTTCAACATATTTTATACTCTTCTCCCTCACTTTCCACCATTTCCCAAACAACAGAATTTATAATTTTCCTCTCTCCCATCACCTCTTTCCAAACACAAGAGAGGATAGAAAATATTCTCTTCCTCTAATGATCCTCTCCTCCACTTTCCTCTCCCTCACTTTTCTCTCCCTCAAAAATTTTATCCAAATACAATGTAAAGCTCTAATATTAATTATGCCTACCCCAAACTCAATACTATATAATGCAGGCCGTGGCCAATTCCAGGTTAGGCCGGCGGCCCGCGCTGACATGGCTACCCTCTTGAGCCCCTCTTTCCTCTGCGTATTCTAGGTGCAATTGGCTGGTAGGGGCCACTGGAGGGGGATTAGGGATAAATTTTTGCCAGAAATTTTCATAGGATCTCCTCCTCAAGCCTTGCAAACCTGCGACCCATCCAAGCTTATATCATATATGACGGGGTAGTCGGAAGCAATGGGCAATTAATGTGGCTGACTTCCATAAGAGATTGGCATTCCAACTCTCTTCGGATTGGGTGGGGCTCTCCTCTGTCACGGCGCTTGTCTGGTCGGCTTATCGTCAATCACTATCCGCCGTCACCTAAGTTTGGTTAATGACATTACGTTGAGCAAACTGATCGTTCCTTCTCAAGGTCAGATCTATTCTCATCCATTCTCCAAATTTATTTTATTTTGCCTGCCCTTAGGACCTGAACCCTCTTCACTATTAAGACTTTGGCATGATTTCTCTGAGCGTCCTAGGACTCCACACAGATAGCAGAACTCAGGCACTTGCTAATACAAAAACCTCACCCATTCACATGATCCATATGCTTGTTTGTTGTTGTAACATCTCTTTATTAGGGTTTTTGGGTGATTCGGCACAATTTTGGGAATGGAGAGAGGGACGAGAGGGATAGCGCTCTCTTTGAATCAGACGCAGAAGATAAGACTGCAGAAAGCTCTGCAACAGCTGGAATCTTTGTATTCTAAGCTCAATTCGAACGCCGCCGTCACCGTTGCCGACACTATCCCCATCAACCACGAGGACAGCATTCTCAAGTACCTTCCGTTCCCCCCTCTTAATTTTTTCCTAGCGCTCAATTTCTAAGTTTTCGATCACTTAAATTTATACCTTTTTTTTTTTTGGTGGAGGATAATTTTAATATGCTAACAAAGCGTTTTGTTTCTGATCAAAATTGAAGGGGGCATGGCACCTTCGAGCGCGACGGTGAAGTGGCCGCCACGCTGTGTGGAGTGGTGGAGCGTGTCAATAAGCTTATCTACGTACGCACCCTACGCGCTAGGTACTCTTTTTTTTTTTTTTCAACAAAAAATGTTATAATTTATGAAGTATGGCCCGGTTTTTGCTTTTTAGTATGGCATTTTTGCGTAACCACCGGTTGATTTTTAGGTACAAGCCGGAGATTGGAGATATTGTCGTTGGGCGGGTTGTTGAGGTATTATCAAAGATTTTTAGTAAATTTCAGACATACACACATATATGGTAAATGTGTCTTGATTTCTCCATTCGTAATGTATTATTTTTCAGGTTGCTCAAAAACGCTGGAAATTGGAAATAAATTTCAGCCAAGATGCTGTTTTGATGCTTTCTTCAATGAATTTGCCTGATGGCATTCAGGTATGGATCTCTTAGCTTCTTAGTTTTTTTAATCATGTTGGGTTTTGTTTTGGTCTTGTATTCTATTGTTTGTAGCCATTGATTGCTTACATAATTTGCTGAGACCTTTATCATAAAAAAGTACTATAGTCACAAATTTAATGATTGAAACGAATAACAAGCAAGTCGTTGCATGAAATTTTAGATGTTCTGGCAGTGTGATTTGTATATCCTGGCTCCATGCTTTACAAGTTTCAGCTGCTGTGTGGAGCCCTTTGTAAGAATGCTTCTGTGGAATGGTCGAAGTGAGTTAAATTTCAATGTAAATTGACTGAAGTTCGGTCCAAAACCTGCCTGAGACTCTAGTGTTTTTATCTACTGAACACAAGACTTCTCATTCATATGTAAGAGCTATAGTGTTGCTTTGCTGCTTGATTAACTAAATTTGCTTGGCCTTTACGATTTTGTGATTGCTAGAGGAGGCGGACTGCTGTGGATGAACTCAACATGCGCAGCTTTTTCGGGGAGAATGATCTTGTGTGTGTAAGTTCAGACTGACTCATTTTCTCTCATTGCTGGTAATGCCATTATATGTGACATTTAAATCTAATATGAAGAAGGTGAAAAAATTCATATGATAATAACATTTTAATTTTCCTAATTCCAGGCTGAAGTTCGTAATTTTCAGAATGATGGTAGCTTACAACTGCAAGCGAGAAGTCAAAAGTATGGAAAGGTTTGCTTCGCATAAGAATTTCTTAATTGTATGCTGTGCTTTACCGTATAAAGTCCTGGCAATGGCTGGTTTATATATTTGAACAGAAATGATAACCATAGCAGGGTAGCCATGTAAAAGTCAAAAAGAACGTAGATGTAAGGAGATGTTGAATCAAGAGAGTGGGAAGTTAATCTGGCTTTTCTATTGACTTCTTTTTTCCTACCTTTTTCTGGAGAAGAGTAGGCACTTGTTGGGTATCATGCCTTAATATCACCAGCTCAGGAGGATAAGCTGTGTGCGAAAATGACATAAATGGTATTGATGGCACTCAGAGAACGTAAGAGATCATCAGCTTATTATAGCTTATGAATTAGCATATTTGGTGTATGCAGACGTGTTTCCTATTCTTTTAGGTTTTCATTTAATATTCTAGCATAATTGTTTTCCTTCTCTAAATGTTGCAGTAATTCACAATATACATGTAACCTGCTGCTGTAAATTTTCATTTTAATATACATTTTCTTGGCACTTTGGTGGAACAATGCCAAATTCAGCAAGCGTTTCATGTTGTGTATTCGACATTCTTTGAGTTTGTTACTAAAATATTGTTAATTCGCATTACAGCTTGAAAAGGGCCAATTGCTTAAAATATCTCCTTATCAAGTGAAAAGACAGAAACAACATTTCCATCATCTGGAGCAGTATGGAGTTGACTTGATACTTGGATGTAATGGGTTTATCTGGGTTGGTGAACATGTTGAGGCCAGAGACAGCATGGTAGAGGACCAAATAAACAGTACTGAACAACAAAATTCTCAATCCAGCAGAATGTCAGAGGACACACCAATCGAGACAAGGCAAAATATTTGTCGGATAGCCAACTCTGTCCTCGTTCTGTCAAATTTAGGCTTCAATTTAACTTTAGAAATGATATTGGAGACTGTTAACTTGAGCATCAAGCTGAATCTTGGTCTAGATGAGATGCTCGGGTCTGAGTTGCATGTCTCGGTAGCAGAGAGAGAGGCAGAACGGTGCAGTTCATTGACAAAAAAGAAGTGATGATGGCCAGGATAATTTGAGTCAAGAGTTAATGGTGCTCGGTCTTCTTAATGTGCAGAATGAGGATCAGTTTTCTGTGGAATACGGATGCATGGAATTAACAAGTTAGGCAGCCAACATCACGGGGTCTTACGTAAACTGAGTTACAATGGTGTGGTTTGTTGGCCTTGATCATATTGATTGCAAATTCATGGAGACAAGCTCACATATGATTCTGATTCATAATCTAACAGAAAATCTGTCATCATTCTATTCGGATTGCTTTTTGCTCTGGCTTACATATGAAACGAATTAATGAATGATTTGTGGTTTGGAATGAACTCAATTAAGGTATTCTCGCACCAGCCGGAAAAGTGACCGTTACTTTTGTGAAAAACATCTACTTCCTTAACTAAGGCCATTGGATGTTTATGTTACTGCATCTCAGCCTTTTCGCTTAATTCATGTCCAAAAATGAATCAGTCGTCTTTTTCAATGTTGCAGTGAGGCTTGCTTAGAGTCATATTGTAGCGTAGCGAGATAAATCTGGTCTGGAAGTAGCTCGAGAGAGAGATGTAGCTCGGGTAAATTTGATTTTGCCAGGAAAGTCCATTTACACATGTAGAGCATGTTTTATATGCACAAATATATCACAAGCTTTGATTTCTAAACTGAAATTGCTATATCAAGTAAACGCCATCTATTCTTCACTTGGTGTAAAAACTTCCACATTAATGTACTGATACAGAACAGAAATCATGTGCTAGCAATATGTATATGCTTGGCTCCAAATCATAGTTCATCTTTGGTAGTTGATTGAAAGCATTGTTCATCCCAATAATAGGGGAACTTGAGCCTTGCTGCTGTATGGGGCATAAACCAGTCATCATGTATGAACCTGGCAACAGCGAATAAAAAGAAAGCACTCAGTGCCTAAGATCATCACAGAAGACCAAGGAGAATTGAAAAAAAACAAAAACAAAAACAAAAAATGAAATGCTTACTGATTGCAGTGATGGATGGATGAATGGTGAAAAAATAAAAAATTTTAAAAAAAAGCTAAGGATACCTAACAGAAACATTCCATTGACCTGGTGGGCCTGAATATGCATGGTGGAACATATTGTATGAAAAAAAATGATAAGTAGATGGCAAGACAATTACTTCTGTTGTAATGACAAACAACACTGTGAACACATAAAAAGATAGTTACCATGTACAACGGACAGCGATAGCAATAGTACCTGGAACTTATGAAAGAACATAAAATTTCCTTTTGCCTATGAGCCCTGGCAAACCAACAAGATTTTATGATGCACAAAGCATCATCAGATTTGCTTCCCACAACGAAGGGGAAGAACAAGAAGACAGTGAAAGGAACTTAGATGGTAGTTGGACTTTGGCTTATCACATAAGCATCCATCTTTTTATAAACCTTGATACTTTCTAAGAGGATGGTGCTTTTAGAATAAGGAAACCAATGGATCGCCAGATCAGGCTGAATTACTTCCCTCTGAAAAACTTGGAGATAATTTCTAAAATGTATGATACAGTGATAATCAGTAACTGCAAAGACACAAAACTTTAGGGTTTTACACGAGGTTTAAAATTGTGGCGCTGACCAGCATTTACATAGAACACCCACTAGACCTGTACAAGGTCACTGGACACAAGTTGAATGCATGGACATTGAAACCTCAAAGTAATATAAATGGTGCTAGAGAGGCAAAAATAATACATACACTTTCACTGGTGGACGAGATATTATAGCAAGCACTTGCAAGTCCTCAAATTCATTTGTATTCCAGACCTAAAATAAGATAAGAAGACAATTGCAAGAGGAAAGGCAAAAAGGATGTCATCGAGCCAGCACTGTTTAACCAGAGAGAAAATACTAACTGGTATGTAAACATGAAGTAGAAGCAAGAGCTTATAAATAAGAAATGTTGCTCAAGCCAGACACATCTGACCTATTCTGGCGTCGAGCAGTAGCAATTGTTGATTCATAGTTACACATTATGCACAAGTAATTTGAAATAATGGAGATTTAAGCCATAGATCCCACCGATTTCTGAAAATAGTTGATCAACAACATTAGAGAAAACTATAACAAATCATGTTATATAAGAGAATATAAACAGCAATCAATCCAAAAGCAATTGCAGTGGAAAGGATTACCTGGTGAGCATCGTTGACAGGGAAATGAAATGTGCTATTGGAGAAGACAGAATATTCTTGTGGCTTTCCAGGGTACTTCTCGTGTGAACTTGAGGCGAGGAGGAAAGTGCCACTTCCCTTGAGTACAATGAAAACTTCTTCACAGGAATGCCTATGGATAGGCGTGCGTGAGCCAGGGGAAAACGTCTGAAGCCATACTTCCACCTAAAAAAATCCAAAAACCACTAAAGTTCTTCAAAGCAGATAATTTTCACCTCTAGCTTGTCAACAAAATTCCTTTTCGCATCCGGCTATATCTAAGTATTCAGTATTGTATAGTGACTTAATTTTCCAACCTAATACAATCACATCAGAAAAAAAAATTTTTACTGCATACATCAAGAACAAAAAAAAGAAAAAGCTAATGTACCCTCTTGCTTTCACACTCGCATTCACATAAATAGCACAAGAAATTACATAAATAAACAAATAAATTCATGGAAAACCCAGATTCCAGAATTGAACGCAAGACCTCTTTGAGGCCGTGGAGGACATAACCAGCAACAGATTAGACTGTCGTACTACAATTCAACTAAAATTAGTTTGGTTTCTGACAAGAAAGCCCAAAGAGCGGAAAGGGAGAAAAAATATATGTAGCACAAATAAAGACAATTAAACAGTGTAATTCGGAGCCCAGAGCTTACTGTTGATTGAGCAATGAGAGGCTCTAGTAATTGCAGAAAACCCCAGAAAGCTGAACAGAAAGGCTAAAATGAGAGGTCCCCTTCCCATTTTTTCACCGCCTTTATCGCTTCGTTTACTCCAAATTATTGCCAGCAACCGGATGGTCTTGCCCTGCTAAAAATGCTGCGTGTGGATCGCTTGCACTTCCGAAGTCGCGTTTGAGCTCTATAAATATAATCATCCCTCAAAAAATGAAAGTCATACTTTCCTCGAGGAATCAAAAAAAAAAACGCGAAGTACCAGAATTCTAAATTGTACTAAAAATGATTGTGAATTTAGTAATCTTTTTTTTTTTTTTTTTTGAGAGGAAGTGAATTTAGTAATCTTGATAGAACAAAGATTATTGGAAATACTAAGAAAAAATATGCTGTTTAGGGATGTTAGATTATTAAAATTATATTGAATTACAAAAAGCTCATGATAATCCAAAAAGAAGAAGGGAGTGAATGTCGTGTGTGGCATTCCTAAATTTTTTTTTTTTTATAGCAAATTGGAAGCCTAAAATTTGAATATTATGAGAGTTGCCTTAGCATTTTTTTTTTTATGTAAATTGTTCAAATTGAGTTTGATTTGCTTCCCAAATTTTTTGATTTTTCATTGTTGCCCCGTCTCCTTTAACTTTTTTAGACATGTTTTTGGGAAAAAAAAACTTTTATTGACTTTAATTGCATGCATCAATTTTTTTTTTTTTTTTTTTTTGTGTTGTTTAATTGTAGACTAACTTGGTACTGAAATCTAATAAGTAATAAGTGAGTTGCTTTAGACACCGTTAACATTTCTTGTTGTCCTCCAACAGTAATCTAAATCTTTCGCGGTTTACTTTTATTGGGTTTCCGTTTGTTTCTTTCGTCTGTCAAGGTCGAATTTTCTAATTTCATTGGAGAGGTTTTCTTGTTCGTTAGTTTTATGTTTATTTATTGCTTGCGTTTGTTGAGGCCGTGAACCAATCAATGTTTTAAAAATCGAACCGGTCATTAAATTAAAAAGATTAATAATTTAAAGTTCGACCGGTATAACTGTGGTTGAACCGATAAAAATCGGTATTTAATATTAAATATATAAAAATTAAATTTTTATGTAGTTTATATAATTATATAAAATGTTATATTATATAAGAATGATGATAAATATTTAAAATAAAATGTATTTTAATAATTGTATTAATATTTACATACATTAAGGATATTACAATTAGTATATGTAATAAAATATAATTTATAAAAATTAATTAAAAAAATAATATTTATAAATAGTGATTAAATATTAATTTTTTTAGTTTTAAAGATTAAATTGAAAATTTTAATCATTGAATTATAATTTATATACAGTTTTAGGTCAAATTATAATTTAAAATTTTTTGGTTTAAATTAAATTGGTTCAACCGGTCCGATTTTTTGCCTGTTTTCCCAGTTTTTAACCGATTTTTCCAATTTTTGACCGATTTTTTCCTGTCCGTTTTGCATCCTTTTTTTAGGCCTAAACCGGACAGGACCTAAAACTAGTCACCGGTTTAACCGGTTGAACCGGCCGGTCCAGTCCGATTCTAATTACCATGGAACCAATTAACGTTGGGAGCAGCAATTCTGTTAAGTTCACTGTTGAGTTCTTTTTGAGGAAGACGGGCAACTTAAATTTGACTTCACTTGCATATCGCAATAATTTGGCTCGATTATAGAATAAGTTATTATTCTTCTTCTTAATTTCACGTGCGAATGTCTCAAGTAAATTTTTTTTTCGGCCTTAGGCAGGTAGGAAGATGATACCACTGCTCCAGGTTAGCTTATTTGTTAACTTACTTTAGGTTCAATGGTTCCAATGAAATTCAACTTAGTTCTTCTCAGTAACTTGATTGTACTGCTATTGATTGTGGGGTTTACCATTTTGTGCCTCTCGATAATATTCACAGGTTGTGGCTGTCTGCGGCAAAAATAGCCACTTAAATGAATGATGTGATTTACGTGGTTTTTTGGTTATTTTTTTTATTTCCCGCAGCTTCTTTGATCAATAGGAGTTTAGTTTCTCTCGTTGATTCGGTATAATGTTGCACCTGAAATAGGCGAATTGTTCATGCAAACTCACCACCTTCAAGACCATTTTGTTCTTTATCTGGTAAATTTGTATCTAAGTTAATTATGCAAAATTCTTCTTGGAGGTGTGGTTCTCTACAAACTTACTAAAGAGAATTGCATAGTTACTGTACCAAAGTAAGCCTACACTAAACCTACGAGAAAGCAAATCCTGAAAACGACGCAAATGTCACTATTACTGTTCAAAACCCGCAAGGACCTACGTATATTTGGCTCTATCGTTTGGTATGGCTAAAGCTTAAATCACCTCATTACTAGTTCAAGCCTTTCGCCACTAGACCACTCGTGGCAACAAAATTGTGGGTCTAGAAAAGGGTGATAGTAAGCCAGGCAGCTGTACATTGAAAATTCTTGTATGGGGCCTTACCGCTAATTGTCTTACACTGTTAAAAAAATTGTCTCATTGCCAATAAGGTACACGAACAAAATATAGTGAAGACAAACCATTTTTAAACCGTGTAAGAGGATTTAATATTTCCATGTAGAGGGCGACCAATACCAATGTTTGATCTTCACATAAGCCAGCTGCATATTTACATGGTGATGTGTAGAATCAGGAATTAGTATGCATCAAGTCAACTGGAGATGAAGCAGAGGTTCAGCTTGTGACTAAGGGATAGGGTCTTTTATATTTTGCCTTATTTTCAACTAGTATATATGTTGCATACTATGCATCCTCGTCCGTGGAACCATGAATGAATAGGTGTTTTGGTGCTCGAAATCTAATAAAGAGAACAAGCATGAAAAATATAAAATCTCAATCCCAAACATCAATTAAAAAGCTAAGATTAAACCAAAGTAGATTAATTACTGACCAGGCTAAAGGCTTAATCATGCCCTTTCTAAAACAAAAGGTAAGAGAGTATATCCTCACGGTGTCAATGTCCAGACGTCGGTTCAAATCGCCGCCCTCGGAAGCGCTCATGATAACCATGCTGTTAGACAAGATAATTTTAAAAAATGTTATAAAAGATCAGTCATTTAAAGAAGACATTTGAAAATACACACCAATGCTGTATTGTTTTAGCAACCATATGCAACTTTTTGCAACCTCGAACAGTTCCATTTTGAAAGCTGATTTCGTGGATGCATTATAAAAACAAGGTCAATAAAGGTGGTACTTACCCCATCACAATAGGTTTGATGCATGATTCTTGCGATTCGATTCATGAACCTATTTCCACAAAGGCCACAGGATTCATAGGAAGACGGGTACGTCTTGTTAACGCAATTATGGTGTTTGACTTCGGATTTGCTGTCAAATTCTAAATCACACTTTGTGCAGATGAATTTAACATCTTCCTCACCATCCTCTCCCTTACAAAACCACAAAACCACACATAACAGCTTAGCTTAGCTTATAAAGGCATAAAACTCGAGAAGGGCAAATAAAATGTCCAGCAGCAATTAAACTACAAATACTATAACCAGAAATATTTTTACTTAAAAAAGATGATCTTAGTCTACTGTCAAAACTGCGAAATTCCTACAAGCTAGTAGCTACCATACATTTGAATTTTCTCCTAGTGTGCTATCCAAAATGAATCCAGAGAGTTATATGCCGAATGTCAAAGGGAAAATGTTTATTGCCATACAAAAAGTTATCTAGATAGTATTCAGACTGCAATAATTAGTATATTTTGTGCAACCACAATGATATAACGTAAAACGAAAAAATATTATTATTTTTTTCAATTCACATATTTTCGTTTCGGTTGTACAAAATGTATTGATTGTTGCAATTTAGATACTGTTGGAACAACTTTTTGTATAGCGGGCTCAATATCAAAACGCATATACTGGTACAAAAAGTATAACCAATCAAATGCTTAAAGTCAATCAAACCTTCGTAATTGATGCAGTCAAGGTTGTCTTCCCACTATCAACATTACCAACTGTTCCCCCGTTCACTCCGACATTCACATGAGAATCACTGCATCGAAGAAGTAGAAAATACCATACAATTATTAAATATCATCCACATTACCAACGAAAAAAGAGGGCTAACCTTCCCATAAACATCAGACAGTGAATTCAATTTCAGCAATTTGATGTTCTAAAAGCTTAGAAAGTGCAAAGCGCATATGTTGGTGAAGCCATTGTCGTTAGCTCCGAACCACGAATTCAAAAGACTCGCAGCCAACCAATCCGAGATTTATTACAAAGAATTTGTGGTGTGGGGGGACAACAGACTAAACAGAGGCTTGTAATAAGAAGAAGATTCTTACGTTGGAGTAAAAGTAGCCATGGATCTCCAGCAGGACCTACTGGAAAAGACAGCGGAACCATCATGATCGGAGCCGGAGAAAAGATTCGAAGACGATCGCCTACAGCACCAGGTGATTTGGGAATACAGAGCGTAAAGACGCTTGGAATTAGGGTTTCTGAGAGCAAGCGAAGCCATTGTTTTTACACGAATAAAAAGAAGAAAGGCGGCGATTTTGTTTTTACTCAAATCCTCGCCTCGTCTCGAGGGTTTTGGCGTGGATCACGGCTCGTCGTCTCGTTGATTGAAAACGTCGGCGGTGAAACGGATAGCCCTATTATTTGGATATTTTTGGGCCGGGTTCATGGGACTGTGGACACAAATCTGGGTTCCTTATTTCTACCTAATCCTCAGCTATATAGGAGTCTGGGCGATAAGCTAATAACAAAGCCTGTGGGCCTTAGAACAATTAGGAAACCAATGTGATCTCAGTAGTTACGTTCGGTCTTTGGGCTAGTACAAAAGCCACGTTCGGAGATCTAAAGGAAAATGATCCGATTGTTTTGTTTGACGGGTCTATAAAGGTCTAGTGTTGAAGGGCAAAGTCCGGGACTGAGTTTCGCTTTTTTCCTTTCCTGGTATGAACATTGCTCTCCAGTAGACAAGGAAAAAAAAAAAAAAAAGCTTAGAAATTGAAATGGACAATCAGAAAAAGGAAGCTTGGAAAAATTGACAAATATCATAGAAACTAGAAAGAGGCTTTATAAAAAAACACGGTGTTGGACGACTTGCGAAAATATTGAAAGGGAACACCAATAATGTTCTATTGTTCCATGATTTTTTGGGAGACATCCCTTGAAAGTTTAAAGTTTTATCTAAGAGATTTTAAGTTTCAATTATAAGAAAAAGATTTGAGATTCATGAAAATAAAGAAACTTATTCTTATTATATAGCTCAAGATCAATACAGCTCTTAATGTACTAAAATTAAAAAAAAACAAAAAAAAAAAAGACTCACTGCAGGATAATTTTGTAGCAACTCTCAATTCATTCTTATGCCATAAGAGATGCAGTGGCCAGGAATTCTATTTCCCAGAAGTTGTTACTCAACAAAAATCTCATATAAAATAAGAATTTTCTAGAATGCTCTTGCATGTACTAGAGTATAGGAGATTAATATAAATACTATGGATTGTCTTAGAAAGTTTTAGAGGACCAATATAAACCATTAGATTGAAATGATTCTGGCCATTTGTTGAGAAGATGAAATGTTATAAATACCTTTATTTTTCTCACTGATAACAATCCACTGAACCTAAACTACTTCTACAAACACCATTGTTTCTTTTTCTAAAAGCTCTCAATTCTAACCAATAAATTGATTCTAATCAATTTGTGCATACCTTGAAACAAATAAAATTATACAGGACTCATTGCAACATTTGCTACTCTTGCATATCTTGGTATTAAGTTCTTGAAGCAAATAAAAAAAATGGGATATACATATTTTAAGTTCTAAACCTTTACATTTTTTTATATTTGAGTCTTAAATTTTTTAAAATTTCATTTAAATTCTAAATCTTTCGATTTTTTACTAAATCAGTCATTTTGTTTACAAAAACTGGTCAATATGTTAATAAATAAGTTTAACCTAATTCAAATTATTAAAAAAAATGTTAAATAAATGAATTAAATATTTGTTTCATCAACAAAATATGCATATTAAATATTTTTTAATTAATAAATATACGAATTAAATATATAATATACATATTTTTTGATTAAAAAAATTCAATTTATGTACCTAAGTTTTTTTTAAAATAATTTTTTCTTAGTTCAAAATCATTTTTTAATAAATTAATCATTTTTGTCAATAGATGTATTGATTTGATAGGAAATTAAAAGGTTTAATACTCAAATAAAATCTTAAAAATGTTTAGAACTCGAATGAAAAATATACAAAAGTTTAGGATTTAAAATATGTATATCCCTCTATTACATAGAACCCCTACTACTCATTTTTTTTTTTTTTATAACTAATTTGGCATAATGCTTTCCAAAATCTTACAATTAATTGATGGCGTTCATAAACTCTATTATTGGTGTTGAATAATCATGAAAACCCAAACCCAATACAACATAATAAAGTTTGATTCCTATAATGAAATTCTTGAAGACAATGAACATTTTCGAAAATAAGAAAAATTGTTAACCAACATTCAACATCTAAAATTGTAGAAAAAATTGTTAAAAATAAAAATATTAATAAATAAAATCACAAGCTACAAATCACAAGTATTTTATCTTTTTAAACTCACAAGTTGTCAGAAATTCTTCTTTAGTTTCAATGTTATTGTATCATAGAATATGAAGAAATTTTAAAAGGAATTAAATCTCTAAAATAATAGAGCTTTTGTTTGTTTTATGCATGAAATATGAAAGAACGAAACTTCGGTCATTTTTATAAAAACAAAAATAAAAACTTCACTTCGGATATTGACATTATTATTTTTTTTTTTTGGAGGAAGGACATTGATATTACTTGAAAAACAAGATTTTTTTTTCTTTTTTGGTTCCCTTAATATTGCGGTGCGTATTGCTCAAAATTACCCAAAAAAAAAAAAAGCCCTAGCGAAGATAAGATTTGTCTTGACATACATCCAAAGTTAATTATTGGACTAGCTCATTCTCTGCGTTACGCGCATATTTGATTTTAACTTTTATTAATTTATTTAAAGATTATTATAAAACTATTTCATGAATTAACAACATAAATAATCATGAAAATTATAATTCTAACATAAATAAATCTTATAATCAGTATCAAGGAAGAGAGAGAGAGAGAGACAGTAATCTCCATTTAAAAACATAAATATAAAAGTTAATCAAAAGAAAATAAAAACAAAAATTGTTAAAGATTAATATAATAAAGTCTTCAAAACCAATCAAGTGAAAAGCATAGCCAACATCAGCCATAAGCTGGAGTTATAGGAGCCTCATGATCTGCAAAATTAGTTGTTTTGGTAAGTATATTTATAGGTTGCTCTTTGGTTTTCACCATCCCTATGCCATATCAGTGTATCAACTAATAAAATTTGGTGTTGGCAACTCAAACGGAGAAAAATAAATTTCAAATAGTATGAGAAGTGAACCGTATAAATACTATTTGAAAATTATTGAATTGCTATTATGATAGCAATTGTAGATCAGAAAAAGGAAAGTTACCTGTAAAATTGCAAATATGTTGCATAACTACACTGACCTTCAGGACGCGAATGTTGACCATAATGACTAAGAAAAGGATATTGAAATCAATCAGCAAAAACCATCATACGTGGTTCCTTGCAAGCATCCAGCAAGCATGAATGTGTAACTGATGACCATAAGTATTGTGAATGAGAGACACTGACCTTTTACCAGTAGAAAATGTCCAGCAGGTCTTCACAACTGTGCACCAGCAATAGTTTAAGTCTTGCAAACTCTGATTTCCACTACATTGAAACCTCTCTTTGCTTTATAAAACAGGACAAGATAATCTGCACCAACGATGTGACGCCAGGCGCCTCCAGCATTGAGCAAAAAGAATGATTAAAATAAAGCGTTTTAAGTTAGAATTTCATCTATTATTTCAAGAAATATCAAGGTCATTTCACTTTTTCATCTTTTTATAAAATACAAAGAGTTGTTTTTATTGCCAAAAAATATATATATATTGTCATAAAGAGAGAATAAACATTTATTAATTGTAAACGTTATTGGGAAAATTAAGAGTTTCCTTGAATCAAAAAGGAAGAGGAAAAGAAAAATACTAAAAAGGGCTTAAAAGAGAGGAGAAGCATGCCATGTAGCAAGCCTTTGTAATAAATTTAGTAGATATATATAGATATATCGATATATGCAAGGACCTAGAAGGGATTTGTAGAATAACAGGGGAAGAGAGGAGAGATTAGAGAAGATTTAGGAAGCAGAAGAAGAAGAAGAAGATTCACAGGAAAGAGAGAGAGAGAATTTCATTGAGAGAGATAACAGAAAGTATAAGCTTACAATATCATGACTCCTATTGCTATGCTTCTCTTGCCTTATATATACCAAGCTATGGAAACATTTGGATTAGCTAATCTTATCAAAGCAGTTACAAAAATGCCAAAACAGAATTAGAATCACATGCACAGACTGCAAGGATCTCCCAAATCAGACAACAGACTCTATTATTTGTTGGGTCATAATACTAGACTGGGCCTATTCTCCAACTGGGTCCTGACAAATTCCTCCGCTTCAAAGAATCCTTGTCCTCAAGGATTCGTAAATTAACAAAAAAACTGAGATTGCATAAATGAGACTGCAAAGCTGATTCTCCGTGAGGCATTTCCAATTCATTAATGGGTCAGAGCAAGTGTAACCAATAAAAACTAGTTTCGGCATTTTCCCAGGTTTAATCATCCATTGATGTGAACATTGGGCCCCACCAACTCTTGACTGAATTGGAAACATAAACATGTCATGCACAGAATCCTTCTTAAATCCAGCATCTGGAAAGCATCCCGCCTCCCTAATGAGCATGTCCGCTGCCTAAAGGGTCATGTGTAGTAGCAGCAAACAATTACACTTGGAGAAGTCACTGCTATGAAGGTTTCCAAGATCTTTTAGTGCATCTCCCAAAGGCCTAAAATTCAGCACCCTAGGCTCATTTAAACATTTAGCAATACCACTAAAAAGAACCCACTTCGCTAGATTGGCCTTGCCATTACAGGAGACAATTTGGACCAGTAGAACAAGCCCCTCTAACAACAATGTGATGTGATTTACCAGTATAATATCAGCAGCATTGTGGTTATTGCCAAATTCAAACATGGGTCTAAACAAGATTGGTAACCTTTCACCACAAAAAGCAACTGTCCCAAATAGTGAGCCTTCATCCTTAAACTGATCAGTGCTTACTCGTAATAATGGAGGCGAAATGGCAACATTAGGATTCCCATAAGGCTTCAAGCTCAATGATAATGGATTTTCATCTGGTCCAACTATGAGCCAAACACCTAGAAAATCATGTGACCCCACAAAGTACCAATAAGCAACCATTGATCTAGTAGAGACAACACCATAGCCAATTGGTTCGGTTATACTGTCTCCTATATGAATGAATGATTGACAAACATTAACAGCCATAGTCTGCATAGATCGACACCAATTTGCTAAGCCTTCCTTTGGCATTCCAATATTCGCAGCATCACCCAAAGGACAAAATATGTTTTTTTATCTTCATTCTCGAATCAGCATGGTTTATGTAAAACAAAGGTGGTCCAACAGTCCCAAAAATTAAAGCAATTTCCAGGACACCACAAAATATAGCAAGAGCTGTGACTGTTAGCTGTGAGTAAGGATCAAAATTATTTGCCCCACTGTCACCAACATTTGCTTTGCCCATCCCAGTCCTTCTCGGCCTCCTATCATCCAACCTTGTCATTCCTTGGACTTCAAAGAACACAATTAAATCCCTTTCTAGAAACTCAAGCCTCTCACCATCAACACATGCCACAAGTGCAGGACTGTTATTGCTAATAGATGCAATCATGCCAGTACAAGCATTCTTACCATCATCATCCAGAACAATGAAAAATTCAAGATGAAAGTCATAAAATGCAACCCCAAAATGACCATTTGCTTCAGATTTGATAGAGGCATTAATGGAATTTCCCTTCATTTTAAGTCGAGGCTTGGAATCATCAACAAAAATAGTGACAGTCCGGTCACATTTCTGCATCCCAAACGTCCCACTTGCAAGAGTTTCAATCCAGTGGTTATTTTTCTCAAACAAAAATGCAAAACTCTGGTGATACTCTTCACCTAATTGAGGAATAACTATTATCTGCCCAAACACTATATCAAGTTGTTCATCCATATTGTCAGTCATATTGAAGCTCATACCAAACTCAAAATCCATTGCAATTTGTTCAGCCAAGTTATCATTTCCTTTTGCAAGGGACAAACCCATAAACATTGGCACACCTAAAGAATGTTTGAGACCCAAACTAGGATAATTATGCACAATACACCCACCCAATTGATGACCTGTGTACAGAGGAAGGTTTGGACTGTTACCAAATACCATATTGATTGTGGTAATCTCCTCCGACTCAGGCAAGGAAATTTGAGGGAAGACGTCTCCAACACTGGCCATTTGTGACATTCCTGCATTTTTATCCTTGGAAAAAACGCCAGCAAGCATGGAAGACACGCTCTCCTGCGGCTTGCTTTTGCATATCTCCACCCTATTGCATTCCCTTCCCCAACGGTCCTCAATAGCATCGTCGTCCACTTTGTAGCGATTACAACGAAACTTCGGTCTGGCTCGATGCTTAAATGACATGGGCTTGAATACGGCGTGATATTGCTTCATCTTAACCCTTGGTTTGGAATAAGATCCGGCAATGGTTGGAAAAATTCTCACGGTGGAACATGAATTCTCTGATTTCTGGTTATCAAAGGAAGATTCCTACTCTGTGGGTTCCTCGCTGTTGTTGCCAGCTTGGATGGTGAGGGAGCACGACGAAGGAAGCAACCCACTGGAATTGGGCATAAGCGGCGACTCCGACATTAGGCTTTTGTGTAAACACTTTGCAATGACATCATTTGGTTTTACGATTCTACTGTCCACGCCAGATTCGCCCAAATTCGAGTCCAGACCTTTATTAGGAAAGCTGGAGATGATTCCGTGAGTAGCTGCTACAAAGGAAGTCTCTGTCACTGCACCATGGTCTGGCAACTTCAAGTTATAATGTTGACACAAAAAATCGAAGATCTGCTTGAAAGAAGCCCTCATATCTGCACGGATGCTCTCTAGAATGGAATGGAACTGCTGGTTGTGGCGTTCTAGCACCTCATTATGTGTAATATCGTTAAAACTTAGAACATCAGCCATCATCACCGTTGTTTTTTTTTTTTTTTTTTAAATCTCTACAAGGACAAGAAATGTTTAGGAGGAAGGATATTAGGCAGAGGAAGGGAAACTGAAACAGAAAGAAATTTTGAGAGGAAAAAGAGAATCAGAAGAGGAATAGCAGATTAGCACAAGAAGAAGTTTGAAGGAGAAGAGCTTAGAGCAGAAGCAGTCGGAGGATGACCGCTCTGATACCAATTGTAAGGACCTAGAAGGGATTTGTAGAAGAACAGGGGAAGAGAGGAGAGATTAGAGAAAATTTAGGAAGCAAAAGAAGAAGAAGAAGATTCACAAGAAAGAGAGAGATAGAATTTCATTGCGAGAGATAACAGAAAGCATAAGCTTACAATATCATGACTCCTATTGCTATGCTTCTCTTGCCTTATATATATGGAAGCATTTGGATTAGCTAATCTTATCAAAGCAATTACAAAAATGCCAAAACAGAATTAGAATCACATGCACAGACTGCAAGGATCTCCCAAATCAGATAACGGAATCTATTATTTGTTGGGCCATAATACTAGACTGGGCCTAATCTCCAATTGGGTCCTGACAATATAGATATAAAGTCTTGCAAAAATGAGCCCATATAGATGGAAAGACAAAAAAAAAGAGAAAAAGTCTTGCAAAAACGAAACGAGCCCATATGAGAGGAAGACAAAAAGAAAGAAATAAATTTGATGGAACCGTTTCGGGCTTCAAGTTTCCACACACATGAACCTAGTTCTCGGGAAAATCGACCCTCCCGAGAGAATCTTGGCGGTCGATTTTCCCAAGAAATAGGTTTCTTGCGATTCTCCTTTTGTTTTTTTTTTTTTTTAAACATAAGTTTGAATTGCAAACGCAAACCCTCGTTTCGGCTGTCGAATTGATCGAATGGAATCTCAAAATTTTGGCAAGATTGCAAACGGACCAGGTTGATTTTATTGTTTAACAAAGAAGGTTTTTTTTTGGGGGGGGGTCTCATTGTCATGGGCAACTTCCTTCTTGGATTCTTGTTGCCATTGTTCCTCTTAACGGGTAAATCCACTTTTTCCCATTCATTATTCCAAGTTTTTCGTTGTTTATGTCTATTGGGTTTCCATTTGTTGCTTTCTTCTGTTAATCTTCTAATTTCATTGGAGAGGCTTTATTATTTGTTAATTTTCAATTTTTTTTTTGCTCAAGGTTATTGGAACATTTTACATCGGAAATACTGATTGTGTTAGGTTCATCGTGGAGGGGCATCTAAAATTTGATTTCAGTGGCTCATTGTAATTATTTAGCTCGAATAGAGATATTCTTAATTAACTATAAAGTAATTATTGTTTATCAAATATAATTTAATAATTTATTTATTTTTTTTAATTTCAAACATCTAACGATATATTTTATTTTATTATTATTTTATTATTACATCAACGTTGCTTTCAAACATTCTTTTTTCTATAAAATATCTTTTATACTATATAAAATATAAGCTGTATAATATAAAATCTCACTACATTTAAATGAATTCATTCAAATGAATTCATAACTGCGTTACATTAATATCATAATATTATTTCAGTTATTAACACCAATCAACATCAATAATCAATAGCAATAAGAAAAAGCATATCACACTAACATCCCTGTGATTTCTACATTTATGGGTTGAGTCGCATGCGGATCCAAAAAAGTCCCATTGCAATCTCCAGTAAAAGCTCCGAAGTTTTCTTTCAACCTGCTATCCAAGACTTTGTCATAGTTTGGTCGTCCTACAAAAGCTCAATTTATTCTTCTTCTTTCGTCAAAAAAAAAAAAAATATATCTTCTTGTGATATCTATAACACGCGATATCAATATTTTTAGTATTAAACTTTTAAATTTTTTTTACATTTGAGTTCTAAACTTTTTTAATATTTCATTTGAATTCTAAACCTTTTGATTTCATACTACATCAGTCCTTGAAATTACAAAAAGTAGTCAATCGATTAATAAATGAGTTTAATTTAATAAAAATCATTTAAAAAATGCTAAATGCATGAATTAAATATTCTTTTTATCAACAAAATATGCACATTAAATATTTGTTTAATCAATAAATATACGAATTAAATAGGTAACATGCATATTTTTGATAGAAAAGACATTCAATTCATATATTTAATTTTTTTTTAAATAATTTTTTATAAAGTTAAAATTATTTTTTAATAGATTGATTATTTTTGGTAAATAGAGGAACTAATTTAGTAAAGAATCAAAAAATTTAAAAATCAAATGAAATATTAAAAAGATTTAGAATTCAAATGTAAAAAAATTTAAAAATTTAAAATTAAAAATATTAATATCCCTGTACGACACCACCTTCCACTCTTCGGTCTTTTTATTTTTATTTTTTACTTTTCTTCCTTTCTACTTTTTAGTTTTTATTAACAAAAAAGAGTCTTCTATTAGAGACTACTGCGCGTACGTTTAACGCACTCCTAGTCCTATGTCGATTATCTGTATACGACCGTTACTGGTTACGACCAATAATGAAATCCTGACCGTCCGTTTAATCGACACAGATGAAAAAGTTTTCTTCATTTTTTTTTTCTCTCTTTTTCTTCGTTGATTATATTAAAAAAGAAACCGAAATCCAGCAATCCAAATCCAAACACGCAATGTCAAAAGTATTTCTTTCTATCATCATTCGTGTACTTCGTGCGGCAACAGAATTCGAATTCTGCGTTTTGAAGCCGCCGATTTGAATCCCACCCACATCCAATGGTGGGCCAAGTTCATGTAACTATTTAAATATAGAGCAACAATATATATTTTTTTAATTTTATTAAAAATAATCTTTTTCTCCTTTTTATCTCTAAAAAATAAAAATAAAAACTTTGCTTCGGACATTGGCATTACTTGGAAAACAAGATTTGTAATATCTCTCTGTTTTGTTCTTTTTGCTCCCTTAGGATTGGGTGCGTAGCGGAGATAAGATTTGTCTTCACATCCGAGGTTGATTGTTGGATTCTTGCAAAAAAAAAAGGAGCCCAGACGAGACGGCACAAAACAAACTGGAAGCAGCTGTTTCAGGTTTCGAGTTTCGAAAAAAGAACCTATTCCTCCCGAGGGAATCTCCGGGGCCGATTTTCCCGGGAAATAGGTTTCTTGCGATTCTTTGTCCGACGTCAGTTTGGATTGCAAACGCAAGCCCCCGTTTTGGCCGTCGAATTGATCGAATGGAATCTCGGAATTTTGGCAAGATTGCAATCGGAACCAGTTGATTTGCTGCTTAACAAACAGGGTTTTTTTTTTTTTTTTTGCTTTTTTGGGGGGGGGGGGGGGTTTCATTGTCATGGGCAACTTCCTTCTTGGATTCTTGCTGCCATTGCTCCTCTTAACGGGTAAATCCACTTTTTACCATTCATTATTCTAAATTTTTAGTTGTTTACGTTTTTGGGTTTTCATTTGTTGCTTTCCTCTGTCAAGATTAATCTTCTAATTCCATTGGAGAGGTTTTATTACTTGTTAATTTTCCATTTTTTGCGTATTATTAGTGGAACATTTTACATTGGGAATACTAATTCTGTTAAGTTCATTGTGCATGGGCAACTTCAATTTGATTTCACTGGCTTATTATATTTATTTATTGTTGCTTTCGCTTCCCGATGGTTTCATATGTGAGTGTCTCTGGTTGCTGTACTGGGCTGTCTTATTTGTTAGCTTACTTTGCATTTATTTGTTCGAATGAAGTTCAACTTAGTTTAGTCAAGCTATCAGCTTAGTGATACGGGGACATCTAATTAACTTGGTTATGTTGCTATTATTGTGGACATGCTACTTAATACTTGTTTATGATATGCATGGGATGGGGCTTTCCACTTGAATGAATGATGTGTTTTACTTGTTTTCGTTCTTTTCTGCAGCTTGTCTGATCAATTGCAGTTTGATTTCTCTCGTTGATCTAGTAGCTTTCCTTGTTATACTGTATGCTGCTCCCGAAATAGGTGAGTTGTTCATGTAAACTTATCACCTTCAAGATTATTTTATTCTGCTTTCTGATAATTTTGTATCTGAGTTAGTTCTGCAAGATTTTTCTTGGAGCCATTATTTTGATCCCTATAAAGTGTGCACACGCACACGCACACGCACGCACACGCACACACACACACACACAAAGGAGGATGTTATTTTGTTTGTGCTTGGAGAATATTGTCAGCAATGGTAGGAAATATTAAGACAAATAGGGATCATTGGTTTCCTGCTTTTATTATTGATTCCGCACAAGAAGCACACTCAAACAGAATGAAATATGAGTTCTTGGTGGTTAATCGGTATTTTTTCTGGTAGATTTTAGGGGTGGGAGGCTTCCTTTGGGAAGAATATGTCTGATGCTATTATCTTTTAGAATGACTCGGAGAGTTTTGATTGAGGGTGAGAGGTCATAATCCTTAAAAGGTTGCAATCAATTGGTAGTATTTATACTCTCATTTGACTGTCTTCTATGATGAGACTCCATTAGTGACCACCTCATCTCTGACATAAATGTTGTGGTCTGGTTCTAAATTAGTCTGTATTAATTGTAGATCTAGAAATGGGTGATAGTAAGACAAATAGCTACACCTGGAGATGTGTCCTGACCACCAGTTATGTCCTACCATGTCCAAACTATCTAACTGTCAGTTTGTTCTTGATTGTGAAGTGCTACGTTTGGTTTCACAATTAGCTTTCTAGATGCTACTCTTTGTTACAAAAAAGTGTACATTTCATCTGTTTTATGAGAAAAGAAATTTAAGATGGTTCTTCTCTTTTATGGGAAATTTAGGATGGTTCTTAAAGATAATTCAGATTGAAATTTTTAGAATGTTCTCAAAATTATTTCTTAAGTCAATGAACGTTAAGTTGCTGCCATCGTTATTATGTGGGCATTTTTGTAAACAGAATTCCTTTTCTCTTTCTATAGAGCTGGTGATTGCAATATGCCAAAGTTATTGGAATTCTTTTTTACTAATGTTGCATTATTTTTCCATAGGGTGTCATTTCCGGAGGCGACATCTCTTATTGTGGCCTGTTATTGTCATTTCCATACTTTTGATCCTTTCCCAAGCAGTATATCTTGTCATTTGGGTAATTGAGGGAGACCAATGGAGTGGAACCAATGCTTGGTGGGCACATCTAGTTGGTTTTATGACGTAAGAATAGATTTTCTTTGTATCTATCTTTTCACTG
The DNA here is from genome assembly GCA_037832335.1 of Carallia pectinifolia. Lineage (NCBI taxonomy): Eukaryota > Viridiplantae > Streptophyta > Magnoliopsida > Malpighiales > Rhizophoraceae > Carallia > Carallia pectinifolia. Next base: position 7,650,216 of record CM075451.1, read on the forward strand.
CTTCATTGCGTGTCTATGAAATGACACATAATTTCTTGTGGTATGATTTTGCAGAGTCCAGTCTTGGAAATCACCACGTGTAATATATTTCTTGCTTGTACAACTGTTGGTAGTTCTTGTTGCTTTACTTGGCATAGGAAGGAAGAGGGGCATTACGGTTCTATGGGAAGATTCTTGCTTGGGTCGTCTCCTAAGAATTCTTGAACATTTAGGTTTGCAAGTAGTTCACAGCAACTCTGAGTTTTGATTCCACTCCTTTTCTTCTTCCTTCTCTATGTGTGTGCATACACATGCGTGCATGCTTGCATGCTGGGTGGAAATTAGACTTCCTTTTAATATGTACATGTTAGGATGAAGAATATTGAACAGCCTCTTCATTTGTAGGAACTGTGTGAATTTTTCTTGTGATCCTGTTTATGCGTTTTACCTTGGACCAAATAGGCTTTTAGTCCTTATTGCCTTATCAAGAACCTTTATGGGTTTACCACCAACTATTTATCGGCCTGTTAATAGTTCCATCTGACATTGAGATTTTGCAATTTGGATTACTCCTTCGGTGCTTAACTCATGGGGGTTAAAATTGCATTATGGCTTTTGACCATTGTTACTAACATCATTTCTTTTTCTTTATTTTCATTTATGTATCTCAGCTTCATAATTTATTCTTCCCCGGTTTGGGTTCATTTGCTGTTTTTCTTTCTGCAATTGTAGTTTTCTGTTTAAACTGGAAGCTCTTGGTTTCCTGTTTGTTTGAGTGATATTTATTGGTATGAGTAAAAGTACAGAGGTATTAATTTGGGACCGTTCCTCTTTTTTGGCTATGTGAAAGGATCTCATCTTAGAGTTGCTTGCTGTTTGCTGTTGCCTGCCATCCAGTTGGGTGTGGGGATTAGCCATCCATCTTGGCTTTCTCTACCTTTTTTCATTTGTAGCTGTGTTGGTCTTGTGGACTGGTCTCTAACAAGCAACTTTCTTAGACTTTTTAGGTGATCTCTCTCTCTCTCTGAGTGTGGGGGTGTGTGCGTGTAAAAGCAAGCTCCATGCACTCTGTGTGTCTGATTACTATTATTCTTGAGAGGCTTATGTCTGTTTCTGTGATTTTGAAGGTGGTGGAGACCTCTTCAGCTATATGCAGGCTTTAAGATTATCCTGCTTTATGTCTACCAGCTTCCTGTAGAGTATCCTAGTATGTTTTATTGGATAGCAGATTTTATTGGTCTGTTCAAAGTATCTGCAAATTCAGAGGGGCCTATTATCTGTTCTGGTCTTTTTCTTGTGCTCTTTTACATCATGGTATGTTTCTATTCATGCAATCAGAAATTTAGCTCCATTTGATTTGGTGATGTTTTTCCTCTTCTCTATAGTTGAAATGTTGTGTATGTAAGCCTTATCCCTTACACTATGAATCAAGTTTCATCTACTTTAAGTTCTCAACAAGGTGTGGTATCATTTTTGTGGATCAAATTTTTCTTTATTATTGACACATGATTGTGATCTATACGGCTAGAGTATGAAAGGGAAAATTACCAGTAAGTTCTTGAATATTTTGAAAGCCCCATAAAATGCAACTGCATTTATGTCGTGTTAGTAATCTTACATAGAATCAAGTAAAGGCTTTGTTATATTCTCGAAAATGTGAAAATAATTTGGCTAATATGAGATGAAGCAATTGTATATGGTAGTAAACTATTTGAATTTTTTTTCTTATGGAACCTTCTTTGGAAAAATGTGTCGATAGAAGGGAAAAGATCCTCAATTATTGACAAGCTGTGCTCTCTATGTGTTTGCCATTCTTTGGTGCATTTCGATCTTTGTGCATGCTTGATATCTAATCAGTGGTTGTCAAATATTAAATGAGAGATTCCTCAAGGTATTGCTGTTCTTTTAGATATGAATGGATGCTGCATCTAAGAAGCTTTCAAATAATAGAGGATGGCCCTCTTGGCTATATTTTCTTTTTTTATCAGAAATCCATTAATTTGGTTGGTTCACTTACTGGTTTGAAGGTGGATGCGTTGGTGAATATCTGCAAATGATGCTAGTTCATACTGTTCAAAAAGCAAATGCTCATCTATTAATTAACCTAGGCATCCTATAAAAACCTTCAGCAGACATACCCTTTTATAATGGGAACATTGGATTATAAATTGTGAAAAAAAATCCTTCTGATCCTTCATAGTGTTCTTGTTTAAATTAAAAACCTTCAGCAGACATACCTTTTTATAATGGAAACATTGGATTATAAATTGTGAAAAGAAAATGCTTCTGATCCTTCATAGTGTTCTTGTTTAAATTTCACTTCTCTTTTTTGCATTTGTTTTGCCATGTTGTCTATGTTGCGTTTATTCTAAGCTTTTTGCCTGCCCCATAATGCAGCTATCCTTTGTTGAGTGTGACTTGGAGGAAATGGATTTCATAATGTCTATGAGGGAAAGTAATTTGACGGAGCAACTTCTACCCTTAAGGCATTCATTTTTCATTCGTGAGCTAAGGTAAAGCTTAGAACATGTTTCATCATGTGTTTTTATGTTCTTCATGATAATCAACATGAGTTTTTTTGGTTACTGGGAAAATGAAAACCTCATGCATGTTTAATTTGTCAAAGCACAAGTCCTGTTGATCCCATCCCTAGGTGAATCATCTCCTGGGGTCTGGCACTTGGTGCCTAAATTCAAGGTTTAGTAACTAAGATGCATTCTAGAGTATGAATGTTGCGCCCTCTTGTACAACTTTGGGCTCTGTTCTTCGCACATTTTCCTGTTTTTTTTTTCTTTTTCTTTCATTATAATTGCAATATTCCCAAAGAAAAATGTAGCAAGATATAGGTTCTTGCGGTGTCTTTTTGGGTTGCTTTTGGGGCTTGGGGTGGAATGCATTTTGGTAGTCTCAGTTTGCCCTCAGCTATTTTAAGATTGTGACGTGGCCATGAATACCAAAGGATTGTTTCTTTTTGTAGATTTTGTCTCCCAAATTAAGGGAGTACAATTATACTCCAACAAGATTACATGAAATAGGTGAGGTTTGTCCTTTAAAGCCCATCTAATAGCTTCCCAGATAATTTAGTAATTATGCACATATTCCCCCATAACTAAGTCATTAAGCTTATGTATGGTGTTGTATTTGTGTTTTTCACTTATAGTCTATGATAGTTTATATTCACTTCAAATTGAAGTTCATAGATCAAAATGCATTCGTCAAGTAGATGATTCGACAAATCTATGAGTTGTTTTCCACTTTACTGAGCATGAGAACCCGAGAATCTATTGTTATCCTTCGATTGACAAGTGAAGAGTGACCAAGGAGATGGTACATGTGTGTTTTAAGCCAGATGACGGAAGTTTATATCGTATAGGTGATGCAAACTTGATATTCCTTCAAGTACTTTGCACCTTTTGTCTTTAAAGTAAACAATCAAAATTCAGTTTGAGCCTGTAGCTTGCAGGATTAGTTTTATTCCATGGACTTATTATGTTTGCACAGCATCATATTATCTTCGTGAGACAGCTTAGATAGATATTTTTTGATTGTGCCTTCTCTGGTATGGCTGAATAAGGAAGATATCCTTCTGGTGCCAGAGGAGGGCTATGAAACATTTTCCCTCTTACTGGTACTGTACTTTATCAAAAATCTAAATGACAATGGCTAACTCACACTGATTGGTGGTTCTTTAATCGTATATAAAAACTTTTCTTTGTTTGTTGCTTGCAAGGTTACTGAACTTTCCACTAAATGCAGATCTGGTGTCAGACATGCAAATGTCTTATTAAGGGGAGCAGTTTTCCGGACCTTTAGCATCAACTTTTTCACGTATGGTTTCCCGGTACATATCCATGATCTACATTATGTCAGCTGTTGTTGGTTATAAACAGAGAATTATCACTGGTCTGGAGAAACTTTAGGGTAAACTTGAAAGTAAGACCTGAGCATCATCAACATCAGTAGTGAGTTGCAAAGAAGCCTTAGTGATTTTATGTTGTTTCCCGTGTCCAGATATGAGATTCTACTCGTGAAATATTTTGTTTTATATTCTACCGAAAAATTTATGCTAGAAGGGCCTTTGAGAAGTGGCCACCTGAGACGAATTGGGCCAGCATTTGCGAACTATTTACCTCAACCCAATGTCGTTTTTTACCCCTATACATGAAAGCTGTCCTAGATTTATCGATGGTTTGCTGGGGGTTTAATTGTTGGCAACTGTTGGAGTCAAATCTACTTGAATCGGCTTGTTGCCACAACATATAACTTGATAATACAAAGCTTGTCTAATTGTTCATTTCTTTTCATGCTTGTTTTCTTCTTTTGCCGATAATCTTGTTCAATTATTAGTGACATATGCACTTTTATTCTTGTTTGAAGCTGTTGTTATTTGATTATCTGACTTGCAGTGTTGGTTATGACAGGTCTCCCTGTTTGCACTTTCCTACTGGAGTTTTCATTTTGCCAGTATGTGTGCACTTGGATTGCTTGCATATGTTGGCTACATTGTCTATGCGTTCCCTTCTGTTTTCCGGTTACATCACTTGAATGGATTGCTTCTCATCTTCATTCTCTTTTGGGCTGTTAGCACATATATCTTCAACATAGCTTTTCCATTCTTGAACTGGAAAATTGGGAAGGTAGTTCTTTTTTTCAGTAATGAACTTCTTTCTCTTTATTGTAACTAAAATGCAATTGATAGAATATAAATATTTTGGATATGCGTGCAGGACATGAAAATATGGGAGATGGTTGGTCTTTGGCATTATCCCATTCCTGGTTTCTTTCTGCTTGCACAATTTTGTCTTGGCATTTTGGTTGCGTTGGGTAACCTTGTGAATAACTCTATTTTCCTTTACTTGTCTAATGAGGTTGATCAATCTTCAAGTCACAACTCTACTATAGAAGGTAATTGATTACACTAGGACATATTTTATCCCTCTTTTTGATTCTTACATTCAGCCCACTTATTGAGGACAAAAGGTGCATATTTTTTTTGACCTGCTTTTTTTTGGTTAAATTTAATAATGGATTAGCCATAATGTCTCCTATACCTCACATATTACCTATGGTTTCTCCATTTTGCATGTTGTGTCTTCAATTTTAACTCTCACACTTTATAGTTACTGTCGTTATTTTGTCATATTAACTCTTTGATGCCATCAATTTTGGAGTTTTTATTTTTACTTTTATTTTTTATTTTTTATACAACTAATTTTGCCAGAGATCAAAATTTGCATGTTTGATTACATTTTGTGTGTGATAACTCATTCCTATGATTTCGCTCATGAGTGTGTCTATGTCCAATATAGAAGGAGTTCGTGCCCTGGTATTGATTTGACTTTCTGTCTAACATGTGCCCATAAGTGTTCTACCGTTGGTTGTTCTGTACCTATGATTTATATGCTACAAATTGGTTTAGCCCATGCCAACTTCCAACTTTTGAACAGATGGTGCTTATTATTCTGCAAGTTCTGTGTATCCTTATTTGATGATGCTACTATTTCTGTAGTAAAGGGAAATGAAGTATAGCACAATTGAACAACCATAGCAAGGAGTAGCACATGAGTAGTTATTCGTTACTAACACTTTACGGAGATATTATTACGTTTACAGTAACAGCCAGCACTTAACCTGTATGCTGGCATCCACTAAAATTTTATCACTATGGGGGAAAGATTTATGCCAAGCTAATTGCACATAGTGTCTGTAGTGGACCAGTTGATAGGGCGAATGCAGTGCTTGATTGAACACATGGTTATATCAAAGATAGTGTTTATGGTTCTCTACAACGTATAGCCTGTTACAGTTACTCATCCTGTAGCACTATTGGCAAAATGTTCTTGCTCTATGTTGTTTCTCAATTATTAAATTAGGGAAGCAAAATACTTTGGTATCTCTTACTTGCAAAGTGCTATGTATTTGTTGCATCTATTCCCTATGTTTTAAGTAGCACCTAAAAATTCTGGATTCAAAGTCAAGCTTCATATTTCAAGCCCTTAATCGAACTTGTCACTTAAGTATAACGGTGCTATTCCATTTAAAAATAAATTGTGGTTTCCTCGGGCTTGCCATTTATGTTATCATTCTGAATTTTCTTCTGATATTTGACAGTCTCCCAGCATTGTAATTTGTAGGTGATCTGGCTCTTAAGTTTTTCCTTGTTCTAAAATCCATTATTCTGTAACATCGTCTCCAGGATTCTCTCCTTTGTACTTTCAATCTGTCTTTGATACTTAAATAGGTTTTTTCTCTTTGATAGGACTTTTTGATATTAACTGATATAGACTAAACTATTTTCTTTACTTACAGTGGAGGAAGATACTAAGGTATTGATTGTGGCCACAATTGCATGGGGACTTCGGAAATGCTCTCGAGCTATTATGCTGACATTGATATTCCTCATTGTCATGAAACCTGGTTTCATCCATGCTGTATATAGTATGTCCCGTGCAAATTATTCAATCTTTTTAATTGCCAATTTGTATAGTTGACCTATAGCTTAAGGCCTTCTGTTCATCAATTATTGTGCACGTTGGCAAATCCTGGATTTTGGCTTGGGTAGGAAGTCTTGCTAGTTTACTAATCGTTGGCTTATTTTGACCTGTTCTTCAGTTATATTTTTCTTGATATATCTCTTGAACCACACCATCAGCAGAAAGCTACGCCGGTTCCTGATACTTCTTTGTGAAGTTCACTTTGCACTGTTATACATTCTTGAGATTGATTTTATCGCCAATGCACTGGAGCAGAATGGTTCTTTGAGTATGAAAATTCTGGTGCAGTTAGGTTGGTGTTCTTTAATTTTTTATCTTCTTGATATATATATTTCACTTTTCCTGAATAGTTCTCTTTTAGATTTACATATATTATTTAAATCAAAAGGTGCATTAAAAGATATCATCTTATATGAATTGGTGCAGGTCTTCTCAAACAAGATAGTTCCTGGGATTTTTGGGAAATAGCTTTGCTGGCTTGCTTTTGTACCATTCACAACCATGGGTTTGAGATGTTATTTTCACTCTCAGCAATTCTGCAGCACACACCTAGCCCTCCTGTTGGATTTGGCATCCTGAAAGCTGGTCTGAACAAGTCAGTCCTCTTGTCAGTATATGCCTCCCCATCCAGAAGATACGACCACGATAGTCCTTCTTACGGTATGATTTCACGCAACACTTAATGCATTCTGAATGAGCTTGTAACTTGATTACTCTAATCTCATATTCAGGTGGCTCCATTCTTTTGTTCTGTATACCAGACTTCCTGACCAACCTCTAAGAAAATGACGTTGAACTTTGCCAGTCGAGTCTTTGTCCTCATTTGACACATTTTTGTGCATGTGGGTTGACTGGGTTGCATTGGGATCAGTGCTGATTTGTATTCGAGAAATACTTCATATCAGGGGCAGTATTCGTTGTTTTCTAGTGGTTCTACCCGTGATAAATAATATGCAATATTTGGTCTTATATGCATTGACACGACACTTCAATGTATTGGGTCAATTCATTATAGTTTTCATCTTTATTTTCTTTTACAACCAGTCCTTGTTAGTAATAATTCTCCATTGGATGTCGACTTTCAATCACAGTTTTATGAGAGAGGTACTAAGTAATGGTGGCGTCCAAACCCCATTATAATTCTGGTAGAGCTGTTTTACGGATGCTATTGATACTGCGTTGCCATTTTAGTAGCATATTTTGAATCTGATTAGTTTACTTGGCTTTTCTGCTTCCAGAAAATAGGATAGCATCATTCCTCGGTGCAATTGGGCAGAAGTTTTTATCCATGTACCGCTCATTTGGAACCTACATTGCTTTTCTGACTATTCTTCTTACGGCATACTTGGTAAAACCCAATTACTTATCGTTTGGGTACATTTTCCTTCTCCTCGTTTGGATAATTGGAAGGCAATTAGTCGAGAGGACAAAAAGGCGTTTATGGTTTCCTTTAAAAGCATATGCAATTATCGTGTTCCTGTTCCTCTATAGCTTGAGCAGTTTCCCTAGTTTTGAGACATGGGTCTCCAGGTTCGTAGACCTGTATTTTTATTTGGGCTACGATCCAAGAGCTTCATTGTTGGAAAATGTTTGGGAGTCTCTGGCGGTCTTGGTAGTGATGCAACTTTATAGCTATGAGAGGAGACAAAGCAAGTGCAATAGGTTGGATGATCCTGACCCATTGGATTTTGGAGTGCTTGGCTTCATTAAACGATTTGTGATTTGGCACAGTGACAAGGTCTTATTCATTGCTTTGTTCTATGCTTCTTTATCTTCAGTTAATGCTTTTGGTTTCATCTATCTACTTGGCCTCGTCGTCTGTTCAACTTTGCCTAAAGCTTCTCGAATACCGTCCAAATCTTTTTTGTTGTATACGGGAGTCCTAGTGACAACAGAGTACCTGTTTCAGATGTGGGTCAAACAAGCAGGAATGTTTCCAGGACAAAAGAACTCTTACTTATCTCTTCTCTTGGGATTGCGTGCATATGAGCCAGGTTTTTGGGGCATAGAATCAGGTTTGAGGGGAAAAGTGCTGGTCATTGCTGCCTGCACCCTTCAGTACAATGTTTTCCGTTGGTTGGAGAAGATGCCGGATAATGATGCAGACAAAGGAAAATGGGAAGAGCTTTGTCCGTTGTTTGTCTCGGATGAAGATGTGTTTGTCAATGGATCCAGTGCCAACATTGGAAATGGGCCAGCATCAGATTATGGTGCACAGTCTGTTAAAAGAGAGGGAGTGACAAACAACTTAGGGTGGTCATCCAATGCTGGTCTAATTCAAGCAACTAATACTGCATCCAACAGGGCTGGAAGCTCGGAGGGTGGCGGCCCTAGAAAATTTACCTTTCAATATATCTGGGGAAGCACTAAAGAGAGCCATAAATGGAATGAGAAGAGAATTCTTGCTCTAAGACAAGAAAGATTTGAGATGCAGAAAAGTATCTTGGAAATATATTTGAAATTCTGGATCGAGAATTTGTTTACTCTCTTTGGCCTTGAGATAAATATGATTGCCCTGCTTCTCGCTAGTTTTGCTTTGTTGAATGCCATCTCCTTACTGTATGTTGCACTGCTTGCTGCTTGTATTCTCCTAAGTCGGCGTCTTATAAGCAAATTGTGGCCCATGTTTGTCTTCTTGTTTGCATCCATTCTCATACTGGAGTACTTCGCTATCTGGAAGAGTATGTTTCCTTTGAATCAGGCCATCCCAAGTGAGACTAATGTACATTGCCATGACTGCTGGAGAACCTCTGCTCTTTTCCTCCGTTATTGCAAGAGCTGTTGGTTGGGTATTACTCTTGTCAACAACACTTTGTTTTCTAACAAACCATAAAATGCATACTCCATAGCTTTGCTATTTCTTTATACCTATATGTAAGTTGGCAGTTTCAAAAAATTCCATGTGAGTGTTGCTTGTATCATGACCCATACATGTGTTACTCAAATTTCTCAGTCAATTGGCTGGTCTTAACCTTTTGCTGCTTGGAGAAATGCTGGTAATGCCATTTGCATGCGGCTTTGGCTTCCCCTCCATTGAAGTTTCTATATTATTGAATATTTTACAGTCTGCCATGATCCCCTCCTCATCCCATCAAAAGATTTTCATTTTATCATTGTCAGTTGAAACTGATTATAGGTGCCACCTTTTTGTGTAGGACTTGTTGTGGATGATCCACGTATAATCATCAGCTATTTTATGGTCTTCATGTTTGCTTGCTTCAAACTTCGTGCTGATCACATATCCAGTTTCTCGGGATCAACTTATCGTCAGATGATGTCTCAGCGCAAAAATATATTTGTTTGGAAGGATCTCTCTTTTGAAACCAAAAGCATGTGGACTTTTCTCGACTACCTGAGACTTTACTGCTATTGTCACCTGTTGGATCTTGTGCTCTGCCTGATTTTAATTACTGGAACCCTTGAATATGACATATTACACCTTGGTTATCTTGCATTTGCTCTGGTGTTCTTTCAGATGAGGCTTGTAATCCTGAAGAAGAAGAACAAGATATTCAACTTCTTGCGCATATACAATTTTGCTGTTATCGTTCTTTCTCTTGCCTATCAATCTCCTTTCGTTGGAGTTTTCAGTTCTCAGAAAAGTGGAACACCAAATTATATATTTGAGATGATTGGATTTTATAAGTATGACTATGGGTTTCGAATCACAGCAAGATCTGCAATAGTGGAGATTATCATATTTATGTTGGTATCACTTCAGTCATATATGTTCTCCTCCAGTGAGTTCAATTATGTTTTTCGATATCTTGAAGCAGAGCAGATTGGTGCCATTGTGCGTGAGAAAGAGAGGAAGGCTGCATGGAAAACTGCACAACTGAAATATATTCGTGAATCTGTGGAGAAGAAACATCAGCGAAACTTGCAAGTGGAGAAGATGAAATCTGAGATGCTGAACTTGCAAATTCAGCTTCACAGCATGAACTCAGCTACCAATTGTGGTGGTAGTTCTCCCGATAGGGAAGGCCTTAGAAAGAGAAGGAGCACATCTGTTACCAGGGATTCTAGGAGCCCTGAGAAAGGTGAAGGAACCCCCAGGAGACAAGAGCAGATTGTTAGAGAGGACATGACGCTTCCATTCGAAGTTAATGAATCTCTTCCTTGCGAGATCTCTGAGATCAGACAAGAGTCAACTGATAGCCTCCTTTTTGAACCCTGCAGAAAAGATAAGGGACAGTCAATGGAAAACCCTTTGAAATCTGCAGTACAGTTGATAGGTGATGGTGTTTCCCAGGTGCAGTCAATTGGCAATCAGGCGGTTAAAAACCTCGCAAGCTTTTTGAATATAGAACCAGAAGATTTGGACATAAATGAGCACTTCCCTGTTGAAAATGAGGTGTGTGATGAGATGGAGAGCTTGAAGACTAAGCACGTGAGTTTTGACCGTTCATCTTCTGTGCAGTCTGATGTGTGCTCTGATGCCACAAGTCTGCATATAGGAAGGATTTGCCGTCACATATGGTCTCAAATGCGGTCCAACAATGATGTTGTTTGTTATTGTTGTTTTGTTCTCGTCTTCTTATGGAATTTCAGCTTGCTTTCTATGGTGTATCTTGTGGCCCTCTTCTTTTATGCTCTATGTATAAATACTGGCCCAAGTTACAGCTTCTGGATTATGATGCTAGTTTACACCGAAATTTACATTTTGCTTCAATATCTCCACCAAATCATCATTCAGCACTGTGGGTTGAGTATCGATTCAGATTTGCTTCGTGAGTTTGGATTTCCTGCACATAAAATACTTTCATCGTTTGTCATCAGTTCCTGGCCTCTCTTTCTTGTCTACTTATTTACCCTTCTTCAGAGCTCTATAACTGCCAAAGATGGTGAATGGCTGCCTTATACAAACTTTAGATTCCACAGGAGAAATTCTCTGTATGAAAAAGAGGTTATCACAAGTTATAGCTGGAGTGAGAGGGCAAAGCAGCTTCTCCATCAAGTGAAAAATACGGCAGAATTGATATTGAGAAGTTTGTTTAGGTACTGGCAGTCACTGACACAAGGAGCAGAGTCTACGCCGTATTTTGTCCAAATGTCTATGGATGTCCACTTGTGGCCAGAGGATGGCATCCAGCCAGAGAGTATTGAGTCTGGTATAAACCGACTGCTTAAAGTTGTTCATGAAGGCAGATGCCAGGAAAGGAACCCAAATGTTTGCCCCTTTGCAAGTAGGGTCCATGTCCAGAGCATTGAAAGGAGTCAAGAAAATCCAAATGTGGCTCTAGTTGTTTTTGAAGTTGTGTACGCCTCCCCTTTGATAAATTCTACACAGGCAGAATGGTATAGATCACTTACTCCTGCAGCTGACGTTGCAAAGGAAATTCGCGAAGCACAGGACGCTGGGGTTTTTGACGAAATTGGATTTAAATATCCAATTATTTCCGTGATTGGGGGAGGGAAAAGAGAAGTTGACCTATATGCCTATGTATTTGCTGCAGATTTGACCGTGTTCTTCTTAGTTGCGATTTTTTACCAGTCTGTAGCTAAAAATAAAAATGAATTTCTTGATGTTTATCAGCTTGAAGATCAGTTTCCAAAGGAATTTGTTTTCATCTTGATGGTAAGTTCCCTTTTTTCCTTGCAATTGCCCCTTTACTAAATTACCATTGTGCCTCATCGTTTCTTTATTCATGACATCTTTACTGCACATTCACTTATAAAAGCAGAAATAATGTGCAATATCAAGATGGATTACGGAAGATATTAGAGACAGTGCCGAAACTAAATGTAAAGAAAAATAATTTCTGCTTAGATTTGAGCCAATGTTGTAGGTCAATAAATCATAGGATTCAAAGATTTTGCAAACCCTATTGCACTTAATGACTCATATGATCATCTTATTGTCCACAACATGGTGCATATGGGTCATGTCTTCTCAAATATATGAAATAACATTATGATAAGCACTGAACCAGCATTTCATATGAACTTAGACCGCACTCGCGGTAACTGACTCCTATTTGGGGGAATTTCGCAGAACACTACTTTCATTACGTGAAACTTTGTAGCCATTATTTGCTGTTTTATCTGGGTCTCTGACTTTTTAACTGTTCTCTTGTTCAGGCTATTTTTTTCTTGATTGTTCTTGACCGCGTAATATACCTCTGCTCATTTGCCACTGGAAAGGTGATCTTCTATATCTTCAACCTCATCCTCTTTACATATGCCATTACAGAGTACGCTTGGAACTTGGAAACTTCCCAAGAACATGTTGCAGGGTTAGCTCTCCGTGCTATTTTTCTTGCAAAGGCAGTTTCTCTGGCTCTGCAGGCCATACAAATCTGCCATGGAATTCCTCATAAAAGTACCTTGTATAGGCAGTTCCTGACCAGTGAAGTTTCACGAATTAATTATCTAGGCTATAGACTTTATCGAGCTCTGCCTTTCCTCTATGAATTGAGATGTGTATTGGACTGGTCATGTACGACCACTTCTTTGACCATGTATGACTGGTTGAAGGTAAGCTATTAGAGTTAGTTTTACCATTTTAACTTGGATATTTACATGAGCTGTTGCCATCACCATCCAATCATTATGATTGTGTTCTTTAATGTATTACCGTTCTCTTTGTTGTACTTGCTTTGCTTTACTTATTTTTCCTCCATAAGCAAATAGATATATTATGAAGCTAGATCACTTGAACTTTGTTTCCCAACTCACCTGAAGTTGAGTCATGCTATATTCTCTTTGTCGCATGAAATTGTTGTGCTACACCTAAATGCTTGCTGTGAGAGTATGTAATGCGATCCTGAACTATTGCATTTCCCTTGTATTATAAAGGTTGATATGAGTTCTTGTCCTCTGGATATGAAGTTTTTTCTGTAGCATTCTTTGGTATAATTTTACAATTTTTTATTTTTTGTTGTTTTTATTAGCGTAGATCCAGTAATCATCTGCTTGTGTTCTTGTTTAGTCATTTGGAGCAGTTCCTCAATATTTGTTCTTCATTTGGATGATTTTGAGCTTATTTCTGGAATTGATACATAGTTTTTTTCTTAGCTGGAGGATATGTATGCAAGTCTATTCCTTGTCAAATGCGATGCAGTCTTGAATAGAGCCAAGCACAAACAAGGGGATAAGCAAACAAAATGGACTAAATGTTGCAACGGGATATGCCTGTTCTTCATATTACTCTGTGTTATTTGGGCTCCTATGCTGGTAAGAAGTGCATGAGAATGACTATTTATATTGCAGTATATTAAGAAACCATTCTTTCTAAAAGTTTAAGCTGTTGGAAGAGACCTAGAATATGGATCATATATTAACTCTAACAAGCCTCCTCACGTGAAAGCCCATTGAGCTGAAAGCGTGAATGAAAGATAGACCCATCACACTTGTAGAAATTCACAATTATATGTGCGGATAGTGGAATTTGAACACAAGACCACTTGGTCATAAAGCTCTGATACCATATTAAGAAATCATTTCTTCCAAAAGCTTAAGCTGTTGGAAGAGGCCCAAAATATGGATCATATATTAACTCTAACACAGTATATTTATGTTAACCACTGCTGCAAATGTGGTCAAATGGGATCAGAGAGTTCTCCCTCACACTATTTACATAAAATTATATGTGAATAGCTATAATGGAGCAGATGGGTAATTATGATGACTATGTTTAGTTGGCTAAGACTCTTAATTTTTCCTTAAAAGATCTCAGGACTATAAGATTGTGCGCATTATGGTGTGTGCATGTCATTTAATGCTGCCATTATATTCCGTACGATGTGATGTAATAGCCACTGTTGCATCTTAACCATCCGTTTATTTCCTCTTTACTCCTAACAGATCTACAGCAGTGGTAACCCGACAAATGTTGCAAACCCTATAAAAGATGCAAGTGTCCAGCTTGACATTAAGACGATGAGTGGAAGATTGACATTGTATCAGACCACTCTTTGTGAAAAGCTGCAGTGGTATGAGATTGATGCTGATGTTGATCTAGACCGCTACGGTTATCTAAACTCGTATAATAAGAATGATGTCCAGCTGATTTGCTGCCAAGCAGATGCAAGTGTGTTGTGGCTTGTACCTCATGTGGTTCAGACAAGATTTATCCAGTCCCTTGATAGGGATTTGGATATGAATATTTATTTCATATGGGTACTGACCAGGGATAGGCCGAAAGGCAAGGAGGTCGTGAAATATGGAAGGCCTGTTGATCCTCAAGATCTTCCAAAACAATCAGATGTTCAGAAAGTTCTTAATGGCTCTACGAACAGCTTTAGGATAGATAATCTATATCCAAGGTACTTTCGTGTTACTGGCTCTGGTGAGATCAGGCCTTTTGAACAAGAGGTACTCTGCTGCTTGTCTTGGTAGTTTCTTCTTCTATAGCCATATATGAAAGTCCTCTTTCTCTTTCTAGGGTTAACAGCAGACACTGACTTGTGCACAAACTGTGCAGAAAGGTGGTCTGGCCACAATAGTGTGTGCTAAAATAAATGAAGTTTGTTTTGGCCTCGAACATGTATTTGTTGATACTGGACTAAATACATTGCAGGTAAGCACAGTTAGCGCAGATCTGATGATGAATCATGCAGATTTCCACTGGTGGTCGTTTCATGACATCAATTCATCAGATACAAGTGGTTGTAGAGGAATGACAGGACCTATGGCCATCATAGTATCAGAAGAAACCCCCCCACGTAAGCTTAAAATAACTTTTTGATTTCATGCATATATTTTGATGTGTCATATATTACTAAAACTATTGTTGCAGAGGGTATCCTTGGCGACACTATCAGCAAGTTTAGCATCTGGGGTCTCTACATAACATTTGTACTTGCTGTGGGCCGGTTTATCAGGCTTCAGTGCTCAGACCTAAGAATGAGGATACCTTATGAGAATCTACCTTCTTGTGACAGGTACCGTGACTTCAATTTTGGGTATCTGTCCGTCCCTTTGCTTTCTGATAAGTGATAAGGATTCATAATCATAATTTATAATAACTTGGACAGCATGGAGAAATTGAACTTATGCTCTCCGTACTAGGATTTTTTTTTTTATTTTTTATTTTTTTTGTGGGTTGGGGTGGCAAAGAAGAAAAATGGGAGTCTTCGACATGCCGGCTGTCCACAAACAAATTTCATGGTTATTATTTGTTTGCGCCAAATAGTAAAACTTTTAGTTTTTCAACTTACAGAATAGAATCAAATTTATTCCTTGAAGAATCTTTTCGTGCTTCTTTCATTGCATGTGTGGCTGACTAAAAACACGAAGATGATTTTTTTTTTCTTTTTTACACAGCTTATCATACTGCTATGTCACTAAATTGCTCTAGTACACCATCTGATTCCTGCAGTTCTAAATAGTTTGAAGTTGTGGTGAATTTCACCGATTTGTGTTTGCTGTAATAACTAAAATCCTTGTAATGTAGGTTGATAGCCATCTGTGAAGACATATATGCTGCCAGAGCAGAGGCTGAACTTGGAGTCGAAGAAGTACTTTACTGGACACTGATAAAGATTTACCGGTCTCCACACATGCTTCTTGAGTACACCAAACCAGACTAGTTTGTTCAGCTAAATACCATCGTTAGTTGCACAAAGTTCGCAGTGCTAAAGACACCAATTACTGTGTGAAATGTGGAATCCAGCTTGATTCTCTTCGTGGCTCTTACAGACTCCACAGTTGTCATGTTCTTTCTGCAGCAGTTATGCTATGTTGACAGATCCTGAATGCAGAATCTGCTCTTTTTTTTGGCGATTCCAGTGCAGGTCCTTCTCTTGACTTAAGAATGTCTCCCGACAGTTAGTTTAGGCATCATGACTTAGAATTGAAGATGATAGTGATCTAATTGATAGACACTCCATTTTCCTTATGTACATATGATTCTTTGTCCAACATGATTTTCTGAAATCAAAGAGAAGGCCAACTTATGCAGCTCTATTTTTCAATGTCATTGTAATACTTGGGGGAAGTAAAGAAAGATGAATGCGTTGCACTTGGTTTCCCAGTCCTAGGGCCTGCCTTTTTTCATGTTATTCAAAATTGCCTGTTGCCTTTGATGAATATCAACAATAACAGAAAATGCTAAACTCATTTGGATCACAAAATTTCTTTCACCATCACCTTTCATGGTTGACAAAATCCGTGGCTTTGGATCTCAGCAATCTGCCAGGCATTAGCGTCATTTCTAGAGGAAGAAAATTAATATCATTAGCCATCAAACCACATCCGAACCTATCGCCCCATTAGTAGTTAATGATAGCAACCCAATTTAACTTCGTCTAGTTTTCAATTTTTCAATTAAGACGTTAATTGCACTAGAATGCATGTCACCTACTGATATCAAAGGAACAAAGGACACGATGGTTACATAAAGACAAACCGCAGAAAATATGATAAACCACGATAGCATATTAAACAGTAGTTGAGTTACATAGTCCGCCTTAAGCTGAATCTTTTGATACTTTAATCTTTTTGTTGCTATTACCACTCGCAGATAGTCTTCTCACAGCATCTTCGGGTATGGTGTCTTCCATTACCTTTGGAGAAGTGAAATTGAAATCTGATAGAGGCACGTCTTTGTACTTTGGATTTGCATCTAAAAATGCTGCTATTTCATTACGCGTTCTCAGTTTCTTTCCTGTTGGAGTAATATAGTAAGCATCCATTTTGGAGAAGTCTCGCCTCAGCACCAAGCTCCTTTTAAAACCATCAGGTGTCTTTGGGATACCAGGCCTGTCAATAACCCAGGTACGAGTAGAATCATACTCAATTTCTGCTGGATTATCACAAGAAACACCAGGTTTCCTGTCACAATAAAATGGATTCTCTGGGAGTTTACTTCTGATGTCCTCGTACTCTTCCTGTGTAAGAATCACCCTCCATTTGAAGCATTTATTACACTGTGCAGCATATGTGTCAATTGACCGCAACGATGCCCTTGGATTCTGTCATCCAAATTACAACAATGAATTTGTCTCTCCATCCACCATCCATGTGAGCAATAATTTATAAGGGTATAGGATTGCAACAATTATAACAAATCGGTGGCTTGGCTAAATCAGCCTAACAAAAGAACAAGAAGAAGCATGAATCAAATGCATCAATTAGACATCAGGTGCTTTAAAGAAAACGTAAAACTCAAATCTTGTCAAACAATGAATTCTTGACTGCTAAATTTGATCAAAAAAAAAAAAAGAAAAAAAAAGAGGCGAGAAAAGGTTGGATTTTTGTTCGCCGATGTCCACAAATTTTGGCTCACGATATTCCATGTCCAAAAAATCAAACATGAGGGTAGCAGGAACACCTTTAAAGATGTCCCACAAGTTCATTAGAAATTCAAAAGGAGCTGTTCCAGCAAACAGTACAGTTGTAAACTCAGCACAACCTATGTATCACCACGAAAATGAACAAAAGACATTGAAAAGCAAAACCTTTGCTATCATTTCCTTCGACAACGGAAGGATGCATTAACACAACTGGCAAACCAAAATATAATTGCACAAGTGATCTATTTGGCATTCATATTCACAAAATAATTACTTTTTCCCGCCTACAATAAACCAATTAATTTCACATAAGCCCAACAAAATAACAAGAAATTTATCAAAAACCCTAAATTTATCCGTAGTTACAGGACCCAAAACGGATCCAATAAACCCACAAAGAAATTCAACTAATTCACCAACACCCACAATCCCTAAAAACAGCACCTGCCCAATACGCACCAATCAAAAATAAAAAAATAAATAAATCACCATTTGATACTACATTGCTTTATCACATTAAGATAAAACCACAACTATTACAAACAAAAAGAAAAAAAAAATGCACTCATTGCGTCATCTCTCACTCCAACATTTTCTCAGCAGCCAAACAGACTCAGATTGCTAAGTAAAAACCCTAGCTTCACAACAACTTCAAAACAAAATAAATAATTATATAAAATGAGAAACAAAATCGAAAACTTTAAGGCCCAAAAAAAAAAAAAAAAAGAAAACACATGAAATCGTACCTTCGACGGCGTTTTAGAGATTTTCGGCTTCTCGTCTTGCATTTTTAGTTTTCCTTTATTCTCTCTCTCTCTCCTCTCTCTCTCTCTCTTACGCCTAATTTTTGGAACTCCGTTCTCCGACAACAAAGAGCAATAAACGGGGGCACTGGGCCGCTCAAGGTATGTATGATAAGTGG
Organism: Carallia pectinifolia; assembly: GCA_037832335.1. Taxonomy (NCBI): domain Eukaryota; kingdom Viridiplantae; phylum Streptophyta; class Magnoliopsida; order Malpighiales; family Rhizophoraceae; genus Carallia; species Carallia pectinifolia. Next base: position 7,668,848 of record CM075451.1, read on the forward strand.
GTGATACTAGAGATACGGATGGAATGCTTTTTATGCAGATGACAGTCAGAGCGAGATTTTTACACGTTTTCACTTCTAAATGGGACCCATGCAAGCTGCAACCTGTAGGAGTCGTGCATGCGTCTTACGCCGCCACGTGTGTGAAAAACGCAGAACAGAACTTAAAGACTGTGCAACGGTCCGGTCGGAAATAGTGAGGCCAGTCTGTTCGGGGGGTAGTTGGTGGGATTTCTTAACTGAAATTGTTTTATTATATAGTTTAATGTAATTAAATTATATAATTATTTTCTGTGCTGCTTAAAATATAACTGTATGATAAAAATCTTTTCACCATGGAATTGGCCGACTACATTGTATTACGATATGCTCAATTACAAATTTTTATGCCTACCCATATCGATGAAATTTATTTTCTTGGAATCCTATCGATTCTTTTGTTTGTATTCACCGGAATAAGGAGATTTCTTTTCGAAAAAAAAAAAAGATAAATGTTATGTATATTTTTTTAATAAAAAATTCATTAGACCATAAATTATAAAATAGAGTAATTTTCTCATTTTATAAATCTTACATTCTTCTTTTTTAACATTAATGGTTCCACAGTTTCTAATTCTTTTATTTTAAAAAAAAACTGTAACTTTTTTGATACAAAGGCATAGAGCATATCATTACTCAAAGAGATCAGAGGACAATAAATGTGATAGCGCCATATAAGGGTTGCTAGTCCAATTTAGAGGAAGAATGTCATCTCTAGTTTGTCTAACAACCCAAATAGCCGCTCTTGTATTTAGAGAAAAAAAACTGTAATTGATTACACTATAATACATTCAATTATATTTTTTTATCTTACCAATTATATCATAAATTTATGTCTCGTAATCAAAGCTATAATATGGAATGACTTTGTCATATAAAATTGGGGTGAATATGTGAGTATGTGAAATTTTGTTATGCTTGCTCAACAATCTGATTTTTTTATTTTTAAGTTGGAAAGGCAATTAACAAGGGATACGAAAGAATCAGAACGTGGGAGTAATGGTGACGCCCTTGCATGCATGCGCTGGATATTGAGCCAACAGCCTCCGTGTAATCTTATCTTTCTCATCTTCAATTCTTCACATGCTGCAAATACTTGTATCACTAAAATGCCCCTGCTTTATTATCATCATCATTATTATTTTAAACAGTAAAAAAGTAAGAGTCGACCGAAATTTTTTTTTTTTATTATTGATATTTTCATTCGACTTTTCTTATAGAGAAGATTTACTATTTAAATATTATTAAATTTAAAATAAATATCTCATAAACTTAACTGTAGTTTTAACAAGTCTTCAACATATATGTTACACTTATATTAAATATTCTTGATATAAAAAAAAGTAAAAATGCAGAAACTCAAACTTAATTTAATAATATGAAAAACATGCGAAAACAGCGCTAAACTTTCACTTCTAGTGAGGCCCCTGCTTCATTTGGCAGCTCATGATTTCAGCAATTAATTAATTAACAATCTGCTCAAGAAATCTCCAAATTCTGATTCTTTAATTCGGAACATAGCTGTGAATTTTCCATTGAAAATTACTATTGGACACATTTTTGTCGAACTCAATGTACAGAGATAATAGACTTTTTTTTATTGATAAAAAGTAGAAAAAAATTAGGAAGATATAGAAAATATCCATATAGTTGCCATAAATAGTAAAAAAAAAAACAAAAAAATATTTTTTTAAAATTTAGGTTTAAAGTGATATTAAGTATATTTAAAATAACACTAAATAAGTAAGTTTAAAATTTAGTTTTGAAAAAAATAAATTTTTGATTAATTATTAGAAGCTAAACTAATTCTTATAATTATTTTATGACTGTTTCTTATGTCTTGGTAACAGGACTCTCAAAAATAATATGTCATATAAATACCACGTCATAACTATAAATTTTTGTTTGTGTGGGTTTTTTTAATTAATTGTATATAATGTGTCTGACCAAAAGCAAAAGCGGGTTATATAATTGCTCTTAACTAACAATAAATATCTCAAAAATCATATCATAAAATATTTCAAAATACATAATTATGAAAAATTTATCAATTTTTTTTGTTTAACGGTATTAAAAAATTAATAATTCTTTTAATAATTGTATATTTTAAAATATTTAATAATAAAATTTTTAAAATATTTATCATTACTCAATTGCCACTTGTTTTTTTTATCCCTTTTTTTTTTTTAGGTCAACACGATTAGTGAATTTAGTGTCTGAATGAACGTTGATGAGTAATGAGCCTAGTGGCGCAATGGCCTAATTAGACCCATCGTTGGTTGGATCAAAACCCATCGCGAGGTCTCTCTCCCTTCAGGTCCAATTCACTTTCAAAGTCTGCGAATCTAAGGTGAGCCCAAAATGCTACTCCGCTTTCGTCATGTCCCTACCAGGACCTTAGACCCAGGCTTGTTGTTACCCACCGCATACGACATTAATACCAGCCGTTATACCTACCTCGTCTGTCCCACACCTCCTTGATTCTTCAGGCTCACCCTGATTGTGGAAGTGCTAAAATCAAGCAGACAAATTGACCCAAAACAAAAAAAAAAAATCTGATTTAATTAAAGTGGTAGTAAGTTTGTGTTTTTATTGAATAATTAGGATTTGAATTTTAATTTTTCATCCTTTATATTTTTTCAATAAAGGATTAATATATTTTCAGTAGATAAAAAAAAAACATTATTATCTCTACTACAGATAAAAAAATAACACACTTTACACTTTACAATCTAATGATGCACATTTGTTTGAAATCTCTTCAATTTGAATTCAAATTTCACTTATTAAATATTCTTTTCCTTTGCTCTTAACAAAAAATTAACAGTTAAAAATAGGTGATTACACAAATGCAATTAAAGGGGAGCATGAAAATGTGATAGAACTTCACAATTCAACTAAAATTTAAATCATATTAAAGTAGTCAACCATACTTTGTCAAATATATCTAACTATTTATTATTTTTTTCTTTGAGAAAAATTATGTAGTATAAAAAAATAATTATAAAATTAATACGCAAGATCTAAACTGTTAAATTAACTGTATCTTCTGTATACTGTATAGTATACACCTATATAATCTTAATTTTTTTTTTAATTTCAACTACCTAATAATCTATATCAATTTAATACTATTGTAATGCTACTGAATTAGCTACTTAATATGTCTCAACGAGATAAAGATTGACCATGGATAAGCCAAATCCTTAACGAAAATCCCAACATTCATTCCCTATATAAACCGTCGCCAAGGCTTCCCCTAATTGACACCGGAGGTCACACAAAAAGAAATGTGCCCGTTGGGAGGAACGTTTACACAACCCACTAACTAGTAATGCAGAAATGGCTTAATGGCGCATCAGTATCATTCTCAATCACTCTTTCGTCTTCCCCATATACTAAACATAAACTCTTGCTTTCGTCGAATTTAATTGGGTAAAAAGTTTCGGTTTTTATGTGCTTTTGTTTCGCACCTTTTATGGGTCCTTAGTGTTTGATATTTTCCTTTGTTGTTGTTGTTGTTGTTGCTCGTGCCGCCATTAGCCCTGGTGATGCTAACACTAATATCTTAGCAAGCATCGATCAGTGCATTGCCATCAAGGCAATAGGAGGGTGGTTTTCTTATGTGGGTCCTTGATATTTTTCTGTCTTATTTCATCCTATATATATTTTATTGCTCTTTAGTTGCAATTTGGTGCTTTATAGTTTATGCTGGAGTGGTTTTTCTGATTTACTAGCGGTTTTTTTCTGGGGCTTGTTTGGAAAATAAATTTTGTGGGTTCATATATTTGTATTGAATGCAATGTGTATTGGTTTGCTTGTTTGTTGTTGTGTAAGTAATGTGTTAATGGGTGGTTTTTATGTTTCAATAGGCTTCTTGTTGATTAATCTTAATGGTTTTTTCCTGTGGAATAAAGCATTACTCTGTCACTTGGCCTCTTTCGCCGGTATTGCATGGGATTTTTTTATACATATTTTTTGTCGCTACATTATGTTTCTATCTTCTTGTTTGTCGTGATTGATCATTATTGAGTGATATGATTTGATTAGCTTTTGAGTTTGACTAGAGTGTATAAGGATTTTGTATATCATTAGACTAGCAACATTGGCCTTATTGGTGCTTTCATTGGTCATCAAACTTCTCAATTTTGATTTTATTTTTCTTCCTGGTACTTGCATTTGTTTGGATCACAGGTGCTATTGAAGGAACTGGTGTATTTGGGTGACTTTCAGTAATCCACTCCAAGAAGGATAAAATGGCTGATGATGAAGGTGTCAGTAGCAAGACAGGAGCTTCATCTAAAGAAATTACAAACAAGAGAAAATTAGTTGATCCTCGTCCATCGAATCCGGTTAGCCCACCTTCATTGTTGACTGAATTTCCTCCGTATAAGCCATCGTTAGAGAAATCTCAAAATCTGCAGACAAACGTAGGGCCTTTAGAGGTGGGTTCGAGTCAGTCTAGACTGACAGCAAAAGAGTCTGAACCTGATGATTGGCCTGACCCAATTGCAATCCAATTGGAAGGACTACTGTTGTCCAATTTGCACACAATTTTTGAGAATGCAATTAATCAGACTGTTGAGCGTGGGTACAGCGAGGATATTGCTCAAAAGGCTATATCAAGGCTCAGCCTTTTCCGTGGGGGTAAAGACCTTGTGTCAAACATTGTTGAGGATGCTCTAGTCCTTTTGAAGAAAGGAAACGGCATAAATGCTTCAAGAGATACCGTGTTTGATAATATGCAGCAGATGATAGAGTACACAGTATTGGAAATGGTTAACGTGCTTAAGGAGGTCAAGCCATCATTATCCGCTGGAGAAGCAATGTGGTGGTTATTGCTATGTGACATGAACATTGCACAAGCCTGTGCAGTTGAAGGAGATTTATTGAGTGAATTTAGCTGTAAGGAAGTCTCAGGGGAGCGTTCTTCTGTTACCACTCCTTCGCCCTTGAAGTTGGAGAACCAGAGCTCTGAAGTTAGCCTTGAAAGCCCCACTAAAGTAAACACTCAATATTCAGCCCAAAGTTCTCAAAGCAATCTACCTGAAAAACTCAAGGTTGGAAGTTTACGTAATTTGTCTGTCCCTAAGAATCCTTCTCTTCAAGGTTTGGCATTAGAAAAGGAGAGTGTTTCCATAACTAGTAGTTTGAGCAAATCCTTGGGTTCTAACGTGCAATCTTGCGAAACTACACCCCAAATATCTGAATTTGCATCTGAAGAAAAACTAAGGCGTGGTCAAAAGACATACAAAAAGAAAGAAATTTCACTTTGGCAGAAGTCCATGCACATGGAGAGGTCTCAAAATCATTATGGTAAACCAATTTTCAAATCAGGTAACGTTGCTACCATTGGTGGTTATTGTTTGGAAAGGAGAAGGAAATCCCTTTCTGAATTAGTCACTTTGCCAGTAAAAGGTTCTGCTTCAAATGCTAAGGCTAAAACACAAGTCCTAGTAGATGAAAGGCATCCTGTTTCTTCCAATGCTCCATCTGCATCACCTGCGACAAACACTAAGGTTTCAACTTCGGGAGAAAAGAAAGTTATTTCAAAGCCTGAAACCAGCTCCTCTCTGTATCCCAATATATCGGAGTACTTAGCTGGGATTCCATATGACAAATCCCTGGGGAAGTATTTGCCGCGAGATGAGAGGGATCAACTGATTCTCAAGTTAGTTCCTTGTATGCAGCAACTACAAGATGAGCTGCAGGGTTGGACAGAGTGGGCCAATCAGAAGGTTATGGAGGCTACCCGCAGACTTGGCAAAGACATGGCTGAGCTTAGAGCGTTAAGAAAGGAGAAGGAAGATGTGGGACAGGTTGAGAAGGAGAAAAAAATATTGGAGGAGAATACCGAGAAGAGGCTATCAGAGATGGAGTTTGCCTTGAATAATGCTACTGCCGAGATTGGGAAGTCTAACTCCACTCTTTGCAAACTTGAGATGGAACAACTTATGCTGAAAAACAATATGGAGGCCGCTAAACTTCAAGCTGCACAGTCAGCTTCCAGCTGTCAAGGAGCATTGGAGAGGGAGCAGGAGGCTCTGAAAGATGCTCAATCGTGGGCTGGGAAGAAGGGCTTGCTGAAAGAGAAACTCAAGTCTGAAAAGGAGAAAGTGGTTGAGCTGCAACGAAAGCTAGAGAAGGCAAAACATGTGCAAAACCGAATTGAGGTATTCTTTTGATGATGAATAACAAATGAAAACCAAATGAGTGATGATGCTACACTTATATCAACACGATTTTTGTTTATGGCATGTATACTTGTAAAATGGAATTACTATCAACCTCAAAATTTTTCTAGCATGGCACCAACTTATGCTTATCATATTGAATGAACTTACAAGATTTTTCTCTCAGTCAAGTGTCGAGGAATCCAACCAATGGATTGTGCAATTCTGAAAATAGCAAAAGTTCCTATCCTCATGTACCATATGAAATTTTTTTTTTTTCCCATTAAGGACTTGCTGATTGAAACTCTCAAAATTTTTGCAGGCCAGATGGGAACAGGAAAGAATGGAAAAGGAAAAGTTGCTGGCACAGGCTGCATCCATAAGGAATGAACGGGAACAGCTTGAAGCTTCGGCAAAGGTAGAGGAAGATATAGTCAGACAAAAAGCAGAAAATGATTTGAAGAAAACTATGGAAGACATGAAAAATCTTGAGAATGGCATTTCTGAATTGAAATCGAAGTCAGATGCTTCAACAAGAGCTGTTCTTAGCAGGGGCTTTGAACGTAACTATGGCACAACCGACAGCGATGATGCTAAAATGGAGACAGACGGAAGTGAGGACTCCAGAAATGCAGCATATTTTGAGGAAAATTTGGGAATGGGAGGTTTGAGACGGGAGAGGGAGTGCGTTATGTGCTTATCAGAGGAGATGTCAGTGGTTTTCCTCCCATGTGCACATCAAGTTCTCTGCACAAATTGCAACGAGCTCCATGACAAACAAGGGATGAAAGAATGCCCTTCTTGTAGGACTTCTATCCAACAGCGGATTCCTACCCGCTTGGCTGGTCAATAAGCCTTGTGTGCCTTTTCTTTAGCTGGGGGGGGCCTAAGTAGAGAAAGTAACATTTCAACTAACTTTTGAGAGGAATCATGCGAAATCCATCAAAATCATCACTTTCGTAGGTACTTTTTGCTTGCATTTTTGGTCCTAATCTCATGGGATACCCAAAAAAAACAAAAAACAAAAAACAAAAAACAAAAAAGAAAACAGAGTTGGAACGAGGGGAAAAATAGCAAAAAGGAAAAATAAGATTGATGTCAAACAGTTGGTACAAATTTGAAATGGAAATAGACGCAAGTTGAAATGTGACTCATTGTGCTTTCTGGTGGCGATAGTTTATGATATTGTTGAAATTTTATGATCTTCATTTGTTTAAATATGCTTTAGAATTAAATTTCTTTAGTGAACATACTTATTCAAGAGTTTACAGGACACTTAAACTGCAATCCATATTTTTAGAATTTAAAACTTTAATTTCAAAGAAAATTTTTTTTGGCCTTGAAGGAGAGTTAAAGCCATACAATAAAAAATGGACGTAATCAGAAGTTCACTTATAAGATTAATGATTATTTGAGTTAATACTTAAATTTTAATTTTAGAAAAAATGATATCTCGTATAAGTTTATAACCGATCTTTAAGTCTTGAGTCTTGGAATAAAGCTCTTACAAAAGCAACTACACTATCTATTGATTGTTTGGTTTTGAGTCATAAAACGACATTGTGACACGTTTTTTCATCTTTCTCAAATTTAATATATGTGTCGCCGATTATATAAAGCAAGTTCATTTTAGTCACAAACACTTTCGCCACCTAACGTTGTTAATCTAATGGACCAAACGAAGAATCTTTTTGTCTCGAACCATGTTTCATCTGTAGGTTTCAAAGGCAGGTTTTAGAAATTCCCAATTAGAACAGTTTTTTTTTTTTTTTTGGGATCTCTTAGAACAGATGTATTTAATTTTGAGAGTTTGGTACAAGGGCGTATCACTTAACAAACCAGAGCCTATACAAGATGTGGGCCCAGGCTCAGTAAATGATGATGAATCAAAGAGTTCTTCCTCAGCGCAGCACATGCTAATTAGGACCCAAAGCCCGCAAAACATAAAACGTGTATTTGGGCCCAAAGTATCATTTTTATTAGGAAAGATGAAGCCAATTTTGTTTAACTAGAAGCAATGCTTACATCTTTACAAATTAAATCATAAAAATTGTCTTTAAAGGACACTTAGTGGTTAAAATTTAAAATTTTTATTGTAAAAATTTTGAGTTTTAATTTTTAAATGGGAGTGTAGGATTTAGAAGAATAAAAAAAATTACCTTCATCATATAATTTACAGTCTAATAAATCTTTTAATAAATAAAAATAAATAGATTACAGATACAAAGAAAATTATTCAAATCTTAAATCATCTCCCTATCTCTAGGAATGTAAATCATGGAGAAGCTATCTATGGATGAGGCTAAAGGTATTACTCTCTCATGGTTCAATATAGATAGTATGTTCTATTTAGCGTAGTGATTTAATACAATGTTCTACTTTCTACTTTCTGTAGTGATCTAATACAATATTTTTGGACAAATATGTAAGAAACCACTCTGCTAATCCATTAATTAGCCCTTTATCATGTCGGTGCTCCCAGTTAGTAGCTAGTCCACCACCTTTTTCCATACTTCCAAACAACGTCAACCTCATGCTGGCATCTTAAACGGTCCATCTGTTGTCAATGCTATTATTGCTAACTGACAGTAATTAAGCGGCATCATACAATGCAGTCATACAATTTCGTTATACTCAGTATAAAAATGTAACAAATCACTAATTTAATGTAATTATAATAAATAAATATATGAAACAATAATTACAAAATTAAAATTTAAAATTAAATAAGTGTTATTATAGAACTTAAGGTTTGCATCCCATTTTTCTTAGAATTTTTAATATATTTACGCTAAATTAGTGATTATTTACATTTTGTTGTCTAATATAACCAAATTGTGCCGCCGATTTGTGGGCGCACAAACTTTTCTGAATAATTAATTGGGAGACGGTAGGCAATCTGCTCGGTCTACATGTATTAATTTCTGTCATGATCTTGATTAATCCCCATTTTATTGTTCCCATGATCTTGATTAATATAATTATGTTATGCTATCACTTTTCACTCAACTTCTTCATAAAAAAACAAAAAGTTTAATGGAGACCTAATTACAATAAAAAAATAAATAATAAAATAAATTTGCGTAAATTAAGATCAAGTTAATCTAATAGTCGAACATGCATTCTTGAGCACTAACTCTAAATCGTTGCCTAAATCCCAATCAAATCTCAAGTACTAACCTCTCTTGAAACAGATGTACCTGAATGAAAATCGCATTTGCATGCACAATTTATCGTATTTCAAAACTGGAAAAGAAGTAAAGAACACAAACTTACTTTTACTTACACTTTGTAGTTATTGTGATCATGCAAATAATTTTTGTACCTATGAATAAAAAAAAAACGCAGTTACATGTTCTGATAGTTTTGTCTCAGGATTTATTTTGGGTGAAATTACGACTGTTATTTTTAAAATGTAAAAATAACAAGTATTTCAAAAATATCAATTCTGATTTCAATAATCGCATTGAGATATGAACATTTATCCTTAAAAAAAGAATGGAGTAATATTGTATCACGAATTCGCAATGTGGTGCAACCAGTTACTTATCTGCAAAATTCAATCCATTTCTTGACTTTGAATATGAATTGAATTTATCATTGTGTGCATTACTCCAACTCTCCAATCATGAAATTTTAACCATCTACAAGAATCATTCAAGAATTAACCAAAATCTTTTCCTTCGTAACCTAACCTAGTTATCTTTGCTTTCTTGGCCGACTTCGTGACGCTCGTCGAACTCTTAGTGTTCCGACTCGACGGTCTTTGCTCTCCTCTTAGCCTCCTCCGAGCCTTCATCATCGGTACTCTCTTCTTGGCCGACTCGTCGGTCTTGATCGTCGCTGTCATTCTCGCTTTCTTGCCCGCATTCAAGCACCATCTCCGTTCTCATTCCACGGTCTCTGCTGGAAGTAGCCCGTACAACCACAGGATCTTCGTTCGCAACGCTAGTGATTTTCAGCCGTCCATCGCTCCTCTCCTTCATCAGTTTAAATCTCGGCCGTCCGCTCTCACTTAACGTAGACAAAAGTGGCGGGAAAGCTCTTGGTTCCGTTCTCGCGTTCCTGACCGATCCACCTGCACGCATTCTTGGTGATCGTGACTCCGCAGACGACGGAGGAACAGCGGCCAGTTCGCCGGAATCATCCGTCGTCAAGCTCTCCATTCCTAGACCCTCCGTCAACAAGTCGCATTTGATCATTCTGTTACTACGAGCTGTAGTACTACTGCCACTGCGAGGCACATGGACATTGCTCTCGCCGGCGTTGCGAGGAGTGGACTCAGGCTCGTCGGTGCCGGAGGAAGGAAAATGGGAATCCATCGTTTTCTTGAAGAAAACTCGCGTCCTTTTTTTTTTTTCCTTTATATATATATATATATATATATATATATATATATATATTTTTTTTTTTTTTTCTAATCTTTGGCTAACTGAAAACTTCTACAATTTTTTAAAGAAAAGTAAAAAGAGGAGAGAGACGGAAATGGCAACCTGAATTGAAATATATGTTGGCACTGGTACGCCGCTAAACCTTTTGCACTTGCCTCAACTTGTATTTTCCCCTTTTTTTTTTTTTTTTTTTGGTTTGTTACTTGTTCTTGTGTTTTAACTTTTAAGCAGAGAAAATTGAAACTGAATAACTTGTCAACCAAAAAAAAAAAAAACCAAAGAATTTGAGTTAACACATTATTTTCTATCTCAATTCTACTGTTCTGTCAACAGAATCGGACATCGTTCCTTCAAGGAAAGCATTTCAATGGTTTATTTCCGCCTAGAATTTCTCAAGAAGTAACGGTGGGGCCGTCTCGGGAGTTTTATGCCAAGCCACCATGTTGGTGGGATCATGGCTGGTAGTTGCTGTTATTTGCATGAGAAAATGATCTTTATTTGATACTCTGCTTTCTCTATGCGTTAATCGCTGCTTTAATCTGTTCCAAATTCTCCCTTTGTTTCCGGTACTAATATGATCACAAACACTATAGCCAGTGGGTTGACAGCTGCACAGATAATGAAGGTACCTGAAAAACCACATTCTGATGAGTTAATGTTTTGCAACAGAGGATCCATAGCTCTTAGTATGATGTTTATAGTTGAGTGCTTTGATAGCTGATTGTTTTGAATGCATAGGATTTAGAGTTGCTTTACTATGAGAGCTCCAGGACATGCAATTGACCAATTAGTATACCAGACAAGGGAATAATGAAGTGTTTGGTCTAATAGTTTGCTATAACCTTCATATAGAATTAAAGTGTAACCACCACCGCACGTTGTGATTCAGTGGTAAGAACCTAGCGTACCAATTAAAAAGTTTAGATTTGAGTGTTACCAAGACATGTGGTAGGGCTAAATGTATGTTGAATCCCCCGAATCGACCGAACGGTCTTATATCCGAGCCGGGCTTGCGGGGTCTGCCCTCGTGGGTCCAGCACTTACCGGCCCAGCCTACCTGGTGCGCTGTTTTGTGCAATCCGTCCATGCAAAAGACTTTTTCTGAGCGTTACTTGGTGCCTCGCCGATTCGGATTTACAAAATTTCTTGAAGCTGTCAAAGCTAGTCAGAGAGATTTCTGGAGGGTGGCGTAGGTTATGGTTCCAACACTGGAGGAAAATCCTGTGCTTTCCAAATGTAGAAATTATAATGTCATGACCAAATCTGATGGCTTGCAGGACGTAAATACAAACGTTATTCGTTTTACTTTCTTTCCAGAAGCAAGAACGGCGGAATAGTGAAAATCAAAAGAATGAATGTCAGCTCGAGGATATCTATATTCTGTTTAACCAGATCCAAACACGATGCTTGATGCCCCGCATTGACGCGAGTTGCATCACTATCCAGAGTTTCTTTATAGTCATGTTATAATATGGCATGATACTTATCATATTTTTCTTCAGAACAACATGATTGCGCAGACAAAAACTTCAGCATTAAGAACCTAAATTTCAGCTGTCTGGGGTAATATCAGAATGTTGCCACAAAACTGCAAGACAAACAGTTGACAGACAACTGACATATATTCTCAAAACTGCTGGAATACACTTTTAGCACATCTCCGTTTATTACCAGCCATCTGGGACACTCTAAAAAGCAGACTGCACAGGGGATGATTCCTGCAAGCAGTTCACAAGCTAACTCCCGTTATAGTTTTGTTGTTTTTTTTTTTAAGTTACACTACGGCTTCTTTTCTTTTGATGATTGATTAGACAGAGAAGATTTGGATAGTCAAAAAAAAAAAATTGAACAATGCTATCTCATTGTACACAAGAACAGAATTCTTTTGTTTAACAATGCTACAACTATTTGTATTTACAAGAGAATGTGTGTTCCAGCTACAGGTTGATTAATCATAAGAAGTACTATTTGGGAAAGTAAATACAAATGATCCATTCTGGACAAAACATATGATTAAAGTAGAGTCACTATTCTAGAGTCCGAACTCGACCCTTCTTCCTTGCCACCAGAGGGGCGATCACTTTCAAACGTATATCGCTGGTAGCCAGATGGACTAGTGAGCTGACCTGAGCCGCTACTGCTAACTGATCTGTCAATGTCGTCCCTCTCAGACACAAGGGGAATTGGCCTTTCTGGAATAGAGGGAATTGACAGTTCTGTTTCCAGCAATTTCACAACCTGGTCCATTGTTGGCCTTGCATATAACTGTGGATGAGAGCAAAGAACTGCAATCAAGACATACTTCTCCAAAACATCTCGTGCACCCAACTCCGGCATACCATCTTCTATAACATCTAAAGTTCTTCCATCCCTTACCAACGACCAGGCCCAATCGGCCAGAAGAGATGGTTGGTTGTCATCGGTTGTTGTGAGTGCCTTCTTTCCACTCAAAAGCTCGAGAAACACAACACCGAAGCTATAAACATCACTTCTCTCAGTCAGCTGGCCGTATAAAGCGTACTCAGGAGCAACATATCCCATGGTTCCAGCTACCCTAGTGCTCAAATGTGTCATCCCCTCTGGATTAAACTTTGCCAGTCCAAAATCAGCCACCTTGGCCTCAAATCTATCATCCAAAAGGATGTTACTGGCTTTAATATCCCTATGAATTATAGCTGGTTGCGCCCCGTAATGCAAATAAGCCAATCCCCTGGCAGTTCCTAGAGCAATTTTTTGCCGAATAGGCCAGCTAAGCTTTTCCTTCATAGACCCAAACAGATGGTCGTATAAACTTCCATTCTTCATCAAATCACACACAATGATCCTCTGGTGACCCTCGAACGGAGTAGTGGCAATGCAATACCCTCTTAAAGCAACCAAATTGACATGCCTTACACTCGCAATAACCTCAACTTCATGCGCAAAATTGGCATCACCAGCAACAGAACAATTCTTGAACCTCTTTAGAGCAACTTCAGACCCATCAGCCAACTCACCTTTATACACATTTCCGTATCCTCCTCTACCAATAATATTGTCCCTAGAGAAATTCCTAGTTGCCTTCTTAACTTCCTCAAATGTAAATTTAACCAAAGTGGTACTCTGGCTAATCGATTCCAACCCAGAATCCAAACCAATCTCCACCCTCCCACAACTGTCCCTTCTCTTCTTCTTCCTCTTCATAACCTTAAACCTCCGCCTGAAAAAAAACCAACACCCACCAATCACAATCAACAATCCAACACCACACACTATCGGAACTACCAAGATTGAAGCTTTCCTCTTCTTGGAACCACCGTTCGCAGTAAAATCAATCAAAAACAAACACTTAGCAGTGCCTGTATTGGTGGGACCGTAGAAATTGGCAAACGCCGCCGCATAGATCTGAGGATATGCCTGGCAATCCGAGAGGTTTCCGACGGAAGGTCCGGTCAAGTAAGAAGCTTGGAGGTTGGAAAGGCTGGTGGTGCATGTGGCACAGGGAGAGTTGTTCTCAAGAGATTGGTTGCAACTGGCGACGACGCCCATTAGAGTGGAGTTTGGGATCAAAGACTCGAATTGAGCCCTCGTGGTGATGTTCATGCAGCCTTGGGAGATCCAGCTGGTTTGGAACCCGCAAGTGGACCGAATATCGCCGAAATTGGGATTAAAATCGCGGATGAGTTTCTGGTAGGCGACCCAGCAAGATTCGGAGGAGTTGAGCGGCGGAAGGAAGTTGCCGGTGGTTTGGAGATAGTGGGATTCGACCAGTCGCAGACCTTGCTTGATGTATTGGCAAGCCTGGGCCGTGTCCCAGTTTTGGCTGGCGGAACCGGAACCGGCGACGAGGGCGCGGAGGACGCTGAAGTCGAGTGGGCATGGAACGGTGACGTTTTGTGCTGAAGACAGGGCTAGCAGCAACGATATGATGATGAGTGTAGATCGGAAAAGGCACATCGGGTATAGTTGCTACTCTTCTAATGCTGTGGGTTTTCATGAAAGAGACCAAAGAGAGAGAGAGAGAGAGGCGTTTCAGCGGCCGACGTTGTTTGGTACAAAGATGAAATGGAAGTGCTCTTTTCTTTCTTCTTTCTTTATTGGTACAATATCAAAGTGTACATAATTTGACTAGGAGAGATTTGAACAGCCAACAGCTCTATTGATTCAGTATCAGCGGCGGCAGGTAGGTAGAAAGAGTTGGAGGAAACTGGGAAGGAGGCAGGAAGGCATCGTCGGCACCAAGTAGATTCCAGGAAGGCTGTGCCTTCTAGCTCCGAGATAGAGATGTCAATTTTCTTACCTTTTAAAGAACCGTAGCATAATTTTTTCTCTCTTTCTTTTTAATTAGAGCGAGGTTTGTCGGGCCGAGAATTTTGTCCTCCCCGTGCCGATGCTAACGTAGTAGTAATGCCATCTCAGTAAAGCATTTTTTTTTAAAGTTAAATTTAAGGCCACTAAGTCTGATTATAATTTAAAGCATCTTTTTTTTATCACAATTTTAATTTAAGTTCTTATGCTATTGGTTGTCTTATATAAATGAGATTATGTAAAAAAGTAATTATAAGTTCATAATTAATTAATATTATAGTCGAATGTGAGAAAAATCTGTTGAATTTAATAATGCTCAAGTTATATATTTATCCTTTAAAATGATTGATTGAGGTATAATAAATAATAGTTATTATAATTTCGACTTATAAATTTGATGATCAATATATTTATAATAAAATTTTTTATTATTAAAAAAATTATTTAAATAATATTTAATATTATTTTAAATATACTTAATAATATTTTAAATTTTTATTTTTTAATAAAAAAATTTTAATTTTTTTTTTCTATTGACCATTTTGATGGGACTCGGCACAAAATTCCGGACCCACAAACCTTTTCCTTTTTATTGTTCACGCCTTTGACTTGTGCTTTTTAATTTTCCCTCTCTTGAAATAAAGGTGCACGGCTTTTCCAGCCACAGAAAGAACATGGGGAACGTTAAAAATACGAGGAATCGAAACTTGTGAAATGAGTTGCCAATTTAATGCAAGATCCGTTTATTTATTTCAGTTTCTTGGTCTGAATTTTTTTTAAAAGATTAAATACATTTAATTTTTTGTGATTTGATTATTTTATATTTAATTTTTTTATTATTTTAATATAGATAATAAATTCTCTTATATTTTTTAATTTTGATAATTAATTCCCTGACAATAATTTGCTAAATCAATTAATAGAAATTAATCTAAGTTATATTATTTTGTAATTGTTATTTTTTTTTATCAAAAAATATGTCATTTATTTTTTAAATTAAATTTTGGTATGTACTTTAACTGCATCCCACATTATTTACTTCACATTTTTTATTACTTTCAGTATACTGCATATATTAATATAGAGATATTTAAGACAGTATTCATAATTAATTTTTACGTAAAATATAATGAAGTTTCTGTAATTATAAAATAATATAAGTGTGATCAATTTCTATTAGTCGATGTAATAAATTACTGTATGGGAGGTTAATTGCCAAAATTGAAAAATATAAGGGAGTTAATTGTCAAAATTGAAAAGTATAATAAGGTTTATTGTCTAAATTAAAACTACAAGAAGGTAAAATGCAAAACAATTAAACTACATGGGGGATAAATGTATTTAACCCTTTTTTTTTAAGACCACTGCATGACAATATTTAAGTAGATATGTAAAAAATACGTAATTAATTTAACGATATCTAACAGTTTATCTATTTTTTAAAATTTAATAAATTTTTTACAAATTTAATAATTTATATTTTTAAGTATCCACTACATTTCCTTTTAAGTGTGTCCACATATATTTCCTTTTTTTTTTTTTTATTTCTCTTTTAATCATTCGACTCCTGAAGCTACATTATCTGTTTGCCGGCCAAGTACCTGTATCAATTAATTAACAAGATTGTTCTCCTTCTCTTCCTAAGCAATGAATGGTTGCTGCAGCATGCGAATTGTGAAAAAGATGGATTATATAGTTAAGTTGGGCCCCTCACTACTGGCTTTCTCTCTCTCTATCCGACGCTCGCTGGCTATGTAAATAAGTCAAGCCAAGCCAAGTTTCACCTTTTCTAAGCTTAGTTCGTACAACTAACGAACCAAATTAAGATGTATCTATCTTTTATTGAAGTAAATTTCGAGCTTTTCATTTTTTTTACAGAATTAATAAAAATATCTAAAATTGTAAAATTTATTTTTATAAATAGAACTAACTTATAAAAATGTTTACTATTTTATTTTTAAAGTATAATTATAAATATAACAAAATATCTTAATATATAAGGTGTTTACATTTATAGGATTTATGAAAGATTAAATATGCAAAATCTTATCATTATTACGATAATAAAATTATTCCATGACTTAAATAAGTTTGTCATATATGTTCTAATGACATACCAAATAAAATTTTTAATGAATTTTAAACGAATCTTAAATGATTATTAGATAAATTGTTTATGAATTTTATCAAACCAAGCCTATTTTTTCTTAAGTTTAGTTCGTTTATTAGATGAGTTCTAATATCGAGTTTCGAACGAACTTTATTGAATAGAATTACCGAATTTTTAGTGAATGTATTGGTTCATTTACATTCTTACCGACCAATATTAGAATCAAAACAATTGCAAATTCTATTACATATGTGCTGCTTAACTTAATTACTTGAAGGCGAATCAGCTTCCAACAACTTCTTACAACTTAGCAAATTTTCTTTTTTTTTTTTTATTTGGCCAAGGGACAATGGCTAAGTACGGATGTGGCCTAACATACTCACAAGGAAGAATTGTGTAAGTTTAGCTTTGCTAAATAAGTCAAGTTATCTACACTAAATTTATGAGAGAGTAAACTTCGAAACTTATTATATGTCATTGAATCATTCGAAACTCAACAGGCCTCGCTTACTTTTAACTCTACCATTTTTCCTTGTCTCTTATTCAAGTCTCAAATTAAATGATGAAAAAACTATATTGACATTCATTATTCGAGATCACATTGAAGACAAATTCTCTACATGCTCTTCAAAAAATTACAAAAAAAAAGTTGGGAAGAATACAGTTACTGCTCTTTAGCTGGGTGCTTGCGTTTACCTAAGCAACCTTTAAATTGTCGCTTGCTTGAAACATACTGTGTGTGAAGAGAATTACTGTATAGACTTTCCAACACCTCTTGGAGCCGTCGGCGATGATCAATTCAAAGTTAGGGAAAATCTGCTTGTTGGGATTAGCGCACTAGTGCGAGCAGACATGGTTGGAATAGTCATTCTTCAAGTGGCTAATGGAACTCTTGTCATTTGTTCTCGCTTATGTTTCTCTCCTTGTCATTAAAAGCCAAAAACCCCAAATTTCATTCACGCACTCAATGTGGTCAATTGTCAACGGAAGGGCATAGATGCGGTTGCCCACTATATATTTGGTTGTACAGTAACTACCAAAATGATGATGAGAAATTATAGTGATGTTTGGAGAGTTATTTTTTCATTGAGATGAATGTCTCATGGTACAGGTAACAAGAAACAATTTTCTGCCCTTTGTTTCCTTAATGCCTCGAGGAGAGGAAAAAAGCAAAAAAAAAAAAAAAGGCATGGTTGTCCAATGGATCATAGCTTAGGTGTCGCTTGCAATAACCGCAGACAGAATAAAACCCACAAGTTTTTCTCAAAATTTGACAGTTTAAAAAAAAAATTCTGCCAATTCTAGGAATATTTTTCTTTGTGATAATCATTGAAAATTCTATTGAGGTAGTCGTCACAATTGAAAAAAGAGAGAGAGAGAGAGAGAAAAAAAGAAATAAACGAATTACCTGGTGGACACGACAGACGAACAATCAATTAAGTGGTTGCCACTTTTGTTTCTCGGCTGCAGCAAAATTAGCCAATATTCTTCTAATGCATAATTTGAAAGTTTGAGTGATAGATGAAGCCTCTATTGGGCTCGTTTTGTTATTTCCAAGTCCTTGTGAGGAGCATAGAGTTGACGGTGAAAACGAATCACCACGTGGCCTGCGTTTTAATTAATAGTTGAGTTTTATTGAGTAAATTAAATTTAAATAGTAAAAAAAATAATCACATAATTTATTTAATAATATTTAATAATTTTTTTAATTTTAATTATTTAATAACTTATATTATTTTATTACTATTTATTACTAATTATATGTCGCTATTTTGCATTTTCCTTAAAAGTTTAAGTTTTAATTATACTAGGTTTTAAGAATCTAGCCTTTGGTATTGGAATTTTTATTTATAAGCAGAAGTTGTGCTATTTTGGGTATTCGGTATTTCTATCTTCGGGCCATACTCAAACTTGAGATCAATGAGTTTAATGTGCTGGACATTCCGCGCAAAAATTAGCCCAGGTAAAAGCATGAATAAAAAAGATCGTTTATATGGCAAACGAATCTTAACAAATCATTCTTTACGCAACAGGATGGTAGCGACTAATGAGCCACAACCAAAAACAAATCGACGTCGGCACTGCTTGTAACTGAATCAAGCTCTCCAAATTTGTTAATTTTATTAATATTTTTTTTTTGTAAATATAACATACATATGATATTACATCACATAAAATTAATTTTTTTTTTCAATTGGGCTCTACATAAATTTTTCTTTTCACTCACCTTTTAAAACGAGTTAACTTAACTTATATTTTAGAAGAATCAAATTAAAAATCTTGGCTTTTTTTTGGGGGGGGCGGGGTTCTTATTCTCTTTCGTTGTTTTAAAAGAAGAAAGCTTAAAAGAGAAGCGGCTGTAACTTAATGAAGTACATTCATGCACCAAAACAGTGGGATAGAGCAAAGGGAACTCTATAAAAAAATAATAAACTTTATTTGTCTCGTATGATTAGTCTTAACAATCTCTTGATTTGCAATGGAAGAATTGAGAATGTGCATAATCATTTCTGTAATCTAAATTTCTTGCGGGAGGGTTTTGCATGGTTTGCCTACCATAATCACCCATGATCACGTTGAGATGATTGTCAATTAAGCGTGCAAGGTTTTGAAGATGGGTTTGTGCCGTGTCAGGATCCTGCTATCTTCACACAACTGATTGAGTGCTCGGCAATGACACGTTGCTGGGAACCTTTAAATTGCATAAAAATAGTATAATTAGTTGATAAGATTTATTTAGGTAGTTCATTATTTGGTGTTATTGAATACTTTAGAATATATGAAATTATAGATTAATACAGTGCAAACCAAAAAAAACAAACCGAGAGTATTGATTTCAGGATTATGACTATGTCAAAGCAAAGGATCGTTGAATATTTTCTGCTGTGCTAAAGAAAAACAATGAATTATTTTTCAAATTATATTATTGATTAAATGATTATTCTAAACATAAATAAATATGAAGCATAAAAGTTAACAACATCTTTTCATGTAACCTAGTTTCAGTAGAAGGAATTTGGCAAGCAAGAAAATTGCATCTAGCGCTATATTACAACACATGTGGCAATTTCGATTAAAGTTCTTTTTTCTTTTGATCTTGACAATCTTGATTATAGTTCTAACAATATTCCCAATTAATAATGTTAGAGTATTCCCAAAACAATATGTTATTAAGTACTCAATTATAATGTGACCAGATCAATGAGAAAGAGATGTGTACATTATTGCATTATAACCTCGACTGTGATTTAGATATTGATAGACATAACAAATTACCAAATTTAAGCCATGCATTTGTGTATATAAATAACCGGTCTTATTTCTTCCTAAAAAACCTCCATTTAAAAACGTGCTTCTTAACAACCAAAAAAAACTTCATCTAAAGACGTGGTTACAATATAGGTCGATTGGTCTAACATAGCAAACTCTTTCAATGCATCAATAACTTCAGATTTAACTAATTCAAGTATGTTATTTACTGATTTATTTACATGTAATTATTCAGTTTCAATAACCTAAAAGTTACAATTTAAGATTTTGTTTTATGTAATATTTCTAACAACCTGACCTAATTTACTTAAAGTAATGAAATATCGTTGACAAGAGAAAGAGACTCCAAAGAGACAATGAGAGAGTGAAAAAAGAATGAGAATACTTGCAAGGGGAATATTTTAGTTGTTGAGAGTTTTTATAATAGAAAACGGAATGGAAGTTTAATTCAATTTTATCTTTATTCATTCAATTCAATTTTATCTTTAATATTTCAGAAATAAAATATTGAAATTGGATGAAGAATGAACAGTGAGATTGAATTTATTATTATCCTTCCTCAAAAGAAAAATAGAAGACTAGAAAATGAAAAGAAAGTTTTAAAAAAGCCATTACAAAGTGATAGAGTTAATTTTCATGGTTTAAATCTTTATTCCTAATAACAATAAAAAAAAAAGCAACTTAAATAAGGGATATTTTTTTTTTGTTTTTTTATCCCAAACGGGGACAATAAAGTTTAAAAAGAAAAATAACAAAAGGATTTCAATGGTCAGGTCCGTCTCAATCTTCCCATGAAAGAGCAGAAGACAAAAGAAAAGAAGTTATAAAAACAATAAGATTTGCAACGGTGGCTTTTAGAACCAATTTTCCGATTAATGTACGGAGATTATTACAGATAGATACTTTTTATTCTTTATTTTTTTTTATAATTACTAATCAAGAATTAACATGTGTTACTTTTTGATGCAAATTTATAATATTTTTTATTTTTATTTTTTTTATGATTAATCAACACACATCATATATGACAATTACAAAATAGAAAATAAAAATTGAAAATTGCTAACAAAATCATTAATGTATACATGCAAAGATAAATATTTGGGTATTCCCTGCGCCGGCATTTGTTTATAGGGTATGATTTATGGATCGGTAGACACAACCGTAATTGTTTTAAGCAGTCATACTCATAAAGTTCAAAAAAGCTTGAGTTTCTACTGTGGTGAACCCAACGGCTTGTCTTTACAAGAGAGACTTCAAGGTCGGGAAAAAAAATAAATTCACTGTAACTTGAATATAAGAATAAGAGGTTGTTTCGCCTAGTTGTGGTAGAAGTAAAAGATTTTTTTTTTTTTTTGGACATGCTAGGAACCCAATAACTGTGAAACTCTAACCACTCCGCTAACAGTTCAACAACAAAAATAATTTGAGAAAGACAAAAGTTTGGAGACTTGGTTACAAGTTTTGGTATTTATTCTGTCGCTATTACCAGTTATTGAGTTCATTGGAACGATGCACATTTCTAATGGGATATGCATTTATTTAGTTTTAAATTTTTAAATTTTTTTTATTTAAATTCTAAATATTTTTAAAATTTTATTTCAGTGCTAAACTTTTTAATTTTACTCTAAATCAGTCCTTTCGTTAATCAAACCGTTAAAAATTACTGTTAACTAACGAAATTTTTTTTGAAAAGGTAAAATATATTATTTAATTTTTTTTTGTTGTTAAATACTTGTATTCTACTTTCAAATAATAACATGTAAGTTGTGATTTTATATTTTTTATTTATTTTTTATTTTTTTTAATATTATACAACGTATTTTTATTAACTGGTGAATTAAAATTGTGTATTTTACCTTTCAAAAAAAATTTTTGTTAGTTAACAGTAATTTTTAACAGTTTGACTAACGAAAAGACTGATTTGGAGTAAAATAAAAAGATTTAGAACTGAAATAAAATCTCAAAAAAATTTAAGATTTAAATAAAAAAATACCTACAAATTTAGGATTCAACAAATGTATATTCCTTTCTAATTGGACAGAACTGAATACAGTACCAAAATAACAGATCATATTCTTCAGTTGCCAAGAGCGACATGCCAAAATCCAAGGTTGCTAAAAAAAAAAAAAAAAACCGAGAACCCACATTCAATTAAATAAATATAATATTACTGGATAGCTTTTGTTCTAATCAGCTCTCTTGACTTGAATAATTTGATCATCTCAAACCACAACAAGCTTCAAAAGCCGAATAATTCATTTTCAAATCATTTATCTGGACATCAACTTAGTATATTGTTATGGATGTATACTGTTTTTACTCATAAATTATGTTATTAGTTTATCTGCTACCTGCTTTAAAGGTATTTACATTTAAATATAAAAATTTGAATAGCTCGTAATTAAAATTTCAAATTTGAGTCTTATGATGCTTAAATTTGGAGTATTTGTATTTAATTTTATTTATTTAAGTAGTTAGATACTAAAAACTTAAAATTTAAGTAAAATTGTACTTACACTCAAATTTAAAATATTTGTACATAATTATAACAATTTGAGTAACTTATATTTAAAATTCAAAATTTGAGTATTCTCATACTTAAAATTTGAGTATTTGTACATAATTTTAAAAATTTTAATAATTTGATGTTCAAAACTGAAAATTTACGACAATTGTGCTTATATTCAAATTTAAAGCATTTATACTTAGTTGTAATAAGTTGAGTAGCTTGTATTTAAAACTCAAAATTTAAGAATTTAAAATATTTATACTTAATTTTAAAAAATTTGAGTAGTTAAGTACTCAAAATAAAAAATTAAAATACAATTATACTTATACTTAAATCTAAAGTATTTGTACTTAGGTACAACAATTTAAGTAGTTTGTACTTAAAATTTAAAATTTGAGTCTTTTTAAACTCAACTTTTGAGTATTTGTACATAATTTTAATAACTTATGTAGTTTGCTGCTCGAAATTAACAAGTTTATGTCTAATTATACTCAAATTTAAAATATTTGTATATAATTTTAAAATTTTAAATAGTATGCGCACAAAAAAAAAAAATTCAGTCTACATGTATGAGCTCAAATTTAATTCCGTTTTGTACGTTAAGTGCATTATCATATTTAGAAAATTAAATTAAATTTTTTTAAAATGATTGATTCTAGATTCTTTTTGACGTTTACATTTATATTTGACAAAAAAAGTGGGTGACGGATAAAAAAAATCATAAAAAAATACAACATGTCATACACATTAAAAAAAAAAAATCATAAAGGTGGGAACAGGTGCAACCTATTTTGGGAAAGAAATTATATTAAAATAAACGAGGTAATTTGCGGAAGCAACCGTTGCGCCCTTATTTCTTTAAGTAAAGTGTAAGTTAAAATAGAACTCTCGTTGCTGTATACATTCGACAGTTTAAATGTGTAATAAATTTAATAATATATTTATGTAAACATTTTTTTTAATTAAAAAAATACAAATATCTGATAAAATATTCCATAATTAAATAAATATATTTAAATTAAAAAATATAAAGTCATATTCCATTTCATTTTTCGAAAGTCAAACTTTAATGAAAAACGACAGAGGAACAGGACAAGAGGGACAGAGAAAAAAGGGGTTGTGGACTCGTACTTTTGTTTGCACGTTTACTCAGTCTGCTTGTACATAATTTATTTTTTAAAATAAAAAATAAAAAGAAAAAAAAGTTATTGGACTGTGGCAATTAAATTGAGCGGTATACCAAATTAAATTTTGTGTTTGTTAGTAATAAGTCAGTTACATATTAATTTTAATTATATATTTTGTTAAAAATTTATAATATGTAAATTTATTAAAATTAATAAATAATAAATTTATAAAAAATATACATAAAGATTAATTAAGTTTATTCTTCAGTCTCTCTCCCCATCAATCTATGTATCTTCGCCGGAATAAAAGATAAGCAGAGCACATGCAGGTCTATACCGCCACATCATACTCCGTCCGGCCGCCCGGTCGCTGTAGTGGGTCCAAAATAGATTGGCCAAGGAGACAACGTCGGTACCAGCGGCCGAGGAATCCTAACTTCTTCGGTATTATTGTGGTTAGGTTCGTCCACAGCAACGTCTCCTTTTTGGACCAAAGGAAAACACATGCGCGAATGAATGTCCCGTGGCACACGCAACGCAAAACTTATTTGGCAAAACATGCCCGAAATTCGAGGGTTTTTTTTCAAGAAAAATTCTAGTAACTTTATTTAAATAATAATTTAAAAAACAAAAAAGTGATTTAAATTGCAGAACAATTGAATTTATAAAAAAAATAGATAAACGGTACATTAAGCATAATCATTTAATCTTTTTGTTCCTCTTGTTTCTTAACACTTTGTATGGCAAAAAAAAAAAAAAAATGAGGAGGGGATGAATGTGAGAAGACTGAAAATAAAAGGAATGAATGTTAAAGAATAAGAATGTACTCTATTGTTCTTGTGTTTGTGAGAATATAATATAAAAAAATAAAGTAAAAAATATTATATTTGAAAATGAGTTAAATTTAAGAGAACAGAATACATATTTGTTATTATATCGATTTTATCTTAAAAAATTTAATCAAAAATTATAGAATGAGGGGCAAAATAATACATTTAACATGAAAAGAGAGGGGGGGGGGGGGGGGTGCTGGCCTCTCTCAATTCCAAACAATTCCCCATATTTGGGGCAATTGTTTTTGGTGGGTCTCTCCATTTTTTAGTCAATGGGGTGCTGGCCTCTCTCAATTCCAAACAATTCCCCATATTTGGGGCGATTGTTTTTGGTGGGTCTCTCCATTTTTTAGTCAGTTTTTCTTTTCTTCCAAACAACAGGTACTACTTCTTTTCACCCCAAATTCCTTCCACTTGCATGAATTTCACCTATACTCTCTCCCCAAACAAGGGCTAAATTGTCATTATCTCCAGTAGCATGTAATAATATTCTGATTAGCATTGATTGCGTAATCAAATTCCGTGGCCCAGCTTTGGGAGGGCAGCAATTGTCCAGTCGCTTTAAATAGCTCTGAATTTCTCCTCTGCTTGTCTGCTCCTTCGGCTGCCATGGCTCTCCGAGATGGTTCAGCTTCCCCCGAATGGTTTGTCCACAAACCTCGTTTCTAATACTTACGTAATTGATTTCTCACGCATGTTTGTCGAATTTATAGTGCTTTTTGTTTTTTGTTTTTTTTTGGCTAATTCACCATGTGGATTTTGGAGCTAACTTTGATTTGTTAAAGTTGTTCTGCTTTTATCAGACTCTGCTATAGAAAATACAGCCCTCCCATGATGTATATGTGTTTTTCCACTTTGTTCCTTTGGAATTATCGGTTCTTTGTCTTCTCCATGTGATTTTCGTGCAACTCATGTGTCTTTTTGTTGTTTAAAGTCTAGTTTTGTTTGCCTTTGTTGTACTTTGTTCCGTCTTTTATTAACCTCAACTCTTGTAATAAATACCATTCTCGCCTGTAACGTTCATTTACTTGTTGGATTTGGATTCCTGTCCACTTCAAGCCAAGCCCTCCCCATCTGCTCATCGTTTCTCCTGTTACCGACCCGTGATTTTTACTTGAAAAATTCTTTTGCAGAAGGAACGGAAGAAACTTGGTGAATCAACTACTGCTGGTGGATAAACAGTACAAAGTACTTTGTTTTTCTTTCTTGGAGAATAAGGTCGAGATGAGCTCTCCGGTTGGAGTTCTTGAAGATTTTTTCAGAAGTGAAGAGTCTCAAAGTTACTCTTCTAAAGAAGAAGCCACGTCGGACGTGGAATCTGAAACAGCTTCAAAACCACCCAGTTCGGGTTGGCATGGATTTTTTCGATCACTTAGATGTGTATCAAGGAAACACCTAGGAATATGGCATCCTCTGCTGAATCGCTCAATGAGAAGAAGCCGTAGTGTGAGAGAAAGCATGTGTATAAATCTTTTTTCATGTAATAGTATGAACAATTTGGATTCTCCGATGAAGAACTTTACTCTCTCCGAACTCCAAACCGCAACCAACAACTTCAGCCAAGGTGTGTACCCTTTGCCCTGCTTTTATGATTTCTTTGTAACAATGAACCTTGATGTGAAAATTTGGTTAGTTTGGTAAACCCTTTTTTCCGTTTGATGAGGGCTTGATTAGCTGATGAACTTAAATTTGGTTTTTGTGCAGAAAATCTGATTGGAAAGGGGGGTCACGGTGAGGTTTACAGGGGATATTTGCAAGATGGGAGAATTGTAGCAATCAAACGGCTGATCCGGGAAACTATGGATGAAATCGTGGGGGAATTTTTATCTGAGTTGGGGATTATGGCCCATGTGAACCATCCTAATGTTACTAAGTTGATTGGTTATGGGATTGAAGGAGGAATGCACCTTGTGCTTGAATATTCTCCGCGGGGGAGCTTAGCTTCTTTCCTTCATGGTTAGTTTAATCACTTGTAGGTTCTCCAGTTTTTATATTTGATGGCTCAGTTTTAGTCAATTGCAAGTTTGTTTTTGTCAATAATTGTCCAATCTTTGTAGGTTCGAAAGAGAAATTAACGTGGGATACGAGGTATAAGATTGCATTAGGAGCGGCTCGGGGTCTGCTATATCTTCATGATGGTTGCCAACGAAGAATTATACATAGAGATATCAAGTCCTCCAATATTTTGCTCACAGAAGATTTTGAGCCTAAGGTAACCTTACATCTACATACTAAGAACCTAACTCCTCCTCGCGTCTTTCTCAAGGCTTACCAGACACAACAGTTTTGTGTGTATTCTTATGAATCTCTGAGAAAGGTAGGTTATTTTTTTAAGTTCTTTTGGTTTGCACTTCAGTAGTTGTAATAATCTATTCCAGGTTTGCGACTTTGGGATGGCAAAGTGGCTACCTGAGAATTGGACTCACCACATCGTACCCAAATTTGAAGGAACATTTGGGTATGTGAATTTGAGTCATTTCCGATTCTATGTTCGTTTGCACATCAAAGATGCAAAGCTGCCAACATTTGATTTATCGCTCATTTCTTATTGCCACAGTTATGTTGCTCCCGAGTATTTGATGCATGGAGTAGTTGACGAAAAAACTGATGTCTTTGCCTTTGGTGTACTGCTTTTGGAAATAGTCACCGGACGGTGGGCTGTGGACAACTCACAGCAAAGCCTTGTCCTGTGGGTACGATTCCTTCTGTCTTCTTGCTTGCTCACAGGCAAGCTCTTAGTACAAACATCCATATCAATGTCCCCAGCAGATCAGTTTACGAACTCAAAAATTTTTTTCTCCTTGTTAGGCAAGACCCTTGCTCAAGAACAACGAGATTAGAGAGCTTGTTGATCCTGCAATTGTTAATGCTTACGATGTTCGACAACTGAAACATGTGCTTTTGGCTGCTGCTTTGTGCATACAACAATTTTCACTCCGACGGCCTAAAATGACTCAGGTATGTTTCTGACCATGGAGAGCCAAAATTTGATATTAGGGCTCTACCCAATTTTTGCATTCCTCCTGTAGCATCTTGCATGTTTAGTCAAGTTTTTCATCCTATTTTGTTGGGAAAATTGATGGGTTGTTGATATCTTATTTCATTTTCTCTGGGATTGTTAAATTGTTGGTCTGTGCATAAGAATAGAGTTACGGAATGGGCTCGTTAGTTGCCTTTTGTGGGGTTTGGCCTTTGGTTGATGTCATACGAGTCAGATTGGTGGCTTCAAGTACCTACTTAAAGGGAATTATTGCAAACGGAAAAAGTTGGTGGACATATACTAGAAGGCATATTATCTTTATATATGTCTGATTTGTTTAATTATAAATATTTTTTATATAATTATAACGATAAAAAGTAATATAAAAAATATTATTATTTTTTTATTTCATGTTTTTTAGTTACAGTTACACAAATCATGTGTGTATAAAAATAGTATACCCAAACATCTGTCCATGTAATGGGTCCCGCTTGTATAAGCTATTCGCCATATTCAACTTTTTTTTTTTTTTTTTTTTTGATAATCATTTGGTACAGATTTCACTAAATATAGTATTATAGTAGGTTGATCTGCATCTTGGCAGGTTGTTCAGATTCTGAATGGTGATCTCAGCTCCTTAAGGTTCTTAAGAAAATCCCACATATTGTTTCTCTGAAAAGCTTTCCTTGAAGAGCTTTTCAACGCAGAGGAGTACAGGTCGCCTAAGAATTGATGGAATCTGGATTTTGAGAGCCGTGATCCATCCGTGGTTTCCTACCAAACGTTTTGAAGAAAATTGTAGATATTAGGCCATTTCAGCGTCAACTTTCTGTCTAGAGAAATAAGGCGTCGAATTATTTTTCTTCTTTTTCATAGTCTTGTTTAGTGCTTTTTTTCTGATTCTAAGTTAATTGGTTCCGATTCGGGCGAGAACTCAATAGATGACTCCAATACCAGTAAAATAGAGCTCCTTGGTCTTTTTGTACCTGAGGTAAATATATTGGTTAACTCTTTATTACCTAAAAAAAAAAGGAAACCAAATCATGAAGAATGTTTGTCAAGTAATTTTTTTGAATTATCTATCACAAGTTTGGAAAATTTTATCATATCTGTAAGCTCTATTAGCTATATTTGGTATCGTGCTAGTAACAGAATTAATTAGAATAATTTATCTAAATTTATTAATCTTGTATTTAAGTTTAAGTAATTTTGTTCTCATTTCACATCTAAGGATGTGCACAATCTCATACAAAAGCATGATTACAACTATCCCTTAAAAAGACTCATAAATTACATGTTGTAAAGATTGGTTAAAGTTAAATAAAGTAAACAATTTAATGTGTCATAGACATAAATATATATATTATATTATTTCAATCATTAGTTATATATTCTTATATTTTGTACATGATTATAATTGACAATAGAACCATCACACCGCAATTATGTGCCAACGTTAGAATATGAAGAGACCGTTAAATTAATCATAAAAAAAAACTCAAATATAACGCAAAGAATGTAATTGGTCTATACTTTTGCTAAACCCGATGGCAAAGTGAAAAGACAAAAACCGAAAAAGTAACGAGTGAACCAGCTGCCTAACACACTAGCCACTTGACCAGCGTCGTCAGCAAAGAGTATGTCTTCAAATTTTTTCAAAAAATTCATAATATATTTTTTTAAAAAATGATCTATCATCGTAAAAAATGTTTATAATACGTGGCATTTGGTAGTTTGTGTTCTTGGAATGCTGTATATTTCATACGATATTTTTGATCAGTTTTTTTTTCTCTAGTAATTTTTAATAAATTAATTGCTAATTATTATTGTGTTAAAAAATTGAGTGGAGGTTGGGAAATTGACGCAAAATCGTAAAATAGGTCAAGAGAGGGGATGGAATTTTTTTTTTAATCTTTTGTCTATTAAAAGATCTATTAAGTTATATAATAAAAATAATTTTTTTTATTCTTATAAATTTCATCATCTCTTTCTCATGATTAGAAATTAATAGTGTGTTTGGATATAGGAGAAAGATGGAAAAGAATCAAAAGAGAAGTTGTGAGAAAATAAAATTATTTAGACAAATAAAGAAAATTATAAGAAAGAAAATAATAAGAAAAAAAATAATAAGAAAAAAAATAAATAGTAATTTATGAGAGAAAAAAATTTGTTAAAAAAAATTGTTTATATAGAGGAGAAAGTTGTGAAAAAAAAATGATTAGAAAGAAAAAATGAATAATAATTTTGTGAGAGAAAAAATTATAAGAGAAAAAAGTTATTTGAATAAAAGAGAAAGTTATGGAAAAGAAAATATTAAAAATTTAATAAATAATAATTATATATTTTTTTTATTTAACTTTTTCTAACTTTTTCAAACAAGTCATAAGATCTTTAAAATGAAATTCTTAAAATTTAACTAATGAAGTGTAAACTGAGATATTAATATTTTTAGTTCTAAACTTTTAAATTTTTTTACGTTTGAATTTTAAACTTTTTTGACGTTTCATTTGAATCCTAAACCTTTTAATTTCATACTACATCAGTCTTTTAAGTTACAAAAAGTGGTCAATCGATTAATAAATAAATTTAACTTAATAAAAATTATTTAAAAAAGGTTAAATACATGAATTAAATATTTTTTTATCAACAAAATATACACATTAAATATTTTTTTAATCAATAAATATACGAATTAAATAGATAACATGCATATTTTTGATAAAAAATACATTCAATTCATATATTTAATATTTTTTAAATAATTTTTTATAAAGTTAAAATTATTTTTTAATAGATTGACTACTTTTAATAAACAGAGGAACTGATTTGATAAAAAATTAAAAAATTTAAAATTTAAATGAAATATTAAAAATATTTAAAATTTAAATATAAAAAAATTTTAAAATTTAATACTAAAAATATTGATACCTTAACGTAAACTACAAAAACAACTTTAAGTAATTTTGGCAACTAATACAAATAATAGTTGCAGTTTGAACTCATAAACTTACGGCGTGCGGTGCGCACGCGCGTGGGCAATGCCTTCCTTAGTTCCCTATAACAACGTGGTGTCGCTGTCAATGAAATGACCTAACCCTGTTGGGCACGCGACGCCATGCCCAACGGCGTTATCCGCCGAACTAGGAGAGAATGAAAGAAAAGTCGCCCCTCGTCAATTTTCAAATTTAAATTGCTAACCGCCTCGACAAACAAAAGCACAATCTATAATTATATTCAGAATAATAAAATACCAACAAACAATTTCTTTTATTGGATGTTCTAATTTTTTTAATATATAGGATTAATTACTGCATTGAATTGATCGATTCATCTTCCTGAAAAATCAGTATATGATGACTGGATATCGTAATGGACTATTATGAGAAGATTAAGAAAATTAAAGACAAAGTTGATAGCTTGGCAAACCACAAATTGGGTTAACAATTAAAAGAACTTACGCTTCCAAAAGAAAAAGGGTTTTGAGTCCAATCAACTAAGTGTAGATTTAATGATAAATACACACACATATGTATATTTTATCTTGTCCAGCGATATATATTGAAGTTCAATCAATAATAGATCTGCAAAAATATATTTTAAACTGAGTCCAACATAAATTAAAAAAAAATCCTTCAAATATGGATAATGATCCTAAGGCATGAATGAAGTGTTATTGAACTTTTATTTCTTTCTGTCAACAAAATAACATCATCGTGTTGCCATATTTACTATCTTGGTGTCAACGTTAGACTATAAATTGAGATTCAAAACCCTTTTGTGATAGATACTAATCAAGCTTGATCCCAGATGTCTAGGAGTTAGTTGGTCAAGAAAAGATGAAAGATGAGAGATGAGAGTATTGGACTGAATTTCATGACTTACAAAATAACGTGAAAGTTATAAAATATTGAGGTGAGATTCAGTGTTAACACTCATATACAATAGATAAGAGATCAATGAATTTAAAAAAATATAAGTCATTACTTTAGGAACATGCTCTCTGAGGCATTCACGAGAGATTTGGTGGATTTTATTGGCGAAGATAAGTTGAAATTGGAGGCATGATACTTCTTACTGGTTGAAATGTTTTATAGATTATGGAGCGGGTTTTCTGATAAGTCATAACAAAAACCGTTCTCAGTCTATAAATTTTGAATTCAAACTTGTATTAATCAAATTTTATTTATAAAGAGCGTATTTTTTACTTTATCAAAATTTAAAATGTTCTATGCTAATGAAATATGATAGAAGGAGAGAATTTTTTCACGCTAGTTTACAAAACTTCTCTTGCCATGAAGAAAGTATCGAAAGGATCAAAAGGAATATGCGTTCAATATTTAACAAAAAAGCCAATAATAAGAGAGGTGCTTAACGTTACCAAATCTTACAATGTCAATATCAGCTTATCTGGACATACCCAATGGGAATTCTCTGAACATTAAAATTCACAATAAGAAGAACAGAAACAATTATAAATCACATAAAAACATAAAAAACCTTTATAAAAAAAAAAAAAAAAACTCATAAAATATGCTTCCCAGCAACTATTTGACAAGTCCTCATAAAAAAAAAAAAACGAGTCATATAATTGAGCCCATGGCCGCTGCAGTAATCTGGACATTTGGTCAATGGTCGGCCCAACTAATCACGGCCCATAGTCACCAAAACTTTTTTATTTTTCAAATTTCTTTGTTTGGATAAACCAGATAATGGATGATAGTCATGTTGGAGAAGTAAGCAACAGCTGCCGAAAAAAAATCCCACCGAACCCGAAAAAAACAACAAAATCCCGACCGAAGCTTAAACACCCCACCCCCACCCAACTGCTAATAATGCAATTATTGAGAAAATCATCTTAATCGGTGAGATCGGCCGTTAAATAAACATTTCGGCATCGGCGTCTCGCGATGATGATGATCATCAAGATCAATCTTGATCTCACACACACAATAATCTCCCCCCATGCGTGTATTGTAATCCCCACGCACCACCGCAAATTTAACAAGTGTTTGTGGAAATAATTTGAGGGCTCTTACTGAATTTTAGAAGTATACTTGATTCTATAGAATCATTCTTATTTATTTACTACATCAGATGAATCGCGCAATGCTTTTTTTAAACAGTAAAAAAATTTTATCAAACATAACATTTATTGGATCATTGATCGATACTAAAATAATTCTCATTTGTTAAAATCTCGTTTAAAAATCTGTAAAAAATTGACCTACCTCTTAAGTATCAATAAAATTAAACATGACTCTACGACTAAAGTTCAAATAGGTAAGTCATCGTTGCTTATATATGGAACTGTCCCAACATAAGTCAATCAAAAAAAAAATGTAAACATAAAACTCAAATTTAAAACTAAAATTATACCGATTTACTTATTGTAATATCACTTCAAAATTTAAATGGTGCGATTTTTCGTGGAAGATCTAACAGTATTACCCATTCTTTGCATTTTTTATAATAAAAAAAATAACCGACTGTTTCCTTAATCTCCGCGCCTTGGGGAAAAAGGTTGAATAATTTCCTCAAAAAAAGCATGCTCTTTGCAAAATCCCCACCAATTGAAAAGAAAAGAAAAGAAAAGAAGAGAAAGGAAAGAAAACAAAAAGAAAAGAAAAAACAATTACCAGTGTAATGAAATTAAAACAGCTTATCTGAAGCAACTCTGCCGAAAATAAAGATCGAAAGCGATGGAAAGCGAGAGAGAGAGAGAGAGAGAGAGAGAGAAGAAAGAGCACACAGAAACGAACACACTGATCTGAGAATTTTCCTTCACAGATAAAAAAAAAGAAAAATTAACCAAAAAAAGATAATTAAAGAGGGAAAGCTAGTTTGCAGGAGGCTGGCTTCGAAGGCTACGTGAAGTCAAAGTCGGTGGAGCAGAAAGGGAGAGAGGACTTTTAAACTCGAAATCGTCGACGGCGGTGCTTTCTGGAGTTTCGGTGTTTGCTTGCTAGACTTGCGATTGCGATTCGGATGATATATCCGATCGTCGGTGGCGATCGGCGATGCTCGTCGGTGGCGTTGGCGGAGGCAGGCGGCGGAGGAGGACAGGCTTCTTCCTTCAGTGAGTCGGCGGTGGTGGTGGTGGTGTTGGTGGTAGTAGTTGAGACGAGGAGTCTTGAAGGTGGAGGATGAAGAAAGGAAAGGGCAAAAATAACGGCCTGCTGCCGAATTCGCTCAGGATCATCTCTTCTTGCCTGAAAACCGTGTCAACCAATGCGAGCACCGTCGCTTCCACCGTTCGCTCCGCCGGCGCCACTGTTGCCGCTTCAATTTCCACGTCTGCCGAGGATCTCAAAGATCAGGTCTCCTTCTTTCAAATTTTTGTTTACTTAATATAATTTTCTTCGTTTCTGTACGTGTCATTGGATTTTAATTTGGAGTGGACTCTTTGATTGCTGCATAGAAATGTTACGACAGTTCGGTTTTTTCGTTTATGAGAGATTATATTGTTAGTTTCTGTATTTGCTGGTCCTTCTGATATACACTAAAAGCCATTTTCGTATGCTTTTGCCAGCAGATTACTGACTACTAATAGCAGTGATGTTGATCTGTCGTTTTTTAATCTGTTGTTCCATTTTGTTTGCAATGTGCCAATTTATGCTCACATTTGTTAATTAGTCGATGGTCATGGCATAAGTATGGGATGGAGTCAGTGTAGGGTGAAAGTGATGGATGTCATGTCAGCTATCAAGTTTTTATGCTGTTTCTACGTCGAGGAAGGAAAAGCTTGAAAGCTCTATTTTGTCTAATTAGTTTCAATTTCTTTCTTTAGCTTTTGGTTTTCATGTCTTGTACACATGTGGACACACAGCACTAAACATCTATTTTGTTATTCTGATTCCATTAATCTTATCGTGCGTGCATTTTGCCGTAAATTGTGCTTACCAGTGTCTGCTTTTGAGCAGGTAACCTGGGCTGGCTTTGACAGGCTGGAGTTAAATGCATCTGTCTTCAAGCATGTTCTCTTACTTGGTTATCAGAATGGGTTTCAAGTGCTTGACATGGAGGATGCCTCAAATGTTAGTGAACTGGTTTCCAAGCGTGATGGTCCAGTTTCATTTCTCCAGATGCAGCCGTTCCCCATCAAGTCTAATGGTGAAGAAGGATTCATATCATCACATCCTCTGCTACTGGTTGTTGCAGGGGATAATACCAATGGTTCAAACCTCAGTCAAAATCGCAGTCATCTAGGCGTGGCAAGAGAGCGGAATATTGAGCCTCGGCTAGGAAGCAATTTCAATTCTCCATCATCTGTTCGGTTCTACTCTCTTCGCTCACATGGTTATGTCCATGTCCTAAGATTTCGTTCTGCTGTGCATTTGGTTAGATGCAGTCCTCGAATTGTAGCTGTGGGTCTTGCAGCTCAAGTGAGTGCTGCCTAACAAGTGGCTTATTTTGGGATGCATTAATCACAAATTTTGTGACTAACAATTTCTGTCGATTGGTCCTGCATATGGTATAACATCATAAATATGCATGTTGGAATTATTGATCTCTGGGCTGGAATTTACTTACGTACTTTGAAAACTTTTTACTTATACCAGTTTTAGGTTCTTCATTTTTATATCCTCTTTTCTGCTCTCTTCCTTACTTGTGAAGTTTTACTTTGCAAATGGATTTTAAAGGGGTCTAGCTTGATAGGACTTGGGAAGTTATGTTTCTATTTTCTTGGTTTGATGTAGAAACATGACATGTATCGAATAGACGTTTTAGTGTCTATTTCTTTGAAAATAATGTGTGTTGTGATCTACTAACATACTCATTCTTTGGTGACAGATATATTGCATTGATGCTGTCACGCTTGAAAACAAATTCAGTGTTCTAACCTACCCTGTTCCTCAATTGGCTGGACAAGGAGCTATTGGAGTTAATATAGGTTATGGTCCAATGGCTGTGAGTACTAGGTGGTTAGCTTATGCTTCAAACAATCCACTGGTGTCAAGTGCTAGCCGCTTGAGTCCCCAAAATCTTTCTCCTTCAGGTGTTAGTCCATCAACATCACCAGGTGGTAGCAGTCTTGTTGCTCGCTATGCAATGGAATCTAGTAAGCAGTTGGCTGCTGGAATAATTAACCTGGGGGACATGGGGTACAAAACTTTGACAAAATGCTATCATGAATTGCTTCCTGATGGCTCTAATTCTCCAGTGCCCTCAAGCTCTGGTTGGAAGGTTGGTAGGCTTGTTGGAACAGAAATGGACAATGCAGGGATGGTAAGTTTTCTTGTCCATTTATAAAAGATAATTACCATGTAAATTAATTAACTATGATTTGATAATGATATATAATGCTTTTATCCATATTTGGCCAATTCTTTGGTAAATATGTCCTATTAAAAGTTGACGATCCACTGCTACATGACAGCAGCATGATACTGTTGATAGTATTGATGATAATCCAGTAACTTATTTTAATGCTGGGATTACAGAGCAGTGGGGCCAAGCCATAGCTAAAAAGGGCATCCCAATGTACAAGGCTCCCACATTTGTGGGTTCTGAGGAAGGGCCAAGGCATAGTGGAGGAGTGATATATATATATATGAGAATTAGGTTCTCTATTAACCACCACTCTCTCCCCCTTTCTTACTAATTTGTAGAGAGCAGGTTGAATTGCCCAATTATTTCTAACTGTAATATAGTAAGGCTTAATGAATATCTGAGTCAGCTTTGACATCGCTATATCTGATCAGCCTGACAGCTATAACTGTTGTAGCCAAAGCCTATGTCTTAGCGTGCCTTTCTATTTTGCTGTTCCAACTTTACAAAATGGCATTAGTTGTTTATTGTTTCTGGAAGAAGGAACCTTAAGAAGAAAGAAGGAAACAAGATTTGACTTTGGATAATCATAAGAACTATGCTTCTTTTCATTTATGCGGTTAAATATTAAGTTGGTTGCAACGTATTCTATCTAATCATTAACTCAATTCATCTAAGCCTCAGTCTCAAAGTAAAAATATGGCTACATGGGTTCCATTTTCCTCTACAAAAATAATCTGTAAGACTGAATGCAACGATGTCCCTTTTTAATTCCATTATCATATTAGGTCTTCCTCTCTTCCTTCACTAGCTTACATCTAAAAGTCCACATCTTATCTGGCCAGATCATTTCAAGCAACCTTCCATCATTGTGTCTTCATAAGTGCTTTCCTCTACCTTGTTGCGTGTATATTTATTTGAAATTTTATCCCTCTATTACTTGGTTATATTTCATTACAGGTAGTTATCAAGGATTTTGTGTCCCGAGCTGTCATATCACAATTTAAAGCTCACACTAGTCCTATATCTGCCCTATGTTTTGACCCCAGCGGGACCCTTCTTGTCACTGCATCAGTATATGGGAACAACATAAATATCTTCCGGATTATGCCATTTCGCTCTGAGAACGGATTGGGCATTCCAAACTATGATTGGAGTGCTTCCCATGTGCATCTTTACAGATTGCATCGCGGAATAACATCAGCTGTTAGTATGCAATTTGATACACTCCATCTGCTTCCCTTGTGCATTTTCTGCTCACCAATTTTGTACATTTGTGCATTTTTTGTCTGATAGGTGATCCAAGATATATGCTTTAGTCATTATAGTCAGTGGATCGGCATTGTTTCATCCAAAGGAACCTGCCATGTTTTTGTTTTATCTCCCTTTGGTGGTGATGCTGGGTTTCAATCACTCAATTCTATTGGCGGCGAGCCGTCTCTGTTTCCAGTTATGTCTCTTCCTTGGTGGTCTACTTCATCTTACATAATTAGTCAGCATTCTTCTCCGCCTCCACCTCCTGTTTCTCTTTCAGTAGTGAGCAGGATAAAATATAGTAGTTTTGGATGGCTTAATACTGTTGGAAATGCCACTGGCTCTGCAGCAGGAAAGGTTTTTGTTCCATCTGGTGCAGTTGCTGCTGTTTTTCATAATTCTGTCTCTCAAAATGGTCAGCATGTTAAATCAAGGGCCAATTCCTTGGAGCATTTGTTAGTTTATACTCCGTCAGGGCATGTTGTCCAGCATGAGCTTCTTCCATCAATTGGGCCAGAACAAGGTGAGGGCGGTTCAAGAACCCATTCTGCCTCATTTGTGCACATACAAGAGGATGACTTGAAGGTTAAAGTTGAACCTATTCAATGGTGGGATGTTTGTAGGCGAACAGATTGGCCAGAAAGAGATGAATGCATTTTTGGTAATGCTAAAGGACAAGATGATGCTGAAATAGTTTTAAACAGTTCAGGTTGTGAAGATAATCTTGTCGTGGATTTCTTGGATGTTAGTGATGGTACTAGTGCAAAGAGGACCGGGAAAGCTTATCCTGTAATTTCTCATGAGAAATCCCACTGGTATCTGTCTAATGCAGAGGTCCAAGTAAGCTCTGGGAGAATGCCAATATGGCAAAAATCTAAGGTATGTCATGTGCCAAAGTTGTCATGTGCATAATGTTTGTGCTATATGTTGATTGTGACTTATTCTCATTGTTTTATAGATTTGTTTCTACGTGATGGAGTATCCACGGGTTGGTGATTTTGGTGATGGAGAGTTCGAAATTGAAAACGTTCCAACCCATGAAATTGAAATAAAGCATAAGGAACTATTGCCAGTGTTCGATTACTTTCATTGTGTCAAAACAGGATGGCAGGACAGGTGATGACGATATTGCCTATCACTAATTGCTGATTTTGTTAATCCCTACATCCAATATGCATTAGTCATTTTCGTCATAAGTTCTTGGAATCAGGTTTCTGCAAAAATTTTGTCAGCTAAGATAGTTAACATGAAGCAGACTTTCTGCCATCTATGTTGTTACTGCCAAGATTTTGTGATCTATGTCCAGTTTTTTAGTGGTTGCCATTAAGCTTGTGTACATTTGGGATTGATTTTGTGCCCAAGCAATCTGTCACTTCATTCTATCCAATTTGTTAGTGTTGCTGGTGGAGTTATTTGTACACATTTTTGCCTAAGCCTATAGGAAAGTTCCCAAAAGGTCTCTTGTACAATAAAAAATACTCATTATCAAACACTTCAAGAATGTTTTGATGGGTAAAGTTACTTCATTGTAACCTGGAGGTCACAGATTCTAGTCGTGGAAACAGCATCTTTGTGGAAAACAAAGGCATGATTGTATACATTTGACCTTCCACTGTGGGGAGGTTGGTGCACTGGGACACTTTTTTTTTAATAGCCCAGAAGAGAACGTACTGTATGAAAACATGTTTTTTTGGTGAATTTTTTTGTTTCATCTAGGCTGAACTGTCCTCACTTCGTTATCTGTGATTAACTTTACTACTTTCTGACTGCATGCTTGGTTCTCTATGTAGAGTTATGGGTGGGGTAAGAACCAGCCTTTCATTAACTTCAGACCCTCTTCGAGCTGAAGGCAAGATCACACAGGAAACCGTTATTTGCCACTCAAAGCCAGCATCACTTAGCTCGACTGAAAGTTCAGAATGTGGTGAGATATTAGGCATATAAACCATTTCCTCTGTTCAGTTAAAATTAATCAGTTATCTGATGGACGTTTGGTGAAGGAGATACCCAAGCAAACACTGTAGTAGTATCCTATCAACGCCTCAGTTGTTGGCAAATATGGTCTCTTGCGCAGATGAGATTGCACTCATTTGAAGCCTGACCCTGTACCCTGTTCTTCAGATATATGATATGAAATGCCAAAGCTTGCCACTTCTCAAAACTCTTTTTTTCTGGATGAGTTCTTTGACGATCTTAATAGATTCTCTCTCTCTCTCTCTGTCATTCTATCCATCTATCTGTTTGGAGGAGATCACTTCTTTGGTTATTGATCTTTGTGAAAGTCAATAATTGCTGCTCATATTTTTTCAGGTTCATCCAGACGAATCGAGCATTTACTCGATTTGGATCAAATGAACTCTGAGAAATTGTATATATCAACTTGCCAGACTTTGAATGACTTCTACGGGGAAAGAAAAGGGTTTACCATTATTGAGTCAACCGAACTGAATCCGAATTCCCTTCTTATTTCATCTCCTCCCCTCGTGCACCCAAAGGATGTAGGTGCTCATGTTGAGAATTGTACCGAAAACAGTTTGCCCACGTCAGAGACTTGCTTGCCTCTTCTAGGAAGAAGTTTCGCCTTAGCATCTCCAACCTTGAACAGCAATAAGATCGGTGATATCTCAGTGTTGACTGCCAATCACTGTGATTCACAAGGGAACATCAATGTGGGGGAACCTACTATTCCAGAAAAGGTGAATCCACTAGGTTTTGGGATCTCTTTCCAGGAGGGCCACTGTAAGGCATTGGATCCTGTCAAATGCTGCAGGTCAACTGAGGTCGTAACTGATGATGTCGACTTCAGCAGCGGCCACCGTGAGAAGGAAAAGCCTCAAGAGGAAGGGGAAAATGATGAATTTCTTGGTGGCATGTTTGCCTTTTCTGAAGAAGGTAGAAATCTGAAATATATCTGCTTGCATATGTTTTTATCCGTTATACAGTTGTGTGGAATTCTGTCATTCAATATAATTAGTGCAGCCTGTGTCACTTTTTGGTAGGTTGAAATTTAACTTCTCTAAAATGGAAAAGTAGATTGGTGGCATTTGAAAATCATCATTATCATCATCATCAATGTACAAAGATGGGCATTCAGAGCTTCAAGCATTTTTATCATTTGATGATTGAACTGCAGTAGATGGTGTAGCAGGAATGTCCATGTTCTGGTGAAGTAAGTATGCCCTTCGTTGCTGTATTTCATCGTCTCCATTTTTCTCTCCTCCTCCTCCTCCTCTCCCATGTACATTTTGTAGATGGAAATTTGGAAATCTATGGAAGGTGTCAGCTTTGGGGCAACATGTGAAATTTAAAATATGGTTTGTATTTTATGCCCGCAAACCCTTGACTAATCTTGGTTGTACAGATGAAGTCGCTGAACAGGTTCCATCCAAGTTGTATAACATTATTATTTTTTTTTTCCTCCCGAAAAGGCAAAAAAAAGAGAGAATGAATGGAAAAGGAAAGGAATTTATATTGGGTTCATAAATGCTTTCTACTATTCTATCAAATGCTCCTGTTGTTAGTGAAGATGGACCTGTGTCTCTGTATACTACGTTGGTGTTGTGGCCCTGGTTCAACGGCCTATTCATGCCTATTGTGTTTGGCGTACTGAACGGGATCTTTGTCCCTATGTAAAGAAAATGCTCGAATTAGGCTTATTGCTGTTAACCTGTTGGGGGCATTGGTTGTTTAGCCCTGTTGCTCGCTACATTGAATCAACTACGCAGCAGTGATGGAGAAATTAATCCTGTAGGGACGTTGGTCCTAACATTGTGAAATTTGCATTGTGACAGGCTACAACCAGATTACAAGAATAGTTCGAAAGATGGTGATGATGATGAGGGCTAAGGTAATTGAATTAGGTAATATGATGGTAACTGGGCAATTTTTGATGACGGAGGGAAGCGTATTTGGATGTTTGGGAAGAAGATTCGATCCTAGAATGCTGTTTGGCCTGATGGTTGAAGTGCAGACTTAAAATTTGGAGTTTCGAGTTTTAAATCTCAGTTTTACTTATCTAAAGTTAAAAGAGACTTGATGTTTGATTTTTATCGAGCTTTTAAATTAAATATTTATTTTCTGATATACAATATTTTTTGAAATTTTCCAAAACGTCTGGATTTCATTTTTTTTGTCCCTTTAAATTCAATTACTTAGATATAGATATAAATCTTATGCCAATCTTTCTTTGGATGAAATGGAAGACTTTAGTGTGCTTCGTGTGAAAGATTTCTATTTTCTAGCCCTTTCCTGAAATTAAGCCAGGGTTAATGTCACTTTTATTATTGATTGGTTATCAAGAATTTTGCAATCTAAATAGGCCTAGAAGCAATCCGACGTCACTACAATCCAGATATTGCGGGGGCACCCAAGACGATCAAACATGCACTGTCATAAGACATGCACAGTATGGATATCCGTGGGTTAATTATTTGCCGTGGGATTGGCATCCGGATGATGTGCATAATCCCATTTACCTTTAAGATATTCTAGGAAAAAGAAAAAAAAAAAAAAAAGAGAAAACGAATTGAATAAAGAAAACAAGATGAACTATGGTATGATTTATGAGCCTTTTTGTTTTGAAAAAAGTTTCGGATCTATATGTTGGTAGTTATATTTAGTATACATATTATGACAGTCTTATTTATTTTTACAATAAATTTGATAAAATATGATATAAAAAATTAACACGTTATTT
Source organism: Carallia pectinifolia (assembly GCA_037832335.1). Classification (NCBI taxonomy): domain Eukaryota; kingdom Viridiplantae; phylum Streptophyta; class Magnoliopsida; order Malpighiales; family Rhizophoraceae; genus Carallia; species Carallia pectinifolia. The sequence goes on from CM075451.1 coordinate 7,710,785, forward strand.
TTTGTTGTAAAAAATATAAGTCTTGCTGTAAAAATAAACAAACTTGTCATTATATGAATACCAAGTATGATTACCAACGTATAGATCTCAAATTGAACTCTTTTGTTTTTGAAAAAATTTACTCATTTTGTCAGACGAAGTAATTATATTAAAATAATTAATATATTTTATTTAACTGTAATGATAAAACATATAATAAAAAATATTATTACTTTTAATGTACGAATTATTATAATATGACCACAATATGACTTATTTTTTTTCATGTGTATGTCGTTGATTTTGTTTTCCACCGAAACGATGTGTGTATTCTTTAAATAATATTTTTGTGATACACGTGGTCAACTCAATTTTTATGAGGAGCAAACCGCCCCATGTATGGGGAAGGATAATAACCAAAAGAGAAAAAAAAAAAATTCAAGCCATCACAAAATTATCAAATCTAATCCAACTTTCCTTTTTTATTGAAAGAAAAAAAATATTTAATTTAACTGAAAAGAGTCCGGCACAAATATAAAATATATTTAGTAATTAATCAAAAATTTTCTTATAACACAACTCGCTTAAATTGCATCTAATCCAAACTTAACGTGGCAACTCAGAGTGGCGGAGCGAGGAATGTTTTTTAATGGGGGCAAAAGATAGGAGAGTATAAGAAAATGAAGGTAAAAATATGAAATATAAATTTTAATGAGGATAAAATGTAAATTTTAATAAAAATAATTGAATAAATTTTACATAAATTATATTAAAAAAGTTATATAAATTTTTATTTTTCAGTGAGGCAGTTGCCCTCACTACCTTATACGTGCTTCTGCCGCTAAACTCAGATGCCGCTAGTGGGCACATTTTTTTTCCCTTTGCCAACCAGGCAACATCTCTACCCTCTCCATTTTTGGCTCGTTTGGCTCGTTTTTGGTACATCATTTGCGGAGTTTCCCTTAGCAAAGTACGACGTTTGATTTTGCAATAGCAAAATTATCCATTTTTCCTCTATGGCTGTAATTTAAGGGAGTTTCGTAAGGTTATATTGGATGAGAGAGAAAATTATATTATACGATAAAAAAATTATAAAAAAAGTTATATGATGTATTATATGTCTTATAATTTTTTTTATATATCCGATAATTTTTTTGATACATTTTATAACTTTTTTATTATATTATATAATTTTTTCTGTCAAACTATATAATAACAAGTATAAAAATTAAAATTACGTCCATTAAACTTTTTCCTCTTCAAAAAAATAAAAAAAACCCTCCAAATCTCACTCCTTTTCTGTCCGCTTCTTCCAGCGGCCCTGGTCGTTTCTTACCAGACAACATTTTTATAAGATCTCTCATTTGAAAGTCAATCAGTGTGCTCGTTTCAAGTTTCAACGCACACCCAAACACAAATACGCGCGAAGGGTAGTGTTGCAAGGGAACCCCATGGATGCTCTCAGCCAGTTGCGGAGACAGATTGTTGATTTTACTGCTTCGCTTTACCGAGAGGTTCAATTCCATTGCTGATACATTTGTTGGTTTTTTTTCCTTGTTGTTTCTCTTTTATCCCCTTTAAAATTTCAGGGAATTTTTTTGTTTTAGTATATAAGAAGGGTCAACAAACATGGAAGGGATTTTTTTTTTTTTTTTGTTCTGGGGAAATAATTGATGTCGTTGGAAAAAAACCTGTTTGATTCATTTGTTGGTTTTTTGGGGGGGTTTTAGTTGATGGGTTTTTGTTGGTTTTGAGAAGGGAGTTGTGGACGATCAGTTCACTCAGCTACAGAAGCTGCGAGATGAGAGCACTCCTGATTTTGTGACGGAGGTTGTGTCTTTGTTCTTTGAAGATTGTGAGAAGCTGGTTAACAACATGGCCAGGGCTTTGTAAGTGTGTTTTGATTTCAATCAATTTCTTGGATTGCCCCCGCGGATGGTTTCATCCGATAGAATAATTTTATTTTATTTTATTTTTTGGGAAAATTGCTTGATGGGCATGTTTCTGATTTGTTCAGAGAACCTCAGCTTGTGGATTTTAAGGAGGTAGATTCTTATGTTCATCAACTGAAGGGTAGTAGTTCCAGGTACTTTTGTGCAATCGTTTTTGTTGCTGTTCTTGGTTTATTCTACCTGTAATTTATGGTTTGATCCTTAAGTGAAGGCTACACATGTTTATGGGTATATAATTGTTGCATCTATATAAAGGCTTGATGCTTGTTATTGTTTTGCCTGCTGGTGTTGTCTTCCGTAGGCTTGCTTAGAACGTTGCTTTCTATGGTTAACAGTGTTGGTGCAGCAAGAATTAAGAATGTTTGCGTTACATTCAGAACATATTGTGAGGCCAAAAATCGTGAAGGGTGAGCTTTGCTTCATAATCCATGTTACAATTTTCATTCATTCATTTTTTTTAGTGCCATGTAATAGTTGTGAAATATTATTCAGTTGGTTATTAATGCATGATTTATTAATCATGAAAGACAAGCCTAGAAAGCGGAATAGACTAATTGGATTTAAGTGGTTGTCAACTGCTTCATGCCCTAGTTTTCAATGAATAATTCTTCCGACATGGATCATGCCTTTTCAACATTGTCGAGTGAGTTGCCTTTTGCCTACTTTTCTGAATTTTAGACTTGGTGGAAATATGGCGACATCAACTTTGTCTTTTCAATCGTGTCAACAGGGTTACCTTTTTTCTAATTTTCTAATTGTTTGGCTAAAACGGCGGTAAACTTTGAATTTATTTTGGAAACTATTGGCTAAGCATTGTCTTGGGGACTTTTCATGCGAGAGCCAGTTCACATTTCAGACGTGAATTGTAAAAGCAGGACCAATTTCGTCTTTTCAATCAAGACAATCGAGTTACATTTTGTCTGGTGGTCTAATTGTTGGACCTTAATGGGCGTAAAATTTCAAGTTATTTTGGATGCCATTGGCTAAGCACTTTGACTTATGATGTTTTATAAGTGATTGTTCATATTTCAGATGCGAATCATAAAAGCAGGGCAAAGTTTTGTAAACTCTCTCTTCTGAGTGATGTTAGAAGATTAGTTTCGTGTCAGCTTCTTAGCATAGGAATTTCGTTCCCCACATGTGATTGGAAGAAGTCATATCCATTGATCTTGCTGCATGTCAATAATACTGGTCTTGCTGTTCCATTTCAAGAATATGAAAGTTGTACAGGAATTTTGCTTCACTCAAAAATATTGGTGCAGGTGTCTGAGATGTCTGCGACAAGTTAATAATGAATGTGCTCTTCTGAGGAACAAACTTCAAACTTTATTCAGGGTAAGGTGGATGTTAATTTCCCAGGATGGATGGATTTGACCATCTAATAATTCATCTTTTAAAAGTTCATTCTGGCATACCATAGAGAGCAGAATTATTGTTCAACCTGCCATGAAACATACTTTTCACCGAATGAAAATTTTTCTCTGTCACAACATCTTTTTTATCTTCTCCTCTGTCGTAATTTTACTACTGCAGCCCATGCTGTAATGAAAGAACCACGGGAAATTTTTGCAACAAATCCCTTCCTTTTGGTGATCAAAAAACTCCCTGAATGCCTACTTATTCAGTCTTTGGTTTTATTTGAGTATTGTATATAGTTTCCTGTCTGCTATTATATTACTCATAACCTTTTTCTTTTATTTTCCGTTTCCCATTATATTATTGAATTCCTTTTTCTTTCTCCTTGTTTGGCCATTGCAGCTGGAGCAACAGATTGTCGCCGCTGGTGGGTTGATTCCTACACTGCAGTAAGCCAATAAGTAATGATGTTACCCTTCATTGATACAAACAAAAACAGTGAAGAGTTTGACGGTAGAGACGATACCCTTTCAGCGAATTTTGGTAGTTTTTAAGTTCTATTCATGTTTGACTCTCTAAACACTTTGTGCAACTGTGGAGTGAATGAAAAAAAAACTCTTACATTTGCTGCCTCAAAGTTGCCATCTTGGCGTCTACATTTGCTTTTATGCAACTGGAGTGCCAAGGTTCTCAGATTCTTGTTGCCTTTGGGGACATCGGTTTTCATGATCTTGCAATGTGAAAGTCAAACACATAATTGTAAATAGATTCGGGCAAGGAAATGTATGAATGATTGCTTGCACTATAGTCTATAGCACGCCATCCTCCCCGGCTCCCTCCTTCTCTTGCCTTCAGCTGAAGTAATTTTCTTTTTTCTTTATTTTTTTTAGAGATTTTTTTTTTTTAAATGACAAAATATGGCCCGTAACTCCCCCGCTTGCTCTGGATGAAACCACCTGCCCTTTTTTTTTTTTTTAACTTTTGTATTTAAGACCACTAAGATTCGAACTCGTTCAGTGGGTTTGATGCTTTCTAATTCCAAAGGAATGTTAAAATTACGTGCCTGAAAATAAAATATCTATATTTACTCATTCTGTATCAAGAAAAAAATACTTATATACAGGAAAACTAATATATATATATATGTATATAATTAAGAGTTCGCTTATCTAATTGTCCGTTAATTCTTTAATATATGGCATACCATCACTCTATTACTAATTTTAATACAATTCTCCTTTTTTTTCTCCTTTGTGAATGCTGCTTATGGCTCCCAAAATTTTAATTTTATCTCGTATTTTTCTTATAATTGACTAAGATATATTTTCTAAAATTTTTTAGTTTCATATTTGATTTTAGAGATTTATCTTTTCAGTTTTTTCAACTTTCTCTGTAACTTTGAGGAAAAAAAAATAATTTAATCACTAAACGTTGTGTTAATTTTATCATTTTAATATTGTGGCTTAGTGATAAATAAATCATTCGTTTTCGTATCAAAGCACCTGAGTTCAATCCTTCACTAAAATAATAAACCTATACGTACATTTCACATAATTTACCTTTTTGATGGGTGCACACTCTTATGTTGTATACACCTGGAACAAAATATACCTATGATTGAAATTCACTCTACATATAAAATAAATGTATGGCCATGGAAGCGCATAAAATTCTTTTTTGGTTAAACAAAAAAAAAAAAAAGAAAAGTTGAGTAGTATTCCATATTCTCGGAAAAAAAAATGGAAAAGTAAGATTACTACTTACATCCCGCCGTTTAGAAAAGATTATGAAAATGTATAATCCTATTAAATGTTTTAACAAAAATTCAAACTCATAACACTTTAATAAATGCTCGAATTCATAACTTTCAGCCTAATAAAGAACAAACTTATTTAACACTAGACTACTAGTCGTACTTTAAATATTTGATATAGTAGGAAAATAATAGTAACATATATGTGATATCCACAGAAATTGTGCCACCAACGTATTGTATCCACCGCATCTTAGCATCCATAATTGGATAAATGTTAGTTCATTTTTGGTCGATTAACCATAATTGACATGTGGCTAATATAGATGAATTGGAAGTGGATAAAAAGGTCTGCAGTAGCGAACGTGGGTCCGTTTGTTTGCTGTAAAATAACTTACATTTGTAAAATATTTGCAGGGGAAAATATTTGCAGTAAAAATAATAATTTTTCTTTATCACTTACTTATAGCACAGTTTGTGTTTTCCCTGAAAATAACTTCATTTCTGCAAAAGATAAGTTATTTTACCTGAAAATCTAAAAATTTTCCCCAAATTTTGCCTATGTAAAATATTTTCCGTGAAACAAACGCCGGAAAACCTGTAAAATTTTTTCCTGTAAAATTTTTTTCTGGAAACAAAAACACCCTAAATGAATTTGAAAGATCTCCAACTAATTAAGTTGGGCCGCTAGAGCGAGGGATCAAAGCCCAATATAAGAGGCTGACAGAGCGGCGAGCTTTGATATCAACTTTTTTTTTTGAGAGTTGCAGACCAGCAGATTCAGTGGAGCCCATCAGGTATAGGCCCAAAGTACCATTTTGGCCCTTTTTTCTTTCTCTCTTTTTTTTTTTTTTTTCCCGTAACAACAATACTTATGTAGGAGTTGTTCCGATGCATAAAATACCTCATCTATTAAGCCTCAACCAAAAAGAAACTAGTATCTGGCATAGTAAAATAAAAGCCAATAAAAATAAGGTCAGCAACTAATTGGATTTTGATCGAGTTTGAATTTTGACGCCGTAGCCTCAAATATTTTTAAAAAAAATTAAAAAAATGTATGAAAAACAAGAAATAAGATCGGAACAACTTTTTTTCCTATCCTGAAGAAGGGAAGGGAGGGATCCATTTCTTGTAGAATCAACTTCCTAATTAGTGAACCAGTAGTCTGCAGTCCTGCACATATGAAATATGGTTTGTGATAACAATCCCCATATTCAATCGTGAAATTGGATATGGCATGGCATGACATGTGCTTCAAAATTATGTCGACCGATAATCAGATTTTATCGTATAATTAAGAAATATAGACTTAAGCATTATGTACCACGAACGGTGTGCATATAATAATAGGCAAAACGAGAGACAGAGAGCACTTGCAGTTGGGTTAGAAATTTATGCATGAAGCTGATATTACTCTGCTACTTAACAAATAATATTGCTGGTCTAGCTGCCACGTTGGGAATTGATATGCCTATAACTACCTCGTTGAATATATATAGTTGTTTTAAGGGTCACAAATTCGCCCGCAAATATAATTTTATTTGTTGCATTTTACTTGGTTATTAATTTACTGATTTAAAACTAGTGAATTGCTCGTAATTAATCATGAGAAATATTATCACCACCCTGAAAATGCCTCAATGACCATGTCTCCATCACGCTTGTCATACATATATATCACCAGTTGGGATCAAAGAGCTCAGACGAGAAAGCACCACCCCAGCCTTTCCTTCACCAAAAAGTTTAGGCGACGGTCTGTTGCAATTCAAGCGGCCGGACTGGCATGCTCAGCTTTCTTCTCTTACGTCATCATTGTTGTCTGCTTTATTCATGTTTTGCTGAACGCTTGTTCGATCAATATCCATATAACAAGTAGACTATGAATGCTAATTTTAAACTCTCAACCATCTGCCATGCATGATATGGCTTGAGAGATATGGGCCTTGGCCTATAATTACCTGTAAGTTTTTAAATATTTTCCTTATTGTTCAAAAAAAAAAAAAAAGTGATTGTCGAAGTTGCGCGCGGATCGGCGCATGCATTGTATATGCGCATTCTATCAAAATAGAAATTATATTTACACGAGCAACGTTTTAAGCATAATTAATTTCATACTCTATTGAGAGCTCTTAGTTTTATATTCCAATTCTAGTAACTTTGTTATCATTTTTTGGCATTTTAACTTTTTTGTAACCAAAAAAAAAAAAAGTCATCAACGTGCCTAACATAATTAGTAAATTGATCGTTACGTAGACGTAGTATGGTTGGTACCATATGTGAATATCTACCCTAATCTTGAATTGCCAAACTGGGAAAAAGCAAACCAATCCTACAATTCTAGAGTGGATCATGTAGCTAAGATTGGGCATACCGGTAGATACCAAACCCTAACTCTCCTAGTCAATGGGAGAATGGAACGAATGAAAAATGTGGGGCAAACAGTATCGCCCATAACTAATTAATTATGTATTAGAAAAAGTAAAAACATTTTCGTTGATAATTTTCATCTTTTGTTTAATATAGGCACAATTTTTGTAGTTTTTCAACCACAACTTATGCACTATTATTTGGCCTAGAATTTATTCGTAGCTGTGGTGGAAGTGGAATATTATTTTTTTGGGGTTATTCTTCTGTAATCAAAATTGACGTCGAACAAAATTCAATTTTGACAATGTTATATATATAGATATATATGCAGAGTATGAGTATGCACACATGCATATACACGATCCATAGGATACAGTAAGTGCGTAAGACGTCGCCTGCAACTTCAGGTTATAGAATTATTATGATGGGAGAAGTGTACCAAGCAGCGGCTTCACCTGTGGAGGACCTCAAGGTCAGTATACAAGACGTTTCTCTAGTCCTTCCTTTTAAAGAAACTAAGAGAAGATCCATGTTCTTATCAAACATAGACCAGAAACACAATTTCCATGTTCCAGTGGTTGTTTTCCACAGACCCCACAAAGATTTTTCTCCCCTAATTGTGGCCGAGAAACTCAAGAGTGGATTAGCACAAGCATTGGTTCCGTACGATTTCATGGCTGGAAGATTGAAGTTGAACTGTGAAACAGGTCGTCTGGAGATTGATTGCAACGCGGCAGGAGCTGGGTTCGTGGTGGCTTCTAGCGAGTGGTCCCTGGAAGACATTGGGGACTTGGTTTATCCTCATCCAGCATTCGATCAACTCATTTTGTTAGATACGTGGGCAAAGGATGAGCAGCCGCTATTCGTTCTTCAGGTAATTAATAAGTAGCTATAGCCAGATGAACGTTTATTATGTGTATATATTAATAGGTTGTCCTTGTAAATATATATTATGAGTGATAGAAAGAGTAAACACTCTCTTACATATGCATATGCATATGGATGAAGAGAACGAGGAGATACTGGAAAATGGGAAAGAATATTTTTAAAATGTAAAAGAATATCTTTTAAAGTGTATATATTAACAGTTCGATTAATTAAAATGTTTGTTAATTTTATTTTTTTATTAATAAAATTAATTTATAATTTAATATTATTTAAATATTATTTTTAATTTTTTTTATTTAAATAAATATTATTTATAGTGTGATGTAAAATTATAAATAAATTATACTCACCTAAAAAAATTTAAAATAAAAATCATTCGTATCTTCTGCTAAATTAATTAATTATTCTTGTTTGATATGTGGTACGTAGGTGACATCATTTAAGTGCGGTGGGTTTGCAATCGGCTCATCCGCAAACCATGCAGCATTAGATGGAGCAAGTTCGACAATATTCAATGAAAACATTTGTGCACTGGCAGCCAACAAGCCCCTTGTTGTCTGGCCCTGCAATGATCGCAGACTTCTAGCAGCTAGATCACCACCGCGGGTCACTTTCCTCCACCCGGAAAAGGTCCAATATAATATCTCATTGGCCCAAGAAGAAGACTCGAATAACAACAACAACAACAACAACTCTTCTAACGTTAATAATAATGTTCCGGCCGCAACCCAGGAACAACAGCTAGACTTAAGCTTGCCTGCTATGTTTAGGCCTAGCCAGCAAAAGCAAGCGTTCAAGATCTTCCGGGTCACCCAAAAGGACTTGTCAAATCTCAAAGAGAAGGCCAAGACCCATGAAAATGCCCCTGTATCTAGCTTTAATGCGCTAGTGGCCCTCCTCTGGTGGTGTAAAGCCATATCATCAGCATCTGGTGGTCATGATGATGGTGATGATCCGGACAGAATATGTACGATTCTTTATCCAGTCGATATTAGGTCAAGATTGATCCCTCCTTTACCAGCATCCTATGCCGGAAATGGAGTGCTCAACGGTTACGCGAGGGCCAAGCTTAGGGAGCTCCAACAGCAACCCTTTGGGAGGTTGGTTGAGATGGTATCGGAGGGTGCAAAGAGAATGACTGATCAGTATATAAGGTCCCTTATAGATTGGAACGAGATATACCAAGGAGGATTCACACATGGGGATCTCTTGGTAACAGCATGGTGGAAATTAGGCTTTGAAAAGGTGGAGCCTCCATGGGGAAGGCCCCTCAGTATTACACCTTTGATGTGCCATAGGAAGGACCTTGTCATTCTCTTACCACCCCATGTCGTCGATGGTGATGCTCTTGACAACAACAACAACAACAAGGGCAAGGGCGTCTGCATTCTGGCCCGCCTCCCGAGCCATGAGGCCGATAAGTTTGAAAGTCTCTTCCTTAGCTTCCTATCGATGGAAACTGGACAAACCAGTGGATGTGGACCCAATAATATTGCCCACAAATTATTCTCAAGAATATGACGATGTGGAAGACATGATCGATGATGCATGGCTGCGTACGCGCGTGCTGGATCTTCTTTTTTTTTTTTTTTCCTTCTGTATTTGAGGCTAATAAGATTCGAATTCGTTCAGTGGGTTTGATGCTTTCTAGTTCAAAGGAATGTTAAAATTACGTACCTCAAAATAAAATATCTATATTTACTCATTCTGTATCAAGAAAAAATATTTATAGACAGGATATATATAAATATATCCTGTATATCTATATATATATATATATATATCGCTTTCTAGGTTAAAACTGGACCAGCAGCAGTTCAATGGGTGATGGGATCTCTATCAAGGAAATATCATCAAATATAAAGTTGCCGGCCCTTCCCTGTAACCTTCATTCCTTCTCAAAATTAATTGTGCTATTTCAAATATAAAGTTATGGTTTAAACAGATTCGGGCAGGGAAATGCATTTCCATTGCAAAACTAATTGTCGATCTGGAATTAATCTTCTGCTTTCTATATGTATAAACCGCCGGTAAATAATTATCCATCTGTTACCTCTGGTTTGCATGTGTTGGTCAGTTGGTGTGGCACTGAGTACAATGGAAGACCATCCACCAATTGATAGATTGATTACTTGGTCTAATAAGTATGATTAACGAGAACAAGTGAACAATTAGTGACTGCATTTGAGTTTTCACGTCTGCGCTTCTTTAATTGAATTGTGTTGGGACTTCTTTAGATATAAGCAGTGATATACAGCGTGGGGTCTAGAGTTGATCGATAGGACTTTAGTGGCAGAGTCACGCTCGACCCCATTAGTGTTCGGGAGGTGAGTCGGTTTTTTGGAGTTGTTGAACGAGACTCAAATAAATAATGATTACTCTCATTCCAGTTCAAGGATCTGATGACTGACACGCTCAATAAAATCTTTTTTTCATGACAAAAAAAAAAAAAACCAGCGCCTCACTTTGCAATATGAGTGGGCCGGGCCCTAAACTTGGGCCATTACATATTTGCAGCATATTCTTGTGAATGCGAGTGCATTTTCAAGTTTAAAGTTCAAATTTTAATTTCACAATAAATGAATAAATGGAACGAAATAAATTTTAAAAGAACTGACAGTTTAAAGTAGATGATAACATTATATTAAAACAGATTGAGAGTTCGATTATATCCATGTCAGAAGACACATTTGAGTCAACTTCCCCTGGAAATTGAAGTCATTTTTGAGCAAGAGTTATTAGACGTTTGGAACAGTTTGTGCGTGGTATTTCATTTAGTAACTAGTCTAATAGAACCTTTTTTTTTTTTTTTCGAAACACTAAAAAAATATGTATTGTCGGTATATGAGTTATTACATGTGTGGACTGAGATTAAAGATCGCTTGTTATATTTTCATTTAATTTTTTTTATAAGGAGAATCCGTCACCTAAGTACTATTAAAGCTAAATAGACCTCCCCACATTACATTTCAATATTAACAAATTTTGAATTAAATATCGTGCTACTTAAAGCATAATTGAACCTATCTACTTGAAGCATGATAAGTTGCTCAAATTTATGATATGTCAAATAATATCTCAAGATGTGGTCCCGGATTGACTTCGAAGTTACTGAAGCCTAGAGAATTAATGAGAACCCGGCAGGCTAGCATTGAGTAAGGGGTGGTCCCCAACTCCCTATTTGTAACTTGTGGGTCAGGTGGATGCTTCTTCAGTACCGGAAACAGGTTCTTGTTTTGGGTACTTGAAGCAGATAATTGATTGTGAGAAATCATTAGAAGATGGTGGCTACTTTATTATATTGTGGGCTATTAAATATGATTTATATTGAGTGCAAACAGTTTCGTGGGTTCCCAACATAATTAATTCCATTGCGACACAAATGGTCTAGTTCTATGATAATTAGAAAGAGTAGGACCGTCTGTACGTAGCAGAAGCAATCCAGTTTAAGTTATTGGAACCATCTGTAGGTAGCAGGAGCAATACGGTTTAAGTTATTGGAACCATGTAGCCAATTTTAGTGGTGCAACTGTAAATTGACAATGATGTACTAGAGCCAATAGAGCAATTAATTAGACGGCCGTAGGCAATCCAGTACATGTTGCATGTTGCTGGGGCGTAAAGCCGTCGCATAACGCCTCTCTGCACATGCGCAATCACCAACGTTGTGTTCTACTGGCAGGGAATTAAAACAGTTGTTCCTTGCAAGATCATGGTTTCAATCTCCCTTAAGGTATTTGATGAGGTTAAGCGTACATCTTAAGCATGCCAAGATGGGCTTAGTCTGCGGGTCAACTCACTAGTGTAAAGGCATATTTTCCCCAACAAAATGGTGGGTAGGTATCACCTGCTTTTTATTTTTGTAAAGAGTTTTGATAGATGGACGTGAAAAAATTCATTAATACGGATTTGTTTATTTTTTAACATATTTTTTATTTATATTATACATCAACTTTAATATTATTACACATCATACGTTAATGGAATTAAAAAAATTATAAAAACTCATAAAATTTACAATTAAATTCGATGTGTGATAAACATATCAACATTATATACAACGTGTGAAATTCCAGCAATCATCCTCCTTTTTTGAAAACCAAAAAAAGTGGGTTCAGAAGGCAATCAACTCCCAAATCTCCACCATGTGCGTATCAAAAATTTGTTAAAAAGTATAAAATTGCATATTAATAAAATATAAAATTATAACATAATTTACAATACTTTTTAGGTTTTCCTATTATTAACATAAGTCTTTACGTGGATTTGAAGTTCAAAAGTTTTGTTCCACAAAAATGATCATTGGTCTCACTGATTTCCTGCCCGTAGTCTTCGTGACCCTCTATATATATATATATATATATATATATATATATATATATAGCCATTGAGCTTGTGTAACAAAACCAACTCAATGCTAAAAATGTTTGAGCTTCGTCTTTCCTTCTTGCAATAAATTCTTGCCCGAGGACGCAACCTTACAAACAAACGCCGTAATCGTTTCTTTCACAGCAACGAACGTTGACAAAAGTTTTTTTTTTTTTTTCCTAACGATATTTTTTTTAAAGGTCTGCGAGTTATTTATCACTAAGAATATATTTGAATTGGGTTACGAAATTCACTCTCAGGCCCCGTTAATAAGATACTTTTTATTGATTTCTTTGTGTGCACGTGATCAGGATTCAAGTAATTTTGCATGCACTTGCCAATCATCTTTCACCGCAATGAATTCAAGAAGCAATATACACATATATATAAACCCAGGGTTCCTCAAACCAAAGAGAGAAACAAAGAAATTCCTTTTTTTTTTTTTTTTTTTTGAATGTGAGGGCTGGGGCGCAGCTGGATGATGGAGACGACACAAGAACATTTGCATGTTGGTCATAGAAGCAAGAGTATTAGAAGAACCTGCAATATATATATACTTAGCTGTATATAATGGCCATATGTATCCACCACCACCCACGACACCCCATGATGGGATTTTGAGAAATTTTGAGTGTGGGGATAGATAGATAGATAGATAATTTGGGGGTTGTTGGGTTTGGTGCAAATCTACCACACACACTTACCCATGCAAAATTCATCGCAGGTGGACCCTATTAAAATTGGCTTGCTACCATCAAGCTCTACTGTCTTCAGCCGATAGTGGCCTGGCTGTGGCCAGTGGCCAGTATATATAGTATATCCATGTGCTTGCCATTTTCTTTTTTTCTTTTTTTTTTCCTTTAAAAAATTTATCATAGATATAGTGGTCCGATCTAGGAGGCCGGAGTCGGTTTTTATACGATTTCCCATGTTATAGGCATATCATTTTTTTATGTTACATGCATATCGTTTCAAGGCTTTCTTGTTTTTGAATATGAATGTAATATAAAATGACTCGTATGTAGCATAAAAATCTTGAAGGAGGTGCTTTGCACCCTATCCACTTATGCGAGAGATTAGAGAAAATAGTGAGATTTGAGATTTGATATATCCTACTGACTTTTTCTGAAGTCAAAAGTTTTGGTGGCTAGTTGAGCTGCCCAAGTAGTTGTTTCAAGGTTTTACGCTAACTGATGGAAATTCTTGTATTTTTGGAGCTTAGGCTCTTTTGGAACATGATTTGAACGCTAAATATTTATTAGGTAGGGTGTTCAAAATACTTACTCTTTTTTTCTAATATAACATATACATAATCTTAAACTATATAAATTAATTTACTTTATCATTATTATTATTATTATTAATTCAATTGGATCTCTTTTAAATTATTTATCTCATATAAATTGTGAATTAAGCTAGAAATTCTATTAGATAGATATTCCCTTGCGCTCAAAAAAAAGAAAAAAAGAAGTTGTACAGAAAGCGTACGTACTTTGGGTGATCTTATTATCATGTTCCTGGAATAATTTCGTAGACATTTTCTATATATATATATAAACTTCATGTTGTTTATGAGACACTTTAATAGGTAGAACTCAAGTCTATGATAATCATGGAAAAAGAGGGGATATGATAAATACTAAAAAAAGGAGAGGTGAAATGTACGGGTGTAGAGAGTCTATTGTCATTATGTAACCTAATTTAATAAACCCCCTATGAACAAAAAATATTAACTGCGTTTTATGAAAAAGTAGCCTCTTCTTGTGTCTTATAACGAGGAAAAAAGTTATTTTGCCATATGATATAATTACAAGCGATTTTTTTCCTTAAAAAATGGTAAAAAATTTATTCAATGTTAAATATGACATAATTCAGTTTTTTTTTTCCACCAATACAGACAATTATGGTTTAAAACATCTATTCAAAAGATCGCCCTAAACATTGATAATTTTTTATGGCCATAATCATTTATTGCTCCCCCTCCCCCACCTAAATTGAATGGATTAATAAACTGTTTGATCTGTATATGAAAACAACCATCTTGACTTCAAAAAGAAAAAATTGTCACCGATGGTTAATTTTCGCAACATTTTGCTAAGAAATTTGGTGTGGAACAATGTGTAGGCTCTGGGAGATTTTTTGTTTGGCTCAAGGAAAATCCCAATTGAGATGGAAAGAGTTGGAGACTCAATTGAGAGGCTGAGCCAGGCCAGCGCCAACAAGTACAATAACTTTAGATAGGACTACATTTTTTTTTTTCTTTAGATAGGACTCTAATAAGTATATTAACTTTGTTGAAAAAGAAAACCTAATTTTTCCTTTAACAATTTAGTAGTTAAAAATCTTAAATTTTAATTTTCAAAATCTCGGATTTGAATGTTGGAAAATAGTATGAGATTTATAGAAATATAAAAAATTATCTTTATTATATAATTTATGATTTAATAAATTTTTTAATTAAAAAAAATTTTAATCTCCAATAAAAAAAAGTAGTAGTTATTAATCCTGCATACCCTTTATTATTTATTTATGGATTGTTTCCCTCAACCAAAAGGGAGCAGATGTCATCTCGCAAAGTCTATTTTCAGAATAAAAAGATTTCTTAATTAAAAAATTGCAATTCTAAAATAAAACATTACATATACTAAAAGAACATCCACTTGAAACATTCCAACAATTTTGCCTCTCTTATCCAATCAAGTCCCAGAGCTGTAATTGAAGTTTTTTCCATTTTCACGTAAGAGAAAAATTAAATGACTCATTTTTGTTAAGATATATATTACTATGAATTATTTGATAATTATTTTTTAATTAAAAATTATTTAATAATTAAATTAAAAAAATAAAATTATTAAATAATACTAAATAGACTCTATATTCACTTGCGGTGTCCTCAAACATGATGCCAGTATTACGCTAATGCTGCCTTAAATTTTACTGTTTGACTGTTTGAGTGGTTGCATGTTAGCACACCAAAAACACACACACACACACACACACAGGGGAAGAAGAAGAAATTTGCTGTTGGGTGTTGGCCAAAGGTGCACGAGTACTCGGTGAGTTTTGGGTCCTTGACAGACGAGAAAAAAAGAAAAAGTTTAGGAAAGACCATACGACCGACAGCTGGCAACCACGGCCCCACAAAGGCCATGCGGTTCCCGTTCTGGTCCGCTTCACTTTCCCCAACTCCCATCTGCCTCTCTACTTCTCTTTTTACGTGTCAGCTCCTCTGCATCGGTGATATCAATCCCGTACTACAGCTGTTATTGGACACCCACAAACCCAGAGAGAGAATGAGAGATCGCTGTTTTTCTTTGTGTTTCGTGAGCATCAACCTCCGTGTCACGTGACCTCGATCCGAACCTGCAGACTTCTCCCTTCCACGTAGGCTCGGACAACCGTTTGCCCCCCCCCCCCCTGACCTATTCCCAAATAGAAGTTTAACAAAAAACACTGTGCAAGCGACTGCAAATTACATCTTCTCCCACAAGCCACAATAATGGTACAAGAAATAAAGCAGAGTCAGAAGAAGAAGAAGAAGATTCAAGAACAAGATTCAAAGGCCCCCCCTGGTCTTGCTTCTCTTCAAAGCCACTCCCTTTCTCTCTCTCTTTCTCTTTCTTCCCAAATCTTTGTAATCTTTTGATGCTGATAGTTTGGCCATTAATTAAAGCTTTCACACCATTTCTCACGAGAAATCGGTTCCCTTTTTCTCTCCCACGGAAAAGCTATCCACTAATACGTCTCAGCTCTTCAAAGTCTCAATCTTTACTCTATATATATATATATATATATATATATAACCTTTCTTCATCTCTGCTTCACTGCAGCAGTCGTTTTCAGTTTTGTGTCAAATGGGGAAGCAGATAATAAGAGCTAATAAGCTTTTAACCCTTTTGATCGCTGTCTTTGTTGTTCAATGTGAAGTGGGTTATGTGTTATTTGTCCGCGCAATTCTCGACCCTGTTGACTTCTTGGCTCTGCAATCGATTCGGAAAGCTCTGGACGACATGCCGGGCTCCAACTTCTTTGCTTCCTGGGACTTCACTTCCGACCCTTGTAATTTCGCCGGAGTTTATTGTGACTCCAACAAGGTCATCGCTCTCAATCTCGGTGACCCCAGGGCTGGTTCTCCTGGCCTTATCGGCCACCTCGATCCTTCCGTCGGAAAGCTCTCTGCTTTGGCTGAGTTATCCGTTGTTCCGGGCCGAATCTACGGTTCTTTGCCCCAATCTCTCTCCCAGTTGAAAGACCTCCGGTTCTTAGCCGTCAGCCGGAACTTCCTCTCAGGCGAGATTCCGGCCGGTCTTGGTAAGTTGCGCAATCTCAGAACCCTCGATCTCAGCTACAACATCCTCACCGGAGAGATTCCTCCGTCAATCGGAACCGTACCGGAGATATCCAACGTCATTCTCAGCCACAACCGTCTCTCCGGTTCGGTTCCTCCGTTTTCCTCCCAATCTCTGACCCGGCTCGACTTGAAACACAACAATCTCTCCGGTTGGCTTCCTCCGTCGTCCCTCCCTCCTTCGCTGCAATACCTCTCGCTGTCGTGGAACCGCCTCAGCGGTCCCGTGGACCGGCTCTTGGACCGGCTTGATCGGCTGAACTTCCTGGACCTGAGCATGAACCTGTTCTCCGGCGGCATTCCCGGACGCCTCTTCACGTTCCCGCTAACCAACCTCCAACTGCAGAGAAACCAATTCTCCGGTCCGGTTCAACCGGCGGACCAGGTGACGATCCCGTCCGTCGATCTGAGCTTCAACACATTGTCGGGTCAAATATCGCCCATGTTCTCGACGGTCCAGAACTTGTACCTGAATAATAACCGGTTCACGGGTCAGGTTCCGGGTAGCTTCGTCGACCGTTTGTTAGCCGCCAGCATACAGATACTGTACTTGCAGCACAATTATCTGACGGGTATTGAGATCAATCCAACGGCCGAGATTCCTTTGAGCAGCTCATTGTGTTTGCAGTATAATTGTATGGTCCCGCCCGTACAGACGCCGTGCCCTTTGAAGGCTGGGACCCAGAAGACAAGGCCTGCTGCCCAGTGTAGCGAATTGAAGGGGTAAATTTGGAATTTCATAATTTATTTTATTATTATACTCATCATAGGATCATATTATATTTTTGATTTTTGCTTTATCAATATTCAACTCATAATGTGAGTTCGTCCTTTTTGATTCGTCAATTTTAAATTATATATATTGTTTTTGGAGTGAGAAGGAAATATGAATAAGGAGATTGTGAGTAATTTCTTAATTGTAGCTGATATTTCTACTGTAAATGGAATTAAAATTGTTATCTTTTTTTTTTTTTTTTAAGGTTGCTCTGATCATTATGAGATAAATGATATTTATAGTTTATATGTTAGAAATAAAATATCTCTTAAATTAATTTCGCTTTTTCCAGAAGGATAAATATCAGATGGGCATGCCTATTTCTATTGTCCCATCCATGTTACTTGCAGTAAATTGAGCTTCAGTTTCTTTCTTAGATTAGATATTGTTTTTTAAGGAAAAAAAAAAAGGAGATTAACAATCCTTCATAAATCACGGAGAAAGAAAAAATATATCATCCATGCCCATCGAGTTTTATGGAATAAAATTTACAGTGCAAAGTTTTAAAGTTTATACAACCAATTAAATCATGAATCATTTCATAGAAGGGGTCACTCATGTCCTAGCGCTTAAGATTGGTTTTAATTAGTCAAGTTATTTTGTATGATTAGTGTTCCAATTCTCACTTTTCTTGTGATACTTTTTTCGGTTTAATCGAAGTGATGTTGAAAATTTAATTATGAGTGACGTTTTAAAGTTGTAACTCTAAATCTTACCTCAAATTTTTAATTTGATGGCTACTGAACTATAATTAGCGGTTTACTTTTATTGTGATGTTTGTACATGACTTGAGTTGGGTTGTATAATGTAGACTATGAAAACAGCCTAGACTATGAAAATGGTTTCTGGCTGCCAAAGCCCAAGTTGTCGTCTCTGCACTTGTCCCGCGAGTATGCTTGGCAAGGACAACTGATCATATTCTTCAGACAGTAATATGTACTATGCAGCATGTTTTTTCTCCTCGTAGTATATAGACCAGAATGCCCTTTCTTCCATTCATTTTTTTTTTAAAAAAAAATTTTGAACTTCTTTGAAGAGCAAACAAATTGCTTGTTTTTTTGTCTTTTGTTGTCAACTGGAAGTGGAGATGCGAGGAATGGGACTGGAGGTTGAAACATGTGAGATGAGAGGGTCTAATAATTTTTTTCAGCTTTTTAAGTGCACGGGGCTGAATTATTAAAATCATCACTTCATCTTTGAGGACAGCTAGTTGTGCGAACTAACGTTCATCACCCACTTGGAGATCTCCTCCCAAAGCCCTTCTCGAGTCTTTTCAAGTACGTTTAACAAATAATGGACATCTACATCCCAATTAGTCCATCAAAAGAAAAACATATTGAGAAGGAGCAAACACAGTTGCTGATACTTAATTAAGAATACGTGGATACGTAATAATATAAATTATTGGATTTGTTAGATCAACGACGTACTTATACGCGTTCCTTTAAAATTATGTCACATAGTATTTTCTAAGAAAACAATTGGATCATGTTGTAGCTTTCTTACTATTTGCCAAGCAAGAAAGAGTTCAGATCACATCTAATCTTAGAGTTAAGCAGCCATTGGAAATGTGGGAAAAAAAAAACAGAGACATAGTGTGTGTTTGTGGGGTTAGATTAAAATAGAGCTTGTGGGGCAGGAGGAGCACATTACATGTTGAGAAGAGCAAATGCCAATCCTTGGTTTGTATGACTTGTTATATCAACAAAGCTGCAAACTACAAATTTCACATGATTACCATCTTTTGACAGTGTAGGTCAAACCCTTACTTCCTTTCTTTTTGGCTTCCTAATTTTTTTTTCGCATTCTTTTGGTCTTTTTGTTCTTTTCTCATGTGTTTGTTCCTTGTGTCTTTTCCTTTTCCTCAGTTCTTTGGGATTCCTTTACTCGGAAGGGAATTATAACATACAAATAGCTAATCAAACGGCGAATGGGACAATGACCCACAAAATTCAACCATATGGACGCTTAATATAATATAGTTTGTCCGGTTAACCAAAGTATCCGTTGTACTCATCATATTTTATGTTATTGTTATTTATTTATTTATTTAGTTATTTATTTTGTGACAAGTGATTTCTAAAGGGATGTCTTTCGGACAAATCCTGAATAGCACGCTAATCACTCAATTTGTTTCATTAAATGCATCGAGAGGGATTGAAATTTGAGACCTTAATTATATTACCAGAATGTGTGCGAGACTCTGTTAAAACTTATCATGAATGAAGTCTTGGATAAAATATGCAGACTTGTACACATAGACGAAGGATGTTACTTACCACTAAGGCAAAAATTAATTAATTAATTCTGAACAGATGAAGTTAAATTCTACCTTTGTAAAACTTGTAGGCCCCCTGCTTTCTTGTGTTTCTCAATAGTTTATGGAATCTTTTACTGTTCATGGGGCTCCTTAATTATTCTGGATTCATTTTAAGATTCTTTCCCAAAGTGAATTACGTCGTTGATTAAGCAATTATATTCCATGTTGGCCCTTATTATCATTGCCGAATAAAGTAATGCACTGGGTTATAAAATAAAAAAATAAAAAAAAACTCAGAGGAGGGACCCTCTAAACGATGGATGGGCTCAGGATTTTTTATTTTTTTTTTGTCATGAAATAAGCCAAAATTAACGTTTTAATATGATCGGGAAATTATTTTTCTTATTGTCTGTGCCAGTAAAATGCTCGTCTGTGATCCGACAACCAACGTTCAAATTTTTTTTAATCCTGTTTTGTATTCTTTTATTTGTCTTTTATAAACAATTTTATTGTTTTGGCAGATACGGAATCTCTCGAATCTTGATTTCTCTTGTAGACAATTCGCTCTTATGATTTAACGTTCATGAGAAATAGTTTGAGCCTTTGTGCGCACTTAAAAATCAGCAAACCTTAGAGACCCAAATGCTCATGGAAAATGATTTTTTCTGGGATTATCTCAATGGCAGTTTCTCAAGATCGGTGACCTCAAATTTTTGTTTTAAAATAAAAAAATAATTTTCTAAAAAATTTTTAAGATGTTTGGTAGGCTATGAAAGGCATATAATTGAGTATTAGGGCTAGAGGTGTTAAAAAGTGAACCGACCTGATAATCTGTTTGAATCCACCCAAAAAAATTGGGTCAGAAATATGATTTTTCAACCTGAATACAAAAGTGACCCAACCCAAAAATGATCCGAAAATTTTGAGTTGGATCCGGGTCACTCATTGAGTTAAGAAAAAAAATAAAATAGTAAAATTTTTTTTAATTTTTTACTTTTGACTTATTTTTTTTAAGTACTAATTAGTATTATTTTTATTATATATATATATATATAAAAGATAAAAAAAATTAAATTTAAACGTTTAGTTCATTTTAGGAATGAGTTTTAAATTTAATTGAAATATTTTATTTTAGTGAAAAATAATTTTAAAAAATAATGATTCAGTGCGAATTCGACCCGAATTCGATTTGAATTCAACCCAAATCTGAAACGACCCAACTTAAACCTGATTCGAATGTAACGTAATTTAAAAGTAATCCAACAAAAAATAACTTAGAATTAGAAACAATTCAATCCAAACTCAACCCAAGAGTTGTGCCCTTCTTGTCAAGGGAGCGGGCGTTTGAACCCCGCCCTTTGTTCATCTCCTCCTTCTGCCAGTACGACCTCATCACTCCTATTAGCAAATGATTAATTCTTGCTGTAGACTTCTGATCTCATAATATGGTCGACCCACCCTTGCTAAGACAATGTTCTTTCTTCCTCCTGGATTAACATCCCACACACATTTTTGCTTTTATTTTCCTCTTGTTTTTCTTCCCTTCTAACACACTTTCTTCTCAAGTACTGACCAGATCGGTGAAATAATTTTTATTTTCCAGTTGTGCACACCATAATCATGTAATTCAGCGAACATGGTGCGATGATTGTTACTTTTCTTATATTCAATCACCATGACTTACAATCAACTAATGAACTAAGCAGTTTGCTGGAGTACATAGATAGCAATGGCGGAAATGCACTCTCCACACAACCTATAGCCACATTGATTTGCATGCACTATATACATAAAACTGAAATGTTGCCATAGTGGGATATTGTTAGAAACCTCTCTCTAAAATATTCTCTCTCTCTCTATTTTCTCTCGACTGAAACTAGCTTTTATTACCAACACTATGTTGGCTGACGGTAGTGCCCAGCCACCACTGCTGGTCAGCCCCCAAAACCCTTCCTCTAATTTGCTCTCTTCTTTTTCCTCCATTTTTCCTCTTCCTCTACTTTGGTTACATGCCTTATGTTCCCTTTCCCCTAAAGCCCTCAGTTCCTCCCCCAAATTTGCATTTGTGAGGCATTTTGAGTTGTTTCTCTAAGATCAAATATAAATAATGTTATCCACGACCTTTTTAACTTTATAACTAGCGTTTCTAGTAAGTTTTCCTCATTTTTGCACTTTTCGGAGTCAGCATCGCAGTCTTCGTTATCGGCGCCGCCGTACGGCCGCTGGACCGAGTTCCCCTGATGTTATTTTCACAGCCGAAGCTGCAGTACTGACTGCCAGTGCAAAGGCTGAAACCCTCTGAGCTGCAGTAGAAGTTTGACCCGCCAGCGCTGCCCTCAGTGCCACCAACCTCGTCGGAACAGCCACCACCCCTGTACACGACGCCCCCATCACCTCATTTTGGCTGTCGTTGACCACGTCGTAACTGCCGCCTTCCACAGTCACCGCTGTCGCTGCTAAAAGAAAAAGGAAGAGTCTCTGTTGTCTTTTGCTTTAGGAAATTTGTAATATTTGTACCGCCTATAGTTATTTTTATGCTTGTAATTTGACTATTTCGAAAATAGGTACAAGAGATACCTAAATGATTTTTACTTTAGGTCCATTGTCGTGTTGTATATGCTGTTGTATGTAACTTCCTCCAACCAGATTAGATTCATTAGATAGTCTCGGGTTTTGTGTCAATTGTACTAATGATCAGTTTGACCATTTGTTATGTAGGCTGTTTGTGTCGATTTCTTATCTTGCTTCATGCAGACATTCCCAACATTTTTACGTCAGTTTCGCGTATGATTTTTAAGAGTATCAATGAATCGATTCCGTTTTCATTTAAATAAAAAAAGAAAGAAATGTTGCCATGGACTTGACGAAACGCAAACAACATCTGAATCTCCACATAGTATCTTATTTATATACATTGAACTCATCTCGACAATGAAATATATAATTCATGTTACATGCTAATTACATCTTTATTTGGAAAGAGAAACAACATGAATGTCATTTTCTATCCTTTTTTTTTTTTATTTTGAGAATCGACATGAATTGTTGTTAAACACATATTTATATTTACCGCAGAGTAAAAATTAAAGATTGCAGATGACACGATAAGTCTTCTAGTCGAAGTGTCTAACCCGGATTCTTTTCTTGGTCATAGGGGTTGGAGCTTCTCCACTCCCCGGAAACTCCCATTTGACGACATCACCATCCCAAGAAGAGCTAGCGAACATTGGATAATATGGGTGCCAACTACAGTCCCTTACAGGTGATCTATGGTGTTTGAGCACAGCAACTTGGGCTCCAGTAATCTACAATGGATTGCCATTCAATGGTTAACAAAAGGGAGGACCTGGAAATGACTCAGAAGGCCATTGGCCAAAAAAATGATGTCTATGTTGCATTTGTCATCCAAAGGGAACCAATCCTTTGAAATGCTTTCTTCCAACGTGGTAAGGGAATGTAATACCCTAAACTTGGTATGATTGGAATTGTATTGCTGCCTCCACAAGGATCATTTGCAAGTCCCACTAACAGGTGAGTTTTTGAATATGTCTATGCAGAAGGTACGAAGTAGTTCAGAAGGATGCAGTCTATGTATCACTGTGATCATCTAGCAAAGACTTCTAATTTAACCATTTAAATTTCGCAAAAGCTTTGGAATATTAATTTTGGACACTAGAATCACGATGCAACATTTCCAATTGGCTATTATATGAAGAGGTGAAAAGCATGTGGATAAAGGAAAATCAAAAGAAGGCCTTTGCGACTTACCAAGTCATAAATGTAAACGCAAGAATCATGAGATCCGGTATATATGTACTTCTGACCAGTGCTGCAAAAGTGGCACAGGATATAAAAAGATGTCAGTTCCAACTTTAAAACTTAGTGTTAGTATTTCGAACAGGCCAAGGAGCAGAGATCTGGTCAGCTTAAGAGAGCAACAAACATAGATCAAGCCTGACAATACTGTAAAAAGATCAGCCAATAGCAAGTCAAGGAAAAGAGGGTTTATCAGTGAGTTCTTGGACAAGCATCAGATAACTTCTGAACTAACAATCTGAAGAAGAGAACTAGGAAAACATTAAATACTAACCTATATGAGGGAGAAAAGTAGCAGCGTATCAAAGTCCGCAAGACCGAATGTCCTTTATATGTAGCAACAGATAGATCGGAGGAATGTTTTATTTCTCTAGCCTGGGGTGGGTAATCCATCCATCTGTAGTCCCACTCATTATTCCTAAGACCTGCAGGGCTATACAAAAGAAACAGGATAATTATAAGTGAGCACAATTTGCTTGCAGCAGGTTGGTGTAACTTACAGTTTCCATTTGACGCAAATATCAAAAAAAAAAAAGAAATAAAGACATACCAAGAAGCATTGGCAGCCATTTTCCGGATATCCCAGAGTTTGATAGTCTGATCTTTACCATTAGAGATAAAATAACGACCATCTCCACGGCTGTCCAGAAAGGTAATGCCTTCTAGGTGTCCTGTTAGAACTCCTGCTGGCTTCTCTTTTGCCATAAAGCAACGTCTATCCCACACCTGCACAAGATTGAATGCCATACATTATCGTCTTAAATAACAGACGACAGCAGATCTGGGCACAATATCAATTTGTGATTAGTATGATCAGTAGCTGAAGTACAGCCATTGTCATCATAACTTTGTACCCAAGAACAGCTTTGGACAAATCACCACCTCTGTCTATTGCTCTCACTTGGTATCCTTACAACAGGCTGCAATCTGTTTTAATGATGGTGGGCAATAGTGGCCTTCTTCAGGCAATCCAGGCAGCTAAATTCACAATCCGGTGGCCATACTACAAAGTCATTTTAAAGCTAAGATGAACATCCATCATCGGTAAAGCCAGCCCAAGGCATACTTCTACAAACTAATATCATGTGTTTTCATTGTCGGCTTTCCAAGGATCATTTTCAAGCATAGCTAATACAATCTATCAAGAAACTATTCAACCCAAAAACTTAAGTTGTTGGATGAGGCCTAAGAATGGATCACAGATAATGGTTTTTTTTTTTGTTTTTTTCCTATGACTAGAAATACACAATGTGCTCATATATCAAGAGCTCTGCTGGTCAAGACACATACTCATTCCAATCCTTCATTAACTCAACAAAGTCTGATGCAAAATTATCTTGTCTCCACTTTGGATCAATAAATATTCCAACAATCAAGGAACTCGCTTCTTGGACAGTCTAACAAAATGCAACATCATGACTTCTCAACACACACACACACAAAAAAAACAAAAAAAAAAAAAAAGATTACAGCAATGTCATGAATATGCTAGTTACATCCAAACAAAATTCTAGAAAGTAAAACTACGCAAAAATGTAACTCGCATAGGACATAAGACTTACAAAATTAACCTTACATACCTTACAAAGATTGTCATCACTTCCAGAGTAGATAAGATGACCACTTTCATCAGCAAAACATACAGTATTCACATCAGACTGCAAGATTAAGCACAAACATAAACCTTAGAGGCCTGCAAATCCATGTATCCACTCAAAGACTTGTGATCACATGATTAAAAAGCATCGCCCTCACACACACAGAGAGAGGATGAAAGAATGATAACACCATACAGTTATCTTTCTAGTAACTTAATTGTCGACTCCCCCATAAGATGCCAGACTATACTCCTTATAGGCTGTGTTACTTGATCTTCCTCTCCAAATAAATTTGAGCTATATTCTATGATTCTAGACATTGGCCCAGTCAAATTGATCAGCACAACAAGAAGTTTGCACAGGAATTTCAAAAGCTTTCCCAAAGATGGCATTATTTTTTCTGATAAAGCCCTATTTGTTTTTTTTTTTCCTCCAAATAAATTGGGACTGTAACATAAGGCTTGTGTTAATAACCAACCCTTTGTTGCCCAAAGTAGAGACAAAATAAAAATAAAATCACTATACCACTAATTCTCAATGTAGTATGTGGTACTAATAGATACAAGATACAACGATGTATGTAGGAAATGTCCAAGGAATAAACAGTTTAAACCAAAGTCGGGCAAGTAAATTAAGGATGGCACGTAATATATTTATCATAAGCAGGAGAACATACAGTGTGCGCCTGGATTCGAAGGGCGAGCTTATTTGCTTCAAGATCATAGACATATATTGCGTCATCACTGCTTCCTGCAATAATTTCTCGTCCATCGTTAGAAAATTTTATGGAAAATATTCCAAACGAGTATCCTCCATCATCATCAGAGGAAAAGTCCAATCCATCATGGATCTCCTGCAAAACAAATGGACTCAAATGTGTGTCAATTTCATTAAAGATATAATGAATGAACAGTTTAGACAAATCAGAAACACAAAAGTTAAATTACATGTCAACAAAGCAAGAGAGCAAGGAAACTCAAACTACCAACACTATCTTCCCTTACGGAAAAAACCTTATGTAAGCAGTGTTAACGGCATGCTGTAAGATTACACCACAAAATTCCTTGTAAATCAGCAGTAGATTTAACAAAGTTTTGAGTTATCGCCAGAATAGCGAAAAAAAGGTGAAAATAGTACTACAATTTAACCAAATACAATAGGTTTATAGTGGATAGGTGTCGAAGTTTTGCACGTTATTCTATGACTGCCAATTTTATTAATTAATTGGTACTTCTATCAAATATAAATAGTGACAGTCACTACATACTTTAACGTTAGCAAGTGACTCTGCTGCTGGGGACCCAACATCAACAATATGCACAATGGGAGACATGCTGGCATATACCTGCAATAACAGTATGAGAATAGTGAACACATGAGAATAAGCACGTTCAGCTTCAGATGGTCAAAAAATGCAATTCAAGTTGTTAAGTACAAATCAAAGCAGATCAAATTCATGAAGGAAGATGTTAAACTATAATGGATCAAAAAGTACACTTCAATTACATTTTCCAGAAAAGAAATATTAATACCGTGAAAGGCATCAACACATGAAGTTTCAACGCATGATATCAGCCCAGAATTTTGCAATCAAAGTTTGTCAACATTTAAATGAAATGGTTTGACTAACACCTAATGCTCTTCAGACCCAACTCCAAGTAAAGTCATGCATCTCATATTCAGTTGGGCAAATAACATAAGCCTTAGCCTGGCTATGCATAGGCCTTTTGACCTTGTCTAGAGAAGATAGTCATAAGTTTAATATTTGAAGATGATAGCTTTATTATAAGTATGAAAATAAAACATAAAACTATATGAAGACATGAGCCTAAGTTCTACACATGCAATACATAGTTTTAATTGCAACCATACACACTCGTTCCAGTCCGTAAATAAGCAAGAGATTATTACAGTAGCCTAGCTATGTTATGCAGCTGTCTAACAAAGCATTCACTAATTTGAAAAAGACATGAGTATGAAAGGAAACGCTAGACATGGAAGAAACTTCATCAACATAATACGACGTCAGAGAACTTCTTGAACAATGGAACCACATCACAAGCCACAAGCCTCTTAGAACTCGAGATAATTGTGCTTAGATTGATACCTCAAACAACGAGAATTCATATAAAAAAATTAAAATTGATTGTCAGCTATTACTTAATATTTGAAATCCTTTATGCCAGTTTTTACAGATGTTTGACCTTTCTTATGTGGTCACCCCAGATGTAGTGCCCAGAAGTGTGCACATAGAAGTATACCTGCATGAGGCACATTTAATTAACAAGATATGCAAACTCACAAGATGGCGCTGGTCTGCGGAGAGAGATGTATCTGTAACTGTCCAACGCAAACTTTTGGCAAGAATGTTCTTCTGAACTTTCCACCCTTTCTCTACATTGTATATTCTAATGTGGCTTCCCTGAAAATAGGATTTTCCCAGAAATGAGAATAAAATTAAGTGCAAATGTGACACTCATTCCTCGCCAGATTTGCAGCTCATCAAATTTTCACTACTAAAACAACACAAAGCAATATATATAACACCTGAAACCCAGCAACAAAGAGAGAACCGTCAGCTGAAAACTGTGAGACATAGGCTCGAGTAGTCATTTGGTCAACAAGCCAAGGACCATTGACAGGCAAATATCTGCTAAGCATGTGGCAACGGTCAGCTGCTGT
Organism: Carallia pectinifolia; assembly: GCA_037832335.1. Taxonomy (NCBI): domain Eukaryota; kingdom Viridiplantae; phylum Streptophyta; class Magnoliopsida; order Malpighiales; family Rhizophoraceae; genus Carallia; species Carallia pectinifolia. The sequence continues at coordinate 7,738,927 of CM075451.1, forward strand.
GAATCTGCCTCTTCCGGAATAATTACCTTCGCGACCCATCAACATCCTCACAGTAGAAACAGGCAATTCCCATTTCCCAGCTGTGACCTGGCTCAGATGTTTATGAGGCCCTGATTTGAGCCTTGTTAGCTGTGTAATTTCATCATCAAAGTTACCGAATGTTTTTTCGGATTTCTGGCTAGTAGCAACTTCATTTATGGTCTTCCCACCATCGCATAGTTCAGATTCTATCTCCAATCTGCTCATTGAGTAACCCATCTCGTCTATGGAAGGTCCACGGGCAAGAAAGTACATTCTAATTTAAAAACACAGTGCTTTTAAACAGCAGAAGCATTCCAGTATCATCCAGACTCTATATTACATTAGTTTTGGGTCTTCTTTTTCATCTCTCACCTGCACAAAGAAAGACTTCCCAATTCAACAAATTTCAGCAGCCTCTCTTCCCCCCCCCCCCCAAAAAAAACATATAAAAGCATAAACAAACGAGCGCCTCCAATCAGCTGAATTATCCGTGAGTATTCGTTGTGACTTCTACATAGCAAAATTTTCTACAAGCTCAAACGGGAATCAATATGCACAAGCTAAGATGCTTTTTTTATTATTATTTATTTACATTTTTCAGCTTCAAAACTGTATAATATCAGTCACCTCCCAACCATTTCCCATGATACATCTCTCTCACGCACAGTGACACAAAATCCTTATAAACATTTACAACAATCAATTGAAGCCTAAAAGACAACAAATTCCAATCTCTAATCAGAATTCTCTAAATCCCCACTAAATCTAATCATCAAACCATAGAAAATCTCATAAAAGTACAAACTTTTCTTAAGAAAAAACCATCCATTTTTTTAAATAACTGAGAATCTAGGCAAATTCCAGGTCAGTAGTTCTGTAGTTAAAATCCAAAGACTATTCTACTCCAAGAAGACTTGTGGATTCAAGGAAACTGGAAGCACAAACGCCTAGATCGTCCGCAAATTAAAGCAGACAAACGAAAACATAAAGACGATCAAGAAACTAAAGAAACATCAAAACAATTTCCGACAGGAAGGAAGTACACTGACACAATTTTAAGACAGCAGAGTCAAATTTTACCCTTTTGTGTCTGGTCCGCAGCTCGTAGCTGGTCTCCGCCAGTGCATAATATCCAGAGATTTGCCGTTTTCGGCTCTCTAAATTTTAATGGCAGTTCTTTTGCTCTGTAATTGTTCAATTATCTATTGATTTTCTGGAACCGTATCACAGTGGATATTTATTTCCGTGGGTAGTGACGTGGCGCTTTTTGTGGGCGCTTCGCCTTGCTCAATGCTTCTGTGTGCTCTGCTTTTAAAAAATAATAATTCATATGAACATCTTGTACAATTTAAAAAAAATTATGTTGTTGTGTAAAATATCATTTGTGAAATATTAAATATTTTTGTGTTAGGAAAAAATTTATTAGGCATACGATTTTTTTTCTGTGCCCACAAGCATTTTTTTTGTGCAATTATAAACATTTTTTATGTAATCGTTAAAGATAAAAAATAATATAAAAAATATTATTATTTTTTCGTTTTACATTATTTTCTTATGATTACACAAAAAGATCTATAATTACAAAAAAAATACATATAAATACAATAAAAAATAAGTCATATGCTCATGAACCTCTTTGTGTTATGATATTTATGTCCAATAAAATATTTTTAGTTGGGATAAGGGCTTTTTATTTTTTTTATTGCAATAAATTTAATCTAACTAATACTAGAGTCGTTTTTTTTTTTTGACATAATTAGAGTCGTATTTTAAAGTAAAGATTTCGGTTGGAATTTTTAGTCTAAATTAGTTGAAGGAAAAACGTCGATGATTGGTGCCTGATCATGTTGTTTGGCGCGTCCTGTCCCACCCTCAATGACAGCAAACAATGTGATGTAAAACAAACACGTAAAAAACAAATTTTAGTTCGATGAACCCGACTGCCCAAGGCGCTTTGCGCTAGTCCGTCAGAGTTACCGGCCTACCATCCTCGTCCTCCACTGCTATATTACTGAAAACTGTGACTTTTGGTATCTTTGAAAAAAAGAAAAAAATTTTCAAAAACGTAAAAGTATAAGATACACAGTAATTTATATTATTAAATTATAAAAATATATTTAATTTATAAAATAAATAAATAAATAAATAAATATTATTAAATTAATTATATATATTTTACGTACTTCATTTAATTATGTTTACATAATTTTGCTCTTCCTTCAAACATGGACATCCATCCATTGCTAAATTAAAATATCTTTTTGTGCAAATTTTTTTTTGAAGCGAAAAAAATCATTATATTAATGATCATTGAAATTTTGATATAGGACCGAACGTTAAGAGAACTTATAAAGGCAAGAAGAATACATGGCACAAATAACTTAGAAGACGTGGTCAAACTAATCATTCATAATATGGGGTACAAAACCCATTAAAAAATCATTTTTTAACGAAAAAATAAATTAGACTGCAACTAAATCCATAAAATGGTGGTGCAGATCACGTGGCTTAATTTGGACAATAATCATTTGTTGTGCAGACCATTTGTGCCGCCTTTTGTCTGTAGAGGAACGGGAGGAGGTAAGGTCGGCAATCAAATTTATCGTAAATTTATAACGACTGTTTGAGTTAATTATTAAATATTATTATTATTTATTATTATTATTAATTATTATTATTATTGAATAATAAAATATTTAATTTAAACATAATATTTATATATATATATCATATTAAAAATTTTATTTTTATATTTTATAATTTATATTTTAGAATAATATTTTATAAATAATATTGAGAATTATTTTACTTATTTTTTAATTTTTTAAAAAAATTATTAAATTTTCTTAAATGATAAAAATTATTATGTAATTATGTTTGAAATTTTTTTTATAAATGTCAATATTAAAGAAAATTGAAGTGAAAAAAATATTATTTAAGAATACTTAAAAAAAATTATTGAAGTTATATAAATATTAATAAAATAAATTAACATATCTAATTTATGTATTAAATAAAAAAATAATATTAAAATTATATAAATATTCTTTAAGAGTAATTTAATTTATATAAATTATTATTAATATTAAAAAGTGAAAAATAATTTAAAAAGTAGTAAAAAATAACCAAAAACTATTTTTCAATCAACTGCTGTTAGTAAACCAAACAGTAATACTAAAAAATTTACCAAATACTTATCTTTATATTTTTTAAAAATAAAATACAAATATACCCCTTCAAAAACTAATCCAAACATCCCCTAAGATTAGTATTTGCTAGTGATAAAGAATAGGTCCGCTAACAACTTAAGATCCGTTTCAGACGATGCCGCTTCTCAAAAAATCTCATCCCTTTCGGACTCAACATACTTATAGGTCATTTAGCCCCCGAGGCCACTCTCATCATCAACTAGTATTTGTAGGATTTATTAGGATTGCTAATAGACGCATTACTAATTGTTAACCTATTAATGTTGTTAAAAAAAAAATTGTTAATCTATTAACGTATTATGATATTTGTACGTACCGATTTCCTGAGTAAAATGTATTATGTATAGGTTTTGATCACATAGTTGCATTTATTTTGTGATGTCATGGGCGCCTAAAAAAAAAAAACAGAAAGGAAAAGAAATGAAGATATATCAATGTAATCTTTTATCAAACAAAACAGGGTTATAGACTTATAGCAGATTATATAGAGTGTACGTCCAAACTTGTTTCCTTGGAAGCACTAGGTTGACACAGTGGCCACCCACCTAATCATAACCATTAATTAATTAATTATTTATTTATTTTATATCGGAGAGAGTTATACTCATACAAGAAGAGTAGTGAGAGTAGAACTCCTAACTACACCATTAACTACTAAGGTCAGTAATCACTTGAATCAATATTTAGGGTCAATATTATTTATTTATTTATTTATTTTTAATTTAAAAAATAGTAGTCGAATGAATAATTATTCTGAGTCAAAAATATTTTAACAATAATTATTTGTATAATTATACCAAAAAAATTAAACTCCTCTCAATATATATAACCATTAATTAATATGCATGAAAAATAAGAAAATTGATTTAGATTTTGGGTTTGGTGCCCAACAACAAGGCTTCCGATGTCCAGAACAGAGCCACTCTAATAAATGTTTGAGGCCCATCCAGTTACTTCAAACTCATTTTTGATAGGAAGGACATCCCAAAACGGAATCGAGATTCTCTAAGAAAGCCCAAAACCAAACCAACCCATACCTATTCTCTTCAACGCTTAATGTCCAAAAACACAGCAGTCATCCGTTTGATTGGCCGATCGGTCCCACACGATCTTTTTTTTTTTTTCTATAATAAATATATATGTCTTGAATGTTTTTATTTCAAACGATATCTCAATTAAAATAATAAATAACATTTTTATAATAAAATTAATAATTTTTTAAATATAAAAATAATAAATATTTCATAAATATTCACAACTTCAACTAAAATACCACTCAAAACAAACACACGCTCAATAGAAACATTTTCTCATTCTCCCATAAGAGAGTGCTGACTCTCTCTTTCTCCCTCTCGGCCTCTGTTTCTGTATTTGAAATAAATGCTTTTTCCCTGCCAAGAAAAGGAAATATGACGGCTGTAAGTGGAGCAAGACAATGAAGAGAGTGTGCAAAATCTCGGAAGCAGCCCAAGCGGAGCGGCTTTGGCGATTCCCTTCCAAACCCAAAACCTTAAACCCTTTCACCTCCACCATCTTAACGTCCCCTATTCACACAATTGCCCAGGCCGACAACGCTTCCCAGCCGGCCGGTATCCTCTCCAGCATCACCGCTATTTTCTCGGATGGGTTCTGTCCCGCCGAACCGAAAGCTAGCGAGGACATGCGCCGCACGGTGTCGGATTTGGCGGACGAAGTGGTTCAAAATGTTGCGGATTTTGATAAGGTTTACAGGGTTTTAGAAGAGAAGGGCGAGCCCTTGTTTAGGAGATATAGCGATGGCTCCGCTTTCATTGAGCTCTTGAAGCAGTTGGGTTCTTGGCCTATCGTAGCCCTCAAGGTTTTTTTTTTTTTTTTTTTTTTTTTTTAAAATACTTTTGTTGCTTTATTATTAGTTTGATTGCTAGTTTCATAGCCTCTAACATCAAAAAAATTAAAAAGAAAAATGTTTATACTAGAAGGCTATTGCTCTTATTGATATTGAACTGCTATGCGAGTATGAAATTCTAAGCAATACACATAATTTTTTTTTTTTTTGTTTTTTTGTTTTGACTAGGTGGGGTTGTTTATCTTTGTAGTCCTCTGATTCTAAATTGTCCCTGTAAGCTTGATCTATTTGAATTACTATGAGATGGATTGATTTGCTTCATGTACATTTAAAAAAAAAAAAATCCCTTTTGGCTCGGGGGCCTTTTTTGCACTGTAGCAAGAGTAAAGCTAGATGACTTCTTGTTGTCGAAAATGCGATGGGGAATGCTGATTTATAATGCTGTTTGTGGTTCCCCGGTTTTTCCTATTTTACTAAATGTATGATGTTAATATGGTAATTACATAAACTACATTATCAACAGTTTTTTAATTGGAGAAGGAAACGAGCAGATTGTGGCATTCCTATTACATCAGAGGAATACGCCAAGGGTATTATGATTGCTGGCAGGGTCAAGAATGTGGATCTTGCTGTCGATCTGTTCACTGAGGCTAGTTACAAGCGTGTGAAGAACACCTCTACTTATAATGCATTGATGAGCGCTTTTTTGTATAATGGTCTCCCTGCTAGATGTCGGTCATTGTTTCTTGAGTTGGAAAAGGAAGCCAATTGTTCCCCTTCAGTTGCAACATATAACATTCTTATATCACTCTTTGGTCGCTTGATGCTGATTGATCAAATGGAGGCCACATACAAGAAGATGAAAGATTCAAATATCTTGCCAAACATTAGAACGTACAATACATTAATTGCTGGTTATGTGACAGCTTGGATGTGGGACAGTATGGAGAGAACTTTTCAAACTATGAAGGCAGGCCAAGTTAAGCCTGATCTTAACACCCACTTGCTAATGCTTCGGGGCTATGCAATCTCTGGGAATTTGGAACGGATGGAAGAGACATATGAAGTAGTGAAAGATCATGTTAATATGAAGCATATTCCATTGATTAGGGCCATGATATGTGCATATTGTAGGAGATCTGTCCCAGATAGAATCCAGAAGATTGATGCACTAATGAGGTTTATTCCAGAGGAGGACTATAGGCCTTGGTTGAATGTGTTGTTGATTCGAGTATATGCACAAGAGGATTGTTTGGAGCGCATGGAGAGCTCTATAAATGAGGCATTGGAGCGTAGAACAACTGTGACAACAGTTGGCATAATGGAGGCGATCAGTTCAAGTTATTTAAGATGCAACGCTGTGGACAAGCTAGCAGAATTCATAAAACGTGCTGAATGTGCTGGTTGGATAATCTGCCGGTCTTTGTATCACTGCAAGATGATCATGTATGCATCACAAAACCGGTTGAGTGAAATGGAGATCACCCTTAACGAGATGGGGAATATCAACTTGGAGCGCTCGAAGACAACATTATACATATTGTATGAGGCATACACCAGATGTGGTTTCAGACATAAGGCTAGCCAAGTAAAGGGATTGATGTACAAGCATGGATATTGGATTCCTTAGAGTCCATCTCCTACGTAACGAAGCTTTTAACACAGTTGCATATCATTTCATGTCAGGCTTGGCCCATTCTGGGAATATTTAATCTCTAACTGCAAGATGAAATTGCAGTTCCAAGTAATTCATAGGTACGGAATTTTTTATGCTGGTTCTTATTTAATAACCTGTTGTTTTTTTTTTGATACAATTTTATAAATAATTTGTTCTGGTTAATGTTAGTTCTTTTGACATATTTTGGTCTTACTGCTTGTGAGACAAGGTCATGCTCTGAGAAATTGTCTCTCTGGCTGTGAATACAAATTTTTACACCACAGCAAAGTTTTTGCGTTTGCAAAGAAAATGAAAAGTATTATTGGAATGGTCCATTGAGTTTACTAACCATTATAGATCATGTAGAGTCTAAGAATATTCAACCTGCATGCATGAGCATACAGTTTCAAATGCCTTACGGTTTAACGGCCTGATCATGTCATTGTCTGACTAAATGCACCCAATCATGATTCATTTGACAATTCCAATTCCCCTTTGAGTTTAGCGCTTTCCAAATTCTGTTCTCTATTTAATCGGTTATCAAAATTTGAGACATCAACTTAAGGAAATAATTACCTCAAACTTTTTTCAAAGAGCCCACCCTATAATGTTGCTGAAGTCATGTTCCTAGATCTTCATCGATTCCCCATTGTTTAGGTGATTATTATATTGTGCAGTATATGACATAGTTTCAACACCAAAGCTTGAGTTGTATCAAAAAAAAAAAAAAAACAAATCTTAAGTAATTATAAATATCTTCACTGCATTTCATCATAGGCTGTCCCTGTTATCAATGTTTAATTATACGTCTTGAAGCTGGTTCTTTTCGTTCTTTTGTAGGATACATATATATTTTTCCTAGTTGCATTGGAGAAGGGAGGGAGTTATCCATGGATGAGGTCTGGAGTTTAAACTCCATATCTCACTCAACTCTATTGTCAGTGGTCATTAGGCCATACCTATCTTCATAACTAAAGGGTGTACATAATTTTACCTTGTTTTTACCGGTAGGCTATTTATGTGACTTGAACTTGGAGGTCACCATGGAGTAATTTTACTTATACACAGAGTCTTATCCTTTGTTGTATCATTATATCTCCACCAAAAAAAAATTGTTGTATCTTCATAACAGACTCTATGTTTGTATTATGGTATTACCTTTGGATTCACTGTTCATCAAGTAGGTGATTTCTCATTTGAAATTATGGCAGAATGAACGATTATTTATTGCAGTCTGGTTGGTTAAATGTATAATAATTCACCCAAGTATTCATTCTTATGCAGAAAGCATGGTACATTTCTTAACGGACCCAACTATGAGGCTGAGTGCTTGCAGGAGCTCAGATGGAGTCACCAAGGCATGGGAGCTTACTCTTTCCTAACTTTTGTTACAAAGTGTAAGATATGGAAACAAATGGTGCTTAAACCCAGGTTATGGAAGTGATAATGATCCTAGCTAACTGCGTCTCACTGGAGCATATTCCTTACTTGCAGGACCGAGAGTGATGTGCAGAAATTACCCTTTTCGAAAATCACAGCGTCTTGTTACTGTGTTATTACGTGCAGGACCGCGAGCATTGTTATTGTTGTTGTTGTTATTATTTGGTCGAAGTTGTTTTCCCATGTTAACGTGTGTAAAATATCGGAACGCTTGTATATGATTCTTTTGGTACTTTTTTGTTTTTTGAGATTTTAGACTATCTGGTTGGAAAGGAAAAACAGTTGAAGAGGTTAAATGTTCAAATCGTTAACGTTTGTTTTATTGATAGACTGTCAATGTCATTTAAATTACAAATTCATAGTCTTTTGGTATCTATTCAAATGTGAGAAAATTCGATTAAACATTCTAGAGTGTATGAAATGCCCTATTGATATGTTGTGGATAAATTTTAATTATACATTTATGCTCGTTGCAACATTGTTCATGAAAGTAAATAAAGTTAACCGTTCTTGAATAAGTTATCCGTTCTATCTTCTAAAAAAATGATCCAGATTTTTTTGGGAAAGCAAATAATAATTATAGTGTCAGAAGGGTCATTAGCTTACAATCAGAAAACAGAGTTTCGAGGGAAAGTTTTCAACTCGTTTTCATGAATATGATTTTCTAAAATGAAAAACTTTCGTTTATTACCATAAAATTATGACACAGAACAATTCATACGCATAAAATGGATCATCAAACAAAATAATATAAATTTTGAGTAAACAATCGTGATCTCAAGGATATGAAGAATATGAGATCATTTTAAAATTAGTAAAACGTAGAAAATAAAATTATGTAAAAAGCACTTTACACTTTCATAAACGCGATCAAGTTATTCAATCCCCCTTGTGCATAGACATAGCCGATAGTACTAAGTTTTACTTTACAGAAAGGACACTAAGATAATTAGAATTAAAACAAGGAGAATCACGAATAATTCTTACCGACTCTTATTGATTTACGTGGAAGAGAAAGAGTGTCGGTTATCTCTTTTAGTTTAGTCCCAATTTATGGTTTTTGATTTGGACCCATTTCCTTTTGTTTTTTTTGTTATTAAAACTAATTTTTTTTAAAAAAATAAATCCTAAATAATATTTATTGTTACCTTAAATGCAATTTTAATAAAAAATAAATTTTAAATAGTGTTTAATGTTACTTTAAACATATTAAATATTAATTTAAATCAATTTTTTTTAAAAAAAATTACCTTTCGTAAAACGTCGGCTAGTTTTTATTTTGTTTTTTTTTTGCTTTAACGAAAGGAATCGACATGTGCGCAGCCGGGATTTTTCGTGCAGAAAGCTTCATGCGAAGAATCATTTTCCTTAAAACAATCGTTGCAAATTATGTAGATTTTCAAACAGGATATGTTACAATCAAATGCCGACATTTGTCATTATCAACTATCAATTACCTAGTAAAAACAGGTGTTTAACCACCAAATATTAACACCAGACTTCTCTACCATTAGGAGTGGAATTATGAAACGTGTTATGTTATGTTTGAAACGAAAAATATTAAAAAAAATAATAAAAGTTGGTATTTCAGTAGTTTGTGTGTCGAATTTTGTACCGATTAAAATTGAAACTGTTATTTTTGAAATTAAAATTGATATTTTTGAAATATTTGTTATTTTTATATTTTAAAAATATTAGTCGCAGTTTCAAAAATAACAGTCGAGGTTTCACCCGGGATAAATTATAGGACAAAACTGTTGGAATATGTAATTGCGCTCTTAAAAAAAAAGTAATATATAGAAATTTATCCTTCTTTCTACAAAAAAAATTGTTTTCAGAATTTAAATTTCTGGCATCTAAGTCAGAATGAAATAATCTTATTCTTAACATAAAGGCTTGCCCTTTTGAAATAATAAATAAAATTAAAAATTGATGTACGAAAAATTAATTGGGTTGTCTTAAAGGTGTAGGACATGTGTATGTAGTAACTATTTTATTTGTAGAAAAAACACAAGCATAGTACTCCCTGCAATTTGATGACTTTGCCATATCATATCTAACAATTCATTGTGGAGGACAACTTCTGAATAAGATGATGCAAGGAAACATTAACGTAAAGCTCAATTCTGAGCAAGAAAGGTTAAGAAAAAAGTTATAATAAAGTGAATATTTTACGTTGGGTTAATGGATGCGACCCACACCAGCATGTACTCTAGGCAAATGGCCTGTCGATTAAAGACAAGGTTCCCTGTCATCGTCCAAAGCTTAGTTGTTTCTACTCACCCACTTACTGCCCATTGTGCACGTCGAAAGCACTACAGGCAGCAGAATTTTAAAATTGGGGTTGTCCTTTTTTCGTTTGGCGATGTCTTTTGGTTGTTTCTTCAAAGTGGTCCAGTATAATGCGTCCAAAATTGCAAGCACTAATGGCCCAATAGCTGAGTAGATATCCCTACATTTAAAAAAGGGTCGATACGAATTAATTATTTAGAATAATTAGTTTATTAATACTATATTTAAAAAGAGAATATAAGTTTGATACTCACTTCTCTATATTCTTTGTTCTCTTTGTTGTAATATAAACTTTAATTTGTAAGAAATAAAATAAAAGGAAAGGAAAAGAAAGGGCCAATCCTTGCAATTCGCCTACCTGTACCAAATTCCAATCGATCCAAATTACGCCGGGGCAACCAGAAGCTGACAAGAAGAAGTCTATTGCCTTTGTTTTCTCTTGTTGGACCGGAAGAATCAATCAATTTCGTGTAGGACAATGGTGATGTCCATGATTTGGGACCTTGCGTTCAATCATTCTTGTAATGACCAATATTTTGATGCTTGTTTTGGTCGACACGTCTCTTTTTGGGAACCATTGTTATGTCACGGTTTGCCATGCGACGCAAAGAAGTCTTGTGCCCATTTTCCATTGAAGTTCTATTAAGTGGAAGCAGTTTCCTTTCTATTACATTTATTTGGACATTTCGTGTGGGCAATTTGTGCTTCAATTCCTTAATGGGGCACAAATAACAATCAGCAGCAGCCCTTTGCAAATCGCACACCAGCACTCTTCTTTCTTGACAGAACAAATCCAGAGAAGTTTCTTAAGATAGCAATTAAATTCTGTTGGTCTTTCTGAAGAACTCAACAAAGTTGCTTTTGGATTGAAAAAATATATATAATACATACACATACGACCCCAAATTTAAACAGTGAGTGATGGCACAGAGACAGAATTCCATATACCGAATTCAGTGCGCATAAACTACCATATGCTAACTAACTAAAAGCAATTGATTAACCAGCAAACATGTAGTCCACGCTTATTTTCAGCCATAATCCGTGAGCAAGTTCTGATCCTCTGAACCGCTAAAGCCGGCCTTCTCGGATGGAATGCTTTTTGTGTACCTAAAAGACATAAGCAGTAATTTCCAGTACAAGAACAAGTAATTACCAAAGATACAGAACTGATATCAACACCACAAGTGGTAACTTTGTAAGAAGTAAAAAGTAAAATACTACACAACCTCATAACCAGACACCAAGACTTCCAAAAGGGGGCAAAAAAAAGAGGACCCAAGTGAAATGTCAAGCTTCTGTTATGTATGGTTGCCTGTAAATAAGGTTAAGTAGAGTTTTAACAGTCAGAATTCACAAAGTTCCGAATCTCCTCCATAAGGCAATAGAAGTGGTCGTTGTTTGGCAAGAAGTAGAATCCTATAGTCGCTTGCTTTAGATAGAGAAGTTTTACTTCCTGACCGGCTTTTTGGAGCCCTTCAACATAAGCTAACTGCCAATCTTGTATGAGATCCAAACCAGCCACCACAACTAGACTCTTTGGGAACTTGAGGCCTTTAAGGCTTTTGCCTCTGGGGCCGAAAACATTGCATGCCGGATGATCTCTGTCTTCCCCTTCAGGTAGAAATGCTCTCCAATACCAGTCTCGAACTTCAATTGACACGAAATACTTGCCATCTAGATTGTTCTCTGACTCTGTTCTCTGTTGGCCCCCGAACATTGGATGAAGCAGGATGTTACCTAAGATTTCCACTTCTGCTTCGGCTGCCCTCACTGCAACATGGTGAGCTATATTACCACCAGAACTGTCACCAGCCAAAAAGACATGAACTTTGGATTCCTTTCCACTCTGAAGCCAAATTCTGGATTTGACCCACTTAAGAGCTTCCCAACCATCATCATATGCACACGGATACCGGAACTCAGGGGATCGGCGGTAATCAACAGACACTACGACAACTTTACAAATGCTTACAAGGCGGCGACAGAAGGTGTCATAGATAGCACTATTGGCAGAGGAATGCGTAAAGCTTCCACCGTGAAAGAAGATTATAACAGGAACAATCTCGGTAGTGCTCAAGGGCTTTTCGAGCTCCACGATGCCCCATTTGGCCTGTTTTTCTGGGGCAGGCAGGTAAACACGGTTAAGAAGACCAGTAGCTCGATCAACATGATCGAAAGAGAAAACCCCATCAACGGGGATTGTGTTGGCAGGGACTTTACGGTCAAGAAATTCTGCCAAATCACGGTTAAAGGTCCCATCGGGTCGGCGAAGCAGATTATATGCTAGCTTAAAGTTGGAAATGAGGACCCATGTGTTCAGCGGAACAACCCTCTGCAAAAACAGAACAATGATTAGATGTTTTCCTTAGAAAACCAAAAAAAAAAAAAAATTTCACAAAAACATTTTTGGCTTATAATTGAGATCTAGATTGACAATATGCATCTTCAAGACCATTATAAACCCAAAACAGCAATAATGGATAGAAAGAAAGAAGCCCCAAAAACCGTAAGAAAAGCTATAAAATAGCTGAATGGGGAAAGGAAAATCAACCCTGTAAATTGTCAAGCTTTCTAGTCGCTCAAAAACTAGAAGCGAAAAACAAAGACAAAAAGATCAAACGAAATAAAACAAATTCCATGAACACAAAACGTCGCAGCAGTAGTAGTAAACTGTAAAATAAGTTGAAAGAAAAGCAAAATTGGACTTCAAAATCAAAGTGAAGTGGTGGGCTTAAAGAGTACAGGCAGGAAGTAAATTTCCTGGACAGAAATACGAACACCCCCTTTTCTTTCTAAAGTGAAAGCAAATACCAAACCTGGAATGGCCATTTATGAAATGGAAAGCCAAAAAAAAATGAGCTTTACGTTAGAAAAGTAAGAGAAGAAAGGAGAAGGGGTGTGAGAAGGGTACCTTAGAGTCACTGTGGTTGACCTCATTACTCCCAGCAGCCATGAAGAAAGGCTCTGCACGGCGAGCGATCAAATAACCCCAAGAGACAAAAATATGCTTAACAGTGGAGAAAATAATAAAACAAAAACAACAGCAACCTAGGAGACAGCAGCGACAGTTCTGTCTTTAAGGAAGCATTGTCCTCAGAGTCAAACGTTTCCATCCGTCAGTTGTCTTTTCCTTACAGAAAGATGGGAGAGCCCAAAATCAATTTTAAGGAAACAAAAAAAAAAAGACAGAACAAGGGCCCTTTCTCGCTCTTTCTCTCTCTCTCTCTCTTTCTCTCCGTGCTATGAGAATCTGTAGAAGTGTAGAAGTATAATATGTCCTTGTATGTGCGACGTCTTGTTGTTGTACTTGTAAAAAAAATAATTGATTCCCTGTTTACGATTTCTGAACAAGGAAAGAGGGACACAGTGATGGAGAAGTAAAATGACCTGGGCAGACAGTAAGGAGGGCAACAGTGTGAGAGAGAGAGAGAGTCAAAGGGAGGCGGAGCTACGGAAAAGGATGGACAAAGATGGTAGAGACGACAAAGTGCTCGGCCGGATAAAACGATTCGTGTGGTTCTACTCTTTGCCTTCTCTCCGTTATTTTTGTACGTAGAAGATATAATAGGCCGGGAGTAGCGTCACTGATTGGTAAGTCTGAAATTCAAATTTTAAATATTTTAGTAAGAGGTAGATATTTAATTATTCTTAAGTTATAAAGTAGTGATTGATGTTTATGGATTTATCGAAATCTACTTAATGATAGAGTAAATTGCATGTAATTTGATAAAAATTACTAATTACGTATTAATTTTGTAGGACTAAACATTAATTTAGTCCTACTAAATAGTTATGGTAAGAATGAAATTTGTTAATTAGTAGACAACTATATTTGGCGATATAATGATATATATTTTTATTTTTATAAACTTAATATATTTTTTTTGAGAGTTAGAATAAAAAACATGAACGTAAAAAAATGTAAATTCTTAGTGAGTGACTCTCTCAGTAACCTGTCCATGTGTACCGGTCCAGTAATGAACTTAAAGATATTTGTTTGTTTGTTTTTTTTAATTCGATTACCGTTTTTGATACAATATCTTTGGTTGTTTTCCAAATCCCCCCATTTGGCCATTTGCCACCACCCCCATACATTTTCGTGATAAAAGTTGTGTGACTGTGTGAAAAGGAAGGTTGAATTGAGGCCCCTGGCACGCCTCTGCTTGGCTGTATGCTAGTTTGCCAACTTTCCCTTGCGTGGACAATAAGCTATACTTGGGCCACATTTTCAACCCTTTCTATGGCATTGAAACTTATATATATAGTTTCTTCAATTCGTTGGAGTGAAAATAATATTGCAAGTTTAACCAATTTAAAAGGAAAGATAGTGGGAAATATACTTTTTTTTTTTTGTCAAATAGTGGGAAATATACTAAATGTAGATAATATTGATAATTTTAACCCAAATATGAAATCTAACCTTGACATATAATAGAAAATTTTAAAAAAAAATTTCTGTACATAATTTAATTTTAAGTAGTAATACAATAATTACATAATTTATCTATTTATTTTTTAAAAAATTAATAATATAACGGTTAACATCACTTTATTATTATTTAAATATTATTACATAAATATTATTACTTAATATTTTCTTAGAAAAAAAAAAACCTCCCCCATTTAGTTAGTTTGTAGTTAATTAGACTACAAAAAGTTTGACACCGTCTTAGATCTTTATTTTTCTGGCATTGAATTTTAATTATCAGAAGAAGTAAGAAATATACGGAAATAAAATGAAAGAAGTTACTAATCGCTTATAATTTAATAAACTATGAGGAAGAAAAAACAAAAACAAAAAAAAAAAAAAAAAGAAAACTGGATGGTGGGGTCTGGGATTGAGAATAGAACATAAATGTTTGTGGGCCTCTGCTTAGAAAATTTAGCTAGAATACAAATCCAAACAAAAAAACAAATGAAGCGGACAAAGACTATACTGTGAATTACCTAAACTACCCCTGACACTTTCTCAAAACTACGAGCTTGGGTCCAGGAGGGTGGCGCCTGTTTTGTCCGCTTGTGTAGAGCGCGCGCGACGGCATGCCTTTTGTTCAGCGCTTGGCCCTTTTGAGGTTCAGTGGGTCCCTTTTCTTTTTTCTGTTTTTCAGAAAACAATAAGAAAATTCTTGGTGTTGTAAATTATACGGGATTAAAGTGCGATAAATAATTAAATTTAAAAGATAAAAAATATAAATAAATAAATAAATTATTTCATATTATTAAATGAATTATGTGTTTAGTTATATTTTTTTAAAATAGATGTATTTAATAATATTTTAAAAATATTTTTTTTTTTGTCTTTTTTTTTCTTGTAGTTTTATAGCCTGTAAGGGTGAGATATGGGTCCTACAATGGGGGGTTTTGGATTTTGTCGTATTCTTTGAAAGCTCTGTACAGGCAATCTTAATATCAATGGTGCAATGTTGAGACACGTGGAACGCTCAAAGTGCTCACGCCATTTGATTTGATGGGTCTAGCTCTTTAACTATATTGATTGCAAGCCTTCGATTGTGGGACCGGGTCTGGACTTGGATTTGCCACGTGTTTTATCGAGCTTGCTTTTGCCACTGATGGATGGATTTTGCTTTCTGAGGAGACAGTATCATGTGGGGACTTGTGGTGGATCTCCCGCCGTTCGTTTTGATTGGTGGGTACATGCGAGAAAAGTTTTTACATTTCTTTTTTCTTTTGATGAAAGAGAAAAGTTTTATACAATAGGAAAGTAACATAAACAGTTTAATTTAATAATTTTTATTTATTTATTTTTTAAATTTAATAAAATTTTTGTCAAAGTATATCAGATAAGCACGCATTGATGTCGTAGTTTTGTTACCAAAATTTTCCGATCATCAAACTTAATCGGGACCATTCGATTTGCTTCCATGGCTAAAAAGTCACCAAAGATCTGATAATCATTATTAAATTATGCGTTAACCAAGTTGGCAGGTGACCACTGCGCTCCTTGTACCGAAATTCTACGCAAGGCGACATGTCTGCTGATTTTTTTTTTTTCAAAGATTATTTTACTGTCTCTGTCACATGATTAAAGATTCACAGGTTTTTGTGGGTGCTTGCCAGGACTGGGTCTCAGCACATATTCGATATGATTGAAGGGAAAAGAATTAGTGATTTCATTTATAAATAAATAATTAAATATTAATAGATGAAATTTTGTTATTATATTTTACAATTAATTTGAAGTTACGTTGTGTTGCTGTAAGATTAATAAGAATTTGAGATTAGATAGGACCAAAAAGAATTTGAGATTTTTTTTTTTTTTGAGATTAGACTTTGTGGGTTGTTTTTAGAAGCTCAGGAGTCGCCACTGAAATCCTTAATTTTGTTATTTGCAGAATGCAGAAAAATAAATTTGAAATATTTTAAATGTACCAAATAAAATAGCTCCGATACAGTGGCATGGATTTTTTTTGAATAACAAAAAAAAATATGTATCACTAGTATGTGAGTTATCGCATGTATGGATTGAAGACGTAGGTGACTCGTTAATGTCTTCATTTAATCTTTCTCACACAAAAAACTCACCATTCGAGGATGAAACCTACATCGCACTCACACTAATTAATTGGCAATCAAATTAAAAAGATTATTTTCATTGCGTGAGCTGAGACTCGAATTTATATTAGACGTGAGAGAAGCACACTAAATTACTATTAAACTATTATATCAGATGGTGGCATGAATATGATACATAACAAATGATGTTATTGTTGTTGATGAAGTTGGAGATTTTTTCATGTATCGATCAACATATTACTCTGCTTTGGACACTCATTTTTATTTTGGGCAAATTCTTGATGTTTATGTCTAGATGCGATTTTAAAGGTCAAGCACCTGCATGCACCTTCTCTTAAAAAATAATTTTATCACATAAATATTCAACAACAATAATAAAACAAAAATTTAGTCTCGGATTGTCGTTTATTATGCACTAAATTTGGCTTGAGACGCACCAAGACTCAATCACTTTCTCTTTATTTTATCATAAATACTCATTAGAAAAGAAACATAAGGTACAATATTAGAGAGCGTTTCGTGACACCCACTAGCTAACCCCTAAAACTTTTAACAGAATAAAATAATACCACGCTATAAATTGCTTTTCTCGTGTTTGGAAGCATATGTTGTCCTACACGAAGGTGGTGGGCTGTGCATGTGCCGCGCACACAAACACTTCCCACCAAGCATGTTTGCCATTTGCCCTTTTGCTTTACAATTTCTCTCTCTCCGGCTCGCTCTCCATTGGCTTTCTGCCTTTCTTTTCATTTTGTTTCTCTCTGTTTTCTACTTGTCATTGTCAATCACATTTGAAAATGAAATAGCTACCGTTGTTGCGTAGCCTATCACAAAATCGTTCTATTCATTTAACGTGCAGCCTACGATGGGGTCCTCTTGTGCATTAGGTCAACAACTAGGAGCAGCATTTGGCTTACTCTTCAATCCTATCAAGTTGAATCCACTAAAATGATAATGAAATGTATTTAATAATATTTAATAATAAATTTATTTTTTATTTTTTTTAAATTTAATTTTTAAACAAAACATAATACTTTAATCACACATAAAAATTTTATCAAATATTTCACGAATACACCGAATAAACCGTATTGTGTTGCTTTCCTTCAAGGGGACGTGTCCTCGTTTTTGCTGGTTTTATAGTCATCGTTGTCTGTCATTTCTTCCTTCTTCTTTTTTTTATTTTGGCTTGAAGATAGTTAAATTCATACAAAAAAAAAAAAAATTAAAATATGAATGTGATAAAAATTAAACTTTCGATTACATTTTCAACCAATAAATTTAATATTCACTTGAACTAATGCTTAAGTCAATTTTCTTTTTTTTTGGTTCAAATGTGAATAGTGTTGTTTTAGGAATATTCTCCCTTCTTTCTTTGGTGATTCTTATGTTTTCGTGCGACCACTCGGTTGTTTCTTCCTTTTTTCCCCCTCACATGTACTGCCGTTTCTCTTTCCGCCCCAAAAATCTTTTGAACCATCCTTTCAATTTCATCAATCAACTTCATCCATCAGTTAATTTCATATTTCGCCTTAGCACACTAACCAATGAAGCTATTCATAAACCGTTAAATCTGTCCAAAATTTCTCAGCCTATACTAAATTTATCTGCATATGTCGAAACCATAAAAAAATATATATATATATTCACGATTTTTAATTTTTTGAAACCGTTACGGACAAATTGATAGTGATTTTACAGTTCTAAAAACCGCGGTTAACCGATTCAATTCACTTTTATATATATATACACTAAAAACTACAAGTTCATGCCCAATAATACCTTTCGGGACTGACTTTTTAGTATGAAAATCTTTACATATATATATCATTCTCTGCTTGTCCTTGTATCTCTCTTTAATATTTGAAGTAATATTTAGTCTTTAAATGCTATTCATTTGTACTAAATTCAGATTTGAACTACTGTATTGTTTTATAAGTTAAGGACTATATAATAGATTCAACTTGGATGCCAAATATGACCATTATCAACTTGCAGTATCAACTATTTTCGGATTTAGGGACATTGTTATATCATTCGTCTCGAAGGCTTCCAATTGATAGTTATTGTGCTATGCAACAAAAGTTATTGAGAAATTAAACTTCAAGACGAGATTAAAAATTGCATTGCGGTCAGCTAAGGGCATCCTTCACCTCCATACTAAAGCACAACCTCCAATATTCCGCAGGGACATCAAGAACAGCAACATACTCTTGGCCTTTAAGCTTACTGTTAAAGTAGCAGACTTTGAACTCTCACGCCTTGCTGTCCTAGATGATGAAGGAAAGAGCAAGGAAGCCACACTCTCGGACTTCAATTGTAACAATAGCATGTAGCTCTTCAAGCACAAAAGAAAACCATGAAAAAAAATTAACAATTTATTTATCTCTCAAACACCAGTTGCATGGTTTATTAGATGTTTGTTTGAATGAATATTAAATTGAATTTCTCAATTTTTTGACTTAATATTTAATTAAGACATTCAAATTTCACTTTATATGGATTTTAAAATTAAAAAAAAATTCTAAAAGCAAACTGTAGAATCAGGAAAACTGCCCAAATCATCTAAACTAATCTGCTATTTGGCGGATTGATTTGGACGGTTCTGACGGTTAGCGGATTAGATACGGTCTGAAATTTCTAAACCGCCACTATAACGGATTGATTGTAATTTTTTTTTTTAAACTACCTAATCCGATCTTTGAACACTGCTACTAACCACATGTTCACCTATTGCTTTGCGCTGATATATATATATATATATATATCACAAGAGATCATATGAATGTGGGACTGCAAAAAAATTTGGATTCAAATTAAAAGCCACATCCAATTGGTACATTTTCAATCTGATTACCAGCTTATAAATTATATTTACTAGAATATGGTTTATTGACTAAAGTAAAGTTTTGAGTAGCACCGCCAGCCACAAAATTGAGCAGTAGAATTACATGATGAACTATTAATTTCACGTTTAAAGTTGAAGTCATAGTCCTTTATAGCAGAAATTTATGGATATTCAATATATATATATATATTTTTTTTTTTTGCAAGGAAAGGAAAAATGCAAAGCAGTTGCGCATCAAAATTGGGATTTATTCTTATTGTCTAATAATAATATTAAGTTTAGAATCATTACTCCGGACATATATCACGGAACCTTTTTAGTATAACATACGCCATACCTTAGTGATTATTAGGTTCTTTATTTGACCAATTCAAATTATCATCACTTCCATTATTATTATGTCTGTCTATAGTCTATACGAATTTTTTTTCTTTCTTTCCCGTTCGGCGCATAAAAAGCATCCTTAATTGGTCCTAACCGTTAGGCACAACACGATCAATTTTGGAATCGTGCACTTTTTTTTACCAAGCGATTCCAATATTCCGAGGTCGGTTATAGTGTGTCTTCTCTGGGGCCGGGCATTAACTTTGGTCGCGTCCATTTATGAGTAGCAAAATTATTCAATAAATATATAAGGTACTTGATGCTGTGTTTGTCATTAATTAGTTATTCAAAAAGCTACCACTACTAATCCTGTGATTCAATTCATAAAGAATTATATTTTGAATAAGAAATATCACAATTTAAATCTTATCACTAGTATTTAATAAGTTAAATTCACTTTAACTCTTAGAGATTATAGATGATTTAGTGACATTTACAGGATATCATAAAGTTTAATTTCTCACAAATTCAATATACATTGTTTGTCCTATCTCAAATAAAAAATTTGAATAAATATCTTTTATATAATAGGTCTATAAGTCATAATCTATACTTACCTATTTTTAGTACCACGGTTATTCAAAAAACTACTTTGAAGGATGGCGGAAGATTAGTGATAATTCCAATTTTCGAATGGTTAAGTGAGAAAAGACGAATTTTCTTTTTCTTTTATTTGTCAAAAAACATAAAAAATTAGGGATAATACTTAACAATCTCCCTAAAAAGAATTGCGAGTATTAAAAAGAAACAAACTTCGTCCATCCAGCGAAGAAACAAATTCTATCCATCAAAAAAACAAATTCTGTGACCTTGTGGTCAAGGATCGTGCTTGTTGGAAAACCAAACTCCGTGAACTTGTAACATGACAACAAACCAACTCTGCCTCTTAAACAACGCCTGTTCTTTACATATATAAAATCACGTATTTACAAGCTATTTTGGCCGTGACTGTGGTTTATCGTTTTAATGCAATTCAATGCAATATGCCAAAACATGCTACGTATGTGATATTCCAAACAAAAAAGAAAAAAGAAACAACGAATACTAATAATTTAGATGTTATCTTCTCCTCTTCCGTAATATTTGCTTCACGAGAATGATGTCAATCTCAAATATTTGAGCAGTTTTTCAACTTGAAGAAGATTTTTCTTTTCTCCCAAAAGAAGGAAACAATAATTTTTCTGAGGACTAATTAACATTATTTGAGGTAAATAGATTTTGGTCAACGACAATCTTCTGGAAAGGTCAGCGTCTCAATTCTCAACTGTCGATTTGTGGGACTTAATTTATCGGATTCTTATAAAGGCTCAAAACGTGGTCAATTTATTATGAAGCAATGTCGAGAGCTACATTGAATTTGTGTAGTTAACAAAGTTTATATTATGTTATAAAAATAATTTGGATTTCTAAAGTCAATGACATCCGGTGGAAACTCGTTTTGGTTCGTCGGCACACATTGGCATCTATAAATTAATCCCGTAACCATATTTAACAACAGTCATGCGTTGGCTAACTGAACAATGGAATAATCAAGTGTTTGTTTAAGGGGAACCCAGATTGGATCCGACTCTCGAGCTTAATTGATTTTGAAGTGCCTAAATATTGCTGAACATCCACATCATTTCATATGTTGATGGATTTACAATATAAGATTTACTTTGGGATATACATTTATTTAGTTCTAAACCTTTAGATTTTTTTTCATTTAAATTCTAAATTTTGTTGAGATTGCATTTCAGTTCTAAACTTTTTGATTTTGCTTCAAATCAGTCATTCCGTTAGTCAAACCGTTAAAATTACTGTTGACTAACGGAAATTTTTTTAAAAAGGTAAAATATATTATTTAAATTTTTTTTGTTATTAAATACTTATATTTTACTTTCAAATAGTAACATGTAAGTTGAGATTTTAAGTTTTTTTAATTTTTTTTAAGATTACACAACGTATTTCTGTTAATTGGTGAATTAAAATAGTATATTTTACCTTTTTAAAAAAATTTCTGTTAATCAACAGTAATTTTTAACGGTTTGACTAACGAAAGGACTGATTTAGAGCAAAATCAAAAAGTTTAAAACTGAAATAAAATTTTAAAAAAATTTAGAACTTAAATAAAAAAAATCTAAAAATTTAGAATTAAATAAATGTATATCCCGATTTACTTTTATAAGCATGGTTATCTAGTATTAATGTATCACGGATCACGTCGGATCGTTGAGTCAAATCTCAAATTATATGATCGGTAAATTGTTATTTTTTTTCAATTAATAACAAATGGATATAAACGGAATTATTCGTCGCCTAGTTTGAAATTTTGGTAAAGTTATAACATCTCTAGCATTGTTTGAATAAAAATGACCTCCTGTCCCATATTCTCAGTAAAAACATAAAAAATAAAGTTTAGCATGCAGGATACTTGATATATATTTTTCTCTAATCATATTAATTTTTAGAAGGAAATAGTTTAAAAAAATTCCAACCTTCACCCCTATTTTTGTTTGAGTTCCATTTTAGCATCAAAAGATTTTAGAATTAGAATTTATTTAAAATGTAACAAATATTTAATTTTAAGTAATAATATTTATATTTTAAATAATTAAAAATTTAAATATTAGATTTTAATTATAAAAATATAAATATTATTATTTAAACTTATTTATTTATTATATTTAAGACGTGTCTAGCTTTTAATTTTGTTTTGTTTGGAAGGCTGTAGCAGAGAAACCGTACGCAATAAAAAATGGTTGGTTATGTAAATGGCGTTGACCATTTTGTGGAAAAAGTCAGCGGTCTTACGCCTCCACATAAGCAAATAATTAGAACAATGAGGTATAATAGCTCTTATAATTGTTTTTAAAATTGAAAGTTTGAAATTTTAATTTTAATTAGAGTTAATGAATACAAAAAAGAAGTAGATAATTAGAATTCAAATGAGTCTCGATCAAGGTTGTTATTTAGAATTGATTTGGGATGTCATGAATTTATTTTTAGAATCATAAAATTCTATTGAAAAAAAAATAATAATAACTAATGCTAGTACTTATAACTTATAATTAAATATTTTATACATATACTAATGCTAGTACATATAACTTATAATTAAATATTTTATACATATCAACTCAATAATAATAAAAAAATTATAATAATTCCCTTCTTGTATAAAAAAAAAATAATCTCACTCCATTTTATAGTTGTCAGAAAATAATTTTTGTAAGTTGGAGATTTTTTTTTAATCTAATTCCTTGCTTGCTTATATTAAGCATTCAAATTTAAACAAAGACATAACTTCATAATTTTTTTGTATTATTAATAAGGATGAGCTTCAATTTAAAAATCTATTATAGAGGAAAAAAGAATCGTTTATCAATCCTATAATTTGGATCGAAATTCAATCAAAATCCTATTTTAAAAAGATTTTACCGTGATTTGAATCATTAACTTTATGTATAATCATAGAATTCGGATATCCTAAAATGTGGATGAGGATTTTGACAACCTTGGCCTCGATGTATAATTTCTTTATTTTCTTTTGGCTATTAAAATATGGATTAAATCTTCAATTATATAGCGAAGAGTAGACATGCCATATATTTTTAAGTCTTTATTTTCTTTTGCAGGTTTGTTTGCTTTCTTTAGTCATCTACAATTCTTTTCTCCGTTTTCTATATGAACTGTTGGTCAAGGAAAAAGAGGTTTCCCATAGGA
The DNA here is from genome assembly GCA_037832335.1 of Carallia pectinifolia. NCBI lineage: Eukaryota > Viridiplantae > Streptophyta > Magnoliopsida > Malpighiales > Rhizophoraceae > Carallia > Carallia pectinifolia. The sequence goes on from CM075451.1 coordinate 7,762,845, forward strand.
ATCTTAGGTTGAAATTGTGGCCAACCCCACATTATCAAATATTTTTACAAGGCTTAATATTAAATTTTGCATATGTAAAAATTTCTTTGTGTGTAAAGCATTTTCTATTGGGTTTATGGCATATTGATGGCCCGTTTGTGGTAAGAAATGATGTTCCCTGCAAACCTGTAGGCAGCGGTAGATTAGAACTGGGGTGGAAAAATAAACGAAACAAAAAGAAAAAGAAAAAATTGAACTGAACGAATTGAACCGAAAAATGTGCTTAACAGAATGGACTTTTTAAATGATTGATCGAATTAGTTAAAAAATACTTTATTGGCTGAGTTACGATTTACATTATTTAATATAAAAATGTTTTTCTATTTGAACTATAACCGAGCCAAACAAATCCATAAATTCTGGTAATCAACTGGTTGGTCGGTTGTCATGAGTTTATCAGCTAGGAATTTTATATATTTCACCTGCAACAATGAGTTTTTTTTTTTAAAAAGTAATGATATCTGTCACAACTCAATCTCCAGAATATTTTTTTAGTTATTCTCAAAATAAAAAAAATCATGAACTTTTCAGCTTTTTCAAATATATCATGAATTTTTATTTTTTTTGGAATATATTACGAACTCTTCAATTGATTCCAAATCTATTATCATGTCATTTTATGGTAACAAATTTATATCTATTTCTAAGATTTCAATCTTAAATCTTCCTAAAAAATTATAAATTTTTTTATTTTTGAATTGAAAATTGAGAATTAAGATTGAAATTTTAGAAATAAATACAAAATCTATTACTATAAAATGATGGCATGATAGATTTGAAACTTAGTAATAAGTTTGTGATATATTTTAAAAAAATAAACGCTAATGATAAATTTGAAAAAAAATTGAAAAGTTCATGCCTTTTTTTGGAGATTAACTCTTTTTTTTTTAACTATTTTACATGAAAAATGATTTTAGAAGGGAGAAACTCTAGAGTTTTTAGCTTTTCGCGTAAGATAATCGAGAAAAGATGGGAAATCGAGTTATAATAGTTATCATTATTATTATTATTATTATTATTATTTTGATCTTAAAGAAAGGTCAAATTACAATTAGAGAAGTGAGAATTAAAATTAAATTGCATGGTGATAACCGAGCTGTGGACAGCCAAATTACAATTTAAAAAACGAGTGGGCTGCCAGCCAGTTCCATTACCCTTTTCGGTTGCTAATTTGGAAGGCCGAAGCCCAAACCCTGGAATACGAATCTCCAGCGCACACAATAACCAGGCTAGACTATCTATTATGACAAGTTCCTCGGCCGATGCGGACTTGAGGTTGGTGACAACATAAACAAGTTGGCCCAATTGGAAGTATTGGGCCGTCGTCTGAAGGCTCAAAGCCTGCTGAAAAATCAGGCAATTATCCCCTTCAACGACTCTGGCCGAAGGAAAAAGGAATGACTATGGAAATAGAAGGGAAGCAGCCTTTGACCCAGAAAAAAAAGAAGGGAAGCAGCCATCTTAAATGATAAATCACTTTTTTTTTTAGCAACATTTTAAATCACCTTAATTTAACACAACAATATAAAAACTTCGATCAATCGTGAATTATGTTGGTTCTTGGTAGATGAATGGTCGACATTCTAAAGTTATTTGGTACAAAATGACATTCAAATTTATTTCGGAGTATTACCAAATTTAAAATTACAATGAACTTTGAAGTTGACTATTAAATTTTATTCAAAAAAAAAAAAGCTCTTCCCCAAAAATTTAGAAATAAACCATATAAACTATTTGTCAGGCTATGTGTATTCCCTTGGGGAGCACAGTATCTCTTTTTTTCTTTCTGAATATGAAAAAGAAATTGTTGTGGGTAGTTTTTAAGTGATTGAGAAACACGCATTTCACCAACACTTATGTGATTCAACTAATTAAAGGAATTAAATCTGTTGGAATTCTATCAAATTTAAATAGTATGATTGAATTTACAGCTAACCGTTTAATACGAAATATACCGTAATTATTTCATCATTTTACATTTAAAACATATAATCGAAATGTTTCATGGCAGAAATCCTTGCTTTCCCATTTCTAAAACAAGAAAAAAGAAAAAAAAAAGAAAAGAAATATCTGTATCTATACTTTCTTACACAAGACTTTTTGTGAAGGATGACTGAAAATAAAAAAGGACTTTTTGTGAAGGAAATAAATAACAAATGGTCCCTGCAAGAATGCATATAAGAGGAAGTTGCCATCTTGCCGGCCATTGCTAGTCTAAGTCAGCTTGGGTTTCTTCCAATCTCGGTAAGACTACGAATTTTCTGCATCATCAAATGCCCGAAGACTACGACCATTCAACTAAAATTTATAAATAATGCAACATGTTGGGGTCAATCATCCAATGCAACTCTCCAACCAGGTAAAGGAAACACCTTATTCTTGAGCAGAGAAACTAGATGCCGCGATGACGGGAACCATGGGGCTGGTCTTAAATTAACAATTATTCTGCGATTACTTTAACAATTGTATGGGTTTAACCCTCGTCAAAACAAAAAAGAAAAAATGAAAAAACTAAACCTTAGACTATGTGGGTTAAAATGCTTTATTTCAGATGCTTAAAAAAAGAGTCCTAACAAATGAGATATTACACAAAGACTTTAAAAAAGAAAAATAATGTCCTTTGTGGTACTCAAACTTTCACTGTTACGAGGAGTTTAATTAAATAGGCGTAGAAAAAATGAGATATAGAACTGATACATAACAATTTATTATTTTTTATTATATATGTTTAATATTTAAAAAAAATATATACGTATTTTTTATTTACAAACATTAAATGTTTGATTAAAAAAAAAATATATATATATATATTACAATACGGCAATTGGACATCTCATTTTTTCTACATCTCCGTGTCTCCATTATGAGAATAACTTTATGGTGAACTTCTCCCTTCCGCACGATCCTACTAATCGCTTAACTTTGAGATGCTAGCAGACAAAACACCACTTTTTATCAAAGACCCGGAATCCATCTCAACTATGACGCCTTCGAGAATTCAACTAATAGCAACGTTATGCCAGATAATAAATAAGTCAATCGACCCATCAGCTGTTTGTCTTTCTCCAGGGCAAACCAAGGACCGGTTTTTCTAATCTGCCTATCTTCTGAATTGTTTAGGGATTGAACATGGCATCTTTCGAAATCACGTTCGTCACCATTAATGAAAACAGCAATTATTAAACAGACAATTGGCCAATTTCTTTTGATTTGCACGATAAGGGAATCAAAATATATGTATATATCATATTCCAAATTGAGGTTGTTTGTTACGTCACTGGAAATTAATCAGGAAGATATGGGAGGCAGCAGACAAACAATCACTTTTTAGCGGAGCCCTGGAATCAATCAACAGCCTACGAGCCTCCAACTAACACCAACATATATGTCATAATATATCAAGTTAATTAAACCATATGTTGTCATCCTCCGGATGGTGGAGCAAACTTGGACTAGTTATAAGATTAAGCTAACCTGAATTTGTGGTTTAGATGTCAATTTTATCATTAAAAGTTCAAGAATGGTGGCGATAAACTAATAATTCATGCCAAAAGGCAAATGAGCACTTTTTACTCCACATAATCTAATACCTAACATGACTAATCAGTCGACCCACAAACAAAATTTTATATTTTTGGCCGCCCATATGGTCCCACGTAGGCTGTAGCTGGGTTTTATGTGATAAGATGTGTTCTTAGAGGAAACTCCTTTGTTACAAAACTTAGAAGAATACGCTACTATTTTCAATACGATGTTGAGTTCGTAGTTTCTTCGGTCGGGTACCTTGGACGAATGCTTTTTTTTTTTTTGGCCACCCTTGGACGAATGGTTTTGTTCCTGTAATTTTCACATTCTAAGCACCACCACATCCACAGATGCAAAAGGGTCTTAATCAACTGGACTAAGATCATGTGAACTTCTACCATGGCCATGCCACATCTTTAAAATGGTCTATCCAATCTTTCTGTACGTGAAAGCTCATCTTTAGGATCGGGTGGCATTTTAGAAGCTAGGAACCAAATAGAAAGGAAAAAAAAAAAAAAAGCTAATGGGAATCACAGAATGAAAAATGACTATAGAACAAGGCAAAGGACTTACCTAACTGGAACACTGTGTTCCTGTTAATGGGTTATTCTGTGCTACTCGCTCACTCTTCTTGAGACGACCTAGAGTATACAAGCAGCTTCCGTGGTATCTATGATATTACGAAAATTGACCCAAAATTGAACCGTCCAATTCCTGGGATGTTAGGTTTGATTGCACAACAATTTACGCGACCATAAGATTGTTTCCGGACCGCAGATTGCCGCGATTTGTTTTCATTGTAAGAGGAGCAAGGGATCATATGTCAATATGAAGTCCTGTTAATCCAATGCCTAATAGTCTAACTTAAGAATATGCTGAAGTAAAATGATGTGACCTCCAAAATTTTTATAAAAACTGTCCCAGCAACAGCCCACCACAAAGCTTACATAAAAGAGCCAAAGTGGTCAAGAAGTTGCGGTAGTTGATCTTTCATCTTGAAAGCAAACAAGACCATCAATTCTCCAGTAATTAAAAGGTTTTGTTTGTATTGTAGAGTCATAAATTAGAATTTTCATTAAAATATTCAGCAAACTTAAACGTAAGTATCAATTTATTAGATTCATAACATTCAGTAAAATTAAATATAAGCATGATCTTAAAGGATCCGCGTAAATAGTATGCGAAGTGATTGAATATTATGTGAATTTATTCTCTCATGAGTTAGAGGCTGTCAAACATAAGATTTAACTAGCATAATCTTTTCTGAGGGATATATAAAGTAGTTCTATAATGTTCCGTTTAAAAAAATAGTAAAGAAAAAAGGAAGAAGCAAACAAGAACTTTTGTCTCTCATTTTCCCAGCCATCTCCAATGTTCAAACGTCCCAACCATGACTTCTTCTGCATCCTCTCATTGTCACAGTCCCCACCATTCCCTTCACACTTCAACTAATCAAATAAATAAAAAAAAGTAATTTTAAATTAATTCCACCGATCAATCAAACTTGACCATAAATCACCCTTTGTTTAATGCACACAGCAATAATTAAGCTCAATCAAGAGGGCATAAAATGTACGACAACTGAAGGCAAGACCGCCAAGAGGAACGTCCTCAGAGGCTTCTCAATTCAGTCTCCTAGTTTTTGGCAGTTCAGCTTGGGCCTCCACCAAGCTCTTTTTCCTGCAAAAACAAAAACAAAAAAGTCTTTTAGATCACCATGGACAGATTGGTGAAGCCAGACGTGAAAGAACTGGAGGTCACCTTTAAGAAAGGCAAAAAGTGTACGGCCACCTTCAGGCTAAGCAACCTTATGCACACCATGGCCGTAGCAGTGTCTTTGACCACTACGAACCCATCTGTTTACTCTTTCACACAGCCTTTTTCAATAATCCCACCACTCTCCTCCGCGTCTTACTCGCTTGTTCTCTCACAATCGTCCGATCAACCCCCTTTTTCTGTCCCTCCTGAAGCCATCACCGTTAAGTCTTCCATGCTTCCAACCGGCAAGGCCCGTCTGGATGATCTCCGCCGCCTGTTTTCAAGGCCCGGATCACATATTTTCAAAGACGCCATCATTCCCATTTCCCTTGTGGGGGCCCCCGTTGCTGAATATCTCATTTCCAATCACAACCGAATTCCTGATGTCTCCTCTTATTTTAACAAGGCCATTTCTGGGTGTTCTGGGTCTCAACTCGCGGCTCTCCTAAGGTCCGCTGTGTCATCCGGTAATGCAGACACGGTCTCTAGATTGATTGATGTTGGTGGAGATGTGAACTGTAAGGATTCGGATGGAAGTTCTCTGATCTCCCTGGCTGTAAAAGCAGGGAACTTTGACGTTGTTAACCTTTTGATTAGTTCTGGTTGTTCAATTGATGTCTCGAAGGACAAAGTTCTGCACTATGCGGCAGAGAAAAACAGAGTGGACTTGATGGAGGTTTTGTGGAGTAGCTTTAAAAAACTAGATGTAAATTCAGTAGATTCAGAGGGTAGAACTGCAATTCATGTTGCTGCTAGCTGCGGTCACGTTGAGGCTATTCGATTCTGCGTCTCTGTTGGGGGAAACACAGATGTTTCGGATCGCAAAGGATGGACCCCACTTCATTTTGCAGCAGAGAAAGGGCATTTAGAGGCCGTCAAATATTTACTGGATTGTTCCGGTTACACCAAATATGCGGTGAACGAAGAGGGAAAGACTCCTTTGGCCATAGCAGCTGATCTAGCAGCTGATCGAGGACATTCAAAATTGTGCGATTTGTTGCATTTCGGAGACACTTTGCAGAGAGCAGCCAGAGTGGGGGATGTCAATGGGATCCGAAGCAGCCTTTCAGAAGGTGCGGATGTGAATCAGAGAGATCAAAATGGGTGGACCCCTTTGCACAGAGCTGCCTTCAAGGGTCGGACTGAGAGTGTTAAGGTGCTGCTTAACCATGGTGCCCAAGTTGATGTGGTTGATGATGCTGGGTACACTCCGCTTCATTGTGCAGTTGAAGCAGGGCATGTGCAGGTTGCTCTGTTGTTGATTGCTGCTGGGGCTAAAGCCAATTTGAAGGGTCTCCGAGGTGTTGTTCCCTCCACTTTAGAGTGTTTCAAGGATCATCCTTCTCTTGCTAAACATTTTTGTCAAGAAAAGGACTGTATTTGAACAGGAATCAGAATTTTTTTTCCGTCTTTCTTAAATTTTTTTTCCCTTGTTTGCTCAGATTCGTATACACTAGGTGATTTTCGGCTTTTTTTCTTTTTTTTTATCCTTTAGAGTTGGTAGCTCAGCAGTTGAGATGGAGGACGTGAGGGAAGAATTGGAATCGAACCCCAAATCTCCTAGTCAAAGGCTACTGCCTCTAATTACCTTAGCTATTGCTTAGGCTTTTGGCTTTCTACTGTCAGAACTAGGTGACAGCTGCAAGATTAGCAGAAAAGGCAGAACGTGCTGTGCTCTGCTTTCTAAAGCAAATATTGAATTCGGCTCACAGAGAGACCATTTCATTCTTGCGTATGCATTTTCTTTTTTTCCCGACTTTTTTGGGTGCGTAGGAAATATATAGTCTTGAGTATACTTTGAAGATCAATTTTTGCTGGAGCATCAAATGCTGAATCGCGATTAGCTTTAGATTAATGGCATTTATGCTTGGATGAAAAGGGTAGCTTAAGTCGATGCTTCTGCCAATTGGGCTAAATGGTTAATATTGGTTGAATTAGTTCGGCAGACAAGTCTTGAAACCATCAATCTGCAGGTTATCTGGTCACTGAAACCTCCACGAACTATTTGAGTACTTGGTTTTTTATAGTGGAGAACCTCCATGTGATCTTGAACAACTAAGTGGAATTCTACACCTCGTTGTTGTATTTGTGAAAGATCGTGCAGAGGTTTGTTCGACTTTCATTCGTGTTTGGTTCGTTCTATTATCGTAATGTTTTTGGAAAAAGCTGCAACTGTTCGGTTCAAACAAGAGATTTTCCACTTCCACTTCCACCGGCTGAGCCGAGCCTGAGGCTGAAAACGTCAAGTTCCAAATCCAAACCAGTAAACCTTGCGTCGGCAAGCTGGCCAGGCTTAGCTTAGAAGGCTTTCATGACAAATCTACGAGTAACTATTCTGTGTGCTGATTTTTTATATCATTAATAAAATAAAGTTGATAATTTTTTAATAAAATTGATAATATTTATTAAAAAATTAATAATTAATAATTTTTATTTTAAAAATTATCAATCTTATTACTTTTAAAATATTAATCAGAATACAAAAAATTAGGTTATGTACTAGTGCTCCAGATGTATAAGCTTGGTAAAACGTCGGCTTGGTTTAAATGAAATTGAAAAGTCGTTGGCATTACTAATTTTGCCCAGTGTGAACAAAATGAATGGGGGAGACGAGCCTAGGGGAGCAAGAGGGCAACAAGAATTCCTGAATTTTATTGGGACTTGGGAGTAAACCTGTAAAAGCCGTAGGTACAAAAACCTTTTGCGTTCATTCGTGACTATGTCGGGTTTTGAAGAACTAACATATTAAAAAAAAAAGGTACAATTACCTGAATGTAATTTAGTAAGAGATAAATAATTATGCACAGTTTATTTAACAATATCTAATTATTTATTTATTATTTATTTTTTTTATTTAACTATTCAACGGTATATATTATTTATTTCCACATTCATTTTACTTAACATATACTCACCGAGTATTTCTCATTAAAAAAATGATTAACTTCTTGCGGTGAGTGTATGTTAGATATAAAACGGTGGGAGTGATGGTTGGTGTTGTTTTGGAAATATCTGAATCCTTAAATTAAGAAGAATGTTAAAATCCAAGTGGACGGAGGTTGATATCCAATATAACACATGTTTTATATGCTAGAAGCTCAAACAAATCAGTCTGAATTTCATAATAACTCGAGTACAACTACGCAAGTGTGTTTTTGAGCACAGACGTTCTTATTTTTTGTTGCTATTTTTTTAAAATTTTTAAAATGGCATTTCTTTTTCCAGGCATTAGATGAAAATGTTGAGATGTTAGGGATTCGAATCCAGCCTGACTAACCTTTTGCTACTTTAATGAGCTGTTATAAAGCAATTAATTACCACGCGTGGTCCCTCTTCATCAATCTAATTCAATGGGCCCGTTGAAAATGGATCCAGTTTAAGTTGAATTTTATTTGCTATTGTGGCCTAATCCGCTATGCAAGGGCCAAGGCTATTGTTACAGATATTTATACGAGACCACTCGGACCTTCTAGAAAAGTAAATGGGCTTCAGAAGGGACCACCGGTTCTGACCAAACAAAATTTGCTCCAAACCTAAAGGTGGCCGGACCTGGGTAAAGCGCACCTTAATCTCATGGTGATAAAAAAAAAAAAAAAAAAAAAAAAAAGGGTTTTGTCAATTAGAGTGGTTTGTCAACCGAAAGTCTAAACTTTGAATCTTGATTGAAATCACATAAAAAAAAAAGATAAACTTCATATTTTAAGAAAATTTTCATTATGCAACGCAATTTTACATAACAATAAAATAGTCACATAATTTATTTTATAATATTTAATAATATATTTTTTTTTAATTTTAATTATTCAATAAATTAAATATTTTATTACTATTTAAGTATTATTGCTTAATATTTGCTTATTGAGAAAAGCTACGGTTTTGACGTTTGCCACACCAACCTTTGTCGTCGCATCTTAGAAATTAAGGCTGCGTACTTGGTCTTCATTGTGGACAGTTGATATATTTTTTTTTTCCATTTAATTTTGTTTGATATTTGTGTGATATTATGTTGTCAAATTCGGTTCTTTGACTGTTGAATTTTTTTAGATCAAATTCTTTATATTTTGTTTGATATTTTCTGTAGCCTAGCCTCACGGGAAGGAATGTGTTTCGCTGTAGTTTAAATCAAGACTATCTTATCCCTGCTCGTGCGTGGTCCCCAGAAAAATAAAAAAGTGGTTATCCTATTTGCATTAAAAAAATTGCAGCATCTTTGAAAAAAACCAAAAATTGTGCATTTACTTGAGACAGATAAAGTATTGACAAGTACATGGTGCAAGGAATACGTCGCATATGCAATGAAAAAAATTACACGTAGGTGAATTTTCGATCCATGAACCCAATTAAAGATAAACATTATTAAAATACATTAAGCATTTATAATCATATAATATGAATATGACCATTTGTCCCGATAGTTTAATAATAAATCGACATATTTACACGCTCGAAATTTCTTATTTAAATTTTGTGCTTGTAGTCTCTCCTGACAAAATATTAAGTGACACTCAGTTGATAAAAGTTTTTGACCAACGTATGAATTTTATACTCGCTTACCAAGATTTCAGTAACAAAATCTCGTTGATTTTACTGATGCTTAGGGGATAAATCTATCTTTATGAAAGTGGTTAAGTAAGGCATAAAAAAGGAATAATAACTCCTGTCTCAATTTAGATATTCGATAACCGATAAATCTGAAGTGAATTTTTTTAATGAAAAAATATGAATATGTGTCAAAAAAAAAAACATGTTAAATTAATTTTATCTATATAATGAAATAAAAGTTCCTTATGCAATTACGCCCAAATTACATATAAATTACATGTAAACGGATAATGTGGGAAGTCATGAACCGTCTGTCCGTATAAGTTTGACAAAAATGGACAAAGAATTATTATTTGGGATTTTTTTTTGAAATAAAATAAAAAATTAGAAGAAGCACATTAAAAACTTGTCAAAAAAATTATGTAATCATATCGTGCATAATTAATTAATAAAAATTACTATACTGAAATATTAAAAAAGTATGTTCTGTAAATTAGTAAGATTCATCGAGTTACTCCTTCAATTACACAAGTATAATCATATGCTACTTTGCTTCTAGGAAGACATTGACTGATGAGGGGAGGAATTTTTCTAATGGTAAGACGGTTGACGGGACAAGAGTCGAGACAAACGAAACCAAACCAAACCAACTCTAGGAGGACTGGGATCGTCGATCCTCTCTCATCATTCTTCCGTCCAAATTCCAATCGTCGTCGTTCTCCTTCCCATTGTGCAAAGTAAGCGGCTTACATACATTAAATTATGCTATGCTTTCCCAACTCAACTTAAACAGACACAGCACATTTCGGACATTTCATTAACGTTAATCTTCAATTAATTAATCTTATTTTTATCATCATCGTATGAAGAAACGTGGACCGGAGGTTTGGGTTTATTTATTTATTTATTTATTTATTTGTTTGTTTGTTTGTTATTAGTTGTTGCTAGCTCAAGGTCACAACGGCACAAAAACTCTTGTGATTTTACCGTTATTCCATGGCTTCGAAGCCGTGGCTGGCTCCGACCTATCGGATCTTAGAGACGTACTGGGACACCGACGACGATGCTCCCGGTTCCCGATGTGGCCACACTTTAACCGCCGTTGCCGCCACCAAGTCTCACGGCCCTCGACTCATTCTGTTCGGCGGCGTCACCGCCATCGAGGGCGGCGCCTCCTCCTCCTCCGTCCCCGGCATCAGTTACAATTTTCAGTCTCTTTTCTCTTTACTCATCTTATTTGTAAGTCATCGAACTCTGCTGTACTTCTTGCGGTGGATTTTGTTTTTTATGTAGGATTGGCTGGAGTCACCAATTCAATTCATTCTTATGACGTTCTGACAAGGAAGTGGACTAGGTAACTGTTTTTTTTTTTTTTTTTTGAACTTTATCTATGTTTTTTTTTGTCTTCGGAAAGGAGTTGAACTTGAGTTGCTGTCCGATCAGATTACGGCCTGCTGGGGAACCTCCGTCTCCAAGGGCCGCGCACGCGGCAGCTGCAGTTGGTACGATGGTTGTTTTTCAGGTGATTGAAAATGAACCATTTTCGAGCAAGATTGAATCTTTAGGTTTTTTTTTTGTTGTTTATTACAGTGTATTTCACATTATCTCATGTTGATTGATGATCTCTTGGTTAGGGTGGCATAGGTCCGGCTGGGCATTCTACTGATGATCTCTTCGTTCTTGACTTGACCGATGACAAACTTAAGTGGCACCGGTTGGCCTCTCCTTTTCAACTGTTTCATTTCACTTTAGCTAGCACTTTTTATGAATAGTGGAATTCTTTGTATGGTGTGTGTAGTGATCTGCTTGTTTCTGTGGTTGATTGGAGTGCAGAGTGGTTGTACAAGGACGGGGTCCTGGCCCTCTCTATGGACATGTAATGGACTTGGTAGCCCAAAGATACCTTGTTACCGTTAGTGGCAATGATGGTAACACCGTTTGCTCTTTGGTTTTCGTCTTTGTGATTTGCTGTTCTTCCAATGATATCAGAGTTTAGATTCCAGAGGCAAAAATAACGATATTTTTATGTAAAAAACCCAAAGTGGAAATTTTCTGAAAATAGCGTGTCAGTCCATAAATTTGTTTCTATCAATGTACTTTGGTTTGATTGTTGGCCCCTGATTGCGTTAGGAGAGGTTTAGTGGTGCATAGACTCTCATTGTCTTTTCCGACGCCTTGAATTGTTAAGTCGGTTAAAATTACATGGAAGACAACAACTATGATGGATGCTGGTGTTTGAGACGTGGAGTTGTAAAATTCATTACCCTCTTTCACCCAATTGTCTACTATAGTACTCAAGCTAAGATGAGCAATTCCTGTGGATTGAAATGAATGTTTAGGACTATAGCGCATGGCCAAAAAAGAATTCATTTTCTCATGGACTTCTTACTCTCCTTTCTTTCTGCTTTCATGGCCCTTCTTTTTAGCTCTTCCCTTAATGATTTAAAAGCTCATTGTGACCTAGGTTTCATGTATTGTCTCTTTGAAGTTAGATCAAATAGGAATGAACCCTTGCCGTGAATGTGCATACTGTATTTTCATACCCAATATGCTGAAAGAAAAATACGCTTGTTTCCTAAAAGTTAGCTCGTTCACCACGACCATGTACTGATGGATATACAGGAAAAAGAGTCCTATCTGATGCCTGGGCTTTGGATACTGGCCAGAAACCATATGCATGGCAGAGGCTAAATCCTGAAGGTGATAGACCTTCTGCTAGAATGTAAGTTCGTTCTGTAAGTTGCTGTCATGGAACTTTTTTATTTCTGTTTCCTGTATTATTATTTGTATCTGACACATTATGCGATTGGGTTTGAAGGTATGCAACCGGTAGTGCCCGTTCGGATGGTATGTTCTTGCTTTGTGGTGGAAGGGACTCATCTGGAGTGGTATGGTCCAATGTTTTCAGGTTCTTGTAAAGTAATCCATGTGTAACCTTGATATTTTGTAGTTTCATATGTTTAAACATCGGCGCCTGCTGCACCCTATATTTTTTGGTACCTTGGCATGCTGTTTGCTTTCTACCGAATCATTTTGCTTTTTAAACAGATAACCAAGCATGCCAAATTTTTCTGTGCTGCGACCCATATCAACTAGATCATTTATTGGCCTATCTAAAATGGATGGATTTTTCATCTGGACTACCAGTTTGGTTTAAGCGATTTGAAACTTGGAAGTGCTTTTCTTTCTGTAATATTGATGCTGGGATGCTTGAAGTAGGATAGTGTATTTGCCTTATCAATTATCTCAGAAAGAAGCACGGGAGAATGATTGAAAACTTCAAGATGTTGCAGAACTCAATAAGAATGGTTTTGTCAAATAGAGTATTACAAATTTAGGTAGGATTCAACGCGAAGTGCCAGTCTCTTTTTCCCCCTTTCCTTTTAGTGCTGAAAGATGTTTCTATCTACATTTAAGGAAAATTGGATCTGTTTTCATTAAGCAATAACCTGCATCTTAAAATTTATGAAGTCTCTCCAAATGACAGAGCATTTATTTCCTGGATTTACTTTGAATTATAAGCCAAAACAACCTGTTCTGTGATTTCATTCCTGGATTACATGTCTGGATGACCAGCCACTGGGAGATGCATGGGGACTCCTAATGCACAGAAATGGTCAATGGGAATGGACTCTTGCACCCGGAGTGCCTCCTTCACCAAGATATGAACATGCAGCTGTAAGTGATCAACAGAAACGGAATATTGTATTAATGTGGTTACGGGTCGTTGAATCATCAAAATATCTGTTAAATGTAATATTGACCTCAAAACACAAAATTCTTGATGGGACATTCTTGTTCATTCAGGGCAGCTAGAAAATTGGGATTTTACTGTTTGGTACAAAACATGCCACTTTATTGTACATATCTTTTCTGTCATTGAACGTTGGAATCATCTGTGATCAGGTTTTCGTTGGTGCACGCTTGCATGTTACAGGAGGTGCCTTAAGAGGGGGACGTTCTGTCGAAAGTGAAGCAGCTGTTGCAGGTAATAGTTTGTGTTTCTTCCCAATGGTCATGTTGAGGCTAAATATTTGTTATATCAACACTGTTTATTTTTGATAGTGTTGGACACTGCTGCGGGTGTTTGGTTGGATCGAAATGGGCTTGTCACCTCGTCAAAAAGTGGCAAAGGACGTATCGAGCATGATCCTTCTCTGGAGTTAATCCGTCGTTGTCGTCATGCATCTGCATCTGTTGGGGATCGCATATATGTTTTTGGTGGTTTAAGAGGAGGTAAAGATTTAGATCTAAATTGAGAACACAAAAGAGTTCCAATAGCTGAACATGTTGAATACAGGAGGTAAAGATTTAGATCGCATATATGAAGGATATGCATGAAGCTACTTCTGATATAATTCACAGAACTTCAGTAATCTTAAAAATTATGTGATAATAGTGCATTTGCTAATGGGAGCATTCATTTTTTAATATACTACAAATCATATTATGCTTTCACAATTTCGTGGTTTTCTTCCAAGGAAAGAGTTCTTTAGTCTGTTTCTTTGCAGAATGTGTATTTGTAAGATGTGGAACCAATTTTCTGTTCTGTAATACTGTTTATACCCCTTCATTGGCTTTACTTTGTCCACAAAAATGTTAACTCAGCTTCTCCCTTTTCAATTGAACATAATGTATGCAAGGCATACTGTGCTGTATGTGTCTGAATAGTTGCCTACTCCTAGTTGGTTCTTGATCTTAATCTTGAGCTGTTAGGGTACCAAAAGTTTCTGAATAGGCACATGAAATAGATTTTCTAGTTAATAGTTAAATTACTAATGAAGTTTGTGGTGTATGATAACCAATTTCTTGATTAATGGGGTCGTCCTCACTTTTATTGGTTCCCTTTTCCGTCTTCCACAAACTCTAATGTTTTGCCCTTCATGATGTTGAGATTCAATATTAGAGGTCTAATGTCATGCATTTGGTAAGACTATATAATATCCTCACAACTAGTTATTTTATTCTCTGCAGATTTGCTACTAGACGATCTTCTAGTTGCAGAAAATTCACCATTCCAGTCAGACATCAGTTCTCCTACATTAACGTCACCTATAACAAGTTCCAGAATAAATAGTCCTGCTTTGAATTCCAATATTGCAACTCCAGATGGTCGACTAGAGATGTCTTCACCTGGCCGTACTAGGTTTAACCCTCTCTCTCTCTCTCTCTCTCTCTCTCTCTCTCTCTCTCTCTCATGTGTGGGTAACTTGTCAGTGAAATTTGTCTGATTGCCTGTTGCAATAAGGGGCTTGTGCGGGGGTGGGTGACCACTGTTCTTTTTCAGCTCCACATCTAATTTCATTGATGCAATTGTTGTTTAGCAGCATGGACACAAGTTCTATGGAGAAACTAATGGCAAATTCTGCTGCTGAAGCAGAGGCAGCTAGTGCTGTCTGGCAAGCTGCTCAGCCAGCAACAGCAAATTCTTCAGAAGAGACATCTGTATCTAATTCTTCAGAAGAGACATCTGTATCTGATGACAACTCACAAACTGCTGGCATTAATTCAGTTGTTAGTGTGACGGAGGCTGATGTTCGTCTTCATCCTAGAGCTGTATGTCCTGTTCGTCTGTGGGATATGTGTAGTTGTTCTTTTGTAAGCTGCATAAACATCTTACTTTGGTATTTTCAGGTTGTGGTTGCAAAAGAGGCTGTTGGTTACCTGGGGGGAATGGTGAGACAGCTTTCATTGGATCAATTTGAAAATGAAAGTAGACGAATGGTTCCAACAAATAATGAGATGTCATTCTCTGCCAGAAAGTTCACAAGGCAAAAATCTCCAGAGGGCTTGCATAAGAAGGCAAGTTTCAATGTTTTTGCAACCATGTGTAATCTAAGGGCCTTATATACATAATCTTCTCTTGCAGATTATTTCTACGTTGCTTAGACCTCGGAACTGGAAAGCGCCTGCCAATAGGAGTTTTTTTCTGAATTCTTATGAAGTTGGCGAGCTTTGTTATGCTGCTGAACAGATCTTTATGCGCGAGCCCACCGTGCTTCAATTGAAGGCTCCAACGAAAGTATTTGGTGATCTTCATGGACAGTTTGGTGATTTGATGCGTCTGTTTGATGAATATGGGTTTCCATCGACCGCGGGAGACATTACGTAAGTACCGCGTTGTATCTCATAGAACATACTAATGGGAACACAGTTGGGTGATGCAGGAAAGTAATTTATGCTACTTTTATATTATGCATGTTTAGAAATTGGAGAGGTATTACAAGAATGTGCATTCTTGCGTATGGCTGATCTTAGAAATGTCTGTACACAAGTTCAATCTATATTTGCCCTTTTGCTACTTTGTCCTCCTGATGAAATTTTTAGCAGTCATTTATTTAGTCCATGTTGAAGTTTACTTTCCTAAAAAACAAAAAGTGCTCACCTAAATGGTTTTTAATATATATCAGCTTCCTTGATAGCTAAGTGTGCATGCACCGCATCTTGCCTAGAAAGAACTGAAACAGTTTCTACATGCTGCCCTTCTGTCACATTATATATTGTTAACTGTAAACCTAATCTTGTAACTTGTCTCTGAAATTGTAGTTTAAACAGTGTGTTCATAATTATGCTGCAGGTATATTGACTATTTGTTTTTAGGGGATTATGTGGATCGAGGACAGCACAGCTTGGAGACTATAGCTTTGCTTCTTGCTCTTAAGGTTAAACTTCTGCTTTGAGTAAACTGATCTTTGACAACTAGTAGTCATGACTGAATTCACGCTTGACCTAATTTCTGTCATTATGGATTTTGCAGATCGAGTATCCTGAGAACATTCACCTGATACGTGGAAACCATGAAGCTGCTGACATAAATGCACTCTTTGGTTTCCGTCTTGAATGCATTGAGAGAATGGTTTGCATAAATTAGCCATGCGTTCTTATCCTTTTCTCTTATCGAAAATTTGAATGTGTGGACAATACATTAATTTGCAGGGAGAGAGTGACGGGATATGGGCATGGACACGTTTCAATCAACTTTTCAATTATTTTCCGCTGGCTGCACTCATCGAGAAGAAAATAATCTGTATGCATGGTGGCATTGGGAGATCTATTCATTCAGTGGAACAGATAGAGAAGCTTGAAAGGCCCATAACAATGGATGCTGGATCTATGATCCTTATGGACCTTCTGTGGTATATATTTCGCTGTGATATATCTAGTATCTACCATTTGGATTCCATCTTCACCGAATAATGCTATTATTTGACATTTGCGCATGCAGGTCTGATCCGACAGAAAATGATAGCATAGAGGGCTTGAGACCAAATGCCAGAGGCCCTGGACTGGTCACTTTTGGTGTATGCATGCCATTTCTTTACTGCTTTCTTATTGGTTGCAATACTCTCTGTACAATATTTATAAATTATAAGCTTAATGTTTTCAATCATGATTAATTTGAATGAAAAATATTGCTTACTAGTCTAAAGCTATTAGATATGGTAGGAGGCGTATCTGAAAAGTAAACCTTAGTGACCAATGGGTACAGGCATTTCTAATCCCTTGATCCCTTGACCACTTTTCTAAGTCATGACCGTCTAGTCGTAGAGTATTTGTTTGGACCTGAACCTTTTTGATATAGTTTTTTATTTATTATTTTTTTATTTGTGTGTGTGTGTGTAACTAAGGTTTAACATGTTTCTCTTTATAACATAATTGCAGCCTGACCGAGTAACAGAATTCTGCAAGAAAAATAAGTTGCAGCTAATTATTAGAGCACATGAATGTGTTATGGATGGTTTTGAACGATTTGCACAGGGGCAATTGATCACTCTATTTTCCGCAACCAACTATTGTGGTAAGCAGTAAGCTATTATAACTCTACTTTTCTCCTGCCTTCATACATATGTGCTCCCCTAATATTATTTATCCTTCTAGGGACTGCAAACAATGCTGGAGCTATACTAGTAGTTGGCAGGGGTTTGGTCGTGGTTCCAAAATTGATTCATCCGTTGCCACCTCCCCTTCAGTCACCAGAGACATCTCCAGAACGTGCAAAAGTTGAGACATGGATGCAGGTGAGAATTTAGTGAATGTCAATGTTGGAGTAATGCCTTCCATGAAAATCAACTTGGAAAAGCCTATTTGATTAGTGCACTTACACGTCTCACTTTTATGTTGTTTCTAGGAGCTCAACAGCCAAAGACCGCCAACTCCAACTCGTGGTCACCCACAACCGAATCTTGACAGAAATTCGCTCGCATATATATGATGTTCCTGCACCCATTCTTGTGATTGGCGAGACTTTGGTGCCACATTGACATGCTTACGAAAGCTTGATCCTTGCATTGTTGTAATCATTTCGCAGATATTTCCGCAATATTGGAGACAATATTTCTATATTTGGATGAACAAGCAACAGAAGACGATGCCCCGTCATCTGCATAGCAGCTTCAGATTAACGGAGGATTTAGCTAGTTAGCCAATGAGTGTAACATATGTACAATATGTACGCTAGAAAACACTTCCTTTTCCGTAAATTGATAGGTTTTTTGAGCAATGTAATGCACAAACAAATATACAAATTCAATATATGATTTTGTTGCAGTATCTCCTCAATGGAACTAATTAAGGAACAAAGTTCATAATGCATAACTATCTAAATGAGAATCCAACTCACATGATGTTTCACTCTTAATGATGCTTGAAAACACTAACACTGTGTGTGGATAAAATTCTTGAGGGAGAGGAAAGTGAGGGAGAGGAAAGTGGAGGAGAGAATCATTAGAGGAAGAGAATATTTTCTATCCTCTCTTGTGTTTGGAAAGAAGTGATCAGAGGGAGGAAAATTATAAATTTTTTTGTTTGGGAAATAGTGGAAAGTGGGGAAAAAGAATATAAAATATGTTGAAATAATAATTTTATCCTTCATAATAAATTCTATTAAGATATTTTGTTTAGGTAAAATTATAATTTTTAAATTATGTAAGGATAATTAAGTCATTTAATAAATTTAGTATGAGAATTAACAACTTTCCTCCCATTTTTGGGAGGATTGGTTTTAGTGGGGTAAGAACGATTAGAGGAATTAGAAAATTTCTTCTCCCCCACTTTTCAAACATTTTCCAAATACAACAATTTACCTTAATTATCTCACTTTCCTCTCCTTCCCCCCACTTTCCCCCCTCCCAAACACAGTATAAACCTGAAGGTTGTTTCGATGCATTCGGGTTGGATCTATGTACGGAATCGATGTTATTTAATGCAACAATTTCTTTTGATCAAAAAAAAAAAAACAAAGAAATAAAACACTAAACCTAAAGACAACGAATCATTTTGGTTGCTAATGTAGTGGAGGAAAAAAACGGGAATGGGAAGAGATAACCGCATCTTGTGTATACTTGTTCGAGTTGTTCGGATCGCAGATCCAACGAATCTCACTCATGTTAGGGGTCTCCACAAAACTCATGGTAAATTCACCCACCTTCTCTATGGTGCCCCTCCTGCCCGCCCTCAGAACCAGATGGGTTTTACTGTAAGAGAAAATGCCATTGACGAGCCTGATAATGTCACCGGGCTCAAAAGCATCACACTCGTCACCCCAAAACTGGAAGTGAACGGCGGCAGTCTCGTCAGCCACCAGCGCCAAGCATGTCTTGTTCGGGCCTTCCGAGGTGGTCTTGCCTTTGTCCAAGAGTATGAATTGTGTGCTAATGTTGTTTTGAGCTGCCGGCACTATGTCTTTCAGAGACACCATTCTTTAGTTCCCTTTTTACCACACCTGCAAAAGACAAAACTGCGGTTTCTCAGTTCTTATGCGAAAAAGAGAAAGACGATCCGGTTCAATCATTTTAACAAACATTTGGACTACAACTTGATTAAAGGCAAGATTATGACTTCGTGGGTCACCGATGAACACTATATGCAATTCAAAAACCTTAAACCCACAACTGGACTTCCTCAAGAACAAATCAATCCTCCGTTCTCCTTCTTGACGAGCCCAATTCTCTCTCTCTCTCGCCCGCCGCCTCTGTTTCTCTTCTCCGCTGCTTAGCAGGAGTCCGGAATCACCTGTGCTTCAGTTCCCTGAAACAATTTTTGCTAAAGATTCACACTTGGTTCCTCGTTTTGCTAGGCGCAGCAAGTACAAAACGGTATAAAAAAAATTAAAAAAATAAAAAGAAAGCAAAGTTAATATCGAAATTAAAACCACCGCACATGTTTTCACAAATCTAAGCATGTTTACAATTAACGTTGTCAAATTTTGATTCAGTCCGATAGATCCATCTGAATCAGCATGAAAAACGCGACTCGAATCCGATTTGTAAAGGGTTTGACCTTAAAATGACTCTGAAAATTTAAAATTAAACTCTGAATGCAACCCGCGCGACTCTTACAGCCCAATTTTTATTTTCTTAACAATAATAAAATAAGATAAAATAATTATCACATTTGAACCATATGTTTTATATTATAAAAAGTATAAATTTAATGATATTTTATATAAATTTTAATTTTAAATTTTTTTAAAAACATTTCGAGATTTTTTTATACAAGTTTTAAATTTTATTTTAAGTTTTTAGAATTGTTCTTAAAAAAAATTTTTAAATTATTTTTAATTTTATGATTTTCTTTAATTTTTCAAATTTTAGGCAATTTTCTAAATTTTTTAAAATTTTAATTTTTTTTATAAACTGTCACGTTAACAAAAATAATGAGGTAGTTAACTTATTAGTTGACTTAAGTCTAAAATGACTTAAATCAAAATAACTTGAAGATAATTAAACTTAAAAATAACTTGATTTAAAATAAACTGAATTATACAATTACATTGATGGCTGTTAAAAAGCATGTTTGCAATTGAATTATCCTACTAACACGTCTAGTATACGAAATTTAAAAAAAAAAATTCATTAGTATGTACACATCTTCATGGTGTAATTTATAGCCTATAAAATTTAACCACAGTTATTTTAATTTAAAATTAATACAATAAAAATAAGTTAAATAAAGAAAAGTAAACAAAATTGAAAGTTTCTTCCATTTCCTCTCTCCTCTTCCCCTGCTCTCTTGGCTTGACCTGAAAGAAAAGGGCACTCACAGAGAAAATAAAAGTTTTTTTTTTTTTTTTTGTCAATTAGCCTAACGGATAAGAGAGCTCTTTTGAAGGAGTAAGAGAAGAGGGATGTGAGTTACGAGGCAAGAGTTCGTTGGTTGGAGCATGTTGCTCCAACCATTCGGCTATTATCCACCCTCATAAAAATTTTTATTTTTGGGTGAATAAAAAATGAAAGTTTTTTTCCTTTTTTTTTGTTTTTTTTTTTAATGAGAGACACGTTGGACTTTTAATTATACAATAAAATAATTTTTCTTATTTTTGTAAATGTTATATCTTCTTGTCAAAATTAAAACTCAATATTTTCACGATAGAAGTACTTAAGTCTCGAACTTTTTTTTTTTTTTTTTTATCCTAAGTCTTGAAATTTCTCACAAAATTGTGTTATGAGAAGGGAAGATGAATGGGTCGAGCAGGCCCAGGCCCATGCCAAATGGGAAACTGCTATCGCAAATTCGAGTTTGCCACTCAACCCTGCCGGCATCATCCACAAATCCCTAATCAGTGCAACAAGTGGGAAATTTTTTGAAAAAACTATTATAAAAATCAAATGGATAATGCTATAGAGCAACCGGCGTCAGAAATGCAAGAAAGGTGTTAAATTTGTTCTTCTCTTTTTTTTTTTTTTATATATATTTATTATATTCTCTTTCTGCTTTAGAAAAAAAAACATTAAATAATAGTTAGTATTATACTACATATGCGTAATAATACCTTAAACCTTGATTGTTTTTTTTTTTTTTGGCTAAAATAGTACACTTGGCTCCATTTAATTTTTCTAAATTGATGGGAGGAAGCAAATTTGACAAAAAAAAAAAGAGAAAGAAAAATAAATTTAAGATGTTTGGCGCAATTAGTGCAGAAACCCATTTTCCAAATCCAATAGCTATTTATTTTCTAGAAATTCATTAATTATTTTGGGTATTGGTGAAAACATGAAAGGTGGTGATTATTTTACATACCATTCCAAAGAAAAAAAAAGAATCAACTTCCACCCCACATGATATTCTTGTTAAAGAACAAAGTAAGCACTTCAGAACTGCCCCCAATCCTTGCTTGGGTAGCCTCTCAGCTAGCCTCCTTTCCCTTCTGCTTTTGGTTTCCCAATTGGGACTTGAGCTACGACTTTTACCAGACAGAATTAGGCCGAGGTATTGAGGGACATCAAGGCAAGTACATATTTCACTTTCATTTCTCATCAGACTTAAGATAGATGACCGTGCAATGTTTTCACGGCATTCCTGAATCTCCAATAAGTAACTTTCCCTACAACCAAAAATAAAAACAAAAAGCAATACACAACCTTAACCTGATTATGACTGCAAATTGATTAGGTAACAGAAAACTATGGTGCTAACACTACAGCAAGATCTCTATGCATCTCGCAAGATGTGTATGCTGTTTGAATCCCACAACACTCTCATTACCCCAATCTTCGTTTCAGCCTCACCAAATGAGGTCCCTGTGGCTTCCGATGGATATTGAAGCTGTGTCCATCGCTCTGCCAAAAGCTCGCTGACATCTACAACACACGTCCCTGATTCCTCCAAGCTTTTCCCATACCAGTTACCTTGAGTTTGATGTATCTTCCCCATGCCAATCTCGACTCCTTCCCCATTCATGAGCACAACATTTTGGCCTGCCTTGCACTCGGCATTTTTAGTGGGGACAAACTCCTCCAAAAGAGGCTCAGTGTTTTCCCCAGGGCCGGTTCTTGGCATGCTTTGAAGGCCTCTTGCACCTAAAGGGACGCTACCTTCAGCCAAGCTTACAGGTGAACCATGTAGATGCCTTCGTGCGGGCGCACCTTGCTTCTCTTGTACAACTGTGTCAACTTCCATCAGTGCACGCGCATCCTTACCTGCGCGTGCTAACCTTGCTTTTCGATTGTTGAGCCTGTAACAACATAGAGGCATAAGTTTATCAGCAAATGAAAATACTAGTTGAAAAGAAACTTAAATTTCTATAGCACGTGTTTCTTCATCCAATATGACCAAGAGAAACACAAATGAAAGTGGCCCGCGTTCTTGCATAGCTTAATGATGCCATTATAACCCAAAAAAGTGGAATTAACAACTTTTTATGTTCCTTCTTTAAAAATGCAGTCAGAATTGCTCAAAGACGTACATAGCAAACTCTTGACCAGGCAAAAAATTGATAAAAAGACAATTAAAACAGAAGGCATTGAAGATACAATTGGCATGTATATTTGCAAAAGCACTTTATGACTCATGTCTATCCAGGACATCAATAGTTTACTTGTCCATCTTACATCTGAAACAGATTGTTACACCCAGTGTTAAGAAATCTTCAGATGTAAAAGCGAAACCAGCTTAGAAGATATAAATACCAAGGTCACAGGACTGCGTTATATCCAGCTATGCGCTGCTAGGAATTACAGATGAAAGTATCCATAAGTATCCATCTTTTATGTCTGTTTTAATGTGCATAGTAAAGTCTATTTCACTTACTGTTATTGAGCATAATTATATCTATTGAACCATTTAGAATTCAAGTCTTCCCTTTAATGCATTTCTCACTCATGCTTTTTTTATTGCCAAGAATCAGGAGAAAAGAATTTTGAACGCTTCAATCTGAAATAAGACATTAGGAATGCCAACTTCTAGTATTTCCCAATGTGGTTTGATTATTAAAAGGAATGTATGCTCGTGGAGGAAAAGGCAATTTAGACTCATGCCATGTAAATAATTTAAACAGATGGGACTTCCTCACCAATTTTTTAGCTGTGAAGGTGTAACTTCTGAACCCTGGAAAACGCAAATGAGAAATGTATCAGGATATCCCGCATGTTATTTTCCATGAATAGAACCGTCAAAAATACAAAAAGTATTATTCATAGTAAGGCAATACATACATGGGGACTTAATTTATCTGCCCAAGACTGTAGAGAGACTGCATTTCGATGCATATCAGGTTCATCCAGCAGGGCATTTTCCATAAGATTCATCTGAAAATCATTCATAATGGTTCGCTTCCTTTTTCTTGGCTGCTTTTCTTCAGAATGGACAGTCTCAACTTTTTCATCCCCTTGAACTTCTAGAAGACCAATTTCTTTGATACCTTCACTCAATTTTGGGAAGTCACCATGCAATGTTTGACAAACATTCTTTTCCCTTGTCGAACTTTCATCTGAACCACTTGTGTCGACATTCTGCACATCTCTGTCAACCTCCCTTAAAAAACCAGATGCACTCCCACCGGAGTTATCTCTATCTTCTTTCATTACACCATCAGCTTGATTCAGATGCTCACTTCTGTAATTAAGCTGCTCCTCTTGGAGAGCCGAACTCTCAGACATTTCGTCTTTGTGGTCACCATTTTGCTTGTTAACATCAGAAGGAACTTTCCTTAGTATGGCTGAAGAGCATCCTCCAGTACTTTGAGCCTCCTGCCACAAATCAAATGTACTGATGAGGAAACCATGCAGAGTGTGAATGAAAAAGTAGCATCATAGCAGAGAATTCAAAAAGAAAATTGTAACATCAGCTGATGTTAGTCAATGTAGAAAGCCTGGCCCTGGTACCCTTGACAAATGTACATGGCTGTTAAATTTTAAAGTTGAAATGGCTAACAATGAACACGGCTTTACTGCATGATCACCACATGCCACAGTAAAATGCGTGCCGGTTTTTTTTTTTTTTTTCCATAAACACCTTGATGGACTTCATGAATCAATACATTACTTCCACTGAAGAATCTTCAATTACACTTTAATTTCAGAAGCTACAAGACCAAAGAGGTATAACCATCAATACTGAGGTAACTAAATTAAACTCCCAACATTCACCTCATGATGCTTGCCAATGTTGAGTTTAGAGAACCCATCCAATGAAATAGATATCTCAAATTTATTTTCCAGAATCTGCTCCAGGGGTATAATTAGAACCATTTAAAATTAGCTGTAGAAGAAGACAAACGGCATTGCCATAGTTGCAACAAAATGAGGAAACAAAAGGAAACGGTATTACTATTTAAGGACAAGACTCACTTGAGAATGGTTTTCTTCAAAATCGGCAGGATTAATCAGTGACTGCAATTGGTTAAAGAATACTCTGCAACATAAATTCATGAAGGAAAAATAAACGACTAAATAACAAGAGTAAAGGCATAAGAATTCAGAAAATATAGGTATGCTATAACAATCAAAAAGTCAAGAACTTGTACTTGGCTCTTGGCAACAAAAACACATCAAAGATATCTGACATAACAGAATGGTTATCCTGACTCATCAGTAATAAATATAGAGTTCCAATCAATAGCACCATTTCGTTGTGCTTTTCATAGATTCTATGAAACGGCAAAGTAAATTTGCAGTACCTTAGCAATGTGTTTCCATGGTTTAGAGATTCCATGCATATTCAGAAAAATGAAAATCGATTGAAGCTTTAAGGGAAGAGAAAAAGAGCTCATAGCAAAAGACATCATAATTGTTGATCATAGCCTTAGGGAGAGATCAAGAAGAACAAAGTAATTAGAATAGTTTTAAGGATATGAAAAATTTTACAAAAAGTATTCAGGTACATTTTGCAATCACCATACGAACTTAGGCAAGTGAAGCTCGTGTAGATTTTTTTTTTTTTTTCCTTTTTTAGAAAAAGTTGGTCTATGTCATGCCACCTGGTTAAAAAAAAAATTGTTAGTAAAAAGTCCCCACTCCTAGCATTATTCCCATAACTATCCCCAGGGGTTAATAGCGACGGCCCATTAATGTATTGCCATGCAATGGCTAAAAACCTTCAAAAAAATGGACAAAATTACACCTAAACAAAAATTCAATTAATGGATGAGATCAACCATGTCAAAACAACATGGGGGGGGGGGGAGAGAGAGAGAGAGAGAGAGAGAGAGAGAGAGGACTGCAAGTGATAGAAAAGTGGTTGACATTCAACAAACCTTAAGAGTTGTACATCCTCCTCATTTAAAAAGTTAGGTATTAAAGACTCTGCATGGCTTAGCAATGAACCTATACATGGAAGAACCTTATCAAAAGCAAAAAACTTCAGGTTTTATCCATCAAAAATAAAAAGGAAAATTGGTGCTTACGCAAATTCTTGGAAACAGTAACGGCTTTTTGAGCACCAAATGGAAAAGAAAATCCTGGCAGTGATTCGGATGGATCTGCCCGCATGCACTCAATAAACTTGTGAAGAAAGAGGTTCCTTTCCTGCTCTGTGCATTGAAACATAAGGCTGAAATTATGTAATCAGGATAGCTATAGTAAATCACATTTTTTAGAAAGAAAAAACCAGAATACCATGGGAAGAGAAGTAATAACCTTCACAGATGTTGGGCACAAAACAATGGAGGTTCGCAATTACTTTGACAAATAATGAGGTCCTATGATGAGCATAAGTAGGTTGAGGCACACTACTGGGAATTAAAGTAACTTCCAAGTTTGTTGTGTTTGGTACATTCGAAGACAAAAGAGTGTCCAAAACCCATCCAGCTGCTGCAAATGTATCATATTCCAGAGTGGCATCTTCCTCTCTTGGTGGAAGTTCAGAAGAACACCAAATGGATAGAAAATCTCCATGAGGGAGCAAAAATATTGCAGTCAGAACTTTGGTCTGAAAATGCAGTTAGAATCAAAAAGAGGGGGAAAAGAGTCATGTTTTTTATTCACAAAGGATAAAACAAAACAAAATGCAGAAACTAAACAATCATAGACATCAAAATTGGAAGTTAACATTGCAATGAACTTGCAGATTCTTAAAAAATAAGCAGTTTCCACTTTGTGAATATTCTGACATTTCTCAATAACAAAAGGTAACAAGGGCTAAAATTGCTGTAAATATCTGAGCAATATTCTTCCATAAAGTCATTTCAGCAAGTAATCAGTAGTAAAACTATAGCTGAGAAAGTACACAGGCTACAGAATCCAGTGGCAACTTACAAAGCACGTTGTGATGTATGATCGGAGGTTTGAATCATCAGAAAATGCATCAGCCAGACGCATAGCATTTAATCGTAGAAGGCCCATGGGAAAAATTTTCTTAGAGCAAGCACTGATATGTTTAAGATCTCTACTAACTGCAGCCTTCAGTAATTCAAGAACCTACAACATTGCAACCATATAAATATTGAATATTGTCAAGAAACCATTCAACCTATATACTCTAACAAGTATCTTGAGTCTTGACAGTACAAGCCGGCTTCAAAATTCCATTATAAATCTAGGAAAAGGCAAGAGCGAGACAATCGTGAGGTGCAGGTGGCAGCCACTAATATTAGACAAGATATCTCCCAGAAACAACTTGCTATTATTTATGTTGCCATCTTTGGCAAGGAACTTGTAAAGACCAATTGCAATATGAGTTTCATGACAGAAACTTGCAGGAAGAATGGTGAGAGAACTAAAAGGCAATTATTTGGATTTACAGAAAGTGGACGAGAAAATGGGTTTGTGGGACAAAATTGGCGAGGGTGCTCTGTGACAAAAATGAGTCGCCTCTGTCTAACTCACAACAAGCAAAGCTGTGGTAATGTATCAAATTGCCAAACTGCAAGGTGGACAAGTACAACCAAGGGAGGCAAACCTCTAGTGCAACAGACTTGGCTAAATCTAGACTTCTTGGAGAGTTCGCAACTTCATCAAGATAAGAAATGCTATCTGCTTCACACAGATGCAACAGCTGCACAAAAACGCGGAATGGGCAGACTGGTAAATGACTGTAGGATCAAAAAACAAGAAGACATAAGCTATGGCAGGACAGGTCAAGCATTGCCACTAATGAGACTTACAATTGACAGCATTTTGGCTTTCAGCCTAGATACAGCAGCAACAATTGTAGAACATTGCAGCGCTAAAGTAGGTGGGACATTTAACTTCAAGATTCCTTGGGCCAGAAAAAGAACACCACCCTTTCCACAGAGTTCCTATCAAAATGTTGAAAGCATTGTTTTTCAACCAAGTGATAGAGAATAATTGTGTTTCACATTGCTAGTGGCTAAACACAGAATAACACAAAATCCAGCATCTCCCGAAAAACCTTGTTCCTCAGTAGGCGTTCCCGGAAAATTTTTTGCTCACATAATGACTGAAGAAACTGTATAGAAGCTTCGCATTGTTGGCACAAACAAATAATTAGTTGCTCAGGTATTGGACATGAATTCGTGTAGTCCATGTGAGTTATCAGCTTGATATGAAGAAACCTAATCGCCATGTTAGCTGCTCCAAAAACTGCATCCATAAACACGTCAACCTACGACAGAATATCCATGATTAGAAAGCATATGAATGTCAGGAACTGCAGAAATTAACAACCTAAATTTATATAAACATTCAATTCATTTTAGAAAAATTAACAGTAGCAATGGAGGAAAAATAAATGAAGGGTGAGCCTGGGTGCAATGCTAAGGCTACTCCATTGTAATCTAGAGGTCATAGGTTCAAGTCGCAAAAACAACTTCTTTCTGAAAACAACGTAAAGGCTGATTACACCTAACTCCTCCCTAGACCCCACAATTTGGGAGCTTCGTGCATCGAGATGCCTTTTTTAATGGAAGAACAATAGTCAAAGAACCAAGGCCTAGCATAATTTGATGACTATACCCAACTCGTTTCAACTAAAAACAGCACAAAGTAATGACATAGGCAAATAGGCACCTTGGGGTGTGCAAGCAATACTGGAACAAGTTCTTGCCAGTGTGAAGATAAACACCCTGTTAAGAGATTTAGACTGCATGCTAGTAAAGCTGAATGAAGAAGGGCCACAGAGCTCCAATTACTGTTTTCCTACACGATGAAGATATTCCCATTAAACAAATATCATAGGGAGTAAAACATCAATTGCAGGGGGACTAGGAAGTACCTGTCTATATCCACCAAGAATAATCAATACAAGGAACACCAAATCTAGAATCTGTTCTGGCACTTTTACATCATCAAGCAATATCTATAAAATTATCAAAAACTAAAACAAGGTGAGAAGCATAGTTAAATCCCATGAGAAATATAATTGAGATCATCAAAAAGTAGCAAAATGAATAAATTTGTAACAAGTTTAGAACATTTTCTGTGCTTGCTTATTGCCAGGAACAGCATAAGATTCAATTTAAAATACTTGGGGTAAAATTTGATGCTCACAAGTGAAACTGCAGTATTCACCTCACAGAACCAAAAAATTAGTGTTGGGAAGAGAGCAACCCCATTTCAATTCGTCGAACCTAAAACCCTAAACTTCCAAAAATCCCACTCTCAGCCTAAACTTAGTGTTGGGAAGAGAGCACCCTTTTCGCAATTCGTCAAAGGTTATGTGTCCAAAATTTTCCAAATAGATTTTGCAGTGACATGTCAAGTTCTCATTGCCGACAAACAGAAATTAATGCTAGTGGGAACAAGAACTTGGACAAAGGTCACCAAAAAAGAAACATAGTTGTTATTGCGCAATCATTTTTTCTTTTTCTATAAAATGCACAATCATCGTTTCAGAACAAGAGAAAAGATTCAAGTAGCCGATCCCTGTAAATTTGTGATTAAGGCTTTGTTGTTGTAAACAATGGGCATAAAAGCACCAGAGAAAAGCATTAGAAAAAATTTGGTAAAAGTAACCTGCTCAAGTTTAGTATGCCGTGGTGCCAGGTCAAAGAAGGAGTGCAAAAGCCGAAGACCACATAACAAATATCTCAATCTCGATTCATCTCTGCCAGATGATATCAACATTGCAATGAGATGCGACGGAAGACAGCCAACAAGCTTTTCAACTTCAATCTGGAAAAGTAATATAATTCAGGACGCAGGATGGTGTTCAAATTATAAAGCACAAAGATAGTGATGAGAATTTGATTTGTGAACTTTACTGTCAATCTGGTTTCCAAGTGGAACTGAATAGTGAAAGATTCAGACTCCCTTAGTAATTTATTTATCTCCTGAGAGCTAAGCCCATGTAGCTCTTTCACTGCTGAAGCAAAGTCAATGATCTGCTCACGGAAATAGGCCATAAGACCATATAATACAAAGGAGAGGGAAAGGGATAGAAGCAATAAATGGGAATCACTAAAAATGGTTGAATAAGAAGAAATAGAGAGAAAGAGAGAGAGAGAGAGAGAGAGACATGATAAATAGGTTATCGAAATAAGATCTCACAGGAATACAAAACAGTAATAATAACGATGACATAATGAAGCAATAAGAAGACTGAAGATGACAAAAACAACAGGATCAAACGATTCATCCAACCAATTTTTCACGGAGTGAGAACACTTACTTGTGCAGCCATACATGACATTTCTTCCTTAGCAAGCCTCATACTGGAGCCACCACCATAAAGTTTGCATTAGGAAAATATAGAACAATAATGGTATATTGGAATTTCGGAACATAAGACATGCACCAAAGGACACAGCATTAGAGTCCGAACAACCACCAAGTTTACCAAAGGTTAAAATCAGCTCTAAAAGGAAAAGGAAAAAAAGGCAAAAGCAGAACAAACAGAAGAAGGGGTTCCAGGCAAATAATGCCCCAAATAACCATCGAGGAATGTGAACTACTGTTTGTAGTGCGTATTACGCCTTCTCTTCTCAACAAATTAAAAGAAGAAAAAAAGGTTGTCAAGCATTAATGTTTGCTGTTACTAAGATGGAAAGGACGGCAAATCTTAGTAAACAAATATCACAAAAACAGACCTCAACTACTTGCATTAGGATTTCAGAAAAAATAGATTCCATTGTATCTGGCTAATTATAAAACAGAGTTTACCGGATTAGTTAGAAGACAATAAATAACAATAACGAAATGTTGACGCCACCATAGCCCTTACGTGCTACGAAATTGAACCTGAAGTTGATAACTAACATAGACAAAAGGAGTCCAAAACAAAAGGTAAACCTTAGATTTCTAACATATAAAAATACTGCAGTTCACACGCTCTTCAAGCAGCCACAAGGAGTCATGCAAATCAACATTAAAGTCCAAAGCAACGGCATCCCAGATATTTTTGTGCATTATCAAAGGCACCCACGCCCCGTTCTTTTTTTTTTTTTTTTTTAAATATATATAAATAAATAAAAAAAACCAACCACCAGAATGCAACTGCTTGTGTAAAACCCAGAAAAGGAAGATAAAACCCTGCCCGCACAGGCAGACAGCAGAACGTA
This sequence comes from Carallia pectinifolia, assembly GCA_037832335.1. NCBI lineage: Eukaryota > Viridiplantae > Streptophyta > Magnoliopsida > Malpighiales > Rhizophoraceae > Carallia > Carallia pectinifolia. The sequence continues at coordinate 7,793,881 of CM075451.1, forward strand.
ACATTTACCAATAAGGTGGAACAACATGGAGTATTAACCACACCAAACAAGTGGTAAAGTGGAACATTAATTCCAACGGTGTTGTCACCGAAGTCGTCTTCAAGACTGAAAGTCTCGACTGCGACTCGAAGCCAATTAACAAAAAAAAAATTCCTGCTATATAGTCATTTTTTTCTTAATAATAATAATAATAATAATAATAATTGAGACCAGTAACTTGTGTTTCGATTTAAGAATCTTTCTTTTTTGAAGGAAAAAAAAAAAAAAGCAAAAAGAGATCACAACACGAAATACAATTTTAGGACAACGAAACAAGAAACAAGAACCCAAGTATCAAGAATCCAACGTTGAAACCCTAAAATGCATAGAGTGTTTCAAAATCGAGAGTGAACGTACATCAAGGAACCAACCTCAAGAACCGTAACAGATTTGTAACCTCTTGACCGCGGAACTAAACTGTATCGATGAGCTTCATATACGAGATGTTAAGTGCCCCAGAAAATAAAAAACAAAAAGCGAAAAATAAGGATGGAAATTCGCTGTCCTTTTGCCCCCCCTTTTTCCCCCTCTCCTGCTTTCTCTCTCTCTCTCTCTCTCTTTTTTTAAAAAAAAGAGAATTTATTTTCTCTTGTTTTGGACCTCGTAAGGTTAGTGTACATGTGGGGATTTCAGAGACTGCAATAAGTAGAATATATATATATATATATTATATATATATATACACACACTTACACACACGCTCGGCCGGTCGTTGTTTGGCTTCAAGATTTTGTGGTTCCGACAGTGACTAAGTTTGTGCCAATGGTGACGTTCGGCTAACCAGAAAAGGTAGCGGTAGAAAAAAAAAAAAAAAAGAAGGCGTTCGGTTTAACTGTTACTAATTCCCGTTTAAATCATAAAAAGATAATGATTTATCGAAAGAAATAAAGTCACCGACTTCTCCTGATTGTTTAGGATGCACAGATACGGACACGACATACGAACACGACACGATACGGATACGAGAACATGAAAATTTTAAAAAAATTAGAATACAGACACGACATAAACACGATTATAAAATATATTAAATATTATATACGTATGTATATAATTTAAATATTTTTAATAAATTTAAATTTTTTTACTTATAATACATAATAATAATTATTATAATATTTTATAATATAACTTATATTTTATTCATAATTTTTTAAAAAATACTATATATGTGTATATATATATATACATAATAAAATATTTAAGTAAATAATATATATATGTGTATAATATATTAGTTAAAATATCAAATACATATAAAAATATCTGACACGTGTATTAAAATTGTCTAACACGTGAATTACAAGTGTCTGACACGCGTGTCCGAATTTTTTTTATTTTTATTTTTTTTTGGGCACGTTTCGGAATGTTCAACACGTGTCCAAAGAATATCGGGTGAGTATCGTGTCCGACACGAACACTCACCATTTTAAAAATATCTGTGCTTTCTAGTTTACGAGGAAAAGATAAATGTACTTCCTAGTCTATGAGGAAAAGATAAATGTAGTTAGCCGTAGATTTTGGCCGAGGTATGAATTTTTAGTAAAAGAAAAGAAGAAATCTTTTATACTATTACAAAATAGTGGGGTAATATTGAGTACGATTTAAAATTATTGTTTTATAAAAATTTAATTTTGTTAACCAAAAACAGGACCCAAATTACACAAAGATAATAAACACCCTAAAATTTTCTAAAAAAAAAAAATTGTAAAAGAGATCCGCAAAAATAGTTGAGAGAAGTCGGCAGCTCTATTTCGTGGCGCATGTTATTGTCCATTCTAAAAATATGTTATCTTGTATTTGGTGAGTTTTTTTCTTTGGTCTGGTATTTAGCTGCTGCTCATTGTTGTGTTGTTAAAAATTGATGTTGATTATTGTTATTATTATGATAAAAATAAAATTTTAATATTTATATATGTATCATTAGGAATATGCTCTCGTGTTGCACGAGTTTTTTCTTTTTTTTTTTAACTTTTAACAATGTGAAAGGTGTCAATGGGTGGCAATCTCATTGTATTTCAAGACTATGCAAGTACTTGGAACAGTATATTGGCCTACTCTTATTACATATCGTCTATTCCTATTATATAACAAATTTTTTTATTTAGTCAAAAAAAAACTTCTTTATTATTTACTTCTGTTAGTTGAATATTTATTTATTATTATTTAAATAATAAAATAACTACTTAATACATTATGTTTCTATTTTATTAAGATAATGTTATAAGAATATTTAGTAGCAGCAATTTTTTTTTATCTGATTTATTTTCGCCAACGATGTCAAGTCAAGTTTCTGTACGATGTCTGCCAATTTCGAAGTTTCATAAAGGAGCCGGCAACTGTAATTTTAAAATTGATAAAAAAAATGAAAGAAATACTTACATACTATTTTTCAGTTGTGAGAAATGATTTTTTACCTGCTTCCGCAATTAATATAATTTTTGAATAAATCGTTGACTATCCTAGTTAATATTTATTGCACTATTTTAATAGGCAATCTCGATAAAAAAGCACGTTTGTTGTGTCTAGTTGACATTTTGGGTGTAAAATGAAATGACGCCTACAAAAAAAAACAAAAAAAAAAAAAAGCAATTCTGATATCCGGAATAGAAAGTATATGATCAAAGCTGGACAAATTGAAAATGTATTGTGGGCCGATATGTTAACATGCTTGAACCTGAACTCTAACATGAAAAGACAAATATGTAAAATTTGCACTTTAAATTTGTGTATTCATTACTACTTTTCCTATAATCTTGATTATGCCATCATGGCAATTTTTGTTGCATCTTTTACTTCTCAATTGTTAGTTTTGCAAGCCATTGTCATGTACCAATTACAGACTATTCTCACTTATAGCATAGCAAGAAAATGACTGCTCAATTAGGTAAGCTTGTCAAATCTTCAGCAAAAATTTAGTTTTTTAAAAGAAAAATTATAGAAAAAAAATTGAAAAAACAATGGTGGGCTCAGAGAGATATGATTGTTATTTAAAAAGTAACACATATCAGAATGTACTATATTCATGAGGGAAAAATAAAACGAAAAAAAGACTACAGAAAAAGTAGAGAACAGAGAGAGGGGGAGGAGGACTCACCACTTTGCTTTGTAGTATTAGAAAGTTAGAGAAAGCACTACATTAAAATGGAAAAACGACAGTAAACTAGGAAATTAATTTATGTATAGACTTAGAGTCACAGTGTCACATTCATATTCACGATGTCCTCCAAAAAATTTGAATTATAATAATACCTAAATGTAACGGTTAAATTGTTTTCCAATTGAAAGATCTTTATTGTATCTTGTTTAATTGTAATGGCTAGACTTGCGCCGATTTAGACCTAATTCTAGATGTGGTGAATTTATTATCATAATTATATTCTATTGGGTATTATATTATATATATATATATATATATATATATAGATATATATATATATATATATATTTGATGCTAAAATTCTGGTATCTGGGAACCACATTGAGTTTCGATTAATCTGGTTTGAGTTGAAAATGACTCATTAAAGGGACAAAACTCTCCCAATACCTATTCTTTTTATACACAAGATTTGAATCCAAAATCTTATTTAAGGAAAACTAAACTCTAACCACTTAAACCAATAGACATTGATTTTTGACATTTTATTTTGCATAGGTTAATTATTGTCAAAATTATCTCTCTAAGAAAAAAAAAAAAGGAATTAAGGTGTAATTGTCGGTAGTACGTTGCCCTTTAAATTAATAATGGTAATAATATAAGAAAGATAAGGAAGCAAATCAGATACGATAGTAATTGTAGCGTAATTATAGGTTAATTTTAAACCATAGTAATTATGGCAATAGCATCCAAATTGATTTTATATTTATGGCTAATGATTAATGATAAAAATAAGAAAGTAAGGATTTTCGAAGCTTGCACATTTCATTACCTTAGAAATTTAACTTGTTTTTTTATTCCTAATATGACTTAATAATATGTATATCTAATATATTGGTCAAGAAATCTTTTTGACCTTATGTTTTGAAGATGACGCAAAAGTCTAATTTATTTTTCATTAATTAATTGAGAAAGTATAAAAAAGAAGCTGAATTATTCGAAGTTGAATGCCAATTCTCCTAGTGGTTATTATACATTGAATGCTATTTGCCGTAGTCTAGTTGAATTATGTACCCCGTTGAATCGTATTAAAAAAGGATTTTCATAGTCGTTTAGGAGCGGAAAAAAAAAAACAACAACCTCAAATATGGAGATTGAAATTATTTTTCAATAAAGTCTAGCAGATTTCGATATATAACATTGCATATCATCTATAGTGATAATATGATTAGGGTCATATTTTGACATGGAATATGCATTTCCTTCAAACGTTTACCGAGGTGCAAGTCAGAAAACCCCTTTTTTGTGCTAACATTTGGGCATTGCTTGTTTAGGTTACATTTAAGTGCCTTACATGCTGATTGAACAATTTAAAAGGCAGTTAGTAATTGCATTGAAAAATCATTATAATTATCTATACAAAAATTGCCATAAATTCCTAAGAAATTGAATGTCATAAAATTTTGCATAATCCCATATGAATTTTATGTCCTTTTATCTTCATATTGGATAATTAAAATTAATAACCATCTAACTATTCTTTGCACTTCACCTTCACCCATCTTATTATTGAGGTCTCTCTACTAAAAAGCATTTGTTAGCTTCCATAGTTGCCATTTCTTCTCAGCACTTAATAAATCAACGTTTTTTTTTTTTTAATCATATCATAATGTAGTCAAGATTTTTAAAAGTTGAATAAACATTTTTTAGTGGTAATAAAGAGCCAATCCACAAACATCCTCTACTTCCCAAGATAAAAAATCTTGAAGGTGAAGCTTCTACCTTTTAGTTAATAAAATTAAATATGTATTAAAATTATTACCATAATTTTATTTTATAACGTAATACTATTATTATAGCCTAATTATTGTCATTAATTTGGTCTTAATTGCACATATTAACAATTTCGTCATTTTCTCATCTTTTGTGGCCATAAAAGTGACACTTTTATTTAGGTGCTCTTTGGTGACCCTAATTTTGGTTGTTAATTTGGCATTAATTGCATATAGTAACGTTTTATGACAGTCAAATTGTGATTGCATTTATCCATACTTGGTGATAGCAATTAAGGAGGTTTAACCATGGCGTTAATTGCATAGATTAATGAAGAATCTCCCCTTTTAAGTTGGAAAAAGAAATATTGGCATTCAAATCCTGAAACTGCTAAGGAACAATTGCTGTAAAAATTGCATGCTTAAATTACCTCTCCACTCTCCTCTTCTTCGTTCCCAGAGTGATTCACTTCAGATTCGGGCCAACCTGAGATTGGGACAGAAACCCAAGCTGAGATTTTGTTCAATTAAAACCCCAAGCTCTGCAATTGCTTCTTCCATTCTCTACAGCTCCTGCAAAGTATTTGAGGTGGCACTAATATCTACCAATCAATATGAATTCCTCGGTACAACATGCAATTGCATTGTAAATAAACTTGCGTTGCAACAATCAAACGGAAGTCAATCAATTCCAAACAGTCCTACTGGAATTGCTTCTTCTATCCTCTTCAGCTCCTCAATGACTATTCATCATCCCCATTCTCCTGCATAAATGATGACGAAAGAAAACAAAAGATCAGAATTCAAATTGCAAATGGAAGGCATTCTATTCTAAACAGTCCCACTGCAATTGCTTCTTCTACCCTCTATGGCTCCTCAATGCTTATTCATCATCCTCACTCTCCTGCATAAACAATGACGGAAGAAGACGAAAGATTAGAATTCAAATTTTGAAACTGTCAAGGAACAATTGTTGTAAAAATTGCCTGCTAAAATTACCTCTGCACTCTCCTCTTCTTCGTTCCCAGCATGATTCACTTCAAATTTGGGCAAACCTGAAAAATTGTGACAAAAACCCAAGTTGAGATTTTGGTCAATCAAAAACCCCAGCTCTTGTCCATTGTCGTTGGTGGAAAGTTGAGTCTGAGGAAGAGGAAGAGTTCGGTCAAGAGAGAGAGAGGTGATTTGTGGCTCAGTTCAGCAAAAGATAACCAACAGTGCAAAAGATGAACTGATATGAACAAATTGAGTGAATGAAAATTAGTTGATAGAAAAAAAAAAAGGCAAATACATAAAATTGAGTTAATAATTAACGGCAAAACTCGCGGCCTACTATATGATTGGAAAATCAAAACAGACAAATGCAATTGTAGCTCTCAAATAATTGATTAATCAATAATTTACAATTAGAATGACCGATGTATTGATTTTTGTCAAGAAAAATAGGGAAGTAGGGTTTTATTATATTAGGATTCAAAGTGAATTATCAGGATTCAAAGCGAATTCTCCAACCTAAAAGACCCACTAGAGGTTGTGAATTATCCTTTTCTTTAAACTCGGGGAAATTACTAATTACTGATTTCATAAAATTGCACCGTTACTTTTTTTTTTTTTTTTTTTTGGTGAATAAAAGTTTATTTGTAGAAGGAATATCCTATCCCAAAGTCAGGAAGCACTTACAAGCTGCCGAAATACGTGCCCCACAAGGGACTCCAACAGCAATTAATGAAATTCGAAGTCGAAATAAAACACATAAAAAACCGCATTCTTAACTGTAGAACCCACTCTTGTGTACACAGTTACAGTCGTTGGCAATCTGCTGTGACTGGAAGAGGAGAAGACGGTCAACTGTGATTAGTTTCTAGTGCCCACAAGATTTTATTGGGGAGTTGAGAAATGTAGCCGAACCCACCACATAGGGCATCTTTGAGGCCCACTTATTTCATATACTTCAACAGAAGTCAGGGGTAGAAGCCGATTGAAGGGGACTATCCTATTACGGAGCAGAGAAGGCGAAATTGGCAGAATATGATAAGTTCCTGAAGATGTTTAGGCACGAAGAAGCTTTGGTTCAGTGTTGAGTGGGAATAATCCCGAGGAAGTGGTGGCTGTGATGGAGAAATCAGTGGCACGGAGGGAGCTGTTGAAATGCTTCCTGAATTTGGATGAAGACGAACTTTGGCTGTTACTGGCACTCCACTATACCAATACATTCTGGATTGTTGATGGGGCTGACCGAGAAGGTAATTGTGTTGCGGGCCGAGGATATTTGAGCCTCCGAGCCACTGGCCCATTGAAGGGTCATATTAGAAACCTCGAGTTCTCTGTTAAGAAGAGATCCGGATGCAACAATCTTTGCAGGAGATACAAGCATGTTTTCTCCTTCATCGAGGTTTAGAAATGGACGGCTTATATCCCAGATATATCTAACTAAAACAGACACGCACATATATATATGCGCCAATATACTGTGAACACTAAATATAATAAATGATATTACAATCAAAACAGACTTAACCATGTAACAACAATAACTATCATCTAATTTTAGCTTTACACTTTTTCCCTCGCATACATCGTTTAGCAAAGAATTTCGACAGGCTCTTTGGGACAAGCTCCTAAACATACATTGTTTCGCCAGGAAATATAAGCTGGACCTGGAGCACGAGGGGAAGAAGCATTCTATCCAAACCTCATGTACAACTTGTGAGCTGTGCGTTAGTTATACATACGGCAACTTACCCAAAAAAGAAAAAAAGAAGTTGCTAGTTTGATGCCCCTGCATAAGAAATGAATCAATAATCAGGTGCATAGAGCATTAAATGAAACATTCGCCAAGGAAACAATGATATGGTGATTACAAATTGCTTATTTTAGATTAGTTACCTCTGGGACAAAATGATACAAAAGAGTCAATTTAAATTGATGCATCTACGGTTTTAAAGTGCACTACTCCACAGTTTGAGCTCAGTAGCCGGGCACAGAGAAAGTTTGAGCTCAGTAGCCGGGCACAGAGAAATTTTTTAACTTTCACATGTTTGAAATGGGGTGAAACAGGAAAGAAATTGTGAGAGGGAGGCATTCAAAGTATTGGCCATGCCAATTCCATCATGAGGCTACACTGTGTTCTAGAGTAGGTGGATTTTTCAGAAAAGAGAATGCTCTACAAACTTTGGACAAGCATTGCACTGTAGTCATCAAGAAACTTATGTTCGATTGAACAAATGAAAACCTCACTCAGAGTCATGCACATCCAGACTGCTTTATGAAGAGTACACTACTGATGGTCTAACTAAAAAGCTGAAACTCGAGTCATACCAAGGAAAGCATAAATGTCAGTTATACCTGATGTTCTAGAAGCAGAAGCTCCTGTCCTTCTCATGCCCTTGTTTTCATCTCTTGGGACTCTCAATGACCTCAGCCTGGATGATGGCCTAATAGAATTTATCAAAGGAGCCTCTTCATCCTCCTCGTCCTGTTTCTCTTCTTCGTCATCTTCTTGATCAGATGCGCTAATTGAATCCTCTTCTTCACTTGAAGCACCCTCATCAAAGAGTTTCTTTCCTTCTATGTTACGCTGCTTCCTTGGACGACCCCTTCGTCTTCCAGAAGGGACCTTTTTCTCATCTACAAAATTCCAGCAATATTAAAAACACAAAACATGGTTCAAGAGCAATATTCATTGTGAAGGCAATATGTTCAGACAATGATGAATATCTACTGCGCATTTTGGCATTGCCAATCCCTGGGTGCTTACTAGCCACCAAAAATACCAGAGCTCTCTTCATGACAAAGTACTCATAACTCTGTGGACATTCAATGCAATGAATGTAGACTGCTTATGGCAAATTGCTTCTTCTATCCTTTATGTGACCAGTTTGGACAATCGCTAACACAAATCTAAAACGATGCATTGAAGCTGAGTTTAAACCAAACAAATAACAAAAACAAGCAACGAAGCAGAAGCACTGACTATAAAGAGGAATACAGATTGAACATAACATTGTTGTCTCATCCATCCTTTGTATTCTTGCCAAATTTTCAGATATGGCAAGAATATTGCTCCTACAAAGAAAAAAGCTGTGAATACGAACAAGAATTTTTTTCTGGGTAAAATCAAGTTTAATGGTAAGGTTACTCCATTGTACGTATTCGAGCTGCAAAAAACTCTGTGAAAACAAAGGTAAGGCAACGCATATCTAAACCTTCCCCAAACTTCACTAGTGTCAAAGCCTCGTGCAATAGGACACCCTTTTTAACATTGAGCTTAAGCTTTACTGCATATATTGAACCAAATAATACTTCGAGAATTTTCATTCTTTCAAGATAGCAACTGACCCAATGGCACCTGACCCAGTGTGCTAAGTTGCACGCTGCTAGTAGCACAACCCCACCATCATGGCACACCATTGCCTCAGCATAAACAGCCAACACCAACATTCATGGATCTGGTGACTTTTGAGTCATGAAACATTGCATACAATAAAACAATGACCTTTTCTTTTCAGAGAACTGGCAAATTGAAACAGAAAAGAATCGAGCATACTTCTGAGATTGGAATCTTTGGAATGAAAAGAGCATAGGCAACATAAGAGACTCAAACATGAAAGGCAAACACAAATACCCATGTTGCATGCATGCATGCTTAAGAGTGAGCAAGCATATACAGAGAATGGAGCAAGAACAAGATGGGAATACTGTACTTAAAATTGGGATGCATTTTAAGTAAATAAACAAGTTGGTGAAGGAAGACTTGGAAGAAAGTCAAAGAAGTATGCATCGGACTAGCATAACATTCAGGAGTAAGCAAGACAATGATACCTAATAAACCTTCATTCTTGGCATACTTCTCTTTTATGGTCTCAACAAATGTGAAGTAGGGGCGCCAGCCACTGGGATCCTCATCAGTGTTCACATTCTCTGTTCGGCTTTGGACATTATCTAAACTACTTGCAAAATAACAAAGGAATAAGTCCCAGCGTATCTGAATCTACAAAACATTTAACTCAAAAGGTACATATTTATAGCTAGTGATCAAACTAATTAAGGGCATTTTATCATTTCATTTCTGCCAAAGAACGAGAAAGAGATAGAATCCCCCCCCCCCCCAAAACACCAAAAAAAATCCAAAAAAGTGCAGCAAAATGAAAAAATCAGACAGAAGTTCTTACATTTCAAGGACATCAGGTGTAGGAAATTTGGATACAAAATGAAGCACTGCACATTCCAGGAAAGACAGCTGTTTTGGTGCATCTATGAAGGCAAATTCAATACCATTCTTGGCAATTTTTAATATATCTGGTCTATGTTTATTCCGAGCAGCCCCCGTGAATGTTCCAGAAAGCCGAGCAGCCAAGTCCTTGCACTCTAGAAAAGATCTCCTTGTAAAGGATTCATCATCACTTTTGGAGAGATCCACCAGATGGCGCTGATAGGCCTATCAAACACAAAAGAAGGAGAAATTTGATAAAAAAAAAAAAAAGTGCCAGGCTGCCAGCACACACATAATCTCATATACAGCAACTCTTTGCAAGAGGGAGCGGTGGACCAAGAGAGAGTTTACTAGAAACTGTCACAGAAGGGCAGTTAACACAGACAGCCATCAAAATTCTCAAAACAAGCATGCACAACACGTTGGTGAGAACAATATTAGAAGTCTATAACAAAACCACAGAGAAATGAGAACTTGGGTTCTGGCAATTAAAACAAAAAGAGAACTGATTGAGTCAACACAGGCTTTGTACTTTGTCCATGGATGCAGCAACAAGAGAAATTATTCTTCGCAAGAAAATGCAAATATATGAAAGTCAATGTTTTGGACCACATAAGATTCCTAATCCTCAAAGGTATGAGTCCTACCCTTTTCAATGCCTCAAGAAAGAAAGTGGGAACATCATCATCTCTTTTCTTTATAACAGTGATCAGATGCTTAACAATTTCTGCAACGCTTGTTCCATGCATGACAAAATGAGAAATGATTTCTGGAGTAAGATAGTCCTGCAACCGAGAAATCAGATCCAGTTAGAAAACATCCCCCACCAACCCACTGGCAGCCCGACTAAAAAAACCAACCAAAAAGGGTACCCCATGGAAAAGGATTAGAATCCCATAAGCTGTGAGGAGCATTACTTTGTTCACAAAACTAGAAAGAATAATTATTGCCATACTCATGGCAAAGTGATATCCAACACGTACATGCTCACCTTGGGAACTGTATCAGTAGCAACCAACTTTGCTGCAGCTATCATAACTGCATCTCTATTTGTTTCCTCAATATACTCTTTGCTCATGTCTTCATCTTCTGTCTCATCTGAGAAACACATTAGAGATTATGGGGGCATAAAAGAAAACTGAAGTAACCACACTTTTACGCATAGATCTTTGACTAGGAACGCAACCTACACTAGCAAGCAACACAGCCCAGGGACAAACATAAGCAAGTGTAAGCAGAATTAGCTTGCGCGCTATGATACTTTTTTTTTCTTTCTGTTCAGCACACAGGCACAAATAATAATGATACTACAACAAAATTATTTCCATTTTAACAAACAAAAATTTATCATAAAAATTAAATCACCTGAAATATTAAGCTGCTGTTCACAGAGTTTCCAAAACTTTTGAAGAACAGACAGATCCGGACAGTATCCTAAACTTTCTAGCTTTGTCGAAGCATAATTTACTTTTCTGAATAAACACCATGCCTCTGCAAGTATAATGCAAACCTGAAAGCAATGCAATTCACACCAGACCAATATCAGAGAATGTCAGAAAAATAAAACGAAAAATAGTTCAATGAGAAGTTGCATTTAAAACATATTATACAGAAATATAATTAAAGCACTTACCCTGCAAACCAGCTGATTTCCAAATTTATCCCCTTCCCCATCTTCAGAAGGATTGTCAAGAAAATAATTGAGTTCCTCAAACAAGGTATCCCTTTTGGTGAGAATAGAAGATATGGATGCTTGTGAGACAGTTTCACTAGTTACAATAGCTTGCAAAGACCATGATAAATGCAAATACACGTTGAGAAGCAGAAAACTGGCAACCTGAACAAGCAAAGACGGGTAATGCTTGGTAAGAATAATAAGGAATGAGTGAGTCTAAGTATACTTCAATTAGCACACCTCATCGTTCACATTTCTGAAACTGTGGAGTGTATTAACAATATCTTTGTACAAGCCCTCAATAGGTACCATCCTTGACAGCTGAAGCTCATATAACCTTTTCAAATTTACAAGTAGAGAATATTCATCACCATCCTGCAAATAAATATGTCACATACTTGTCCAAATTGTCCTCATCAAGAACAACAATGCAAAGATGCAACTACCTCTGCTTCTTTCATTGCAGATTTAACCTTACTGATAAGCTCATCTTCAAGATTTTTCAGTTTACTAAGAGCAAAGTCTTTTAGCTCGCCTTGACTCTCAGTGGAACAGAATGTAATAGCCTTCACACAAGCTCTTAGTGCCTCCTTCTCACCATGTTTAAAAAAAGCCTCTTTCATCAGCTGAAGAATACTTTTGAAATTCTGAAATAATCACCAAATCGGAAGGAATTTTAAGCTATGATGCTTAATGATTAAAATACAAACAATTAAAAACTCCTTCGATCACCCACCTGCTCCTGTCTTTTCAGTGAATAAAGCTGTAGGTTCATATGCACAACAATCTCAACCAGTGGTGGTATTTTTGCTTTATCAGCCATGAACTTGCGTAGAAGTAGTGGATAGTTCTTCATCATGGCGACTGTTATGTCTCCTCTACTTTTTTCAAATATGTCCTGGCATGTGAGCAAATTTAACAACTAATTTACTTAGGAAATGGCAGCTGGAAAATACTATGGACCATGAAGAAAACATCCACCCATGATGGGTCAGCATGTTAGTAAATCCAAGAAAGTTGTGTTACAATGCTAAATGTCTATGATGCATAGCCAGAAAGAGCGGAAGCGCAACGATAAAGGTTGCTCCTTTGTGACCAGAATGTCATAGGTTCCAGTCACGAACACAACTCTTTGCAAATGCAATGGAAGGCTGCGCACAACTGACAAACACCCACCAAACATCGGAAAGCAGGAAAATTCATGCATTAGGAAACCCTTTTTCCTGCTATCACTTTAAACATGTAATAAGATCATGATCACAAAATTTCATAGCTTACAGATAATTAGTCATCCAACATTCAGTGAGTCATAATTTCAGAAAGAGATTACACGTATTGAAAAAAAGGACTCTTTGTAGAATTTAAGGAAGATGTACGATACATGAGTGACAGCTCAATGCTCAGCAGAAAAATATATGAAGAAAGTTAAACAAAGGGTAAAGCCACGGGGTTACAAACTTTCTGAGCTTTATTGTAATATTGCTTTCGATTATCAGAGGCAGGTACAATCCTCTCTCCCACAGCCTTTTTGACAGATGCAGACAAAAGCCGAACTAAATTTGTTGCATCATCGTCTGTAAGCTCAATCAGTGGGTTCTCATCTAGGAGCATGGAGATAATACACTTCCAGTCCTGCAAGCACAAAACCAGAATTTCTATCTCACAAAAAAAGGAGAACATTGCAAAAGTAAATCAGATTTTTGTAAACATTTCATGGTCAGCATCAATACTCTAAGTGATTGACTTTGATGTACACCCAAGTTTTTCAGTGTGGTAAATTAAAGGGAAAAAAAAGTTTTTCAAATAACCAGAGGGAACAGATTTACAACAATGGCCTGTGAATGGTGGAATGAACCCAATGGCTATACTTTCCCACCGATGGAGTTGGCTGCAGTCCACTTTTACCAAACCAAGTTACATCCTACATTTCAGAAAATACTGAGGAATACCTTCATTGCTTTCATGTACTCCCAAACATCGTCAATAACATAGACACTCAGAATTGGGTCTGTTGAAAATTCTCTTAAGATTTGTAACATTCTACTGAGATGGACCTCAGAAGAGCCAGTATCATTGCCTGGAAAATTTTTCACAGTTATAAGAGCTCTGATACAATAAATTTTAGCAAAGACCATAAAATATGGACAAAACATGGGCAAAACCTCTTGAAACAGATTGAGAGCTATTGAATTTTTGGGCAATCAAATGATCATACACCAGTTCTCCAATGGCACGCCTGATTTCTGCTGGATCATCAATAAGTAAATCATATAAAGGACCCAAATCATCATTGGGTAAAAGCTGATGCCTGCAGAAACAACAAAACCTATTTTCACTGCAGAAGCCTTTAGCATAAGGTTCAAAACCTAATGTGTACTGTACCTATATGAACATATACAGTTACAAGGTGCTAAGCACATTGGTGAGATAACAGTTACCTAAGTAGTTGCTTAATGAGTCCAATAGCACACACAGCAACCGCAACATCAATGTCATCAGCAAGCTCAATCATCCGGTTGGAGAATCTTTCCGTAAATAGACTAAGTGTGGGGACATTATCATCCACAGCATAAAGATTTTGTAATGCGAGAACAGATGCTTTCCTCACGCCTGCATTCTTTGGATGCAATAAGAAAAATCAAAGCAAGTTACAGCTCAAAATGAACTTAGATATCAGAATACCATGTTAAACAATGGATACGACTCACTTTGTCATTCAGTGTCCATCCAAGATACTTCAAATATAAATCCTGCAGGAAAAGTGATGGATATTGCAAAATCCATACACCTAGCGACTCAATGCATGACATACGAATATTAGGATCAATGTCTCGGTACCGATGCACGAACAACCTTCAAAACATTGCAATAAATCATAAGGCCATTGCAATATAACTGATAATGACGAAAAATGGCAAGAACTCCTACCCAGTAAATATCTTGCGCATCATGTCCTCCAAGACAACTATCTTATCATGAGTCATTGATAACCTTTTATTTAGCGACTCTAGACGAGGTCCATCAGTTCGTTTCTTCTTTTCAGCATTCAACTGCCTCTGTGTAGTTTCTCGCTGTGTGCCTAGTGTTTTAGCAACTGTTATGAAGGATGTGACAAGTTGAAGACCAATCAAAGAAGCAACCTGACGGTAAACTCTTGGAGGTGTGCTGCAATATGTCCATCCAAGAAATTCAAAGACTTGAATTGCTTCTTAAATTTTTCTATAACTTTGAGGCTTCATAGAAATCAAGTACTGACCATGACAGTGCTATTATGTAGTCCATGCATCTGTCGAACAAGACCTTATCAAACAATGGCCCATTTTGGCACTCAACAACCAGATTATCCCAAAAAGACACGAGGCTATCTTTGAAGTTTTTGAATTCTTTCCTCTTTGAACTTTGATAATCTTCAACTTCCCCCTAAAGATTCCAGAGTCAAGGAACACCACACATATTTATAGTCTTTCCTCTTACGTAATCCACGTAACCCATTACTTACATAAACATTACACGGAAGACTTATAACTAAGAAAAAAAAAGAGCGGAAAAAAAGGAAACAATTAGAAAAGAAGTGTAGGATACTCTTCTAGCAAGGTTGACAAGAGCAACCACAACATCATCTACATCAGTCTCATCTAGCAACTCTTTCTTTATAGAATATTTAGCACCGCATGCCTGCAAAATATTAAATTTAATTGATTATGAACTGTGAGGGAGAGGAGGATAGATATGGTAAGAAGTCCAGATCTCACAAATCTTGTAATTCATTCAGAATAAGGCACAATCCTCCATTTTCACTTCCATCCACATTTGTAATTCAATATCTATCTTTGATTTTCAGTGAGCAACAGCACTTTAAGACTGGTAAAAATACCTCAAACAGCATCGTCAAAAGTTCAACCATTGCAGATTTTGGATCATGTTCATAATGTTCCACCCAAAGCTTCACTGCATGAGGAATTTGTCTCCCATTGCTTTTAATAACCTCTGCAGAAGAGTATAAAATTTTAATCATCAGGCACACAACAAATGGATTGCGCTTAAAGAAGAAGATATTTGTTAAGCATATCCAACAGAGAAGAATTAGGCTAAGAAGAAAACAGTATCAACTGCAAACAGTTCCCTATAAGAGCTCTCAGCAAAACGTTAGACATCTTGGTAATCAAAACCACGTTAGCCGTTAGCGGCAGAAAGACGGCGATCTTTAATGTATTCTTTATCAAAAACAACAAAATTAGATGATCACAGTAGAAGTCATGTGATATTATAGCAAATCCTAAACTCTACCGTCGAGAATCATTCCAATTTTACAGTCTACAAATGCACGAGTTAATTCTCTATTATAAAGTGAAGTGAACTACAAGTAATTGATTTCTGAAATTCTCGAAACCATACTCCACAAATCATTTCCCTGAGTTAAACTCATCAATATTTAGTCACAATTTGAAAAAAAAAAAAGAATACAGACATTAAACTAAGCAGAGGAGTCTATAGAAATAGAAGGCTATTAAGTAGCTTACCAATCAAGGTTTGGTCGGAGATGTGAGCAGAGGCTGAGGTGCCTTCCGAAGGACGATTCCGCTTGGCTTTGGGCCGAAACTCTTCGAAATCGTCGGGTGAAGCCCCTCGCTCCGACGGGTTAGGGCTTCCGCCGCTTGCTTCACGTTCATCTCCTCCGCTACCGCTCGCTTTGCTACCGGTCTCAGTCCGCGACCTGTTCCTCTTCTGCTCAACCAAAACCACACCAAAATTAGTAACACAGCTAAAAACAACAGACAATTAATGGATCTAAGTAGGTAATAGACAAATAGAAAGATAAACACAAGTACGTACGGGGCGCTCTTGAGGTGCGTCCTCCATGGCCAATCTCTAGGTTTCGTGCAAAAACGAGAGAAATTTGAACTGGAAATGTCTCAACTGTGCAGTGTGCAGATAGTTGAGCGATGGGAACCGGGGAGGGAGCAATGGAAAATGTGATTTTGACACTTATGCCCCTAGCTTTGTTTATTTTCTAATCATTTTAATTAAGATTTAAATTTAAAATTTTCAATGTTAATGGGAGATTCTAATTCTATTACCACTAAAATTTGTTTTGCCCTTACAAAATTTTGTTTTCTAAGCCCGCCCAAATGGCTTTTCCGCCTTTTTTTTCTTTTTTTTGTGGGCGGGATATTACTTTTTCCTTTGATTTCTCTTGTTATTTATAGAGATAAAATTATTTCCGTTAGAGATTTTTTTTTAATATATATTGGTAAATGGGATTCTTTTTTGTTTTTGAAGTTCGAATCTTCTATAGGCATATAAATTAGACGTATATTATTTTAAATCTCTTTTTTTTGTTATTTTGAAAATTTAAATTTTAAGTTTATTTAATATTATCTTAAATATAATTAGTATTAATTTTTTTAAAATAAATTTTTTTTTTCGCAATGACCAATATTTAGACCTTTTCTAGTCAATGAACTTTTACTGTTTTGAGTGAGTAACCGCATAAGTATAACAAGCAGAATTAATCTGGACTACTTTTACAAATTTCTACAAACAAGTGGGAAAATGACAATATTTTATATTAAACAAACTGAATCTAAATCAATTTCAAATATTACTAATTGAATCACACCAATTTAACAATTGATAATTATAAATAACAATCTGACTTATAAATTGATATATAGCTTCACTCAAATTATAAATCGGTTTATTTGAATCAGGTGTATTGATTATTTAATTACAAATAGCTGAGCTGCAAAGAAGATCACCAATTGAAGGGAAAATAGTTTCAGGCTTTTAGCATAATTGATTGACAAATTCTATTCAAATCTTTTAGTTTTATGTTCGATTCCTAATTATTTTATTATGAATTCGCGACCTAACCCAAAAAAAAAAAAGAGGGGAAAATAAAATAACAAACCAACTGCTTAAAAAACATCGGAGCTTGAATAGATGAAAGGAAGTACATAGAGACGGATATAGTATAGGTTGAAACAGGGGCACAGACACCTCCACTTGGGCACTGTATGTGGCGTCCAAAAGCGACACAAGATTGCTCCATGGCCCAAGAAAGGCACATGGGAAACATTTATTTGTCCAATGATAGGGCATCCGGGCAGCATCAGGAAGTATTGGCCAAGGACTCTATTAGGAGCTGGTAACCTTCCGGTATAGAAGCCTGTGTTTGCACACATTTTGCCAGTGCAGGAACATCAGAACTTAGGTCTAGAAATCTTGCTAGAAAGAGAAGGAGATGAAAATCAGAAATCCTCTTCACAAACGGAAGACGTTTTTTTTGCGGTCCAGATGATTCTTCAACGCCCTCATGGTTGCTGGCGTCGCCCTGTTCTCAACTGGGAAGGCTGATAATAAAGGTCCCTGCATTAAAAAAAAACATGGACAAAGTGATATAATTTCTCCAGAACATGCAAATCAAAATTCTAATGACCAAGGGTTGCAAATAAAGAATCAGATGCATTGCACCTATAAACAACCATTACCACACACTCAAAAGATAGCAGATGATTTATAAGCATACTGCTCCCCGTTCGTGACTCATCAGCTTGTGACCTCAATCTTCCATTATTTCATCTTGCCATCAAGACTGGCAACTAAAGGCATTTATGCTTTAACACCAGCTAAGGAGGAAAGGAACTTTTCCTGATATAGCAACTTAGTAAGCAAAACACTAAATGTATTAGCCTGATCAACATAATGAAGCAACAGTAGCAGTTTACAATCCTGCAACCAGAAAATACACATGAATGATTCAATATTTGGAACTTTCCCTAAAAGAAGAGAGTGTTTAGATTAACTTTTAAGATGGTATATTTGTATTTCATTTTTAAACTGTAAAGAGATGAGGGCTTGATTAAATTTTTTGTATTACTGTTTAGCTGATTAAAAAGTAGATCAATGTTACTTTTTATTACTTTTGGGACTACTATTCAGTTTTTAATGTTAATAATAATTTATATAAACTAAATTATCCTTAAAAAATATTCATACAATCTCATTATTTTTTCACTTATAACTTGAATATAATTTGCTAGTTGTTATTCAACTTCATCAATATTTATATAAACACAACATTTTTATTTTTCAACAGTTTTTAAATAATATTTTTTTCACTTCAAAATTTTATTAATATTGACACTTAAAAAATTTTCAAATATTATATTTTTATACTATCTAATAAACATTAATTATTTTTTAAAACAAATAAAAATTAAATGAGAAAATTCTCAATATTATTTATAAAATATTTATTCTATAAATAAAAATTATAAAATATAAAAATAATTTTGTTAAATATGATACATTAATGTAAATTAAATGTCTAAATTAGTTATTTAATTATTCCACAATAACAATAAATATAAAATTAATCAAATACATAGTTAATTTCTTCAGTAATTAGCAACAGACAACAGCAATTAACAATCAACAATCAATAACAGCAATCAATAATAATATCGAATAAGTAAACCAAACAGATCCTATATGCTTATATGCTTAAGACAGTCTAACAGCCATTGGACAATGTTCATAATTGTGGCATTCAAAATGAATATTACCTTTTGTTCTTATCCTTCTCCACCGCGTAAGTTATCAACAAATTTCTTCCTTACCACGAATGCCGGCTAATGCTATCTCAAGGGAAGTACTTAAGAATGAGAAATAAATAACAAAAAACTCTCAATCTAACGGGAATTACAAAATACAACTGGAATGATCATAAGGTAAAATGTTCAAAATTATGGTTGTATTTCACATGCGATTGATTCTTATATATTGCAATTCGATAGGCGTGTGTGCATCTCATTTTTGCCATTAAATTAAAAGGGTGTATGATTAGCCATCAGAGAAATATAAAGCAAGCGAAAGAACAAAAGGAAAAGAGCTGATTTGAAGCATACCGTGTGATCGAAAATCTTAACCACGACCAAGAAGAAATCGTTGTCAATCTCCTCGATTTGAGGATCCGTTCGAAGCATACCAAAGATTTGAAACGGTTAAGCTGGGCGACAGTGATGTTTGGACTGGCGGGTGGCTTATGAATGTATTGGGAGGAGACGGGACGCAGGGGGTTTACGAGGGTCTAATGCAAGGGAATTGAGAGAGAACAGTAGCAGCCAGCTGCAGTTCCTAGGAGTGCAGAGTGAGAGAATGAGGCGCTGTTTACCCAGGACGAGGCCAAAATAATTTTTAAAAGAGGGCAAATTTATATGACAATAAAAATAATATATATTTAAAAAAATTAAAAATAAAATGTCGAATCAAATTAATAAATATTATAATTACTTAGTAAGAGATTTAAAATATATCTTTTATTTTTATACTATAAAAAATTTCTTATTTTATATAAATAATAATATAATTATTTAATTATTTGTCTATTATCTAATTGAACAACTAATTTTTATATGATATTCAAAGTTAAAAAGTAAAAATAACGAGAAAATAAAGAAATGACAATAATAATGGGAAAGATTCAAAAAAATTTAACAAAAAAAAAAGGGCCAAGTTTGGAACTAAAACAAAAGTGCAGAAAGGATTAAAGAAAAAGAGTTAGTGCAAAGTTCAAACTTCTGCAGGAAGGCGCCCTCTCGATCCTATTTCCTCATAGAGTCTAACTCGATGTTGTTTGATTCAAAGTGCAAAAGGATTGAATAAAAGGCAAAAAAATTTTAAAAAAGAAAAATAGAGAGCGGAAGAAAAGCCTCGAACTCTGATGGAAGGATAGGGAGAGCACGTGCTTTATCACTACACTAAACATAGCCTTCATCTTACTTTTACCCCAAAAAATTATATATATCAAAATACTCGCCGGGGGGGGGGGGGGGGGGTGTGGTGTTGCGATTCCCCGCACTTGCCCCCATGTAGCTCTGTCCTTTGTGTTTATCAAAGGAATTGTGGCTTGATGGAGAGGAAAGGCAGCAACGAAATAGCTTCCGGTCTGTAACTTTTCTTGTAAGTGTTGCCCACTAAGAGTGAAGTTTTTCCTTTGAAAAATAATAATAATAATAAATTGAAAAAGGGACTCTCGGTTATATCAGGGAGGAGATAAGCCTCGTTTTATTTTTAAATTTTTTATGATTTTTTAAATATAATTTTATATTTTTTTATTTTTATTTTAGTGTTATAATTGCAATTTCGATTGTAATTAAATCCTCATTTATATAGAACTGACTTAAAATAAAAAAATAAAAAAAAGAGTTTGACCCAACAGAATACACAAATATAACTAATAAAGAAATACACCGTAAAAAAAAAAGGAAAATACCCTTTTGGCAATGTATTTCTTTTTTCAAGAATGCATCTAACTGAGTATTTTTATTTTTTTGTAGCAGTGAATTTTTTTTTGATTGTATTTATGTATTCCATTGGACCACTTATGTTTTTTAAATTTTGACATAATTATATCCAAATTATGACTTAATTAAAACTGAAATTGTAGTTATATAATTAAAATAAAAATATAAAAGAATAAAATTAGATTAAAAAAATTCTAAAAATTTTATAATTAAAATTAGACTTATCCCTGCCAAGAAGGGATCAAGGGTTACGACATTCCTTGTAATGTCACGACATTCCCTGCAACTCTGTTTCGTCATATTTCTTGGAACTCTGTGTCCAAAAAAGTAAAGCCATTGAATGTTTATGGCATTTAATATAAATTTAATTCCCTTATTTGACTTTATTAGGATAATTTATTTACATATTCAAATCTTTTCTTTTGTTTGTTAGAAAAAATGAGAAGACAATGCCAGTATTCTACAATTTTGTCAAAAAACATACTCTATATCATGACATTTCTTGTAATTTTGTGCCTAGAAGATGTGAAACAATCCAATTATTACGACATTTAAGTAATGATTCATAAATTTAATTCTACTATTTAATTTCATAAAAATATTTTTTTTTTACACAATTCCAATCTTTTTTATTGGTAGAAAAAATAGAAAAAAAATAATGCCCTACAATCTCGTAAAAAAAATATTATAACTCTACGTTCAAGAGAAGCACAGTGATCGGATGGTTGGATTCAAATCTTTGGCATTAATAATGATGGATTCAAAACTTTTTAACTAATTAAGCCCAAAATGGGGTAGTTAATAGAGCGTTTGAGAGGACGCAAGGATTAGTTAGCATGGTGCCAAAGTCTCTCCGTCTAATGGAGGATTGGGCTTTCAACTTTTCGGCTTAACCGATCCAATGAAGGATTGGGCTCTCAACTTTTTGACTTAACTAAAATCGTTGGACGTTCGATAAGACTTTTGTTATCGTTGTAAGCCGGCCCAATGTTTTTTTTTTATGTAAAAAAAAAAAAAAGCCTGAGTTCATAATAAAAGGGAATAATGTGAAATAACTCACATAGCCAATCTGAACTGAAATTGGGATTAAAATTTCACCGGTTGTTCGTTTGTCTTGAATTTTGTTGAAGTAAACTTGTACTTGGATCTCATTCGGTATATCTACACTTCAGGGAACTTCTGGTAAGGCAATCTCATGAAAGATTCAGAAGTTAGTATATGTTTATCTAGGGGACAGAAACAAGGGTGAGTGGGCTAATTATGCTTAAAACCTCATTACAACCACACACACACACACACACACACACACACACACACACACATATATGGTAAATAGGGAGGGTCAAGTCCAAAATCAAAAAACTACATCCCTATAAAACGAAATTTAAATCATATCATTGTTAAGAATTTAGTATTGTCTAAGCAGAGTCAGTCTCAAATTCTGAAAAAAAAACATAAGACGCCAGCAAATCAACAATATATTTATGGTAAACATTATTTGCCCGTTGACCGTTGTTTTACTTCCTTAGATCCTGGTTCAACATTAAGAGCGTTTTATCAATCATAATATTATCATTATTGTACTAGTTTATCGTATATTTTTAAGAATTATTTTTAGTAGTTTTATTTTTTGGTTTCATTTATAAATTTTGCGCTCCAAAAGTTGTTCTGATCTGTCGGCTTGTCTCCATTCACTTTGCGCATTTTACGGTTTCATACATATGGCGATGAAAAAAAAAGGCAAGGAAATTCATGGTGTTTGCTTTTGCTTCGTTGATTGAACGTCCTTTTCACTAGCAAAAATGGCTCACCGATGGGTCTTATTTTTCCGGGGAGAAATTAAAAAAAAAAAAAAAGTGCATGCGTTAATGTGTTTGTTGTAATACGTCTGTTTTTTAGCATAATAAATCAATTAATTAATATCACTAGCCTTCCTTGTAAACAGATTCTCTGGAATGCCATTGTAATCATCAAGATCTAACATTTGTTTAATTGCAAGTTACATCCCATGCTAGTGAAATAACAACCGAAAGATTCTTCAACAACTTTCTCTGTCAATTTGAGGTAAACATTACGAGATTTAATTTAACTTACATTTTGTAATATAACTTACTCATAATCGTATACTAAATAATCAATATGATATATTTAAAATAAATAAAATAACAAAATAGATTTGTAAAATATTGACTGAGTTATTTATTTATTTATTTTGTGAAGCCTCCATGCCCGCAAGGTACTTAAATTAAGCCTTCTTCCCTTTTGTCTTTGTTCCAATGTCTCCCCATTTTATCTCAAACTAATATTCTGTTTGGACTTATAAAAAAATATGAGAAAATATAATTGTTTAGATTGATGAAAAAATTGTGAGAAAAAAATGATAGAAAAGAAAAATAAATAGAAATTTATGAGGGAAAAGATTGTGAGAAAAGTAGGTTGTTTATATTTATAAGAAAATTGTGAGAAAGAATATGATGAGAAAGAAAAATAAATAATAATTTATGAGAGAAAAAATTATGAGAAAATAGTATTATTTGAATATATAAAAAAATTATAAAAATAATAATAATAATATTTTTTGACCAACTTTTTTTTTCTCATTCTTTTTACACAAAACCAAATAAACCATAAAACTCTTTGGTCCTTGAGTAGTTGAGTTAGACATGTAAGACAGAGACTAGATCACAAGTGATTTTCTTTCATTCAACGAAATATAAAGATCGTTTAGCTTTTAGCCTTTGTACAAAGGTGATTGTAATCTATCAAACCATGAAGTATGTTTAACAACTATCCCACAAACGTCTTCGGAGTTACGTCTGAAAAAATGCAAACTAATAATAAATAAATAAATAAAAAACAAAGCATAAAAAGAACAGTAATATTACAGCAAACCCAGCTTCCTATACAGATTGTACACATATTGATCAATTTTTTTAATTATTTGTAACAAATTTTATATAATATTTACAATTTATATTATAAATAACACTCATTCAAATTTTAATTTTAATTTTAATAAAAAAAATAATATTTTAGTATCTAGTACCGGCTCAATGCATCAATCTCGATGCACTTAGTCGGTCCTAAAAAGAAACCCACAAAAGACCTGGAAAAAAAAAAAAAAAAAAAAGGTAAACTAAACAATTTGAATAACCAAAAGAAGAAGAAGAACGCATGGAAATCCCGGCTCATTGCTCGAACGTAAAAGCTACAAACAGCCTAGGAAGCCAAGCAAGTCTCCCAAAAAAGCCTGTTCTTGTCCATCTCATTCATCAATATTTCATCAGTTGAATCCAAAGAAACACATGACTTCTGATTCCCTTGAACCCCAGTAGACTCCAGTAATTCTTGCTGATCATCCTTCTCCTCCTCCTTCCCATCATCACCATCATCATCATCATCATCATCAACATCATCATCAACAACAACAACATCATTAACATCAGATGCTTCAACATTTCCACAGCTATTGTAATTGAATTCATGAGCAACACATGATGGGTCTGATGCGTCACAGCTAGATGATTCTGCATCATCATTATCATCATGATCATCACCATCTACAAGATCTGCAGCGGCCACGTTAGGATCAAATTCAACGACCATCTCAGAATCACCGGTAGCCTCCACGACAAAGAAAGAAGACACATCAATGAAGCTATACCTTGCATCCCTTTCCTTATTAGGATGAAAAGACTCTGAATTTTCCATTTGATAGCCAGTCTAGCTACCAAGACTTTATCTTATAATTGCCGCTAGTAAACTTGGTTTTTGGCACTTTGAATCGTCTAAGGTCATTATCTTCTTTAGGTGGGCCCGTCAAAAAAAAAATGAATTATTATATATGTATGTATAATAGAGAAGAGTTACCTAAAAGAAACATGGCGGCAGCGTGCTGAAAAGGATTGGGAACGACCCAACCATGTGCCTAAAACAACGTTCTAGAAGAAGAAATAACCACGGGGCCGGCCAGGCTATACATACGAAATAAAAAAAAAACAACATTTTTACGTTGGACAGCCGAGGGGAAGGCTTCTAGAAGGAAAACTATTGCACTAGAAAGAGAGTCCATGCGTCGGACCAGCGGCTTGTCCGTGTTATTGGGTAACCCCATTAAAGTTTCTATGGGTTTTTTTTTCCTGTACAAGTTACAAGATTGCGACTACCGCGTTGTAAAAGACCTCCAATAAGCAGAGGTAGATTTAATAGTGTATTTGGATTTAAAAAAGAAGTAAGAAAGAAAGTAATGAAAAAAAGTGATGAGAAAATAAATGATTAGTAAGAAAATAATTTTTTAATAGTTATTTGGATGTATAAGAAATATGTTTGAAAAAAAGTAATAAGAGAGTAAATTATTTATTTGAATATAGTGAAAAATTGTAGGGAAAAAAATTTTATGCATAGAAAAAGACAATTATGCCCCTATCAAATGAGAGGACAAAAAAAAAAGCAAAGTCTTTGAAGTAAAAGTGCATAGGACAATAAGGTAAATAACTAAACATTGTTTATTTTTGAACCGATTTTAACGATGAGAAACAAAAAAGAAATGAGCCCCATTTTCTGATTTCTCTCGCTTTTCATTTGGTTTTCTTTATTCGGTTTGTCCAAACACTTGATTCAATTACTTTCTTTCCTTACTTTTTCTTTCTTTAGAGATTCTAACAAAACAAACAGGCTGTAAAACTTATTTTTAGTGGAGGTAAAGTTTACATTCATATATATATATATATATATATAAAATTAATTAAAAAAATTTAAAAGAAAATCGCAGGAGAAGGACTGGAGGGAGCGATGAACAACGTACAATTGAAAGATGGAAATTGTGGGGACAACACATTAATTTTAGTGAGAAAAAATAAAAGAAAAATTAATTATATAACTAAATATATTCTTGGCATTTGTCCCCACAATCCTCTAACTGCATCCGCCTCTGCCAAAGAGACGCGAGATTGGTGGATGGAGTAGACAGGACAGACCGAACTGCCAGTTGCATCTCCTATTAGTTTTAGTTACAATTAAATTTTGAACAAGCCTGTTCATTTGTTGGAGACAAGCTGGCAAAGTACATGCATAGGCCACAAAAATTTAACAGTTCTCTTTAAGGCTAAAGTTAGCCGACCTAAGATATCAGACGTTTCAAAGCTGTTTGCTCCAGTGAAAACAAAAAATGGAATAAATGCAAATGCCATAGCTATATTCCTTTGTGCAAAGCCCATAGAGACGCTTGTGCAAGAGAACTGCCGTGTAAGATTTTCTTTTATGGGCTAGTAAAAATAGGGAGCATGGAATGGAAAAACTCTTATCGTTTATCTCTTATTTTTTATATGGAAAAATGTACAAATTTTCTAGTCAAGAAAAACAAAAGGGTCCTTCAAGTCCGCTGTACAAGGATAAAACCACGGATCAGAACATTTTTTCGGAGGTAATTTCAGACAAATTTTATAAATAAGACAAAAAAAAACACAAAAATTTTAAATAGAGGGAACAACCTATGTTTTTCATATTTTAGTACAAGAATATATAATTCCAAAGGAAGGAAGGGGGCAATTCCCCCTCCATCCCCATGTTTAGGAATGGTAACAATGCGGTGAAGGAGGTAAGAATGATTATTTTGATTATCGTCTTCAATTCTCACTCGTTCACATTTCCATTTTTTTTTTTTCCATTTTTATCGGAAATAGATTTTGAGATCTCATCCTTATCTAGAATTTTAGTTAGAAATAAATTAAATAATTATCATATAAAGAAAATTGTCTAAATTGTCCTTCTAAAAATTGTGATATAATTATTATATAAAGAAAACAAAGGAAATTATTAATTGAGGAGAAAAAAAATTAATTTAATAATTATTATATTGAAGAAATTATCTAAATTACCCCTCCAGAATTATTATATAATTGTTATAAAAAGTAAAAATATTAAACTTCAAATTAGACCACTTGAGGTGGTAACCTGATAGTAATTTGATATATTTCTCTCATTCTTGACCCAGGCTCGAATTTCACGGGTAGCGCCTCGCGGCAATAATTGCTAAATTTAGTTGGTTTGACCATGCCCCGCGAGCCCTTAGTTTCAAACTTGTAAATATTGTTTGGTAGACTTGAGGGAGATTCGTTCGCATATAACAATAATTAAGTAGTAGATACTTTTTTATGAGTTAAGTTGAATGAGATAAGATAAACGAAGTAATTTTAGTTCCGGTCCACAGATCTAATGATCAATAAATTTATAATAAATTTTTTTTCTGATCAAAAAGAATTAAAACTTTAAATCGGAGTGGGGACGGGGCAAGATAGACGTGTTAAATACTAACTTGCTTCCGTCTCCGCTTCAAAATTTGGAAATCGAAGCGAGAATCCTCAATTTTCGGTTAACTTCCATTGACCTTGGTATTGGGACAGAGCCGGACGAAGACTCCCGGGGCTGGCTCCCGCTGTCATCCATGCCCACGTCCACTCAAGAGTGGAAACAAGTTTCTTTGTGGTCTCAACCCATAAATGGGTAATCCAAAATCTACAAGCTTGACTTATGGCAGGCACCCTTGCCTTTTCATGGTGTATTATCACCGAAATCGGCCTCGTTTCTTTTCCATGATCACTAAAATGGACCTCCACTAATGAGTTGAAATCGGCCTCATATCTTTTTATCACTAAAATCGACTCCCACTAACTAGTTGTGAAGGAATCGGCTTATACAAATGAGGTAGAGTACAACGCCCTTCAGGGCTTTAAATAAGAAATATAATATTGGAGTATAATGACTTGAATCTTATTCAATTTGATTTGAAGAATTTACGATTTTTTTAATTTTAACTTGAAAAGTTTGTGCTGCAATATAATATAGACTTTTAATATAATATAGACTTATTATACTTTGGACTTATATTTATTATGAATTTTAGAGTTCATTATACATATATATATTTATTTTTTTCAGTTAGAACTTATAAACTTATTATTTGTTGCTCCCTCGTTGTACTCTTCTTTGGTGTGAGTGAATTTCTCCTTTTTGTCTGTAGTTTTTCTCTACGTTAAGGTTTTTCACATAAAATTTGTGGGTTCCGTTTTTCATTTTCTTTATCTGCAACATATAATGTGGAAGGCGTGGAAGGGTAGAATTATGTCAACATCCTAAAGATCAGGAAACCACACGCCAATTTTTCAGATGTCAGTGACTCGGGTCTGCCAAAGATTGTCAAAAGTATACTTTCACAAACCAAATTTTACTTTCCAGAAACCTTTTTCAAGAACGTTACTTTCTTCAAGTTTCTAGCAAATTTTTGCCATTTGAGTCTTGATACCCCAGCCGCGGGGATAGCGCGGTCATTTGACCACCTTTTTTTTTTTTTTAATCTTAACTTATCACATATTAATTTTAAAATTTTTACACGTCAACTTTAATTTTATATACACATAATGTGTATGACATATCAATTTAAATTTATTACACATAATCTTAAAAATTCTTTATTGTGATATTTATTACATATCAATCTTATCCGTTGTACACACCACGGATCCCACTATTTCTCCTCTCTGTCTTTCTCTTTGCCAGGTCTTCCTCCCGGGTCCGGCAATCAAAACTGTTTGCGAATTGAGCTAATTTTTTACTGCGCCACCACTTGGTATCGTGCCTCCTGAAGTAATGGCATTCACCAATGTTCCGACCAATCAACTGACCATTAAACTTGTCGATTGCACTCCCGGGAGATAGTGCAAACTACTCTTTGTACTCTCACTGAAGTAGCCAAGCCCATGTTGGCGGACAACAATAAATTTCTTCAGAACAATCAAAGACTGTAAAACACACTATGACATGTACGGGAAACTCGTTGGATGTCATAATTAAATGTTGCTTATTATCATTACTTGCACTAATTTGCCCACGCACGTTAATCTAACCCTTTAATGACAGCAAGTCATTAGAATCAATAATGTGTTAGTTCAAATTTGACAGCATTGCTGACCTATGATTCCACTAGAACTAGACCTACCACCCAAGAAAAAACCTACAAAAATTCCACTAAAGGTCTTTGGTGGTATTGCATGCCTTGCCATTCTCATTTAAGTTGGAGCCTACCGGCGATAATAGTATCGGAGAGGCTGATAATATCCTTCCCTCCTAGTCAAAAATTTCAACAATGATTGTCTGGATCTGTTCTTGATGCGCCAGCAGCACTCCAACAACGACTTCCAACGACGACTTCGTAAGTCTGTGATTGGCAGGCGAGCTAGAGTCACTTAAGAACCCGATACCTATTTCATGATGGTATGCTGTAATAATGAGATTAAGATTACATAATCATTTATCCTCATTTAATAATTCACTTTATTAGGAAAAAAAAGTTAAAATTCCTGTAATAATGCACTAGAACGAAACTGACTAAAATTAAATCGAGGACAAGAAAGCAGGTCTCATGGTTTAACGCGGAGCGCTAAATTAATTGTCGGCAAACTTGGATTAGGCTACCGGTAACCTCAGGCTGAGACTTGCTTCTAACATCAAACAACTTAGGTATATAAACATTCAACAGCAAAACTTGTAATCGAGGATTGTGCATGTTCTGCAATATCCACTCTGTTCAACGCACGATGACCAAATAACCATTGCTGCTACCAATACACCCAGACGAAGCGGAATGCTACAGGGTTGGCATGTAAAGACATTGATCTGCAAAAAACGTCCTCCGCATCAAAAACAGGAAAAATAGTCAGGCATTCTTAACTAATGTTGTGGGTTTCATCCGCAAATAAACATGACTCAAAAAGGTAACTAGTAGATCAAAGCTTTTTTTTTCTCATTCAACTTTTTATCTTCTTGAACTTTTGCTTCCAAGAAAATCAACAACAAAGAAAATCAATTGGAGCAATCCCGCCTTTGATAGGTAAAACCTTCCCTATATCATACACGAAAGTTTTTCCAAACTCCATGGCCGTCCTCCCGGGCAGAGGGAAACCCCCCTGCCGTTGTGTGGAATATCAACTCATATCTACAGAGGTAGCATGTTAGACTGCAAATGAGAAATTACTTCTATTGACTTACAATGTTCGGAGGTACAAAGGGATGAAGGATGACTCAATAAGTTACTAAGCATCAGTGTATTCACATTATTAAACGCATCTATCTGTTGTGTGAATTGGTTTACACAGCGCAAGGTTTTAATCTGAATACATCAAAGAGGACTCCACGTTATTTGGGGAAGCGGGAACAAGCCCTCCTTCACATGCTCAGAAATTGCTCACCAACTGCATGAACAGGAAACAAATGAGACTTTGAAGGCAAAAGAAAAGTACCTTTCCCATCTAGAATTTCATTTTAACAATCAAATTTTTGTTCATTATTTACAGAAAAACATCTCAAACTAAACAGAACAAAGAGTTCTGACAAAGAAGCATTGATCCTTTCCCAGATCTGCTTACCTGTTAGTGAAACAAGATACTCATGCAGATAACATCAGGATAAATACTTGCATGCATGTGAAGCTTCAACCAATACTCAGTCAAACGAAATGAACAACTACTGAGTTCTTGCTCCACCATTTGGGATTGAGCAGGATGTAATGCTCTGGAGAAAGCATTAACAAAAGCTAAAATAAGCAATTTGATAATTTCTAAATTCAACCAGAACCTGATGCAAAACACAGCAACAAATAGTGGAGTGTAATGAAATTATAATACCGTTGCTGGAATAAATAAAAAAGCCGAATAAAACCAATAGGACAAATAATTACAGATTTAGCATACTACCTGAACATTCATGGTAGATGAATACAATTCAGCAATATAAGGAACAATGACAGGCATTCCATACTTGGATTTTTGCTACTTGGATTTTTGCACAAGGGCAAGCAATGACCTGTCAGAATGCTGGCAGTGGCTACGCAACGTTCCATAATTGTTGCTAAGCAGGACCAAGACGTGCAATAGAATTGGGAATTATAAAATTGAGCGTCATTTTGTAAAGGCACAGGCTATTGATGGAAAAATCAATAAATCAATGATTAATGTCCAAAAGAACTTCCATGGTACACATTACAAATTGTATTGGTGCAGGATGCACCGTAAATTACAAGTTTAGGGTCCTGCACCATGAATTACAAGTTTAGGGATTTAAATCCCATGAAGCAATTACAAGGATGGCGTAATGATTGTAATCACACATCATTAATCCATCCAAAATGCTGATACTATGGTCATTCTCATTTATCCCAGTTGCATGCGACCACGTATCATAGAGATTTCTGCTTGCTTCCATGACTCAACTTCTTATCAAAAAGGCTTACTCAGTTTATTATCTCTTTTAAGCTGAACCTTCAATTTCTTTGCACCTAATTGGCATCCATTCATCACACTGATTGCAGCCTGAGCAGCCGACGGAGTGTCATAACTGACAAAACCTGCAAATAAAGGCGTGCTCAAAATAAAAACCAAAATGACAGGTTTTAGATCAAAATGCAGAAAGTTGAAGGTATGCCTACCAAAACATTTGCTGACACCAGTTGACTTATCAACAAAGACTTTCGCACTCAAGATTTTACCAAATGCCTGAAAAGCATTTGCAAGCTCTTGATCACCAAATTCTTGGGGTATGTGATATATAAACAGATTAGCACCTGGTGGACCTAAGTGAAAGGACAGAATTTTTTAGCAGCATCATCAAAGTGTTAGAGAAAATTTAACAAAATCTGGAATGTAATGCAGAAAAAACCTTCAACTTGACCCCCAGAACTTGTGCTGCCTGATGATGATGTGGAATTACTGCTCCCAACTGCAGGTGGCACTGAACTAGGCAAACCACCCACAGGCTGGTGACTCGTCATTCCTCCTCCAGCATATGCCATGGGATACTGAAGACCTGGCACTGCAGGATAACCAGAGCCGGCGTAATTTCCAGGATGCACTGCATAGTTTCTAGGAGCCATATTGGGACCAAGGTCAGGTCTGAACGAACTACGCCGTGCACTTCCTTGACTTGCAGGAGCAGTTAAACCATGAAAAGCAGTTTGATGAAAAGGATGTTGATTATGCATGGGTGCCAAGGCATATTGCCTGACTCCATAAGTTCCAGGAGCCTGCAAGTACAAAGTTTTATTACCAGATATTCCAGTATGACACAAAATGATGGATTAACAAAATTTCATATAAGAATGCAAAAAAAGAGGTTGGAATACAAATGAAAAAATTCAACAATATATCAATACAGATTTGCAAGGTGTCCCAAAAGTCCAAATATATTCCTTACAAACATATGATTACGCAACTGACCTGGTATCCATAACCATTGTAAGGGGGGACGTAACCCATGGGCAAGGCCCCAAATAATGCAGAATGTTGTGAATCAGTATTTAACAGATTAGATGCCTGGGATTGTGCTTTCTGAGCTCTCCGGGCCTGCCTTTCCTTTTCGGTATCTGCCCATTTGACAACCAAAGGAACACTTGAACCCTAGAAAGACAACAACCAGACTTCAAATGATTTCAGTCAGTACACCAAAACCCATATTTCAGTTAAAAATAAACAATAACAATAATAAGCTCACACTAACACTAGCTAGGTAAGAAGTTGATACACTGAATTTCAAAGAATCTTTAATTATAGACCCACTACTTATTAGCATGCTCAATTAGTTGAAGCAGTTGAAAAATGAATGGTTCACTGCTCATACACAACAAGGCTAAATACTAAATACTGTAATCAAATGTATGATGCAACTGTAACAATGCAACTTCTCAACAACTATGGTCAATCTACACGATGAAACAAGAAAAAGTTTCCAGAAAGGCTTCCCAAATGCATTGTTTTGAAAAGAAAAAAGAAGAAAAAACAAATTTCCATCTTATGTGGGAAAGGCTTATTATTAAACAATCACAAACCTCCATTTTATGTTTTCCGTTGATTCCCTCCATGGCAGCAAGGGCTTGTTCTTTTGTCTCATATTTCAGAAAAGCACAACCTACAGGTTAATTTGATTAGCACAGATCCGACTGGAAATCATTTGCAAACAAGAACCAGAAAATAGACTGTGTCATTAATAAGTACCTTTGCTTGTCTGCTGAGAACCTCTTAAAATCTGTAAGTCCTTTATGGTTCCGTATTTGGAGAATAAATCAGACACTTCAGTTTCAGAAATATTTTTCGGAAGCATACCGACAAAGAGTTTGTGCTCTGGATTGCAGGAGCATCAAAAAAAAAAAATGAAAAACAAGGTGATTAAGAATAATATAAGTGGCCAAATTACTTTTTAGGAAAAAGACTAGAAACTAACACCAGATAAGAAACTAGTACGCAGTACTCTGAATGAAAACTTCATAAATTATATTACACCTAGTCTTTCCAACTCGCCATCTGCATACTTCACTTGCAATGGGCTAGATGCCTGAATTGAACAGAAAAAAGGGTGCATTTCCATTAAAGAAAGAAAAATGACAAATGCATCAGAATGTCAAAATAGTGCAAGAACATTTGTCATAAAGTTGACATAGATCCAGGGCTTTAAAATTATGGGGTCATTTTATTATCCAAAATATTCTACGGCTTTTGTCATGTGACTAGCAAAAAGAAACTATTCCACGGTCAACAGAGAGCAGACTGCAATGAAGTCCAAAGTATTGCCAATTACTCATTCTAAAGATTCTAAAGCCAACCAAAATTCCAAGTTAATTACTAATGATAAATACAAAGCTTTTAGAATTAGTTATCAATGAAAAACACGAAGCCTTCATTAAAATTTCCGAATCCAGGCCCATTCGTTTAGTTCATAATTAAATTACAGATAATAATTACCCGTTTCAAAGTCATTGTTAAAGAGTTTGGTATAATAAACAACTACTTCTTACATAATAACAGAATTTATGCTTCTTTGACCACAATGTACAAATTAGCCATAAATGGAAAAAAAAACAAAAAGAACAGAAAAAAAAAAAAGCACAATGTTTGCACTAACCCCAGGCAACGTCTTCTTATTATGAAACGCATTGACTGCCTTGTCCGCTTCCTTCCTCGACGGACATATTACAAAACAACACCCTTCCCCCAGACAAAACAAAACAAGCCAAAAATCACCAACAAATAAAAAAATTAGGGTTCTAAACGCCACGAATCTCAAATTAAACAGAATTAATCACGCGAAAATTTAAAAAAAAAAAAAGTGGACAATAATAGAATGCGAGAGAATTGGAGAATGCGGAGACAAGAAAAGGCGAAGGGGAAGGGGGGAAAACACACCTCTGGAGGCGCGCGTGGTCTTGTCTTTGATGATGTTGACCTCGTCGACCAAAGCGAACTCCTTGAACATTGCCAGAAGTTGAGATTCGTTCGTGTGCTTCGGCACCTGACCTACGAACAGCTTCACCCTCTCTTCTTCATCTTCGCTCGATTTCTCCTCCTCCTCCTCCTCCTCCTCCTCCTCCTCCTCCTCTTCCTCCTCCTCCTTTTCAGCCTCCGCCATTAATGCCTACAAATCACGCGCACGCGCGCACACATACAACAACAACAACAAAAAAAAATCTCTCTCTCTCTCTCTCTATCTACCTCCGTCTCGGCGGTGGTTGTTTTTCTCTCTCTAGATTCTCAGTTTCGTTTTCTTTCTTTCTATCTTTGTTTTGTGGTTTTTTTTTTTTTTTTGGGTTAATTTTTGTTCGCGAAGTCGTCGCCGAGAAAAGTTGGATCTTCCAGTAAATATATATCATACTTAAATGTGCAGACATCGGGCTTGATCTTTGTTTTAATTACGATTTTGTCCTTTTACAGGCTGTTTCCGCCAACCGTGGTTGTTTTGTTTTGTAGCCACTGCCGACGTGAATCTGACTTGAGGACTCGTACGTTTGAAAAATGTATCAAGGGAATTGACTATAATGCCCTTCATCGGATTGGTTCGTTAATTGGATGAAGTTATGAGAAAATAAAACATGAAAGAAAATAACAAAAAGGTCTGCATGCGCTCGCTATCATGGAAAAACTATCAGCTGACATAATTTTAAAATAAATAAAAATATATAATTAATTTGATAATATTTAATAATTTAATTTTTTAAAATTTAATTATATAATAATTTATCTTATTACGTGGTCACATATTCTCACGTAAAGGTCAGCTGCTAAATTCTTTTCGAGTGTACAATACCTCAATTTCTATAATTCTAGGCAAAAATTAAGTAGTAACGTTTACGAAAGACATAAGATTTATAAAAAATATAAATATGTTATGTTTTATTTATGAAAATAAATAAATAAAGTTGAATTAAGAAATTACTCTAATGTTCTTCGTGCTTATTATGTTGCTTAATAAGTATTTTCATGTAGTACATACTCAAAATTTTGTATTTGAAAAAGGGAAAGATTTATAATTAACCCAAATGAAAATGCATTGGATCATGCCATTCCAATAAAGTTACTGTAAATTTGCAACTGCATTTAGTACTGGGGACAACTGTAACGTGAAGTCACGTACTTCTAACAGTAAAAGCAAACAAAATATCTAGGGATCAAGAAATTGAGTGGATAAAACGCAAATTTTAATGGGATAAACTTAAGAATTAACTATAAAATTGGGCAAAAGTTTAATTTTCAGTACGAGAATTTACTCCAATTTTTCCTGCCGGTAAATATGTTTTATGTGAATTTTGCATTGAATTTTTCATGACATTGCTCGTAAAATTCACCGTGAAATGGACATAGCAAGGGAAAAGAAAATGGTGCATCATTATTCCTCGTTAGCATGAAAGCCGTCGTTTGAATTTCAGCGATTCCATGAATGAGGAATAAGAATGATTGAGTTGTGTCATGTGTGTATTCAATTCCCCGCCTAAGAATGGAAGTTTCAATTCAATGAAAACGACAATTCTCTTGAATCAAGATTTGGCAATCACAGCATCGGTCGCCAACCAGCCTCGTTGCGAAACAAGAAATGTTTTTCCTTCTTTCCCCATTTTAAAATTAGAAAATATTAGACAATAATTAAGTAATAAGAATGTAATAATAAAATGATATAAGTAATTGAATGATTAAAATTTTTAAAAAATTTAAATACTGTTAAATAAAATACATAATTATTTTATTACTATTTAAAAATTAAACTATACAGTCCACCACCTCTATAATGAGTCTAGAAGTTTTTAATTTTTGATCCACAATTACTCTTCCAATCTCCCACAACTTTGAGATTTTCTCTCTTTTCTAAAAGAGCGCATTTAGTTATTCGAGGATTTTTGTCTACAGATTTTGTCTCAGATGAAACCATGATTGTTATTTTTGAAATTACGACTGATATATTTTAAATATAAAAATAATAAGTATTTCAAAAATATCAATTTTTATTTCAAAAATAATAATCTCAGTTTCATTCAAAACAAAATTCAATACACAAACTGTCAGGATAACTACATTTTCTCTTTCTAAAATAACTGTAAAGAAAAAGTAATAGGAAGAAACGAATAGTGAGTGAGTTGTGCACCTTTTTTTTGTTTATTTAAAAAAAAAATTTTGTTATATAACTTTTAAAATTATTATTTATACATTATACTTAATTATATATGCATCAAAAAAATTTTAAAAAATAACAAAAAATAAATGAAACTCACCAAGCACCCTCGGTACATATTTCTCTCTCTCATCTCTGTACTGGGACTAAGTACAATTGGAGACAGAAAAAGGACTGTGTTTTTGTCTTTACTCTTATTGGAGATTTTT
Source organism: Carallia pectinifolia (assembly GCA_037832335.1). Classification (NCBI taxonomy): domain Eukaryota; kingdom Viridiplantae; phylum Streptophyta; class Magnoliopsida; order Malpighiales; family Rhizophoraceae; genus Carallia; species Carallia pectinifolia. The sequence goes on from CM075451.1 coordinate 7,830,670, forward strand.
GGTGTGCGGTGTGTCCATGTTTTTCGAGGTTCTTATTTTTTTAATATCAGGAATTTAAAGGCGCATAAACTCGAGAAAATGGAAGATGCAAAAAACAAGTCTTCCTTTTTGGGAGGGACAAAGGCTGCAGTGGCCCCGTTTGCCCGGCCTAAATTGGAAGTTGAACGTGATTACCATGTGCCTAACTTTTGTTTATTTTTTTTGGTCAACTGCATGTGCCTAACTTTTAATGAGGTACAATCGCCGTGTCTGCAAGGTTTGTCTCATTGAAAGTTTTTTTTTACCTCATTATTGTTACATTATATGACTAACCTAAACAATTTACAATTTGTCCAAGCATAAAATAATTAATTATTTTTTGTTTTTTATTATTCCTAAAGTAACCAATCAAAATTGAAGTAAAACCATTGTTTTTTTTTATTGTGTTTTCTTAACCATACCAATTTAGTGATCTTTTTAAACTTTTTTTTTATGTATTAAAAGATCTATTAACTTATGAGTTATAAAATAAATGCAATCTTATCTTTCTATAAATCTCATATCTTCTTCTCAACATTTGAATCTAAGGTCTATAAAATAGAGGTCTAAGCTTTAATAAATTTTTTTTTGTTTCGTTCTCTTTTTGAAAATACTCGTAGACATTATATATAGGCTCAAGTGAACACAGAATAATTTGATACTACATACAAAATTTTTTATATTATAACATTTCATATAACATAAACAAAATTTACATAAAATAGTGTTTGTACAATAGTTTATGTAAAATGTTTTGTCTATGATATAATATATTTCTATGTCTACCCCAGTCCCCTAGACAATATATCGACGTAATCGAATCCTTTTTCTATATTTCACTATGATTGTTGGTTGGATGACTTGATGTGGCACGATGACCATGTTCTTCCCAGCCACGGTTCTTGTTTTTGATATGTATTTCTATTTCCACCCGTTAAGAAATAATGTATTAGAATAATCATCACTCTTTCTCAATGGTGTATCACCAAGACATATACTTAACCACATACAATTTATTAATTATGAATTAATTATGACTAATGGGAGAGGAGGGAGAAAAAATATTATTTTATTATTATTATTATTTATTTTATTAATTATACATAATTGCGTCCATAAATTTTGTGTTCAGATAGTCAGGTTTATAATGTTAATTGCCCTTACGGTATACAAAGCATGAATGCAATAAAAAAAAAAGACTAACCAAATGAAAACAATGCAACTAACTAAAGATAAGCAATAATAAAATGAAGTCAGGATCAAAAAAATGCCGTGTAAAACAAGCGAGAAAACCCTGGATTGTTTCTTGGGTTTACGAGAAAAAAAAGTTGTTGAACAAATTTTGGCCGGGCTCTATGTCACAACTCACAAGAAACTAGATACGCGACTCAAAAATAGTTAAAATAGTTAAAAATAATAATTTTTTTTTTAAAAAAATTGAGATTTAAATTTTAAATTGTTTCTTTATTATTTCCATACTACCGGACGGCCAACTCCAAGAAAAAAATAATGCCTAGAAAGCGTGGATAAGCAGGGACACAATTGTGAAAGAATGAGAAGGGTAAAATGGAAGTTTAGCGTGGAAACCCGGCACAATGATAAATGCGCCAGACTGTCCTGCCAAGCCCCACCTTCCTCTTTCCTTGCTATGTACACAACACACTAGCACTCTCTGTTCCTCTCTTCGCCACTTGTATCTTTCTCCATGCTAGCTGTTTTACTACTTCTGTGTTTACTAAAAAACAATTACAAAAGTTTTGTAATTTCTATAAGTTGACAATCCTCCCCCCTCTTTTTTTGTCTTTCCCGCATTATACTCTTTTCCAATTTGCAATTCTGTAGTCAACATTAGAGAAGGCCTTCTTTATTGAACAACAGCAAATCTGCAATCTTGAATCTTTATGGTTGATCCACTAAGACTAGATCCAAAGGAGGCAACAATTAACAGAAAGGTTGATGCAATGGCAATGATGTGAGCAATGCATTAATTGGGAAACAGGCATAACCGGCAAAACCTGTAAATGGGACTGCTTCGTTTGATCCTTTATTTGGACTGTCTTCAAAGGGTCATAATTTATAAATAAATTGTAATTTTTTTTTGAACAAATTAATTATAATAACTATATAGGGAGTGGACGATCGCAAGTCACTTGGGGTGAGTCTTTTGTTATTTTTTTTTTGTCTTAAAAGAGCTGTAGTACAACTGATAGGGGAGAGAAACATGGGAATAATAGGTCCGGGGTTCGAACCCCGGACCTGTCAAACCCCGGACCTGGTGCCCTCCAACCACTGCAGCCAAAGGCTGCTTCCCTTTTTTTTTTTTTTTTTGGTGCAACAGATCACTTGGGACCAATGTTGTTAAAACCGGCTCGGACCGGCCGGTCCGACCGGTTCAACCGGTGACCGGCCAAAGGTCCGGGCCGGTTTATGGCTACAGTTACCCCTTAACTCGGACCGGTCAAAACCGATTTGAACCGGTCAAAAATCGGTGAAAACCGGTCAAAAACCGGACCTGGTTCAACCGGTTCAAACCCGGTATAAAAGTTTTATAAATTATAATTTGATCCCAATGTTTATTTAAATTATAATTTGAGTTTTAAATTTAATTAAAATTTTCAATTTAGTCATAAATTTATCAAAACTTTCAATTTAGTCCTAAATTTATCAAAATTTTCAATTTAATCCTTAAAAATTAAAAAAGTAATATTTAATAATTATGTATAAGTATTATTTTTTTAATTATTTTTATAAATATATATATTAATAAATACCGGTTCAAATACCGGTTCGACCGGTTGAACCGGTTGAATTTTGACCCACTAATGTTTTCGGTTCGATGACCGGTCCGGTTCTGACAACCTTACTTGGGATTTGGGAGAGTTGGCGTTTTTGTTTAACGGATCTTCTATGAGATGGGCTTTGATCACATGTCAGCCCAGCTAATTACCCAGGAAGACATTGGATTGCTTGTTTTCCACCATTTTCTTGGCAGAAGAACGGCCACTAGAGCAAATCGATCACACTTTTACAGAATCAGATTAATATTAAAAATTTGGCAGGGGTGTCATAATTTTATCGAACCCCAAATAAGTTATAAATTGAAAGGGATAAAAAAAACAGTTCTAGTGCACAAGACACTTATATACCGTGAGACGTGAAAAAGGGTAAGACGTACGCATATTATCCTTGTTTTTTTCACAGGCAGTTCACTTGCAAGGGATACGTTCATAATTTAGCATCTGGGAGAGAAAGCTGTAGCCTAAAATCAATACAATGGTTTACACATCCCTAAATGTGTTAAAATCTATCATAGAGAATTTATAGCAGGCGGAATAAATGGGTTGGCTCAGGAAGTGGACAAGGAGATTAAATTGTGGTATTAAATTCATAAAAAGGCCAGCAGACAGCAGTTATGAACATGACAAAATGTAATTACAATAGAATCTTATTAAGTAGGTTAGACTGCTATTAGGAGATTAAAATCTTGCAATTCGGTCAACTGTGAGAAGAAAGCTGGATTATCCCCATAAATCTAAGTAAAAGTCAACCCAAAGTTAGTTATACCTAACCCTTCAATCAAGGGCGTGTCGGTCAAACACTTGCCAAGAAGTGCTGGTGGGTTTCAAGTTGTTCGTCAATCTTCCTCCAGCCCCTTTGGCTCAACTCTGCAACTTTCTTAAATACCATCTCAAACATTTGTTGCTAATCAAGAAAGAAGCCACAAACAAGAGAACGAGCAATAGATACATCACAAAGAGTAAAAAGCAGCATGCCAAACTACCCATCTTCTGTTGAAGGATCCAACAAATGGGAGATCTTTTATTGATAAAATCTCGTCAATAGTACCATAATTAATACATCTCACAACAACGACCAAAACTACAACCATGGGATCTGCATCTGTGCTCCATGATAATAAGGCCCTGTGAAAAATGTCATGGGCCTAAAGAATAAGAAATGTACCACAAATCAATCTGACGACATTGACAATTGAAGAAGCCTTAACAATGTCCACAATAGCCACAGCCAAAATTTGGTTTTCTTGCACCAAAGTCGTGTTAATCTGATTAAAAGTATATGCCAAAAAACTCAGTAGTATATGACCTTCATTTTGAAGTATTGACAACAGCTCATCAGCAGATCCAACAAATACTGCAGAATATCCAAAAAAATGGATACTTCCACACAGCTAGATTGCATTCAATCCAGCAAGCTTGCGTAACTTCTCGCACAATATAAATGTGACCATAGTTTGAGGACCCAATCTTGCAAAAATTGCAAAGCCCCTGAGAAAAATTTAAATCCTTCCTGTTAAGAGTCTGGAATCATTGAGCAAATGATATGTTCACCACCAACATGAGCCTATATGTTAAAAGCATGGTCCCTGCTTACACAGTCAGTGATCATGATTACTGATGGGGTTAAAACCTCAAACTAGCACGCATGAAAAACAAGTTCAAAAGAATTTTGAGAAATCTCACAATCAATATAGCAAACTAGGCTTTCATTGAATGGAAGCAAACAAGTCTCTAAACTATATGCATTCACCTAATCGAGAAAATACCGATTGTGGAAGCCTGGACAGAATCTTACCCCTTGTAAAGTGCCCTAGGGCCTTCTGTAATGATAACCTCAAACTAGCACGCATGAAAACAAGTTCAAAAGAATTTTGAGAAATCTCACAATCAATATAGCAAACTAGGCTTTCATTGAATGGAAGCAAACAAGTCTCTAAACTATATGCATTCACCTAATCGAGAAAATACTGATTGTGGAAGCCTGGACAGAATCTTACCCCTTGTAAAGTGCCCTAGGGCCTTCTGTAATGATAACCTGAAACCGCAATGCGCAAAGATATCAGACCTTAACAGCAATTATCTTTGGCACAATCACTCACTCACTCACTCTCTCTCCCTCTCTCTCTCTCTCTCTCTCTCTCTCTCTCGACCATTTTAGTTATCATCATATTTTAAAAAAGCCTAGGTTGGAATAGAAACCTAAATAACTGTTCCAAAAGAGGAAAGTGGGACCAAAAAAAATGAAGAACAAAAAAGATATGGAATAAATCTGAGACCTGATATGCACAGTGAAATCCATTTTTATAGCCTCCAACCCCTTTAGATTCTCGTTGCAGCATGAGGCGCGTTTTAATCATGTCCATGGGTGCAGTTACAAGGGTACTCACTGTTCCTGCAACTGTACTTGAGCTACATAGGACAAAAGGTTCATTTAGCTGGGATTAAAATGACAGAGGGTCTGTTTTGCTAACGCCAACTAAACATGACATATAATTGCATTTTACGTTTGTGGAAATTTAATCCACAAGTCACCTTGACAATCACCAGTTCATGGGCATGCTTAACAGCAGATAACATGCCACAAGGATACACTTTCTTTGTAGATTTTCCAACTTGTAAACTTAGACTATCCAAGAATGACATTAATAGTTTCATCTTCCTGATTCTCCTTATTCTTTCAGCCTTTTTTTAAGAACTAAAGATTCCATTTGGTCAAATTCCTATCATTTCCAAGAACCTCATTTGCAGTAATTGGTGTACACGCATAGAACATATAGTTAAGCAGTAGCCCCATACATTAGATGCAGGTGAAATCCTTCATCTAAGGGTGTCCACCTTGCCAGAACCTGCAGCAATTAGGGACAGAAGATATTTCAACATAGACGATAAATGAACACATAGATGCAAAGCAGAGTTGATTTTAGGCTGTAATCAAATATAAACAATCATTAGAAATGCGGAAATTACTTTCAGCATTAATCAAAGTGAAAAGAGCATGCTTAGAACTTGACCCGCTTGGTTTCATCATATGTTGCCAGTTGTGATGCAGTCAAAGCAGCAGCTCTGGCCATAGCTGGGCCAACCCCTTTCCACAGAGCTCTTATTCCCTCTTCAGAAACAGTTCTGCGCATTTCTGAAATTGCTCCTCCTTGTCTCCGGTTTGCATTCATCTGCTGCCGAACCTGATAATGAAAAGTCAGATTCAGGAAGAAAGGTTGTAGAGTTTCGTCTACAGTAGCATACCTTCAAGACTTCAACTGGATTTGTCAAAGCAGTTGCGGTTGCACCAGAAAAAGCTCCAGCTGCAATTTTGACCAACATATTGGTGGAACCAAAAGCCAGATCACAGGCATACTTGGTGGGTTCATACATGCCTAAACGCAGACCTCCGTAAAGAACTGACCTCAACAATGCTGGCGTCAATCCCAGATACAGTGCTTGCGGTCCTTCTCCTTTAACTACTTGAATAAATAACGGTCCCTATATTGATATTGATGGTGAATGCTCACAACATAAGAGTGCAATAAACCGAGTAATCACAAAAGTGTAATAAACCGAATGACCATACAATAATACCATACCATTCCAGTTAAAGGACCTTTCTGACCAACAAGTTGCATTTGCAGCCGAACTTTGAGTACATCTGTATTCCGAGTTCGGGTATTAGATGTTAACAATTCAACAGTGTCAAAACATGCATTTTTTCCTCACTCTCCCCCCTCCCTCCAAAACATTCACTTTCTGGTATTTCTCAAAATTTTCATCCGGATGCATCACACAGCATTGACAGCCGATGCCACAGTTATGGATCACAGCAACAAATTTCTTTCCGGATAGCAATTTGATAAAAAAATCTGACAACATTTCATAACTCCAACGTTATTCACAGCCATTTTTAGCAAAAATTACTAAGGAATACATACAACAATTGATAGGAATTTTGAAATCGAAGAAAACAAATCCATTCAAATTCATTACTATTATCTAAGTATTTAAATTTCTAATCAGCGCGCGTGCTATTTCATCCAAGAAAGGAAATCAAAAATTGACTGAAACAAGAAAGCCAGAGCGAGTTGGGAGGGGGCGCCGTAAAAAGAGGGAACCTAAAGGATGGGTGATGCCGGTAGCAACGGCAACAGAGAGCCCACTGGTGCCGAAATGATAGACGATTTTGGACGGCGAGGCTGCCCACTTCTGCTTCTCTCCAACGCTGCTGTCAACGGACCCTGCCCATTTCAATTAAAAGAAGCATCGATTTATTTCTTAGTGTTAAGGGAAACAGAAAAGGAGAGATTGAGAAGAAAAAGGGCTAAAACTTAAATGGGACCTGCGGCCGGCGAACGAATTCTGGAACTCGAATGCCCCGCCATTCTTCCGCTCCTCGGAGAGCTGTTTCTGTGCCTCCGACGACGACGACGACGACGACGACGACAAACAGAAATTAATACTGCATGATGCCGTTGTTTACGTATTATGAGAAACGACGGCGTATCGACTTTCTATTTTGTTTTCTTTCCACTCCAAAAATTATTTTGTTTTATTTTATTTTTTTACGAGAATACTAACTTATAACATTTATTAGGACATAATTTTATTTTTTATTAAAAAATAATAATTTACAATATTTATTAAGCCACAAAAGAATTACGTGAAAGTTTTTATTTTATTTTTTATTTATTATCTATTTATTTCTTTTGATTTATATTTTTTATCTAAGGAAATTTTATACTTTTTCTTAAAAATAAAAAAACAACTGGAAAAGAAATTAAAAAAAAAAAAAGAGTTATTCATTCTACAATTCGCCGGACGGCCGATGGCTTGACCGCCCTCTAGTCCTCTTCGTTCCCTGCCGGGTTTTGTTTTTTTTTATTTAAATTATTATTATTCTAATTCACACTTCTAAGGTTTGGGATCTGTAACCAGCAGCTTCTACAATTGGAGTGAAACGCAGCCATGCCGCCGTATTTTCTCTTATTCGGCCTTCTATTTTCGCATTCCGATGGCAGTTTGCTGTGACTTGTTATGGTGGTTGGCGGATGATTTAACATTATTATTATTATTATTATTATTATCATTATTTTTGCGTGTGTGGGTTTGCAGGTATTACTGCAATTATTAAGAAACTTATTTGACTCATGATTCAGTAGTTATTAGAGAAGTGTTTAGATATAATAGATTAGATTAAATGCATAATCAGTTGAATTTAGTGTGTAAAAAATAATAATAATTTTTTTTTAATTACACTTACGATTAAGACCGCTAAAGACTGAATCCAACTAATTGCATTCGAATAATTTTTCAGACGTTTTTTATTTATAAATGTAAGTGCTCTCTTTCTTCGGCAATTAATGTTTTCCCTGATTACTTTATTTGTGTAAAATTTTTTGGTTCTCCAGAGCTTGTTAATTTCAAAGTTAATGCCCCAGTCCTAAAGCTAATCACTAATCCGATCAAAATGGGAGGCTTTGCTTTTGTTTTGTATCTCAATGAAGTAAGGAACTAAATCAGCTCTATTTTGTTCAACTTGGAAAGTTTTAATGACCTGCATATAATTATTTTCTAGGACAGACAAGAATTTTCACTTGTAATATGGAACTAGAATCCAATCAGCGAATTTTTGATTTTTGAAATTGGTGTATATTTTAGAATGGTGCTGTTTTGGGTCTAGTGCATTGTCTTGGGACTTTATGCTTTGATGAAGCCTTCTTTTATTTTTTCTTTTTTGTGGTCGTTAATCGCAGTCATCTTTCTTGTATGCGTGCCGTGAGCAAATTGAAAAAAAGTGAGAAGTGTGATGCCGTGTGTGCATGTAAACTTGAGTGTGAGTGGCTAAACAAAATGACTGAGTTGTTTAAGTGAGAAAAATAATAATAAAAAAAAAGAGTGTAAGTGTGGTGTGAAAAATTGAGGTTGAGAGATAAAAAAAATTAAAAGTGAGTAATGTGTATTTTTATACAATAATAAAATAATAAAATGTGTTTTAAAAATTTTATTCCAAGTTTTATCTCTCAACTCAATATTTAGATGGTCTAACATGTATGCAGACAAGAGTGTAACACTTATGCGATACTAATCAATCGTGAGAAAACCTTCGAAGTTGAAGGTCATTTTTTCTTAATCAAGATAACGAATAAAACAGAAATTGGACAATTTTGCTGTACATTCACAACCAATATAATCCATGAAACGAAACAAATCAAGTTTTTCATATCCAATTTTCAATTATATCGGTTTAACTTCAAGCCTTCAAGCACCTTTCAGCCCTTCCAACAAAATCTTGACCGTAATGTGTCCCACTATTGATTTACAAAAAACGACCATCCTGACGGCCGTAAAATTAACCGGACTACCGTCCTTTATAGCTGCTGCAACGCAAAACATGGGGAATAGATAACTACACTTGTCTAACGAAAGAGTTTATCTACCATCTTGCTTCACTTCTTCTTGGAGCGATTTTTCTTTGCACCGGTAATGAAGAGCCGATGTCTGACATTTGCATAAAAGAAGAAATCGTTAGAGTATAGGCAAAACCAGTTGTATTTACAAGACCCCCCCAAAAAAAGATGAATTGACACATACCATAACCCAAAATTTAGTTTGAGACTAAATTAATACTGTTAGTAAACCCCTTTTTTTATTTTTTTCAAAAAAGAACAACCCAGTACACGAGACTCTCACATTTGTAAAATTTAAACAAAGGTCGATGTATGCAGCCTTTCCTTTGTTTATTAGGCAAAGAAAGCTTTTTTTTTTTTGCTTTATATTGGCATACCATGATTTGATTTTTGTGATAGAATAACCCCAACCTTTCATATTCCAGCTTTTGGATGATTATTCCATTCAATAGAAGCTCTGAACTATAAATTGCTGCACCTGCAAGTGAGCAATTAGTAATGTAAAGCCATTGATCCTGTTATTGGGATGTTTTTTTATTAAAAGTCCATATTGCAAAGTCATACCTTTTTCCAGGAAAGGCACACAAATAGGATGGTCTTCTTCGCACGAGATAATCAATAGGTCCTCTGGTATCTGCGGTGCATCTAGCTGATTTTTTTCCACTATCTGAGGAACATTCCTCATATAAGTAGCAGATAAGTGAATGACAAAAGATAGCAGCATCTAAGAAACGTATACCTGGCCGTGAACTGCCTTAACTAAGCTAGTGATCATTTCTTTATCAGGTTTTACTTTTGGTGTAATTAACACACTTCGACCCTGTTTCATGATCACAATGACAACATGTCAGTGTACAGCACATCCCCTTCTGAGGTGAAAACAAATCCAACGACATGCTGAAATGCATATCTGGCTGGATCCACATTGTCATGAGCGCAGGTAATCACCTTCAGAAGTGGACGCTGGGCTGCACGAGCCAAAGAAACAGCCATGTTAAAACCGATTTCTTTTTCCTTCTTGGCATCTCGCAAGATGTAATTCTTCTCATCAATGAGGCAACATGCTTCCCCGCAGCTTTGGAGCCAATGATGGGTCACCACCGGTTTACCAAGAGCAATAGCCTCCAGCATATTGCTCGTACGCACAAATCTGTCCGCTATAAAATGTGTGGCATCCCTTGAACATGAGGCAGTGGACATGCCCAACCGAGCCAAGATCTGTTGGCATAAAGAAATTACTGAAGTCATTTTTTAATGTAGCCATGCAACAAACTGGAGAAGTTACAGGCGTCTACCTTTTTCTGCTTGTTGATGATATCATCTTCCAAATGCTGGCTAAACAAGACTCGCACATGTGCCATCTCTCGTCGTTTCCTCAGATCTTTCCACATCAAGTTAGATTTTGACTCAGTGGTACCTAATCTGACAAGCTCCTTTACAGTGCATGATCTCGGAAGGTTTTTACCAAAGAACCTCTTGGATGTTGTTGCCCCTTAACAGCATTGAGAGGAGTATATGGAGTACAACCACCTAAATGGGTGGGCAGTTTACGACGCGTTCTCCTGCGTTTGGGCCATCTAAAAGAACATAACATGGAACTGATTAGGGGAGACACCTCTAGTATAGCTTTACTTTGGTGACCCAGCCTGTTGTTTCCAACTTCCTTACTTGTATTGAAGCATGATTTGGCAAATTCTCTATTAGCACTCAAGGGTCTAAATGGCTCAGCACCCAAACAACTCCTCTTTCTTCTTCTGTAAGTTATAGTACTGCTCTTCATGAGTTCAATTGTCCTTTCCCTTGGAGCATCTAATTTATCTTCGAATCCTTGTTCTATCTTGCAATGCACAGCCTGCTGAGAAACAACCTCACCTTGTGCCTGTTGCTTGCCAAGAGAAATATTTTCGAGTGATGCCAAAGAACTCTCATAATCTTCATACATTTTCCTGTTGCTTCTGCCCTCAGCTTCCTCTTCCTCAAATTGCATAGTAGACCTTGAACATTCTTTGGCTGAACTTTCATTTTTGTGGGTCCAATTCCGACCATTTTTCCTTTTCTTTCTTGTTATCATTGCCAATTCATCATCTAGCTCCTTATGACTGAAGTTTTTCTGAGGTGAACCAGAGGTTCCTTTTGCTTCAGGAAACATCCTTCCCTTTGGAAGTTCTACAAAGCCTTTTAATTCGGTACAAGCCTCATTTTCAAGGGGAGATCTCCCCAAATGAAATTTGTTTCTTGGTAAACCTTTTGAAGAATCTGCAAGCAAGTTCTGAGGATGTTGAAAAGCATCGCTGGGATGGAGACAGGCATGGGTTGCACTTGATAAAGATTCCATGACTTCAGCTGCCATTTGAGTGTCAAAACCAACATCAAACATGCCTGCTTCAAACTCCTGTTCCAATGGGACTGCATTCAACTGTTGATTTGGCTTCTCCACTGAACTTTTTTTAATATTTGCTTCAGACACGGGTTCCATTCTAGACGTGTCTGTTTGATAGTGGAATGCAGCCCGTATATACGAAGGGGAATGAACTGGAACTTCCTTATTTCTTTCTTGATTGCCCGCATGATCATCACTCTGATAACTCAAGACAGATCTCTTCCGACAGCCTCCAGAATCAAAAGATGCATCCATCTTTTTGGTGCAGAAATCAACCACCCTACCATGTTGATCACCATCATGCCATTCAAAGATTCCAAATTTCCCATCTTTTCTTCTCATTTCCACACATTTTGCGAAGCTATGAGCCCCCTTCGCAGAAGAAACAGGAGAAGACTTCCTCCTAATTGTGTTCCTGGTCTCAGTGACCGGAGAAAACCCTGACTTATTTGATGACAGGAAACGATCAACGAAATCAAGTGCACTGGACTGGGATGACTCTCCCGGCTCTTCAGAGCAAACATAATTCAATCTTAGCATTCCTTGATCACACCTGGGTAACTGAGGATTACAATTTCCCTCATGGATGCTTTCACGATTACTCAAACCCTCTGTGGGCATTACATAAATATATCACAAGACAAAAATCCTCCCAAATTCAACGAATTTGAAGCCGAATTACTATTTTTTTTTTATATAAAAAAAAAACCCAAAAAAAGAAGGGTCTTGTTGATTACTGACCTGTATCACAGTGTTCGATGGTAGCTATTGTTGATTTAGTTTTGCAGAGTCCTTCGTCCTCACTATCCAGAGCAACATACCTGTCATCATCTTCAACAGAATCAAGATTATCAACCACTTGCGCATCAAACTCAAGTTTCTCCATCTGGGTTTCAATCGATGGACTGTCCAACACCACCGTGTCATCATCATCATCAAAGAGTACAGTATCTTCAAACAGTCTGCGCTCGTTTTCAATTTCCATTTGTTCACCACCTGCTTAAAAACACTGAACCCAGAAAAAAAAAAAATTAAAACAAAAAAGGAAAAGAAAAATGCAGCTAGAGTTTTTTTACTCAAACGTTCCTTTACCCTCAAAACGTAAGGCCACAAAATCAGAAGATTGATGGAGAAAAGGGGAAAAGCCTACCATTAGTCCATTCTTGATGATCACCCAATGGTTTTTAATTTTTCTTTAAAGACCAGACAATTTATTTTATTCAAGTTCTGCGAGGGAAAATGAAAAGGCCCCCGAGTGGGAAAGACAAGACAAAAAGCAAAAAGAAAGGAATTTAAGACAAAATAATGACATAGTTTAAAGTAATGGGGCATTCCGAGAATCGAACTCGGGACCTCTCGCACCCAAAGCGAGAATCATACCACTAGACCAAATGCCCATCTATCCCCAGAGGGAAACTAATACTATAAGAATTAGATCTCGTAGGGCTTATGGCCACCCACACCACGTACAAGCAGATGCCCGAGTTTAGTGTTGCAGGAAATGGAATTGACTCTGCGGCAGCAGAGCTGTGCAAGTTTGGGATCCGTGTAAACTGCATGTATATCGCCATTCACTATTCCAACTGCATTTGTCATTGAAGCATTAAGTCAATTCTATCCTCCTGTTGACGCGCAATGGCTTGGATGCAGCAATCTTTCATGCTACTATGGTCGTCTAAAGGGGCCAAATTGCGAGCACTGCGACGTAGCCAACGCGCCACTTTCTTTCCTGTTTTTTTTTTTTTTTTTTTTCTCTATCTAATGATAATGTTAATTAAATATATGACCGCAAATGAGCTGAGTCGTTCGTTAAGATATCAAAAATTTAAATTAATAAAAGTTCATTTGAACTCGTTTATTTAAATACACGAGTGATTTCTTAAGTCTAATTTAAAAGCTCGTTTCATAAACGAGTCAAGTTTGAGTAAGATTAAGTTCAACTTATTAGAGTTCGTGAATAGTTCATTTAATGAGTTCGATAAAAAAATTATTTATAAACATGTTTATAGTATCATTAATAAATCATTTAGAAATTTCCTTATATTCATTTACAAGTTCAAATGTACCGTTTTAATTAAAAAAAATCACTTTTAAATATTTTATATTAATTTATGTTAAAAAATATTTTATATTTATCATTTATTCCTGTAAAAAAAATTATTTAATATTTATTTGACTTAAATCTTCCAAAACGTTCTATCTTCAAAAAGTAAATTGAGTTTCCAACGCCTACTATTCTAACTCTATCGTTTACAACGCCACCCATTTTACCTTTTAACTTAACTCATTTTTTTATTTTCCTTAGTTGGTGTCACTTAGTCTTCTCCAATTTCCATTGTTTAGTTTTTTTCAATCTCCATCATTCAGCCTCACAATGGTGAAAGATCAATCTGATTCCTCACTTGTTCAATCGACTATAGGTGAGCTTTGATAATTTTTTTTTTGGTACAAAGTTTTTATTTTAGAATTATTTTATTTCTTATCTGTTGGATCTTCAATCTTTTATATATGTCATTTCTTGTTTATGTTTTGTCTGTTAATAGTTTTTTTCTTATTTTCAATTACTTATTTTGTTGTTTTGGTACCTTACATTTTTGGAGTTTTTTTTTTTGGGACTAAAATTGAAATAAAAGTCATTGTTTTTGACTTTTACTCTATCATTGGCTGAAATATAGTGGTTTTGAAAAGGGGCTTTGCATATGGTTTATGTTTCTGCTTTATTTTCTCTTGATATTTATATGTATTGTTGGATTTTTAGCAAAATTGTATAATTTCATTATGAAAAACTTGAGTATGAGTTCGAATTCGAAATTACTATTTAGCTCTATTTCGAGTCAAATTGAATTGATTCTAAACTTTATCAATACTTTCTCAAGTTGATTTCAAACCTTATTTTGAAGTTCATTTTGAGCTCGAGTGAAACTCGAACTCCTATGAAATTTGAGTCGAGTGGAGACCGAATACACATAGATTTGACTCGATTAGACTCATTTGCAATTTTATCTAAATGCGTTAATGGTCATAATTTAGTGGTAGATGATGGTTTTATATCATTTGAGTATTTGCCATTACCGGCACTAGATGAGGAGCAGTTGTAAATTCTAATCAGAAATTTTTTGATTATGAACTAAAAAACGTAAAACAAAACTCATTACTCGTCATTTTACACCTGCACACACAGGATCATCAACACTAATTGATACTAATAAATTTTTGTCTCAAACTTTACCCCAAGACCTTGAATAAAAAGAAGAGAATAAAAGGAAACTACAAAGAAATTGGCAGTTCCTCTGGGGCTTTGGAGGGCAGCAGCCAATTCTTAGGGACCCTCATGCCTTGAGCACGCTTCTGGGCATGAGCACTGTATTCTTTGCTGCAATGGATATATGAAGGAAACTGCGATCTTGAACTTGGAAAAGTGAGATGGCAGCGGGGTCTTTAAGGGTGGAGGAGACTGTAAAATAAGAGGCAACTTTGGCAAACGGGATAAATGTATCTTCGTGGGTAATTGAGAAATGGGTGGTGGTGTAATAAGATTTTGTAGTGGAAAACAACAAGCTCATGGATTCACATTCGCTCTAAAAAAAGTCCCAAATCCGGATTTTAGTTCTGTCTTCCTCTAGATACGCAAATGCAAATTTCCCCAATTTTAGGCCCTCCGCTTGGGACTGAAATTTACGATAAGGATAGTAAAGATAGATGAAAGCATTCATTCATGGATTATATCATTAAATAAAAAAGCTTTCATAAGTTGTAAACAACGACATTGTTGTCAATTCCGTTAACAAATCAACCCCAGAAGGTTAGAAGGTTTCCACGCGCAATGACATGACAATTTA
This sequence comes from Carallia pectinifolia, assembly GCA_037832335.1. Classification (NCBI taxonomy): domain Eukaryota; kingdom Viridiplantae; phylum Streptophyta; class Magnoliopsida; order Malpighiales; family Rhizophoraceae; genus Carallia; species Carallia pectinifolia. Next base: position 7,846,100 of record CM075451.1, read on the forward strand.
TCGATAAAGGAACTAGTTGCTTGCTTGGGTTTCGTTAAACTTTGCACTCCAAAGTCCAAAATGTAAAAGTTGTAAACGGACGATGGACTTTGGACACTGGCAATGACATATTTTTAAGTCACAACAACTATTCCTTGCCGAAGAACACTATCTTCGTGACACAACAGAGTAGCTACGTTCACATTTCTCAAAAAGGGCATGACAGTACAACACTATGTTAAGTCTCTCAAGCACAAGTTTTATAGCAAATGTGCGCAACTGCATAACATCATGTTCAGTGAATCAAACATAACTCATAGAAAATTTAAACAAAATCACATGTAGCTGCATCAATGATAAAATTGGACATACGGTTGCATTGGAATAACAGGCATTCAAATCCTTCTCTTTCTCTCGTCTCCCATGGAATCAAGATAGATCACACGCGTTGACAGATAAGGATTTCGTTGTTATGGCATTCGATTATGTGAGCTTGGGTTCAGCTTGTCAATGTCTTTCTTTGGATAGATGAACATTTGAAGGACCTTAAGCTTGAATTTCCTGTATTTAGAAGACAATGTCAGGTTGTCAGTGGCTCAATCATCTCAAAGTAAACAATATATCATATCAATAATGTAGTGTGTTTTATATCAACTAGTCTTCTGAAAGTAGTTTCGTGTTTGAGCAGCTGAGAGATAAGAACTTCAAATTTAGAATCAACTAGACTATATAGTGCTTGTCTACTGGATATTCCCCAGAAAAAAGGACCCTTTTGGAGGCCTGACCATGATTTCCAGTTCAACTATTTCTCCAATGATTACAGAAAGAGTGTGGCATGGCAATCTAAATTTCAGTTCACACCGCAATAATTCTTCTTTGAATTGCTTTCAGAAAGTTGATTACCTTAGTGCTCCGATGACTTCTTGGGGGGACAGAACGCCTACTTTCAAGCTCACGAGCAGCAGCAACTTGTGTTGAAGGGAGCTCCGGTGGACCATTGACTATATGGACACCAAAAAGCAATAACTTGGTACCATCACTTGAGGGAGCAAGTGGAACTTCATTTGCATCTTGCAGTTCCAAAAATTTCCCGTCCTGAGGTTCAGGGCTGCGAGAGTTGACATTTGGAACTGACAAGTTCTTGCTTCCTACAGCTTTTCCATCAATTGCGGATTTGCAGTGTGCTGGGCACCAACTAATGGGGAGATCCGACTTGCCTATGTTTCCACCAGGAAACGATATTGAACATCCGGGACATAAGTAAAACGGGCCTTGTGCGGGAACGGGCAGTTGATTGTATAATCCTAGTGCTGTCTGGTAACCAGCCAGATTCGGCGGGAAAGCCATACATGACAAAGCTGGTGGTTTAAGAGTACTGGATTCATTAATACCAGTGGCACCATTTTCTTGATCTTGCAAGACCTCCGAAGGACTTTGGGGTGCATTATCAACTGGACCACGTGACATAGAAATGGAGGTAAGGAAACATGGATAAGCAAGACCTCAGACACAAACAGTGCGTTTGATATACAGACTTGATAGTACGGTATATGATAATATAAATTAATATAATATAGGATAGGATAAATAACTAGCATATATTGTGTTTGGATGTCATCAAATAATATATAATAGTTATCTTATTTAATATTTGGATGGTATGAGATAAAATATATAATATATCAAAATTACTTTTTTACTCTTAAAAATAATAGATTTATATTTACTATTAATTTTAATATTTTTATTAAAAAAAATTAAAATTAAGTAACAAAATTAATATTTATTTTATATGTTATTATATATTATAATATTTATAATTTTTTAATTTTGTATAAAAAATATTTTTTAAAATTAAGTATTAATTTTATTTATACAAATAAATTTTAAAATATAAAAAAAAGATTAATATTTTTTTTAATTTTTTGAGAAAAAATTAAATAAATTTTAAAAGATAAATTTTTAAAATTTATATGAAAAAAAAAAGAAAGAATGAGCACGAGGGAGAGAGAGTGAGGAGAGAGAAAGGAAGGAGGAAGGAGGAGGGAGGGGAGAGAAAGGGAAGAGAGAGAGAGACAAGGATTGAGAGAGAAGAGGGAGGAGAGAGAAAGGAAAGAGAGAGAGAGAGACGAGGAGTGAGAGA